>CM030363.1:149830444-150430444 GCA_017893485.1 Hemerocallis citrina | reverse complement strand
ATATGGATAAAAATAACATTAACGACTACAGATGCTCTTACTATCTAAACCTACCCAAATTAACCAGATTGTCTTGGACGGGGATACATTCCCCGTCCGGGGAATCATTCCCCGGTCCACCCCTTTTTTTTTTTTTTTTCTAATCATCCAATCTGGCCGTTCATTTATTAAAAAAAAAAAAAGGAGAGACGGGGTTACATACCCCGGCCGGGGTATGTTTCCCCGTCTGAGGGAATCATAAAAAAAAAAAAAAAAATTTAAGTGGGGGAGACGGGGTATCATATCCCGGACGGGGAATCATCCCCCGTCTGATTCCCCGTCCTTTATAATTTGAGAATCGCTATTCTGTTTCTCATATATGAGAAACGAATATAGCACGTTTGCCATAAAATGGCAAAATGAGAAATGATTGCAGAGGTTCGTTTGCTATAATATGAAAAAATGGCATTTATAGAAAACGGCTGTGGATGCTCTTATGGCCTCTTTGCATTTGTACATTTCATGTATTACGATTAGTAAAATTTCGTGTCTGGACTGTGTAAGTGCAGGTTTAGATGTTGTTTTTAATTGTCGGGTCTGTGTAATTAAGTAAGGATGGGTTTGGGTTTAAGCCAGCGCTTTTGGACGTGGGTTTTCTTGGAATAAGAAATTGATTGAAGTCCAGATTATGGTGTGATTTAAGACCAATTTTAGGGCTTAATTAAGTTCAATTTTTTGGTGTAGTTGAATTCGAGTTTGCTATTGATCAAATTCAGAATTTGGTTTTTATTTTCAATTTGAGGATTAGAAGAATTTTAGATTTTAGATTAGTTAAATTATAGGTTTAGAATTGAATAATTTCATATTTTATAATTGATTAATTTCAGATTAATTAAATTCCAGATTTTGTTGAATAATTTCATATTTTATTACTTAATTTGTATTATTTTATTATTGTTGATCAAATTAAGAATTTGGTTTTAATAAATTCCATATTAGAGTTAATTATTTTCAGTATTAGGATAAGAAAAGTTTTAGATTAGATAAATTACAGGTTTAGAATTAAATAATTTCATCTCTGCTATTTTAATGGGAGAGTTGGGGTTTTTAACAGACAAACCCTAACTTTGTAACTATATAAATACGTATAATACACGTCCAAACTATATCCAACAAATGTAAATGTGCACCGCATGTGTAGCCCAAATCAAAACATTCAATTATAAACTATTTTTTTTATTATTCAATATATATTAATTTAATTTGATGACTTACTTTTTTTAGAGGTGCATCGCACATATATTATACTAGTATTTTATAATTGATTAATTTCAGATTAATTAAATTCTATATTTAGAATTGAATAATTGCAGATTTTATTACTTAATTTGTATTCTTTTAAAACGTACATCCTTTGTAACCGATTAATCTTAATCTTTAAATAAATATTGCCATCAACTTTCTTGAAAAAGATAATATCATTTTTTCCGACATTGATATTTATGAATAAGACCAAACTTTGAGTTCTACTTTGGTCTATGATTGAAGACCAAAGTTGATTAGTTATTCATATATATTAATTTTAATCTTTCGGCTTCTTTATGTTAATTTCAATTCAATTGTGATTTTTGTTTTAAGACTAGGTCTGTCCGTGGCATGTGCCTACGGCACGTATTCGGAACTGCATATAAATTTAGTTGGAGTTATTTGGTTGGGTGAACTGAATATAAATTTATGCATTGTACATGCTAAGATCAAAAATCATTCAATATATCTCTTTACACCTCTTTAACAATTATTCGTTAAAATGTTTTAGTTTTTTAAGAATTTATCTTTATTGCCCTTAAATGTCTCAAAAAGCTAGATTTTTATCAAGAAATGTAAGAACATCAATTAAAAATATGCACCATGACAGGAAAAAAAAAACTGATTTTAAACAAATACAACCACCTTTCTAATACTTTCTAATACAATCATCAACTCTATACAGGCCTCCTTTCAAATTATATTGCTTCCTAATAGTTTTATAATACGGCACCTTTAAATTGTTTACTACTGCACGTTATTACGAAGAATGATTAATTAATAAAGTTTAGTAAAAATTTCGACAGTCTTCTCTAAAATTTTACCAGCAGGATTGTAGTAAAAATTTCGACAGAATCTCTTCAGAAATATTATTCCTTTTAAAGCATTTCCTTACGAAATTCTGCTTAAAATTAAAAAATTAACATAACAGGCAGTCAAATTGAATCATCACCAGCCCAATCCAAGCCACATCACACAGGCATCATATATGTAGGGCTCTGGGGAAAAAAATCTTCATATGGCTAAAGATATAAAATAAAAGATCAAGATATCGTTTGGAATCATAAAAGATTTTAGGAAATTTTGTAAAAATTTCGGCAGATGCCCCCTAAAATATTAGCCATTTTACAGCAATTTCTTACGGAATTCTGTTTACAATTAAAAATTTAATATCACAGGCAATAAATATGAATCCTCCCCAGGCCAATCCAAGCAACATCATAGGCATCATATATATAGGGCTCGGGGGGGGGGAATCTTCATATGACTAAGATACAAAATAAAAACCAAGTTATCATTTGAAAACATAATAAATTTTAAAAAATTTAGTAAAACTTTTGACAAAATCTCGCCTAAAATATTAGCCCTTTTACAGCAATTCTTTACGGAATTCTACTAACAATTAAAAATATGACATCACAGGCAATAAATATCAATCCTCCCCATGCGAAACCAAGCAACATCGCACAGGCATCATATATACAAGGCTCTGAGGGAAAAAATCAGAATATAATGCAAGATACAAAATAATAACCAAAAATTCGTTTGAAAACGTAATGAATTTTTTGAAAAACCTTCGAAAAACCTTTCAAAAACCAAACACAGATGCCAATACTCCACAAAATTGCGGGTATGGGTATTAACATAACTATATTATATCATCATTATATACAGATACTTACATCATCTTCCAAAATGCTAAATATTACAACTATTACAACTATTACAACTATTACAACTATTACATCCTCCACCATAATATACATCAACCAACTGAATGACAAAAAAAAATTACAGGGTTGTAGGAGAACACAATGGTTGAAGTCTTCAAAAAAATGGAAACAAACAGTGAGCCTAAAAAAACAGTAAGAGTTTTGAATCAAAAAGAGTTTACAATAAACAATTAAAACAATGAAAGTTTGAAAACAATAGTAAGAGTTTTGAAACCATTACCTTTCAAACACAACAATGCCTTGAACCATACATGTTCTTCATCACCCTACCAAAAGTTAAACTGTCAATATGTACATAATGGTTCTGAGTGTAGACAACAATCTGGGAAAAAAAAAGAAGCATTAAATTAGCAGCAAGTAACGGTTAACATAGGGTGTAGTTGTAGTAAATATTAATTTACCTTATTGCAACCCAATTGATCAATGTAGTTGCATTTATAAATTTGAGGTCTATGTCAGCTGCATCCCAGTTCTATTAAAGTTCAAATACGAAAGTCATACAAAAGTAAAACACCAATGAAATTTTTTTTGGGTAAGGTAAGTCTATCATATATAATTGGTTTTTTAATTTTGTCATCTTGTTTCATTAAAGAAAAAATAATAAGTTAATTGACGACCCTCTTTCTATTTTTTCTTCTTGTATATGGTGTCAATATGTCATTACTGATAAGTTAATTGATTTGAAGTGTTTGCTGGCTCATTATTGATTTAATGTTTGCCATCAAATAATAGAAAGGGTGATACTTGTTTTGTTATTGCTACAATAATTGTTTGTTATTGCAACTCCAATTGCTATATAGTTGGGAATTTAGCATCGTCTTGTAGAAAAATAAAGAGAGATTCATTTCATTATATAGGATAAGAGTGACAACCTACTGTTTGTTCTAGCTAGCTAATATACAAATTATATTGTATTCAATATATATGCTTGTGTTTAAGATAACCATAGTTATATTTAATTTTTTAGCTAGAAAAACTGTAGTTATATTTAATATCCATTTCTATGAAATAAGTAAAGGGGTTAATCTGTTATAGATTGAAACATATATGTTATAACTCCACTTTAAAAAGTCATTTATGAGTAGTGTAAATGTGAAGTGTGAATTGAAAAAAAGATGATCACACTAAATGCCTGATAGTGTAACTGTGAAGTGTGAATTGATAAACAGATGATTACACTAAAGGCCTTGATAAGATACTAATTGTTATTCATATTTCAAGAATTTTTTTAATATCTACTATTGTATATACTTTTCTTTTAAGGTCACTGTTATACATCATCTCCCAAAATACTAAATGTTAATATCATTGTTGCCATGCATACTTAAATATATAGTTAATAAGATTATCTGTAGTTATCCTTACAGATGCAAAGAAAATTTAGACACTGTATATGTAGTACCCCGGTATTTTTGAATATAATTTTAAAGATTTATAAATGAATTAAAATGATTTTCTGGAGATTTAATAAGTATTTTCTAAAGATTTATCTTTTTACACGTGCAAAACACGTGTAAATATTTTTGGTGTAAATATTCAATTTTATATTTTTAATAAATTCTCATACTTATAATAGAGTATATTCTAAATTTTAGGATTTTTCTGAATAAAGAAACTATTTTGATAAATACCTCGAAAGAGAAGGGCCTTTATGTAAAAAAGCCGTTTGGATCTTAAATAAATAATGAAAATTCGTTTTTACTGATTTTTGGGCTTTCCATGGTCATCATTGAAATTAAAATATATTTAAATTTTATTTAGAGTTGATTTGGTCAAGATTTAAACAAATATGGTGTTTTTGCAAATATGGAATTTATGTTGGATCTTGTGCAAATATTTTCCTGGAAAGTAAAAGTCAGATATTTTAATTGAAAAATATAATATGTATTATTAGATATTATTTCTGAATTTTATGGATTTTTACTAATATTTTATGACGTATTTGCAAATATTACAAAAAGAAGGACTTTTGTGCAAAATTGCCACCCTGAGTATAAATCCGAATTTTCTTTATTTCTGGCCTGTGCTGGATTGTTGGACAACTCAGTAGTGAAAGAATTTGATTTGGTTTTAATTTATTTAACTTATTTTAACTACTTTATAAAGAAAAGTTTATATATGTAAAGTAATAATTTGTTAAAGGATTATTTTGCAATATGTGTTTAAACCTTAATCCTTCAATTTTCGGCCTATTTAAAAGGTGGAGTGCAGCCGTCTTTTGGTGCACAACACAAGGTTTATTATTTTTATTTTTGGAGATTGAAAGAGAAGATCTTGGATTCTTTGCAAAGGAGGAAGTTTTCGTCTTGCTTTGTTATATTCGAGGTGAGTGACTTGTTTGTTTTTCTTTTGATTTGTGTATGTTGTATGAGAATGATATGAATGTTTGATTGATCTTGGATGTTGAATTTCATCTGTTAGAAAGCATGCTAGGGTTTGGTATGAATATGTATGTTGGATGGATGATAAAAGTGGATCTTTGAGAAGAACCCTAGTTATTGTGAATAGAATTTCATGTGGATTAATTTAGATTGTTGGGGAACCTAATATAAATTGTGAGTAGGCTATTTCTTTCGGATTATTGCTGATTTGATTGATTATGATGGATGTTATGCATTAACTAATTAAAGATAAGATTTTTTGACTATTGGTGAGTTGGATGAATGCAACTTCGTCATGTTAAGGATAAGTTTGTTAATGAATCAGCTATTGTGAATAGTTGAGATTGAGTTTGAGGAATTTTGAGAATGAATAATGGATTAAAAGATCACGTCTTAAGGATTTGAGTTGTGATGACAAAAATTTGAGATTGATACATTTTGGTTTAATTTGGGATTTTCTTATGAGATTTGGTATTGATGTGGTTTGGATCTGAATACGAAGCAATTTCAATGAGTAATCGATTTTTTTAAGAAACTCTATTTTGATTATATGCACAAATTCATGTTTGATTGAAAGAAATTAACAAATCTCTATTTTATAAATTCAAGTAGTTTTGATTTAGTTTTACGGACTATTATATGTCCTACAAGTTGTATTTGATCATATAAGAAATAAGCTTTTCGTAGAAATCGTTTTCATAAAGTATAACTACGTATCGGTTGAAATGTGCACAACCAAAAGTATACAGTCTGTAGGTCGACAGTCGACTGGTATGACTTTTCAGTCGACTGACATGATCTGGCTGCTATGTTCTCTAGTTTTCTTGAAATTTCGTTCTGGACAGTCGACTGAGGACTTTTACAGTCGACTGGTACCCCTTAAAATTATTTCTTAAAAGATTATTGAATTTTTTTCTGGACAGTCAACCAATAGTTTTATAGTCGACTTATAACACTTAGATTATTTTCTTAAAATCATGAATTTTCTTTCTGGGCAGTCGACTGGTGTCTTTTACAGTCGACCGTCAATACTTAGAATTATTTTCTTAAAGATGTTAGTTTTTCGCTCAGGACAGTCGACTGATCACCTTTTACAGTCGACTGATTCTGATGCTTTTCTTGAGTTATTCTGATCTTTAAATGATTGATTCTTTAAAAGTTCTTGGATTTATAACTTACTATTCTAAATATTATTCTTTCTACAGAACATATGTTTTCAAGATATTTTATTATTGGATTTGGATTCTGAAATTTTATAAAGATTTGGGTTTTGTTGATTGGAGAGGTTTCTCCCTATGATCGTCTTGACGATGGATTTGTGGATATTGGTCTTGTTGAGATCTCTAGGAGTTAAGTGGGAGTCCTGTGGACTGGCAGTTGAGATTTGTTGAGTTAGACCTGGGAGGTCTTGGTTTAGTTATTGTTGAGTATTTAAGTCCGGCAGGATACACTAACTCTAGAGATGGAGATTTTGTGTTTTAGTAATAATCAACTTAAGGACAGGTACTAGTGGGGATGTGATGGAACTTGGGGATGAGTGAATGGAACTTGTGGATCATCCATAATACTATTTAGAGAAAATTTTGCTATCTGAAGTCTCTTAATTTTGCTATCCATTTCTTAATTAATGAATTAACGAATTAGCACTGGACATTTCATTTTTCTTTCCATTTCCTTTGCCAGAATAACTCGTTTACTTTCTCTACATTGGATAGTTAAAAAGTAGGAATTAATAAAAAATCAATAATGAGCAAAAGACCAACCATGTAATAAGGGGTTAAACTTACCTTGCGAAGATATATTAGATTAAGCTCGCATTTATTTCGAATGGTAACCCCGACATTGTTTTGTTGAAGGAATTGCACCTGTAATAGAAAAATATCAATTTTGAATGTAAGTGGACAATTAATTAATTTGATAAAAACACAATGAAAAGCTTCACTTACTGTTTTTTCCAAGTCAACATCAAAATGTAAGGTATTAAAGTAAACTTTAAAATGTGAGGAACTTATTGTTATATCACGAGTTGTAGATTTTTTTTTTTAAAAAATGAAATACTTACATGACCATATATAGTGATGTCATCCATTGATGTTCTTTAATTGAAGCAATTGATCTGTATATAAAGAAGGAAAAATATATGATGATTAACTTTGACGTACTAATTATTTTAACAAACCAATCAAGACATTGTAAGTAATCTATTTTCTTCTTTGACGTTATGATTAAGGTAAATTATAAATTATTTTAAAATACGAACATAATATTAACTACTATAATTATATCTTCCAGAAACTGTAGAGTAATGGGTACATGCATGGGCAATAAGGTGGCTTGAAGACATTGTTAGTTGGTTTGAAGACATGGTTGGCCTTTTGCATGTGCATAAGGTGGCTCAGGTTAATACCCAGGTAATGAATGCACTGTTGGTGTTTTTTCCATATAAATCACAATCAAATTTTGGAAGTGTACCAGTTACTTGGATTTACTGTCATGTTATAATTATGCTTATTATAATTGGCCCTAATTGGCCCAGCAAATTAATTAGCCCGTTAACACGTGGTACCAGAATATTTCATGTATGGAGAGATACTAATTGGCCCTATTTGCCTTATTATAATTAGGGGCATATTATCATACTCTAATTTTGGAGATTAACTCCTCAAAACTCCATTTCCAAAATAGCTTAAGGACTCTAAATAATACAAAGCTAAGAAAACAAAACTCCAATTATCTTACCTTAACTACATTATTAAAACACACCCTTAAATTAAAAAAAATATGACGACCAAAACATCTGTAGGGGGTGTTCCTAAGATGGTAGAGCTATTTTCATTTATAATTTGTTTGCAAATAAAATCAAAATTTGCATATCAAGGTTCTAAATGTTGCATAGTTTTCAATAGTGCAAGTAAGCTTGAGGATAAAAGATTTACACAAATCCATAAATATGACAATTACGCTTTACAAAAGGGTAAAAACCTATGAAAGTACCATTGTATAAACTTAATTTTCATTTTTAATTTGTGTGTAACTACTACTACTAACTACTACTACTAACTACATCTGGAAGTTAATTGTTTTCATATAAAAGTGTGTAAATCACGAAGCATATAAAAGTGTCTATATCATAAAGGGAAAGGAGATAGACTCGTGAGCTATCTGACATCTTTTCACATAAGGAAAGGGGACTGGCGATAGATTGAGTATCATATAGCTATCTGACATCTTTTCACACGTATAAATATTTCATTATAGAAACTTTTCGACACAAAATCGACAGAACTTTCAAACAGGACTTCAGAAAGAATAAGGCGAACTGAAATGGCTAATAAATGCAAGTAGTAATTAAGAAATTGTAACACATGATGACATTTTTAAGGTGTTAGTGTGACAACTATATGTTTCTATCTTGATTCCTGAAAATACTGTTAATGATGTTGGCATACCATTTTGGCAATCATAATTGGTTTTCGAATCAATATTAATTAAGCAGACAACATGGTACCACGGCATCCAAAATTATAATCTGTTATTGGAAACTCAGATGCAGTTAATAGATATATGAACATATTTATATTTTATCTGAGTGATCTAACATAAAGTTACTACCAAATTAAGCGCAATTTGTTATACCAATCAAGAACAATGTGGGTCAAATTTCCAAGCTGGATCTGGACTTGGGTAATCCCTGCTCAAACTTGGGTAAGCCCTGAACTTATTTTGTGTTCTGTTATGAGATTTATACTGGATTAGATGAAAAGGGAACAGGTGTCTAATCATCACTTTAACTAACCTACAACAAATCAGGCACATTTCTTTGTCTTGTATCCATGTATTTCAATACCAACTCTTAAGGATAAATTAGCTATTACTATACATCCAACTCTGAGGAAGTAAAAGTAACAGGAGAAAGAAACAGTAGATATATTTTCCAAACCTAACCTTGAGCTTTAGTAGCTTGCCAAAGTTCTTGAACCAATTCTTCCAGCCAATAGAACCTTCCTCAAGAGTTTCAAGGAGCTCACCACTTTCGTAGGCCAAAATTAAACTTCCAGCCACATCAGAAAGCTTATCTTCCACAACAGGTTTACCTTCTGCACTGTAGATGTAATCATTCAACATAGATCAGCAAATCACGCCCAATCAATGTCTACTTATCTATAACATGATGGGAACCATTCGGAGGAGTGTTGTTTAGTTGTGCCATCTTCATTAATACGGAAAAAAGTTAAGAGTGAGTTCCACCTATTTTTCAACAACTGTGTATTTTTCTAGAGAAGGTGGTGTCCAATAAAAACATTTAGCATTGAAATGAAGGGCCTTGCCATCAAAGAATTATCAAGTAATACATATAGAATTAAGAAATATATTTAAGTGAATGATAACTCTGGTCTCAAGTAATGCACATCCTCCGTCCATCTGATCATGTGGTCTTTCAGTCTGAACACAATGAACACAGTCTGAACATATCAGGGACCTCCACCCTATACCTGTTACTCTCCACTGAATGCTGTAAAAAAAGATACTACCGCTGCTAGAATTAATATGCATAGATGCCTTGTTCAATCCACCGAAAAGAAAATTTCTAGAACTCAATGATTCATTCACTCATTCATTGAACATAACAGCGATAATTCATTCACTCATTCACTCATTGTAGAACTCGATGATTCATTCACTCATGCATTACTTAATTGCTTAATTGTAACTCAACGAATTTTCAGCAAGACCAATTTGATTCACTCACTCATTCTAGAACTCAAAACAGAGACTAATCCATTATAACAGAGACTAATCCATTATATCAGAGACTAATTCATTCACTCATTCACTCATTCTAGAACTGAGATGGTGAAATAGGTGAAAAAAAGACCAATTTGACAATTTGAAAGAAAAGATGAAATTTGTAAACCCCAAACCTAGTATACCTGAGATGGTGAAATCGGTGGTTGGATGGCGTCGGGGTTGGCTCTGAAGAGGCGCCGGAGTTGGGGGGCGCTGAAGAGGCGTCGGTGACTGGAGGTGGGGGGGCGACCGGAGGTGTTGCTGATTGCAAACAACGGAAGGGAGAAGAAAAGAAATTTGTAAACCCCAAAGATGGTGAAATCGGTGGTCGGTGACGGTGAGGGGTTCGGTGGTTGGATGGCGTCGGGGTTGGCTCTGAAGAGGTGCCGGAGTTGGGGGGGCACTGAAGAGGCGTCGGTGACTGGAGGTGGGGGGGGGGGGGGAGGGGGGCGACCGGAGGTGTCGCTGATTGCAAACAGCGGAAGGGAGGTTCAGGGGGCTGGCGAGTGGAGGTGGGGGGGGGGTGCTGAAGAGGCGCCGGAGGTGGGGGGAGGGAGACAGTGACAGAGAGCGGGGGAGAGAGAGAGCGGTAAGAGAGGAGAGAGTGAGCGGGGAAAATGAGAGACGGAGTGAGAAAGAGAGAGACCCGGTGGGGTTTTTTTGGAAAAGAGAGATAGTGTGTGTTGGATTTTGAATTTGTGGGGTTTAAAATTTTGGGCGGGAAAATATGTATTGTGAGGTTAGATCTTGGCCATTGATTTTGGGGGAGATTGAATGAGAGCCACTTGATAGCTTTCTTTGTAATTTATTATATAGATGGGTACTACTGTAACTAATATCTAAGAGAATGGAAAAATTTCAAGGGTCGATTTTTAAATTTGAATATTGAAGAATCAAGAGGTTAGTGTTATTGACAAATTTTCAACTTATTTGTTTGCAATAGTAGGTGTGAAGAATCAAAGATATAAGGAGGTTTCCAGTTATTTTCAGGCAAATCTAACTTTTTCATTACACCAGGTAAGTTATATGTGTCCTTACCTAATGTTATATACCCTTTTCCGAGTTAATCCTTATTGTTATTTTTCTCAATATGTAATGTTCCTTTCTATTTTTCTTCACTATGTTGAATTACGTAAATTATGAAAGTAATATTATAATTCATATTTAAATAATTGTACAAAAACACCTTTATTAATGTAAGATGCAAGACAAAACTAATGTCTTCTTTCCAACTCAATAAAGCATTTTCTGCATGTGCACGACATCAAAGATTTGAAATATTGCGGCGGAAAAGACATTATCATATGCGGACTGTAACACTCCGCAAAATTGAGTTATGACAATTTTGTGCCACGTGTGTTACGCACATGTATTTTGTACCGTTAAGTGTAATACCTGTAACATTATTAATATAAATATTGTATGTATTGCATATTTCGATTATTTATAAATATTTTCTGTTCTCTCGAATTTATTTTTGTATTTGAATTTATTTTATTTCTCCCTTTAGAGTCAACTCAAATATTAATATTAAACTGTGTTTTTACGTGCATTGTACGTGCTTTCAATACATGTGTCAATTACGTATGTATTTTTTTTGAAATCAATAAAATGTGTATATTCAAATTTTTGTTGCTTAAATTTAATATATAGAATATTTGATTTTAATCCTTGGTAGAATTAAGTTAAACTCACTTATAATAAATAAATGTGCTACACACGTATAAAATCCTATACTCTCATCTGCATGTATGAAATTATATTAACCCGTGCACAACCCACACTCCAAATGGTCAGCCAAATCTATAGGAGGGAAAAGGAAAACTTTAAATTATGTTGGGGGGGGGGGGGGGGGGGGGGGGGGGTAGGTAATGGGTGGTTACATTTGCATCATGGGTAGTTAATATGTTTTGTAAATAAAAAGCCCTACTTCATTTCCTCCTCCCTTATTCATTCAAAAAAAAGGAAAAAAAAAGAAAGAGAAAGGAGTGAACAACTTGCCACACATTTCTTCATTAGAGAGTTGTATTTTGGGAGCTTTACAAGGGAGGGATTCATCGATTGGGTGGGCGTTCCTTAACTTTCTAATTTGTTCTTATTAGAAATAATCTATATAAATTAAATATTCATGCTTAGATTATTTTTTGATTGTTATTAAATTATGTATTATTAGTTAATTCTGTGAAAGTATGATATGATTAACTTAAAACCATTTTTATGGTTACTGTCCTAAGTTTTAGTCTCACTTCAAAAAATCATTTCTTCTTATCTAGATAGAATCTAGAGCTAAATTTTTAATATGAGTACCGTATATGTCAAAAGCATATTCTAAAAATTTCATAATATTTGAATGTCGTTTGTTGTTTTAATAAAATCCAAACTTAGGACTGGTTAACAGTTTGGCTAGTTGTTGAAAATTTGTATACCTTTCAGATTTTGATCATTTCAGCATCTTATATGTAGTATTTTGTAGAAAATCAAAACTAAAAATTTGAATTAGACTCAGTAACCTTTCTTTAGAGTCTAAGAAATCAAATTTCTATGAAGCATGAGATTTTATGTGATTTTTATAAGTAGTAAGATGTGCAGTTTTCAGATTCTGAACTACTGATTTGCAAATGGATTTTGATGAATTAATTGTGGTTATATTTAGATGATCTTAACTACAGTTTTGTAGTATACTCATCAGTTTTATATGACACTAAGAAATCTTTTTTTTGATAAGTATCTTAATTTATATGATTTTTGCAAGACCATTGAGTTGTTGTCCAAAGATAGTTAAACATTCAAATAGTGGATTATATATATATATATGTTGTTATCTTGAAAAAAAATTGATAGAAAAATAGGCTTAGAGAATTGGTTAGTGCATGTGGCTTCATACCTTTGAGATTGCAGGTTTGAGTCTTGGTGAGCTCGAATTTGGTTGTATTTACTTTTTTGAGTATATTGGAAATATAAATTGTTTTTTGGGAAAATATTTTGATGGTAATTGTACAAATATTTTTGGATTAATTTTCCCACTTAGATAAAGGATTAACCACATATTTGGTGATTGAATTTGAAGAATTTGAATAGAGATGATTTTAAAGGATCCTGGTATTTTTTAGAATTAATATTTGATAAAAATTGGTACAAATATTTTGGATTAAATTCCAGATTTGAATGAGCAATTTTAGTATAGATATGATAATTAGATTTGAAATATTAGAACAGAGATGATGTTGACTGAAATTGAGGCGTTTGAGTCCTATTGTAACATTTTTGAAAATTTTATGTAGTTATTTGAGAATGACTAGTTGGATAGAATGAATAAGAGATGAACTGAGCATATGAATGAATTAAATTTTAATTGATTATAAAAGAGGTTGTGGATGACCTGGAGAGTTTATGAACTTTGGAATGTGTGGATTCTAAAGACTGAGCGGGACCCAGCATACTGGCAAATTTGTGATTATAAAATTTTGAGAAATTTCTAGTGTGGGCAAATGTTCTCGTGTGTTGATTTAAGTTCGGTAGGAAGTGCTTGCTCTAGATAATGTTACCTATGTTATGAATGTAAGGACATACACTAGATGAAGATGTGACTAGGTGAGAGAAAACATGGGTAGGGCGGCCTCATAGGATTTGCGGTGGGAGATCGTCTCAAGAATTATCGGGGTGTGAGAAAGATATCAAAGTCACTTGCGGTATGGGATTTATCTCCAGAATTATCGGGATTGAGGTGATGCCCATGAGATGTTTATGTGATGAGGTACCATATGGCTTGCGATGTGAGTTTCATCTCCAGAATTATCAGGGAGTGAGGAAAGTATCCAAAATCACTTGCGGTGGGAGAATGATTCTCGAGTATTACCGGGGCGTGGGCCAGATACTCACAGAATATCGAGATCTTACATTAGTCACCGTAGTAGGATTTCATAATGAGGGATTGAACCTTATAATGAGGAGTACGTTAAGGGTTTGTCCTCGGACCTATGTAGTATGTGATGCATAGAATCCGAACAAGCATGCATTAGTGTGCATTGTGTGCATTTGTTGCTTTCTTGGATATTTGTTTTATGCTATTGTTTTATTCATTTTGATTTCTGTTTTAAGGCATACACTTATAGATTTAGATTAGATTCACTTTCTGTTTTTATTTATCAATTTCATCATTGTTTTTATTTTGTGTAGCAAGTTTGTGATTGTTAAAGTTGAGGATCGTTGTATTATAGCATTGCATCAGTTGCATTCAACTGATGTGCCCACAGTTCTCAAGCTTTGCAGGACTCGGATTAGCGAGCGGCGTGGACATGAGTTTTGGTGTCGGATGATGTTGCAAAATTGAAGATTTTGATTATACAAGATGTATTATATATGTGTATTTCCGCGGTGCATTGTAAAGAATAATGTTATAATGAATTTTTTTTAATTCCTTATATTTTTTGTACGAAATTGAAGTAAGATCCTGTTCGTGCTATGAATTACTTATGTTTGGAATTCAGGATGAAACAAGAACACTCCATACTTCCGATCCACACAAAATTGCATGTATGATAAGAATTGTTAAGTTACGACAGAAACATTTGCGAAGTATTATGACAAATGAATTTCCTCGTACATATGAAATGAGGGTGAACTTCAACCCGAACATTTTATAGCAGCACTCAAAGTTAATTAGAAATTTTCATCAAGAAAACAACATGTCTACGGTGGGTGATTCTAACAATGGGAGACATGAAATAAATTCAGCGACGTACAATACTTGGTGTGTTGGTGAATCATCACAGAGAATACCATCTTTGTTATTAAATGATGTGAGCAGTAGTAATGGTGGCTGTGTAGGGGAGCCATCAAATGGAAGATCATCATCTATATCGATTGACAATGAAGATACACGTGATGATGGTAAGTAAGGTGTACAATACTGTAATGCCCAAACTACTAATAGTATGAACTACTACAATTCATGACATAATGGATTATCTCCCTTTTATAATTCATCCTCAAATTGATTCTGCAGCATGTTTTGCTCAGATTGGTCATGCAATTGTAATTGAAAAAGGTGAAGTTGCAGAGCCCACACGAAGTAAGAATAGATAGTAGCTATATATGGTTTAACACTGTTAAATAATTTTCTAATAGAATTGTAAACGGTCTTAAATTCTTTTTAATAGATATGGTGAGAAGGTATAGACCAAATATCGGACGAAGTTCCTACTTAGGTAAGCAGGATGTTGAGTGTAGTAGTTGTCATGCTTAAATGTGGATTGGGGAGCGTTCTTCTACAACATCAATCAGACGCCCACGTTGTCAATTGTGTTGTAGAGAAGGTTTAGTTACTCTACCTTTCTTGCCATTGTCATCTCAGCTTATTATGGAACTTCTTGATGGAAAGTATGACAAAGCTCAGTCAAAATACAAGGACTTGGTCAGGATTTACAATTCATTGTTCTCATTCACATTGATGGGAGAGAAAATTGACTAGCGGGTCATGGATGAGAGGTTCATATACTTTCAAAATAAGTTGTTGAAATTATCACCGGGTTGGTTCTCTTCTTCCAGTTGAAGGGGTCAACCCCAAATTTGCAAATGGTGGTCTATATGAGTTGGATCAACGTACAAATCATGCAAAAAATATGGGTATCAATAACATAAATAGAGAAGTCATGGAGAAACTGTAAAATTTGATGGATGAAGTTAATCCGTACGTAAAGATGTTTCAACATGCAAGAGATCTTCTTCGTTCTCCAGGAGAAAATATATGTCAACATCATTGTCGATGAAATTGAGAATACCTATCATCAATGAGAGGGCACGTAATGGTCGACAGTATATTTTACCGTCCTGTGATGAGGTTGTTGCCCTCATTGTCGGTGATGGCTCAGAGAATGTGAGTAAGCGGGATATCGTAATATGTACGGAAAGTGGATCCTTACAAAGAATATTCGAAACACAACCATATTACATGCCTCTATAGTACTCACTACTCTTTCCATTTGGTGAGGACGGATGGAGAATTGACATTAAATTCAGAGATGGAATGCAGGTTGGTCGACAAACAACTGTATCTATTCGAGAGTATTATGTATTTCACTTGCAGTCACACCGGTGTAAGCAGAATGCCTTATTAAGAATTGGTCGACTAACTCAGCAATATTTTTTTTGTTTAATATGCCGCAATAGAACAAAATCATCTCAACTGGATGAGGATGAACCAAACGAGTATACGGAATGAGCTGTTAGGTGGTCTTCAAGATGCATTCACTGCAGGGGAAACAAAAGTAAGTGCAGTGGGTAAATGATATGTTCTTCTGTCTTCTTTTACTGGGTAGCCACAAGATATGTACCAACAATATTAGGATGTTATTGCATCGTTGGGGTGGAGCCCTCGATTTTTCATTACCTTGACATGTAACCCTAAGTGGACTGAAATCATTGAATCACTACAATGTTTTCTAAATCTAAAACCCGAAGATAGACCGGATATTGTTACTAGAGTGCTCGGGCTGAAATTAAGAGAGCTTATGAAAGATATCAAGCAACGGAAGATGTTTGGAACAACTATATCAGGTACAAAATTTAACATATTTAACCAATTTAAATTAAATTTCAGTAAAAGATATGAAAATAAGTAGAATTTGACTTATATATGAAATGTGCATTTGAAGCATTGCCATGCAATTGAAGTCGTTGATTGAACTTTCAAGGATCTAATGAAGTTTAAAAATGAAAGTGCAGCTGATGATGTATTTGGCAAAAAAGTTGTCGGTGGGGACTTTCGACTGATTTTGTTTGCCGTGCCAATAGGTGGACATCCTCGTATTGTATCTGCATCATTACAAATGAGTCATATTTGGTCTTCGTGTAAAGTGTATGAGTTGACAAAAAATGTGAGACTGATGGGAAGTTCACTTGATCAAGTTATCAAAAATGAACATGAGAAATTTGCAAAGTTGAGACTGATGGGAAGTTCACCTGATCAAGTTATCAAAAATGAACATGAGAAATTTGCAAAGTGGATTTTAGATGTGGAAGAAGGTAAAATTTTAGTTCAATCTAATAATGGAGGTCCTGAAAAAGATTGGATACAAATACCAAATGACCTTCTAATTAATGTTACAGATGGTCTAAAGAGTTTGATAGACTTGATTTATCCTAATATTGAATCTAGATAAAATGACTTAGCATTTCTTGAAAAATATGTTATTCTAGCACCTACTAATGAAGCAGTTGATGCCATTAATTCTCATATTTTGCCTATGATTCCTGGACAGGTGGTCAACTACTTAAGTGCATATTCAATCGATCATACTCTGAATGGTACAAATGAGCAAGATATGCATCCGCTCGAATTTGTACATACAATTAAGATGAGCGGGTTGCCAAATCATTGTTTAGAATTGAAGCAAGGAGTACCGATTATACTACTGAGAAATTTGAATCAATCTCTAGGCATTTTACAGTGGGACACGTCTTACGGTTCATGCTATGGGAGAATATATTATCATAGCTACAATTATTATGGGAAGGCATGCAGGTGAGACAGTTGTGATTCAAATAATGGGCATGTCACCTATAGAAACCAGATGGTCATTTGTCCTTAGAAGAAGACACAAGAGTCAGGGCCAAACTCTCCATAATGTTGGGGTTTATCTAAAAAGACAGGTGTTTACGCACTGTCAATTGTATGCAGTATTATCGCATTGCACTTCCCGTTCTGGCTTGAAGATATTACTGATAGAAAACTCAAATGAGCCCGATAAGACTAATAATTGTACACGTAATGTGGTGTATCAAAAAGTTCTTCAAGAAGTGTGTAAGTCCATGATAATCAATTGAAAGGTAGATTTCATTAACAATCTAATTATATTCAAATGATTAAAATAATAGTTATTGTATGCAATATTTTTTGATTTAAGTATCTCTTAATGTCATCATGTCATTTCAAATTTATGGTCTACTACATTTTCATATACCTATCTCATTCTTATTAGAATTTATCAAATCCTTAGTTATTCTTTTTTTTTTTTCCATTTATGTATCAGCTTATATCAATTCAAATGGTTCATGCCGCTATATAAGTAATTAACTTTTAATAGTATGCAATTAACTAACTTTTTATTGTTTTGTAGGCCAAAATTTTGTGTTCATGTGTGAAGAATTCAGTCACTCGATGATGTTGATTCTTGCATGTTGAAGTATGGAGAAGGCATTAAAGATATTTTGATACCACTATGTTGAAATTAGTACACCGTTTACTTTGTTCCTTTTGTATTTACCTAGCTAAAAATTATTAGTTGGTTAGAAGATATAAGTTTGCATTTTAACTATTTGGATTGGAGTCTTTTATTATCAGAAACAATTAATTTAAGCAATTCGTTGTGTATATATATATATAAGATTTAAGTATTTGAACAATTAAATGATTACTGTGATTGAGTTTGGAAGTACCTTATTGCAGCACATGCTCGACCTTGGAGATTGCGTTTTTTGTAAGATCTTTACTATGATTGTTAAATGTTGATATACTGCATTATAATTACACAGGGGAAATGTTATATATATGGGTAGGTTTCGCCGAATTTTTATTGAATATTATTAAAGTCAATATATCTTTTGATAAAGTATGTGCAATTTGCACACGGGGTATACTAGTTTCAAACCAAAGAGTTCAGAATCTTATATAGTAGCAAACAGTTTTGATACTCCAGCTACTCTTCAGTATTTTTTTCGCTTACCTAATATGAACACTGTGAATGTGGCCTTCGAGTCAACTACCATTACTTCCAAAGAATTATAATAATTTCGAACATATGAATTTTGAGCTTAAATCACCAAAACAAGGAAAACAAAAAAATCCAAATCTTCCAACAAAAATGGTGTCAAAGATGTAACATAGCTGCCAGTGTCAAAATCACCATATATTCACTTTGTAATTGTCTGCTCTTATCGTAACAATAATCCCACTTGCTCTCGAAATCCTAAATTATGTAGTCATGTTATTCACAATTTTTTCTGTTAACAAACAGTAAGTTAATCAACTCTCAAGTAGGGGTGGGCATCGGTCGGTATTTGACCTAATATGGACCATCCACCACCGATCCAAAGAATGTCGGTTTTTAAAGTTTTTCATCTGCAACCAATCCATGCCTTAATTGGATCGATGTAACTCCCGTTTCCATCTATACGTATTTTCTATGTATCTCCTGTATTTGGATAAATTCTTTTCCATTCTTAAACTTATTTTGTTTTAATTTTGTTTTTTGGGTCTCTTATTTAATCCCGATTCTGTCTTGTTGTTAATTTTCTATTTGAAGTCAAGTCCGAGTCCATCTTCTAAATTTAAATAATTCCTATTTTATTCGACAATCTTATTCTTCCCTTTTTGATTATGTATTAAATTGTCAAAGCCCAATTTTAATCAATATTGTGATCATGGTTTATTTGAATATTTGATTAGAGATTAAGCCTAAACTCCTAACTCATTCTATATTATTATTATTTGATTATTTACTTTGTGAGCCCATAATTCAAAGCCCACATCCTAGCCCATCTTATAATTTAATTCTTCTTTTATTGTGAAGCCCAATATAAAACCCAAAAATCTAGTCTAACCCGAAACCCGTTAGCCCTACCCTACCCGAAATCCATCTAACTTCTATCAAATTTCTCCTACCCCCCTCCCCCCCTAATCACTCCCTACTAACCTATAATATATCTAACTAATTCTCTATTATTTCTTCTAAATCTTCATTAATCTTTCTCTTCATCATCTTCTTCTCCTTATCCTCCGTTCCCGAAACCCATGCCATTCCACTCCATCGCCACCATCCCACTGCCGTCCTTTTCAACGACCACAAAACTGCAGCACCTTCATTATCGCCTGACTGCCTCACCACCGCAGTGCCTTCCTCCCGACCGCACCAACTCGACCTTCGCAGCCGTCGACAGACCACCGCCTGCACCACATCGACAACCAGCACCCTGACCAGCCCCTGCCTCCCGAGCCCCTTGCTCCTTCTTCCCGAGCCACCCAAACCAACAATAGCCTCAGCCTCAGCCTCTTGCTTGTTTCCACTCTTATTTGTGTTGAAATTATTGTCGTAGTTGCTCACTATTGTTGCTGCCCGAACCCACTGCCTTTCCCCTTTCTTCATCGTGCCAACCTCGAATTCTCCCTCGTTGTCGTAGTCATCCTCGCAGCCAGCCACTCTTGCCGTTGCCTCTTGTTGCTTGTGTGTGCTGCCACTCTTGTTCCCTCCATCGTGGTCGTGCAAACGTCGTACAAGGCAAGTATTTTATTTGACATTCCACAATTAGTATTCATATTTGATTATCGTGTTTTGAAACCTGTTGCCATCCATATTCATGAAAAGTGTTCTTCATAAGTTTCTGTCAGGCCCCGCTTCCCAAAAATACGAAACACAAGCATATGACATCGGCCCAGCAAATGACTTGCATCATCCATAAGCTGTTTACCCATTCAACTCAACAATAATAACAATATAAAACAATTGTGCAGGCAATAATAACAACCATATGAACAATAATACTTGGAATAAAACAATATGAAATATCCAAATACAATAATCCAACATCTTGAAACAAATAATAATATTTGGGTCATAAGCCCAATACAATAAATAAATCCAATCACAATAATAAT
Organism: Hemerocallis citrina; assembly: GCA_017893485.1. Classification (NCBI taxonomy): domain Eukaryota; kingdom Viridiplantae; phylum Streptophyta; class Magnoliopsida; order Asparagales; family Asphodelaceae; genus Hemerocallis; species Hemerocallis citrina. Next base: position 150,409,607 of record CM030363.1, on the reverse strand, counting down.
AAGTCTCAATATAATAAGTTCAATGAAATAACATTCAATTAGAAAGCAATAATTCTTTAGAAAGCTTGTTCTCCAATTCATGTAGGTAATTCTCCATGATCACCTGTGAACACTTCATCTAAAAAGAGAAGAAAAATTGTCCTTAGAGCAAGTCATGGACAACAAGTAGAGAAAGTAAGGAACAATGGAATAACGATATAGCAATGAATTCAATGGATCAATAGGAATAAATAACATGAGATGATAACAATAATCAATATCATGGTAATCGATGCAATGGTTATAAACAATGGTTCAATATTCGATGACAATGCTCACTAGTGTCAATAACACTTAGACAATATTCGATATCAATAGAAATAATGACGTACAATATGCAATGTCGATGTTGTGTCAATTGTTAAGTCTATTAATCATTTTAATCCTAACTAATACATGTACTACTGCATCCCATTGTACAGGTTCAATGTATATAATCAATTTCGTTTAGACTCTAGTGGTGAATTCTATAGATCATGTGTCGGTATGATAATCACTGATATGATAACAATACTGTGTACAATACATTATAATGATTCACTGATTCATTGATACACTGATACAATACACGAAAGATTGGGGTGCCGTAGTCAACACTCCAAAAATCAATCGATAAAACACTGGCTGACACTGTCACTATATCATTCATTACCCAAGTCAGTCTCTTAAACCCCGGCTTGTTAATTATTTTATCAATGCAACAATATATTATGCAATTAGAGACATTGGTGAACAACAGTAATAATAGAGGAACAATAGGATAATAAATTTGGATATAACAATTAGAATGATGACAATAACACCTTAGGATCATGCAATGCAACATATACACTTCAATTCATGCAATACAATGATATATGTATAATTATTTTAAGAATATTTGGAAAATGAATTTCTGGACAGCAAGAGGTCACTGTACAAAAATAAGTTTTCCCGCTGCTGCTACAGAAATCGAAAACTAAAACCGTCAGAAATTATAGAAACTATACTTCCACACAATTCCAACACATATTTAAAATATAAAATCCGACAATAATAGCTAGGTCAAACACATCTTTCTTTACAGGTTACATGTTCAGACAGAAATCCGACTTCATGTTGTTATATGTTTAAAATCAGTGAAAACTCAATTATAAAATCATCAAAATATTCATCAAATTCCTAAATATGTTAACTAACATTCTGGAAATTATCAAAACATTATTCTCACATTAATTTAGCCTTTTAATAGTTTAAACATGAAAATATACAATAATCTGAAATTCTGGAAATAAAACACAGCGGTAGTAAAATCATCATAACTTTTGCAATACAACTCGGAATTCAGCGATTCAAGATGTTATGGAAATTAGAGTCATAGGATTACAACTCTTATTCAAAAAGTTATTTATTTCGAGATCAAATACTAGGTCAAAAACGGCAGGCAAAATTCAAACAATAAGTAAACACTTGATGTTCTCATGAAATAAAGCAATTAAACAGGATGGGTTCCACTTCAATTAGTCAATAAACTTCATAATCAGCATGGTAGGTATAATAGCATGGTAAACATGATTATGAATACACACATACACTATTCTAACAACAACCAAACATCAATCGATCAATCAAACATATCACCTAACAATTATTTCTAAAATAGATTATTTGTGTTGTGATTGTATGAATAACCCTATTATGAATACTACATGAATACATGAAAGATTTGATGTTTAGAGTCAATAAAGGCATGCAGTCGAGGATATTTGGGTTAGCTCATGTAAATCCTCAATACAGTCAACGAAAGAGAAGAACAATATACGATATGATGAATAATTGGATCTACTTACAAGAATTTCAATAAACTTGAATTTGATACAATATTAATTCAAGAGGAAAAGTGACTTGCCTTATAGACGATTAATTCGAATATCAAAGAATAACGGGATGAGAATCCCGGAGCAACGAACCCACGAGAATATACGTGCAAACTACGTGCACAAAGAAGCACCAAGCAACAACAGCAAAAGAGCAGCAACAACAAATAGCAACGTCAACGAGAGCTGACTTTGGCGGTTCTGGCGTCGAGCGGCGACGTCGCTGGTGGTGCAACTGGAGAGACGGTGGCACGACAAGAGGTGTTGGGTTGACTGGCATCGACTAGAGATGGTGAGCGGTTGGAGGTTGTTGTCGTTGAGCGGAACAAAGGAACGACAGAGGAAGGGGGTGTTCGGCTGGGCGGCGCTCGCTGGGCGAGGGCATCAATAGGATGGGCGGCGCCGGAGGTGGAGTCGGGGAAGACGAGATGAGTTTGGGCAGGATAATTGGTATCTAACGTCATGAGAGAGAGGAGAGAGGAGAGAGGAAAGACGGCTAGGTTTAGGGTTTGTATTTTTGTGTTTTTAGGGTTTGCAATAGGATTGTATTTATACAGTGCAATTAGGTTGTTGGGTTAATGGGCTAGGATCCAATAATAATGGGTTTGGGTCTAGAAATAATTGCAATTGGGTTTTGGGTTAAAAAAGAGATGGATTTAAAGACAGTAGGGTTCAAATAAAATGCTCACAATCAAATAAAAATGGGATCAACACGAAAATAACACAATAAGAAGAACAAGAGCAATTCATGAACAAAATTGATTAAGATGATCAAGAAAAAATGGTATTTTATTCAGTGCAAATATAATATTACAATAAAAGGGAAAAATGAAAAGAACGGAAACGGTAGTTACAGTTCGAATTGATTGAACAATCTTATTGTTCATACTTTGTGATCTTTTCATGATTAAATCAGTCGTTATATTTTGAATCGAATCAATCCGTTTGCCTCTGTTATTCCATGCCCATCAAAAGATCGTAAACCTTAATTTGTGTGTTTCTACCCTGCTGTTTGTTCTAACTCGTAGTGAGATTATGACCTGCTTAAAGTTTAAATCAATTAGAACTTTATATACGAGAGTTGTATCCCCCTGAATCTAGTTTCGGGAACTTCTGATGGATCTGGAATCCGGCATGTAGAGTTGAAGATATCCTAATTTTAGTACTGATAGGTTTTTAATTCCAGATTACTGTTTTGAAGCATATCTTTTTCGATTAACTAATTAAAATATTATGTTAACAGTAGAATTGTAACGCCCCAAATTCCAAACAGAGGCAATTCCTTGCATAAACAGGTTCTTTTACTTCAACTTCGTACAAATTTATAAGGAATTTAAAACTTTTTATTTATAACATGTTCTTTACAACAGCACAGCGGAATTAAATAAATACAATACAATCTACAATAATGAAAATTCTTCAATCCTGTAACAACTCATCATAGTAAGTTCAAGCCCATGCCAAGTCTAATCCTGCAACTGGGAAATTGTGGGCACGTCAGTTGCATACAACTAACGCAATGCTATAATACAGGAATTCTTTAATTTAGCAAACACAAACTTGAATGCAAAAATAGAAAATGTGACTATCCTAAATGTGTCAGTGTATGATATGAACTTAATGCCTAATGCAGATATTACACTACGATGACACTAATGCATACTTGTTCAGATTCTATGCATCCCATACTATATAGGTCCGATGGCAAGCCTTTATCGTACTCCTCATTATAGGGTTCAATCCCTCGTTATGAAAATTCTATCACGGTAACAAAATCAAGGTTTAAGCATTCCACGAGTACGGATTTCAGTCTCGGAATCCACCACCCGACTATACAGAATCCTCATCGTGCGAACATCCCGCAAGTGCTGCTCTAGACCTGGTATATATATATATATATTGGAGATCTGCCTCCTATCCACCCGACTATTCATGATCCCGGAATCCACCTTCCGATCAATCGTAGTCCCGGATTTAATTGAGGCTCGTCTCACTCCGCAAGCAACCACAGCCCGGAATCCTCCGTCTGACTGGGTCTATAGTCCCGAAATCTACCGTCACACTATATAGAAGCGCCCCACTTACGTTTGCCTAAGTTTCATTACATCTTCTTCTAGTTCCTACCCATAAATTTAAACATGAATAATAATATCACCTAGAGCTAGCTTACCCTCCTACCGGTCTTAAACAATATACCGAGAACGATGGCCCATATTGGCCACTTCTCAAATTTCAATTATCGCTTTCATCACTTTGCCAGTACTCTGGGTCTTACTTAGCCTCTAGTATCAACACAATTCATGTTCACAGCATTCATGGGTTATCCATACCCTCTTTATTCAAATTTTGAAATTTCATTCATTCACATATCCAATTATTCCCTTGTTCACACAACTCAGTTATTTGTATAACTAGTTTCATAGTCTTATTCATCAATTTCAAATCAACATTCTCTATAAAAATAGATAGTTTATTCACCCCATTCTAATAGAATTCTCGGTGAAGTTGTAATTACATTCAATAGATTCTTTTTCTAAATAATATGATATTCAACTTCCAATTTATTCTTTAACAACTCAAGTTAACTTTAGATCAAGCTTAATCCATATGACAAAACATTTAAAATACCTCGAGTCAAAATAATCAAAATTTCCTTCTTAATCAAAATGTAAATTAGTATTTATTTAGTTCAAAACTCAATTTTTATATTCAAATCAATCCCCAAATTTTCTCCTTAATTCACATTTTAAATCTCATGATATAATCTTAGTTCAAGATAGGATATCTGTTATTCAAATCATCTGCTATTCATTTATCCCAAAAATATATCTTATAATAGTGTAGAATTATTTCCCAAGGTTCTAGTAGTATTCTAAGATAATTCTACAATTTCCCCCAAATTTTAGAAACATGGAAACCATTAAAATAATAAATATAAAAAAGAGATGTGCACACCCGGGTTCGAACCCCAGACCGCACTACAACCCAACTGCCACCCTCCACCAATGAGCCAACTCACTGTTGGTGAAGAAAATCCACTTCAGCTGTTTATATAATCAATCTACGGTTATTATGTAAAAAAATTTGAAATTTTCAAAAAGAAAAGAGCCTCCCAAGAGGCGAACCCGAGCACACCCAGAGCGCCAACCCCCTCTCGCTCATGCGCTGACCAAGAAGCCAGACGTCACAATCAATCATAATTCTATTAAACTCCTCTTATACCAACTCTCTGTTTCTCGATTATTTTTAATCTAACCATATGACTACAAGTTTCCCCCTTCTTTAATTATTTTCAGGATCATTACTATACCCAGTACCTCTAAAATTTCCAGAACGAAAAATCTCTCTAATTTAATATATTTTAACTTGGAAAATTATTCAAATTAATTTAGATAGAGTAATCTTTAACCTTTACATTCTTGTTTCTTATTGATTCAAATTTGACTACAATTTATAGAATTAGCATGAATACCCTACCAATTATTATAAGGCTGAGAAAAATACACATACCCCCAATTCACTTGCAAATCTACACACAATTCTAACATAAACTTCTCAATTTTGCAAATTGCTAAACATACTCAATTTCACACAAACAATTTAATCATGGTGTAGCAAAATCTAACATGAACCACTAATCATGAATTAATGTACATGAGCAACCACACATGATATTAACACAAAAGAAATTTTATGCAAATTTATTTTTGAAGCATGAGAAATCAATTTGCATGTTGTATCTTCATCTCTCCATCTAGTCTATTTAATCTAGCATGCATTCATACTCAAATTAATTCACCAATCACATTCTAGATTACACAAAGCAATCATCTAACAATTTCATGCATCAAAATAACTAAATTAGAAATTAAAGAGACACTCACCTCAAAAGTAAAATTTCCTAGTGGGAGAACCCCTAAAAAATGCTCCAAAGCTCCCAAGAAAATCCCGACCTCCTCCTCTAACAAAACAACAAGCTACTTTGCTCTCTTTCTTTCTCTTTTTTTATTTTGATTTGTATTTTTCTCATGACAAGGGGTGATCTATTTATAGGACAAATTAAGGAGTAGTTACAATAACTTTCCACTCCCTAAAAGATCTCACCACTTCCCCACAAACTCACACCACTCTCCCTCATTCTCATTGTTGGCCGGCCAATTACAATGGGTGTATACAAAGCACGTGCACGTGTATTCAATGTGTGTGTGCATACTCCTTCATATAAATTTTATTATTAGTTTTTATTAAGTTAGATGTGTGTGTTACACATGGCAAGGTGCACCAATTTAACTTAATTTTAAATGTACATTTAAGTGCACACAAGAATAATCATGGGCTTTAAATTGTAATAGTCTTAGTGGGCTACAAAATGGATTTAGGCCTAGTTGATTTTAATTAAAATAAATCACACAATTGTGACTGGAAAAATGAGAGGAAAAATTGTCATGATTCAAGAAAATTTTAAGAACCAACACGTGCACAAAATTTTACGTTCAATGCATGTGCAAACGAAAAATAATAAAATAATAATAATTTTTCTCTAGGGATGTTACAACACTCCCTCAGAATAGTTTGTCCTCAGAATTACGCTTAAAAAGTGAGAAAAGGCAAAAGAAACAAAATTACATGGTTTAAGCAAAAAGTTCGGGATGGTCCCTCATCATCGTCTCCTCTGATTCCCATGTGGCTTCCATGAACAGCTGATTCCTCCACATTACCTTGACCATGGGTATAGTTTTGTTTCTCAAAACTTTTTCCCGTCTATCCACGATCTCCACTGGTCACTCCTTGTAGCTCAAGTTTATCTGTAGACCTTCTGGCACTTCTGGTAAGTGATGACTCTAATCAGGAATGTAACCTCGCAGCATGAACGCGTGAGAGACATTATGCACTTGAGCTAGCTCTTCCGGTAATTCCAACCAATAAGCCGTTTTCCCAATCCTCTTCAATATCTTATATGGTCCTATGTACCTTGGGGCTAACTTTCCTCCTTTCCCAAATCGGATCACACCCTTAGTCGGAGATACCTTCAAGAAAACATAGTCACCCTCTTCGAATTCCAAATCCCTTCTCCGGTTGTCAGTATAGCTCTTTTGCCTGCTCTGTGCTTCAACCAGCCTCTTCCGAATCAACTCGATTTTCTCTGAGGTTTGTTGTACTATCTCCTCCCCGTACATCTGACTTTCTCCCACTTCACACCAACACACTGGCGTTCTACACTTCCTCCCATACAAAGCCTCATATAATGTCATACCGATGCTAGTCTGAAAGTTGTTAAGTGCCTTTCCTAGCTTCCGCCGAAATCCATCACACATCACCTCAACATATTCTCCAACACAGATAGACCATCTCAAATTTCCCATCAGTTTGAAGATGAAAGACAGTACTAAAGTCAATCCTGGTTCCCAAAGCCGTCTGAAGACTTTTCCAAAAGTGTGACGTGAAATGTACATCTCGATCTGACACAATCGATACGGGAATTCATGCAGTCTTACTATCTCGCCGATGTACAATTCTGCCAATTTTTCCATTGACCATGTGATTTTCATCGCCAAGAAATGAGCAGATTTGGTTAATCGGTCCACTATTACCTAAATCGCATCATTCCTTTTGGGACTTATAGGTAGCCCAGTGATGAAATTCATGCTAATGTTCTCCCATTTCCGTTTCGGAATGAGTAACGGCTATAACAATCCTCCTGGTCTTTGATTCTCTACCTTGATTTATTGACAAGTTATACACTTTGCTACAAAATCTGCTACATCCCTCTTCATTCCTGACCACCAGAAATGCTGCTTAGGGTCTGTTTGGTTCAAAGGAGGGGAGGGGAGGGGAGGGATTTTAATGGAGGGGATGGAGAGGGAGGGAAAGGGAGGCTAGGGATTTTAATGAAGACTTTGTTTGGTTCAAAAGAGGGGAGGGGAGGGAAAATAATTATCTTTTTGTTTGGTTCACAAGGGGAGGGAATGGATTTTATAATAAAATTACTTTAATACCCTTCTACATTTGCTAAACTACAAGTAGGAACTCTTCCCATGTAGTTTTTGTATATATGTTTACATTTCACTTTGAACTAATAAAATTATCTTTTCTTAATGAAGTTTTGCTTTCTTATATTTTTCTATCTTGTGAGATGTAAATAATAAAAACTTATATGAAATTCATGTAGTCTTTTATGGTTAATTAAGAAAAAAAAATTCTTTATCATTATGCAGAGAAATCTGTGTTTTTGAAATCCATATCAAGTGAGCTCTGACGGTAATGTTGAAGAGCAAAGTTATAGTTCATCACCCCCAACAGTGCTAAGTGTGAACAAACCAAATGGTGTAACCTGTGTTGCTGTCGAACACCAGAATGTTTCAGATGCTTCCTTTTCTGATACTAAACCTTGAAAATAATGAAACTGCTTGCCCTGTGCAGAATCCAGTTATGGGTTCTCATGTTTCTGCTGAAGCATCTGTAGAGTCAAATGGTGTGACCTGCATTACTATTGGAAATCAGAATGTTCCAGAAGCTTCCTTTTCTGAAAAAACTGAAGTTGACACATGGAGGTATGAAGAGGAGGGAGGAGGAATCTGATTGCAAGATGGAGCAACCGCATCGTGAAGGTGGTGCACTGTGGGATATATTTCGTAGAGAAGATGCCGCGAAGCTTCAAGAATACCTTAAGAAGCATTCTACGGAGTTCAGGCATGTTTATTGTTCTCCAGTAGAGCAGGTAAAAATTTTCTTTGCACTTGTTTTTCTTGTGTCACTTTCATTGTGTTTATTATTAGGATTTAGATTTAAAAGGACAATTTAGTACATTCACATTAAAAAATTAGATATACTTTCTCTTCCCTCCAAATCCCCCCAATATTGGAGGGGAGCCAAAATTGGTTCAGGAGGGGTTTGGCACCCCTTCATTTCCCTCCCCTCCCCTCCTAAAAAATGAACCAAACAAGAAAAGTTTTTAAAAAACCCTCCCCTCCCCTCCCCTTCCCTCCATTGCCCCTCCAACCAAACAGACCCTTAATATCCTTGTACATCTTGGTACTCCCTGGATGCATTGATAATAGGGTAGTGTGTGCCTCCTGTAGAATGCTCTCCTTCAATTTTGCTTGATCGGGTACACACAATCTTTCTCCGAACCACAGCACTTCGTCCTTCACTTAAAATCCTGAAAATTTGCTTATGCCGACTTGCTCCTTCATCTTCTGAATTTTTGGAGGAATATCTTCTAGCACTTCCAACCACCTTCTCTGCCTTCAAGTTCAGATCTCTTTGCTGATTGATGTACTTCAGGCTCTTGTGATCTGTGTACATGTTGACCTTCTCTCTATACACATAATGCCTCCACTGCTTCAAGGCGAATATGGTTGCTGCCAACTACAAATTATGGGTTGGGTAATTTTTTGCATGCGGTCTCTATTGCCTAGACCCATAACTATTACCTTTCCCTCCTGCATCAGTACACAGCCCAACCCTTGATGTGAAGCGTCGCTATAAACATCATAATCAATTCTTGCTCGCGACAAAGCCAGTATTGGAGCGGTAGTCAACCTCTCCTTAAACTCTTGGAAACTTGCTTCGTATTGTTCTGACCACTTGAAACTTACATTTTTCCTCGTAAGTCCTGTGAGTGGCACGGTTATCTAAGCATAACCCTGAATAAACTACCGGTAATAACCAGTCAAGCCCAAGAAACTCCTGATCTCCTTCACTGATGTGGGTCTTGGCTAATCCTTCACTGCTTCTATATTCTGTGGATCAGTGGTCACTCTCTCCTTAGAAAGGATATGATCCAAGAACGCGACTTCGGACTTCCAGAAGTCACACTTGGATAACTTGGCATATAACTTCTGTTCCTGCAGCTACTTCAATACCTCGGCTAAGTGCCCAGCATGCTCCTCCTCTGACTTTGAATATATCAGAATATCGTTGATAAACACCATGACAAAAGATTCGATGAATGGTCGCAGGACCCTGTTCATCATATCCAAGAATATCGCTGGTGCATTCATCACTCCAAATGGCATTAATTAAGAATTCGTAATGCCCATGTCAAGTTCGGAACTCAGTCTTATGCACATTTTCTTCCTTAACATGAACTTGGTGATAACCCTACCAAAGATCAATCTTGGAGGAAACTGCTGCTCCTTGAAGTCGGTCAAACATATTATCGATTCGCAGAATAGGGTACTTATTCTGGATAGTCTCATTATTCAGCTCCCTATAATTGATGCACATTCTCATCGGTCCATCCTTCTTCACCAATAAAACTGGCGCTCCCTAAGGCGATGCACTCGGTATGATGAAACCCCTTGTGCAAAAGCTCTTCAATCTGCTTCTTCACCTCATCCTATTCTACTGGCGCCATTCTGTAAGGTGCCTTGGATATCAGTGCACTTCATGGCTGAATGAAAATGCTGAACTCAACATGTCGATGAGGTGGTAGTCCAGGTAGATCCTCCAAAAATACCGTAGGAAAGTTCCTGACTATAGGAATCTTCTTGACTTCCTCAGGGATCTTCGTGGTCAAAGATGCCACCAACTCCTTGCACTTCCTCTTCCCCTGAAATGTTACTGCTGGTTCTCCTGGTGCCTTCACCATCACTTACTTGCTCTTGCATTCGATACTAGCATTGTAGATCGACATCCAGTCTATGCCAATGATTATATTGACTCCCAAGACTCCCAACTCTTTGAGATCGATTCCAAAAACTCTTCCTCTGATCTCGAGGTCACAACCAACATAGTACCGATCAGTATTCAGTGTTTCCCCTCAAGGGATAGCTACTACTAGAACCATGTTGGGAAAATTTTTCGGCACAACCCCCAATTCTTTTGCAAATTTAGGAGACACAAAAGTGTGCGGTGAACCAGTATCAAACAAAACAGTAGCTTTTATTCCATTTACTAGAAGTTTCCCGGTGATGACATTGTTGGCATCCTTAGCGTCCTCTTCTGTCAGAGCGAACACTCGCCCCTGCCGGTACAGTTTCCCATTCTTCCCTGATGGGTCCCTGCTAGCATTCCCTGGGTTCAGTTGTGGGCAGAGCGGCTGAATATGCCCTTCCTTGCCACAGTCGTAGCAAGACTTGACCCTCTACGGTTTAGGACATCCCGTTGCAATGTGACCCGTCTGTCCACATTTGTAGCAAGTGCTTGGTCGTCCAGCTACAACAACAACATTTGCCCCAGTAGGCTTGAACTTCTGCGCTGGAGGCTATCCCTTGAAGTTGTGTGATGTTGCAGGCCTCTTGCCAGCATTCCAGTTATTCTTCTTGTTCTGCACCAACTGATATTGATCCATATCTGATTCTGTGGCTGCAGCCCTCCGTACAAGCTTATCAAATTTCGGATCCCAAGGAGTATCATACGAGACCTCGGTCCTGGCCTCAGACCCTGATCGAATTTCCTCACCTTCTTGGCCTCGTCGATCACTAACTCAGGCGCATACCTTGAGAGCTGAGTGAACTTCGACTCATACGCCCTGACTGACAAGCTTCCCTATTGCAGGCCCAGGAATTCCATTGCCTTCTTCTCCTGCACATCCATTTGGAAGTATTGACCGAAGAACTCCTCCAGGAAGTCCTCCCAGGTAATAGGTTCATCGCCCAGGGTCTGCTTAATGGACTGCCACCAGACTCTGGCATCCTTCTCTGACTGAATGGTGGCTAGCTTCACCTTACTAGACTCAGGAGTCTCCAATACATCGAACACATTTCAGTCTGTCAGATCCAACCATCGGCTGCATCAGGATCCGCCTTGCCCTAAAAAATAGGTGGTTTCATCCTCTTGAAGGATTCCACCAATTTGATAGCCTCTGGGACTTGCACTGCCTGCCCTACCCTTGTGTTTCGGTTCACACTTGTGGCAAAAATGTTGAGTGTCTGGTACACACTGATCAGTTCTGTTTCCAAATCAAGTCGGTTGCCTTATCTGCTTGATCCTTTGCCTCTTATAGTCCTTCTGCCGGCCATTTCCGGTTCATAAAACTTCATCAATCATCAAGAATATCTGTCACGCCCCGCTTCCCAAAATACGGAAATACGAGCACGTGACTGAGGCTCAGTGAATGATGCGAATACACCATTCATAAGCTGTACAGGTAACTCAACAACAAGATAACGACAAAAACCACGCTTGCATGTAAAATCACAATAAGATAACAAAAGTATATGACATAGTCCATAACATAACCAACAACTGAAAATAAAGATATTGTTACGGGTCAAACATACCCGGATTACAATAAAGAGTACATGAATAAAACATAAACTAAAGATAACATGAAAATAAACAAGTCCAAAACACTTGATCAGCGACATCTTCGAGTAATTCTCCATTCGGGCTTGCAAGTACATTATACAAAAAAAAAAGAACAAGAAGACACCTATTAATGCAAGTCACGGGCCGCAAGTGGTACAAGCTAACGGGATAAGTATAAAACGAAACAAGAAGTAGGAAAAATATCATGGAGTCAAGAATCATGTAATAGGTGAAATACAATATGTAAACAGGATCATGAACAAGACATCACGGAACAAGTGGCATGTAAACAAGTAATCAAGTAAACAAGTACATAAGTCAACATGAACATGTACATGTAATTGGATCATGCAAGTGTACGTGTTAATCTTATGTCTTTTATTAATTCTATCTAGGTAGCACTTCATGCATTTATACTTTTACTACATGGTTGCTACATACAATTAATTACGTTTAGGCATAGTGGTGGATTTTATAGGTCACGTACTCGGGAAAAATATAACAATTGTATCTTGTATCGAGATACATGCAAACTTGTAACGTGAAACATATAGAGTGTAAACTTGTAGCGTGAAACATATAAACATATAATTTGCAAACTTGCAACTTGTAAACTTGCATCGGGAAACCATGAGCTCTCGTCTGAGTACGCTCTTCTATATTGCCCACTACTAGATCTTTACCCGTATACCCCGGCTTGTTCCTTTTATTAATTTTAATCAACAATAACAAGATATCATATCTAAACTACTATCACGGGTAAAACAATCATGCACATAATTATGTATAATCCTAAGAGTACATATGTGTGTATCAGTCGTGTTCATGTAATGCATGTGGCAATAAGGTATTCGCGATCATATGCGAATACGAGATCGACTGACTATGTATAACAACATATTTCAATTCAACCGAAGAATACGAATTAGAGTCAAAGAATATACTTGCGGTATTTTTCAAAGACGGCTTGTACGAGAACAAACGATTTGTACAAGGGAATACTTGCCTGTTAACCGACGACGATGAAAACGGAGCAAGAACAAGAATAATGGGAACGGATCCCAGTGCATGAACACAACCACAACGAACGGATCATGAACCAATCACGAACACACGTTCACGAACAAGAAGAAGACGGTCGAGATCACGAACACAAAATCGGATGGCTGAGATTGAAGATCAAGATCAAGATGATCGGATCAGATTGGATAGTCAGATTTCCTTGATGATGAAGATAATGATGAAGATCAAGATCGATCGATCGAACGGCTGCGATCAAAGAAAATTGATGATCATCATGATTGTGATGATCAAGGGGGAATCAGACGGTTAGGATCTAATCGGATGATCAAGAGAAGATCCACGGCCCACATCCAATCAAGCATGACGATTAAGATCCAACAGACGGCCAAGAATCAATCGATCAAGAAACATGATGATCATGATCATCGAGGCGATCAACGGCCCACATCACATGATCAACCCATGATCAAAACTCCAACAAACAGCCAAAAGCTTCAGCTTGGCTCTGGCCCGGTGACTGGCGGCGGCCAAGGGCTGTAGGCGGCGGCGCACTTAGGGAACACGGCAGCGGTGGACTGCAGGGGGAGCGTCGCGGTCGTGGCAAGGCGGAGGATCACCGGGTTAGGCTGCACTAGGCTGAGACGACTGGCTGGGTGGCTCTGTCAGATGACGATGGGGAGGCATAGCGTACAGGGGGCACAACACAGCGACGTTACTACTGTCGCTCAGGCTACAGTTGCTACTGGCGCTGGGTGATCGCGAGGCGGGAGGCCGCTGCTGGCACGCATTGAAAGGAGGCAAGCACAGCACAGGGTAGCTACAATGCGGGGAGGAGCACAGGCCAGACCATAGGCGGCGTTGCACCGCAGGGGACCAAGGGGTGCCAGAAGCGACTGGCTGGCTGGGGGATGCTGTGTCGGTGGTCTGCACAGTGGGGAGCAGGGGCAGCGATGTCGACTGCTGTTGCTGCAGTGCGGAGACGCGACGAAAATGCGACAGGAAGGAGGGATGAACGGGAGGGAGGTGCAAGACGAGGGCGACGGGTGAGCGGTGGGTCACGGTCGAGAGGAAGACGAAGGGGAATTTGGGTTGTTCTGTGTTGGTTAGGAAATAGGGAAAGAGAGAGACGGGGAGAGAGAACGGGGGAAAAAGGGGGGGAGGGGGGTTTATATAAAATAAATATAATAGATTTGGTTAATGGGTAGTTTATTAGGAGTTAGTGGGGGCAATTATGAGGTGTAAGGGGTTATGGAGTTACAGGCGGTGAAGAGTGGGGATGTGAGGGGAATTTGTATACGGTTGGATTAGAAAATGTGGGGATTTGAATATAATCATATAGGATGAAGTCTATACAATATATATGAGTACCGGGTTGAATTTGGGCTTGGTTTATGGGCTCAAAACAATTTAATCAACTAATTATAGGATTGGGCTTATGATAATTAATTAAACATTTGGGCTTGGGCTTCAAATCATTTAAATATTAAAACAGTTGAATAATCAAATATTGGACTTCATGAAAGTAGTTTGAATAATATAATCAGTTAAGAGAGAATAGTTACAAGATACTAAGAATTTGAAATACGGAAAAATACTTGAGAAATACATGTTAACGGGAACAGGGGTTACAAATCCTACACACCTTACAACAAAATTTCGTCCCCAAAATTTGCGTAGGCGGTACATAGGACAAGGCAAAGCAAACTCTTATGGGGAATAACAAAATAAGGGATTCAAAGAAAATGTCAAAAGGGTGGCAACACCAGAATAAGAAGATCATAGATAAGAATGGGGTGATCTAGAATGATGTCGAATAAAGATTCAATGAATGAAGACATTGCAAATATATGAAAAGGAAGTAAACAGTGCAGAGAGAGAGAAGAAACAAGAGAATCCTGGGACATGTGGGTTATAGGCCCACCACGCTTCCGCTGTGCTACTATGATGGCGACGTTCCACGTCGCAGACATGTTATTGTAGACCACATGGCACCAATCGACGAACCGAGTAGGAAGAAAAAGAATAAGACATCGAAATCAAAATAATATGGGTACAAAAAGAAAGAATCCATACCCAATGAAGAATCAATGAATGTGAATGAATAGAAGAGGTGAAACAACTGAGAAATGAAAGAAATGAATGTGAAGGGGTCAAAGAGGAATCAAATAAGAGGAGTATCCAGATTATGTTGGTTATTCATTATCCATGTGATCAACGTGGTGCACATGTTGTCGAGTTAACCTGGCCGAGTCAAGTCTGTCTTATATATTAGTCAAACTAACACATTAGCCAAACCTGAGCTCTGATACCACTAAAAACCCTGTTATGCCCCGCTTTCCAAAATACAGAAATACGAGCATGTGACTGAGGCCCAGCAAATGATGCGAATACACCATTCATAAGCTGTACAGGTAACTCAATAACAAGATAACGATAAAAACCACGCAGGCATGTAAAATCACAATAGTATAACAAAAGTACATGACATAGTCCATAACATAACCAGCAGCTGGAAATAAAAACATAGTTACGGGTCAAACATACCCGGATTACAATAAAGAGTACATGAATAAAACATGAACTAAAGATAACGTGAAAATAAACAAGACTAAATACTTGATCAGCGACACCTTCGGGTAATTCTCCATTCGGACCTGCAAGTACATTATACAAAAAAAAAAGAACAAGATGACGCCCTTAATGCAAGTCACGGGCCGTAAGTGGTACAAGCTAACGGGACAAGTATAAAACGAAACAAGAAGCAGAAAAAATATCATGGAGTCAAGAATCATGTAATAGGAGAAATACAATATGTAAACAGGATCATGAACAAGACATCATGGAACAAGTGGCATGTAAACAAGTAATCAAGTAAACAAGTACATAAGTCAACATGAACATGTACATGTAATTGGATTATGCAAGTGTACGTGTTAATCTTATGTCTTTTATTAATTCTATCTAGGTAGCACTTCATGCATCCATACTTTTACTACATGGTTGCTACATACAATCAGTTACGTTTAGGCCTAGTGGTGGATTTTATGGGTCACGTACTCGGGAAAAACATATCAATTGTATCTTGTATCGAGATACGTGCAAACTTGTAATGTAAAACATATAGAGTGTAAACTTGTAGCGTGAAACATAAAAATATATAATTTGCAAACTTGCAACTTGCATCGGGAAACCACGAGCTCCCGTCCGAGTACGCTCTTCTATATTGCCCACTACTAGATCTTTACCCTTATACCCCGGCTTGTTCTTTTATTAATTTTAATAAACAATAACAAGATATCATATTTAAACTATTATCACGGGTAAAACAATCATGAACATAATCATGTATAATCCTAAGAGTACATATGTGTGTATCAATCATGTTCATATAATACATGTGGCAACAAGGTATTCGCGATCATATGCGAATACGGGATCGACGGACTATGTATAGCAACAGATTTCAATTCGACCGAAGAATACGAATTAGAGTCAAAGAATATACTTGCGGTATTTTTCAAAGAAAGCTTGTACAAGAACGAACGATTTGTATAAGGGGATACTTGCCTGTTAACCGACGACGATAAAAACGGAGCAAGAACAAGAATAACGGGAATTGATCCCAGGGCACGAACACTACCATAACGAACGGATCATGAACACACGATCACGAACAAGATGAAGACGATCGAGATCACGAACACAAAATCGGACAGCTGAGATCGAAGATCAAGATCATGATGAACGGATCAGATCGGACGGTCAGATTTCCTTGATGATGAAGATAATGATGAAGATCAAGATCGATCGATCGAACGGCTGCGATCAAAGGAAATTGATGATCAAGGGGGGATCGGACGACTAGGATCTAATCGGATGATCAAGAGGAGATCGACGGCCCACATCCAATCAAGCATGATGATCAAGATCCAACGTACGGCCAAGAATCAATCAATCAAGAAACATGATGATCATGATCATCAAGGTGATCAACGACCCACATCACATGATCAACCCATGATCAAAACTCCAACAAACAGCCAAAAGCTTTGGCTTGGCTCTGGCCCGGCGAATGGCGGCAGCCAAGGGCTGTAGGCGGCGGCACGCTCAGGGAACATGACAGCGGTGGACGGCAGGGGGAGCGTCGCGGTCATGGCAAGGCAGAGGATTACCGGGGAGGGCTACACTGGGCTGAGACGACTGGCTGGGTGGCACTATAAGATGACGACGGGGAGGCACAGTGCGCAGTGGGCGCGACACAGCAACATTGCTGCTGTCGCTCAGGCTACAGTTGCTGCTGGCACTGGGTGATTGCGAGCCGGGAGGCCACTGCTGGCATGCATCGAGAGGAGGGAAGCACAGCCCAGGGTAGCTGCGCTGCGGGGAGGAGCACAAGCCAGACCATAGGCAGCGCTGCACCGCAGGGGACCAGGGGGTGTCGGAGGCAATTGGTTGGCTAGGGGATGCTACGTTGAAGGTCTGCACAGTGGGGAGCAGGGGCGGCGATGTCGACTGTTGTTGCTGCAGCGCGGAGACGTGATGAAAAGGCGACGATAAGGAGGAATGAACAGGAGGGAGGTGCAAGACGAGGGCGAGGGTGAGCGGGGGGTCAGGGTCGAGAGGAAGACGAATGGGAATTTGGGTTGTTCTGTGTTGGATGGGAAACAGGGAAAGAGAGAGACCGGGAGAGAGAACGGGGGAAAAGGGGGGTTTATTTAAAATAAATATAATAGATTTGGTTAATGGGTAGTTTATTAGGAGTTAGTAGGGGCAATTATGAGGTGTTGGGGGTTATGGAGTTACGGGAGGTGAAGAGTGGGGATGTGAGGGGATTTGTATACGGTTGGATTAGAAAATGTGGGGATTTGAATATAATCATATAGGATGGAGTCTATACAATATATATGAGTACTGGGTTGGATTTGGGCTTGGTTTATAGGCTCAAAACAATTTTATCAACTAATTATAGGATTGGGCTTATGATAATTAATTATTGAGCTTGGGCTTCAAATCATATAATTATTAAAATAGTTGAATAATCAAATATTAGGCTTCATAAAAGTAGTTTGAATAATATAATCAATTAAGAGTGAATAGTTACAAGATACTAAGAATTTAAAATAAGGCAAAATACTTGAAAAATACATATTAACGGGAACAGGGGTTACAATATCATAGACCTTTCTTCCAACACAATTTATTGATTTCCAAAAATAAACTTTATACATTCAGAAATAAAATTGGTCCGTACATCCATACATAAAACACTAGAAAACTCCAAATCTTCCTACAAACATAAAGCAGTCTAGAATCTACTGCTCTTCTTGGCTTCTATGAGCTCTCCTCGTAGATTATCTATTTCCTTCTGCATCTTCTCGCATCATTGACGACATTCTGATTTCCCCCAACAAGTTTTGTTGTCTAGCTGGGTGAAATGCCGAGCATTCCTATGACGACACTTCTCCAGTTCCCATACTCGCTGACTTAGAGCTACGATGTTTTGCTTATCTTCCGTATAGTGCGCCTCCATGTGGGTTACTCACCACTTATGGATGATCAACTACTTCCGGAGAGAAGCAATGATGTGGTCCTTCTTGTCTCGAACCGGATCTTCGTCTGAGGATTCATCTTGAGAATCATGTGGAGATGGAGTGATTTCTCGAGATTCTGGCAATTCTTCCTCTTCCTCTGCTGGGTCCTCTTCTTCTTCGGGTTCTTCTTCTTCTTCTGGTTCTTCTTCTTATTCGGGGTCCTCAAAGAATAGTTCCCCTTCCACATCATCCATTGGGTTTTGGTTATCAGCCATCTTATAAGAAAATGGAGGAGAAGATATCAGTGTATAGAGCAACACAAATGTAAATCAACTTACTTTTAAATCTCATTAAACTGAACTCACGCTTCTAATGTCCACCGAAATGTGTCGTCCTTATAATTTTTTACTACTTATGGAAGTCGGTTTTGAGACCACTCTGTAACGCCCCGAATTTCAAACACAGGCAATTCATAGCATAAACATGATCTTTTACATCAATTTCGTACAAATTTACAAGAAATTAAAAACTTTTTATGTACAACATATTCTTTACAATAGCACAGCAGAATTAAATAAATACAATACAATCTACAATAATGAAAATTCTTCAATCCTATAACAACTCATCATAGTGACTTTAAGCCCGTGCCAAGTCCAATCCTGTAAGAGGGAAACTGTGGGCACGTCAATTGCATACAACTAATGCAATACTATAATACAGCGATTCTTTAATTTAACACACAAACTTGAATGAAAAAATAGAAAATGCCTAATGCAAACATTACACTACGATGACACTAATTCATACTTGTTCAGATTCTATGTATCCCATACTACATAGGTCCAAGGTCAAGCCCTTATCGTAGTCCTCATTATAGGGTTCAATCCCTTGTTATGAAAATTCTACTACGGTAACAAAAGCAAGGTTTAGACATTCCACGAGTATGGATTCCAGTCCCAAAATCCACCGCCCGACTATATAGATTCCTCATCGTGCAAACATCCCGCAAGTGCAGCTCTAGCCCTGATATATATATATATTGGAGATCTGCCTCCTATCCGTCCAACTATTCATGATCCCAGAATCCACCATCTGATCAATCATAGTCCCGGATTTAATTGAGGCTGATCTCACTCCGCAAGCAACCACAGCCCCTGTAAAATCGTGAATTCCAAATAAGTCTAAATTCGAAGTTCCACATGATCTTTACACTTTACTTCGTATAATTTTAGAAGGAATTTAAAACTTTATTTACATCAGAGTCTTTTACATCAATACGTAGCGGAATAAATAAAATACAACAATGATAAATGTACAATTGTAACAACTTTAGCATTTAAGTAATCATCAGCAATAAATTCATCTTTATATCTTCTTGTAAAGTCCAAGTCCTGCATATAAAATAGTTGGCACGTTAGTTGCTTACAACCGACGAAATATTATACACGGCCATCCTCGCTATGCCGAAAGTGTAACGATTCTTTGATACTTTAACAAACACAAACTTGATCACAAACAAAGCTAAAGAGGGACTATCCTATTAATGTCGTGGGTGCTGTGCACTTAATCCGTAATGCAGTTATTTATATTTAATGACACTAATGCACACTTGTTCGGATTCTATGCATCTTATACTACATAGGTCCGAGGGCAAGCTCTTAATCGTACTTCATCTTGTAGGGTTGGATCCCTCGCTATGAGTTTAACTACTACGATAACTACAGTAAGTATCTTAGATGCTCTATGAGTTACGAGTCCATGTCCAGACAGCCTGGAAGGGAATCCCATGTCATGACATGACGCATCATATAGACAGCCTATAGACAATTCACCTCCGTCATGGGACAATGGCACTACGTAGTCACCAAGCACCTCACAAGCGTCGCAACGGTCCTGATAATTTTGGAGATGTATTCACGTCATGACATGATGCATCATGTAGACAACCCGTGAACACTCCCTCACCGTAGATCCGAGGCCCTCATACTTGTGTTTTTCTCTTACTTTCATCACATCTTCACTATGGCGTGGTCCTTAAGTTTTTAGTTTGTTTTAGAAGAAAATCATCACAACCAAGAGCTAACTCACCGTATCGGACTTAAACCAACACAAGAGACAGTCAGCCCACACTGGCCACTTCTCAAGTGATGCTCAACCCACACTGCTTAGCTCTCAAATTCATTAATAATATACAGCCGGTTTCTAAGGGTCTTGCCTAGCCTCTAGATTCCAACAACCATCTCTTTCTAGAGATTAACAATATGTTATATTTAATCTCAAAATAATATTTCAATTTTTGTATTCATAAACTATTTCTCAAGAAAACATTTCTTTATAATCTCATAACATGAAATAATTCAATTTAACTTCTTTTATCAATATAATCACTTATAGCATTGTGTGCAAATTCAAATATTCTCTTAATCAAATGTTAGTAACCATAAAATCTCATCGAGAAGAAATCTAATTGCATTCCAAAACTTCATTTCTCTTTAATTATACAAAGCCACATTTTAAGAAGAATTATCAAGTTCTTCATTTCAATGTTTTATTATAAAAACACTTCTAATTATCACAAATATACGTCAAAATATTGTAGAAATATTTTTATAAAATCTAAATAATTTTAGAGGAATAATAAAACTTTTCCCAATTTTTATACTCTTTAAAACCCATAAATATGCAAAAAAAAATCGAAAATGCATTAAAAATGGCCAAGCCAGGATTCCAACCCAGAGCCAAACCATCGCCCAGCTACAGTAACAGACCCAAAGTACACCCGAAGACCACTAACTCCAGAGTGACTAACTGATATGAATAGGGTTCAGTTCTTTATATATTGACTGTACTGTAAAATCGAATTTTAATAAAAACATAGCCTTTTCAAGACTCGAACCCATGACCCCTTGCACTGTACACAGTGCCTATAACCCACACCGAAAGCCAGTATGCCCAAACACAATTTCTGTTATAGTTAGGAGCCGAAAAAGTTTTACACTTACTGTCTGTTTATAAGTCTCTTTTACAAAATTCGAATTCTTAATACACTGGTATCTTCAAAACAAACTTGTCCAGAATGTCTTCTTAAAAATAAAACAGTGTAGCAGTAATAAAACTCTTAATTTTTAACATTATATAAGTTTTCTTTACAACTTATATTTAAAGAATATCTTGTTGACTTTAAAATGTACCATAGTTCCTTCTCAAAATACCCATATAAAATCCATTAAATATACGTTCTTGTTCTCTTCTTCTTTTTCAATTCTACGAGAGACTAGCAATTATTCTTTTATCAACTCCACATTCTATAACAACAATTTATTCATTTAACAACTAAACATAATAATGTCCATTCATTTCAATCTACAACTAAACATAGTAATATCTATTCATTTACAATTAAGCCATTAATTCAACAAATCATCACACTAGCATGGTTCATTTACAAATAGATATTCTAGCTTGAATTTCATTAATAGAACACCATGATGAGTTTTAATTTACTAATCACAATCAAAATTTCTCTTTTCTCTACTAGTCACTTTAGGCAAACACATGACAATTTTAGTTAGTTTCTCTAGCATGTTCATGAAATTAAATTCCTAGCATGGTAACTACGTTAGAAGTAGAGAAATCACCCACGCTCTAGCCATTTATTTGAATCAGAATATCATGACACAATTAAAGCCAGTTTATGCAATCTACATTTACCATTTCAATCAAAATTTAACAATTAAATTCTACATCAACTAGCATGCAACCTACTCCTAAATTTAGAAAGAATTTAAGAAACACCCACCCAAAGAAGCATTGAAGTATTCAATTAATGCCTAGCAATAAAACCCCAAGAGAATCTCCAATCTGCCTCCTCGAAATCTGTGCACAAAGAAAACCCCAATTTCTATTTCGGCCAGGCAACAGGAAACATCACCTCCCTCTCTTTATATATATATACCTATATATACATAATTGAATAGCTTATAAGATATATATGTATATATATGTATGGTGAGTAGGTGGGGAAACAAAGTGAGGTTGTTGGTAGATTTGGTTTCGGCAGAGACATGAAGAAGGAAGGGCAAGGAGGAGAAAGTGAAGGGGGTATTGGGGTATTTTATAAAATAGCAGAGTAGTTAAATTAACTACTCTCTACTAATATACCTACTAATCCACTCTCTAATTCGAAAGCTTATTTTTTCCTCCAACCCAAACAGCTGGCCCTCTCTTGGTTTGAGTGTGTACATTGCACGTGTGCACGTACACGTACTTTGTGTACACCAAAAAATAAATTATTCATTTAAATTAACACATATGTGTGTGTGTGTGTGTGTGTGTATATATATATATATATATATATATATATATATAATGCATATAAAATTAGTTTAATTAAAAATTATAGTTTCCATGCACGAATAAAATAGACACACACACACACATACTTCATGAAATTTTATTTTAAAAGATAATGCAACTAATATGTGCACTGTTAACACGTGTGTCGCACGTAAAAATATTAAAATACGAAATCAACTTTCTCAACGGAAAAATATTTAAAGGTAATCGAAATTCAATATAAGAAAAATATATTTATTAATTTTTATATAATCCTCAACGTAATCACAACGTACATAGAAAACACGTGCACCACACGTATAATAATATTTAAATCAAAATGAGAGAAAAATGAATTTCTATTTATAAAAAGAATTCGAATATGTCAATAAATAAATAATTGAAATACATAGAAAATATTATACGTAGCGGTTGAAAATACGTAATCGATACGTGCATCGATAATACGTATAAAACATGTAAAAACACAAAGATTGAAATTTAATATTTGAGTTGACTCAAAATAAGATAAAATGAATCTTGTGAAGATGGAAATGCATAAATAATCACAATTCATAATAAGTATGACATTTATTTTGAAATGCGTTACAAATATCACCAGTAACGGTACAAAATACATGTGCGTAACACACGATGGTAAAATTGTCATTTCTAATTTTGTGAGGTGTTACACTCTCCCCCCCCTTAGAGCAGTTCTGTCCTCAGAACTCACTAGGGTAAAGGTTATATTTCGTACTCACCAAAGAAAAATATCATTACTGTATATAGAAAAGTGCAAACATTAAGAAAATAAATGTAGTGTAAAAATAAGCAATGAGTAAAAAGTAAGACAAACTCTATATAAGAAAAACTATAAGTATGAAAATTTTATAAGAACAGAACAAGAAAACTAGGAAAATAGCATAAGAAAGAAATGTGACCATTAAGATAGGATGGATTGAGAGAAATTTTCATACAAAAATAATATTAGGTAAAGCATTAGATAAAATGAAAATAAACTTAGTCATTAATTGTGGAATAGTTCGGAAAACAACTCAATAAAGAGAAACATAGTCAATGGATAATTTATAAATAGATTTAGTAATCAAAATTTATTAAAGTAATAAGCGGTAGAAAATCGCAAACTGAATTGGCACTGTGTGACCAAAAATTGAATTGACAATTTTAAGACAAAATTATTGGACAAGAGTATAAAAAATAAACGAGAATGAAATTTAGTTAAAAGTATAGACAACATAAAATGATTCTGTATATCAATTAATATCATAAAATAATTTGTAAGGTAACTATAATAACTATACATACGATTTGAAAATTAAAGATATAGAAGGCATACATCGAAATACTTTCGACTTGTCAAGTAGAGCAAGAAAACCAACACACAAAATTTATATACGTACATAGGCGTAAAATTTATAAGGTGAAACAAATAATATTATGATATGAAAATTATAAATAGTTTGTAGGAGTAAAACAAGACATCATAGTAGAAAAAGTAACAACATATTACTGAAACAATGCAAAAACTAATTATATAGAAATAACTTACGAATCGAAGAAAAAGTATAAATACTAATTTCATTTTTTGTTAGGTGAGTAGGCACCAAATCTAAGATAAGTTAATAGCAAAACACGATGAAGTGGTATGAAATGCTAACTCATGAAAAGATTCAAAATAGAAGGAGATGACAAACTAGTTAATATTAAGTAGTGAATATGCAAATATGATAAAAATTAGTATAATATAATGCTAGGTTGTAAAATATTATAAATATATTAAGCTAGTTCAAAAATGGGATAGTGATAAGTAAATATTATAGAAAACAAAGTAGGGGTTATCAAAGTAGAAAATTTCTTTCTGGTCCTCGTTGGTGTCCAACTGCAGGATTGCCTCCTCGACCTCAAGTTGCAGAATTGCTTCTTCGACATCTGAATGTAGTTTGCCTTCTGGACATTCGGTTGCAGACTGTGCCTCCCCGACGTCCAGTTGCAGTTTGTCTCTATTGACATCTAGTTGCAGATTTGCCCTCTCAACATCAGGTTGCACCAAACCGAAAGATGGAAAGATGTAATCTTCCTTTGTGCTTGGATATTGGGTGTTTAATAAAATATGGTGTTACACTTTGAAATTCGTGATATAAAAATACGAGTAAAAGAAAGTTACACGATGAAATATCAAAATAGATGTATAGGATATATCAAACATAAATGATACTAATTTGTAGCAATGAAAAAAATAATGATTTATAACATTAGGACGAAAATAGTGTAAAGTATATGCACGAGCTGAAAATGCAAATGGAAACAATAATTATGTAGTGTAGTAAATTAGGACAATAGACATAAACAATTATATATAAAAATAGCAATGTAGAAATGGGATGAGGTTGGAATGATATGTATAGTAAGTATATTGAAATATATGACATGTATAGAAATTAGTGGAAAATATGTGTTATAATTAAGAATGTAAAGACAATTAAATTTTTAGAATAGAGAAGGTATAAATAGTGAGTGCATGCATTATATTAAAGAAGCGTAAAACTATAAAATTAATGAGTAGCGTTTAATAGTAAAGGGGAATATAACAAAACAAATTAGCAAATAATATATAATAACAACAGTATAGAATGTAGACAATAAAACAAAATGGTATGTCATATTTATATGAGTAGAATATTTCAATCTTGTTACAAATATACTGAAATGTATAAGATAATATAAGGAAATGGAAAAATGTAGTATCACGAAATCAAATCATATAAAATGAATGCACATAAGAAAATTTCATAAGCAAAATTCAAAATATAATAATAAATGAAGAGAATAATAGTTGCAATATAAATTTAATAAGTGGCGATAAAATACGTAAAGTAATAGCAATGTAAACGGATAAACATAAAGTGATATAAAAACACGAAGGACAAAATTTTAAGATTGAAAGACAGATAAAACCAGTTCAAAAGATCAAGACTAGGGAAGATAGACAGAATAATAGATATTCAAGTGATTTAATAGTAAAAGAAAATATTTATTTGAAAAATATTGAATGTTGAAGTACTATGATAAAGATTCACGAAGAAAAATTAAATAAGGAAGTGTGTCTACGCGTAAGGTCTCATGAATGACGATTCAAACCAACCATGCTTCCACGCGCCACTCTGATACTCAGAAAAAATGTACTCGCATACAATCTCACATCAATGTATACAAGGAGACCATCATGAATGAAGGTTTAATAACTACTTCATTCACGAATCTAGCCATCCAATAGGGAAAGGAAGGAGAAGACATCAGTGTATAGAGCAGCACAAATGTAAATCACTTACATTTAAATCTCTACAAACTGAACTCACACTTCTAATGTCCACCCTAATATGTCATCCTTGTAAATTTATACTACTTATTGAAGTGTGGTTCTGATACCACTCTGTAACACCCTGAATTCCAAATAAGTCTGAATTCGAAGTTCCATAGGATCTTTACACTTCACTTCGTACAATTTTACAAGGAATTTAAAACTTTATTTACATCAGAGTCTTTTACATCAACATGCAGCGGAATAAATTTAATACAACAATGATAAATGTACAATTGTAACAACTTTAGCATTTAAGTTGTTACAATGATAAATGTACAATGATAAATGCTAAAGTTGTCTTTTTTTCTCGTTGTCTTCTTTGTTATTTTAGCTCCATTTTATGGCTTGTAAAATTAACGTTTTTATTTTCATTAATATATTTTTTGTCTGATGGCTGGGGTCGTAAGACCCTATCCGATTCATCAAAAACTTTAGCATTTAAGTAATCATCAGCAATAAATTCATCTTTATATCTTCTTATAAATTCCAAGTCCTTCATATAAAACTGTGGGCACGTCAGTTGCTTACAATCGACGAAATATTATATATGGCCATCCTCGCTATGCCGAAAGTATAATGATTCTTTAATACTTTAACAAACACAAACTTGATCACAAACAAAGCTAAAGAGGGACTATCCTATTGATGTCGTAGGTACTGTGCACTTAATCCTTAATGCAATTATTTATATTTAATGACACTAATGCACACTTGTTCGGATTCCATGCATCCCAAACTACATAGGTCCGAGGGCAAGCCCTAAATCGTACTTCATCTTGTAGGGTTTGATCCCTCGCTATGAGTTTAACTACTACGATAACTACGGTAAGTATCTTAGATGTTCTATGAGTTACGGGCTCATGTCCAGACAGCCTAGAGGGGACTCCCACATCATGACATGATGCATCATGCAGCCAACCTAGGGACAATTAGCCCCCGTCATGGGACAATGGTACTACGTAGTGACCAAACACCCTACAAGCATCGTCACGGTTCTGACAATTTCGGAGATGTATTCACGTCATGACATGATGCATCATGTAGACGGCGTGTGAACACTCTCACACCGTAGATCCGAGGCCCTCATACTTGTATTTTTTTCTTACTTTAATGACATCTTTACTATGGTGTGGTCCATAAGTTTTTAGTTTGTTTTAGAAGAAAATCATCACAACCTAGAGCCAGCTCACCCTACCGGACTTAAACCAACACAAGAGATAGTCAGCCCACACTGGCCACTTCTCAAGAGATGCTCAACCCACACTGGTTAGCTCTCAAATTCATTAATAATATACTGCCGGTTTCTAAGGGTCTCGCCTAGCCTCTAGATTCCAACAACCATCTCTTTCTAGGGATTAACAATATGTTACATTTAATCTCAAAATAATATTTCAATTTCTTTATTCATAAACTCTTTCTTAAAAAAAACATTTCTTTATAATCTCATAACATGAAATAATTCAATTCAACTTTTTTTTATCAATTTAATCACTTACAAGCATTGTGTGCAAATTCAAATATTCTCTTAATCAAATGTTAATAACCATAAAATCTCATCGAGAAGAAATCTAATTACATTCCAAAACTTCATCTCTCTTTAATTATACAAAGCCACATTTTTAGAAGAATTATCAAGTTCTTCATTCCATATTTTTATTATAAAAACACTTCTAATTCTCACAAATATATGTCAAAATATTGTAGAAATATTTTTATAAAGTCTAAACAATTTTAGAGAAATAATAGAATTTTTCCCCAATTTCTATACTCTTTAAAACCCATAAATGTGCAAAAAAATTGAAAATGCATTAAAAATGGCCAAGCCAGGATTCGAACCCTGGCCAACCCCCCCCCCCCCCCCCCCCCCCCCCCCCCCCCCAGCTACAGTAACAGACCCTAAAGCACACCGGAAGACTAGTAAGTCCAGAGTGACTAACAAAATGAATATGGTTCAGTGCTTTGCATACTGACTGTACTGTATTTGAGGAAAAATCGAATTTTAATAAAAACAGAGTCTCTTCAAGACTTGAACCCAAGACCCCTTGCACTGTACACAACGCCTATAACCCACACCGAAAGCCAGTATGCCCACACTCAATTTCTGTTATAGTTAGGGGTCTAAAAAGTTTTATACTTACTGTCTGATTATAAGTCTCTTTTACAAAATTCGAATTCTTAATACACTGGTATCTTCAAAACAAACTTGTCCAGAATGTCTTCTTAAAAATAAAACAGTGTAGCAGTAATAAAACTCTTAATTTTTAACATTATATAAGTTTTCTTTACAACTTATATTTAAAGAATATCTTGTTGACTTTAAAATGTACCATAGTTCCTTCTCAAAATACCCATATAAAATCCATTAAATATACGTTCTTGTTCTCTTCTTCTTTTTCAATTCTACGAGAGACTAGCAATTATTCTTTTATCAACTCCACATTCTATAACAACAATTTATTCATTTAACAACTAAACATAATAATGTCCATTCATTTCAATCTACAACTAAACATAGAAATATCCATTCATTAACATTTAAGCCATTCATTCAACAAATCATCACATTAGCATGGTTCATTTATACATAGATATTCTAGCATGAATTTCATTAATAGAACACCATGATGAGTTTTAATTTACTAATCACAATCAATTTTTCTCTTTGCTCTACTAGTCTCTTTAGGCAAACACATGGCAAATTTAATTAGTTTCTCTAGCATGTTCATGAAATTAAATTCCTAGCATGGTAACTACGTTAAAAGTAGAGAAATTACCCACGCTCTAGCCATTTATTTGAATCACAACATCATGACACAATTAAAGTAAGTTTATGCAATCTACATTTACCATTTCAATCGAAATTTAACAATTAAATTCTACATCAACTAGTATGCAACCTACTCCTAAATTTAGAAAGAATTTAAGAAACACCCACCCAAAGAAATATTGAAGTATTCAGTTAATCCATAGCAATAAAACCCCAAGAGAAGCTCCAATCCGCCTCCTCGAAATCCATGCACAAAAAAACCCCAACTTCTATTTCGGCCAGGCAACAGGAAACATCACCTCCCTCTCTTTATATAAGTATCTACCTATATATACATAATTGAATAGCTTATAAGATATATATGTATATATATGTATGGTGAGTAGGTAGAGAAACAAAGTGGGGTTGCTGGTGGGTTTGGTTTCGGCAGAGACATGAAGAAGAAAGAGAAAGGAGGAGAAAGGGAAGGGGGGTATTGGGGTATTTTATAGAATAGCAGAGTAGTTAAATTAACTACTCTCCACTAATACACCCACTAATCAACTCTCTAATTCAAAAGCTTATTTCCCCCTCCATCCCAAACAGCCGGCCCTCTCTTGGTTTGAGTGTGCACATTGCACTTGTGCACGTGCGCGTGCTTTGCGTACACCACAAAATAAATTATTCATTAAAATTAACACATATGTGTATATATATAAGATGTATATAAAATTATTTTAATTAAAAATTATTGTTTTCATGCACGAATAAAATAGACACACACATACTTCATAAAATTTTATTTTAAAAGATAATGCAACTAATACGTGCACTACTAACACGTGCGTCGCACGTAAAAATATTAAAATACGAAATCAACTTTCTCAACGGAAAAATATTTAAAGGTAATCGAAATTCAACATAAGAAAAATATATTTATTAATTTTTATATATTCCATAACGTAATCACTACGTACATAGAAAACACGTGCACCACACGTATAATAATATTTAAAACAAAATGAAAGAAAAATTAATTTCTGTTTATAAAACTAATTCAAATACGTCATTAAATAAATAATTGAAATACATAGAAAATATTACAAGTAGCGGTGAAAAATACGTAATCGATACGTGCATCGATAATACATATAAAGCACGTAAAAACACAAAGATTGAAATTTAATATTTGAGTTGACTCAAAATAAGATAAAATGAATCTTGAAAAGACGGAAATGCATAAATAATAAGAATCCAAAATAAGTATGATATTTATACTGAAATGCGTTACGGATATCACTAGTAACGGTACAAAATGCACGTGCGTAACACACGAGGGCAAAATTGTCAATTCCAATTTTTGCGGGGTGTTACAGCCCCAGAATCCACTGTCCGACTAGGTCCATAGTCCCGAAATCCACCATCAGACTATAGAGAAGCGCCCCACATACGTTTGCCCAAGTTTCATCACTTCTTCTTCTTGTTCCTACCCTTAAATTTAAACATGAATAATAATACCACCTTAAGCTAGCTTACCCTCCTACCGGTCTTAAACAATATACTGAGAAAGATGGCCCATATTGGCCACTTCTCATATTTCAATTATCACTTTCATCACTTTGTCGATACTCTGGGCCTCACTTAGCCTCTAGTATCAACACGATTCATGTTCACATCATTCATGGGTTATCCATACCTCCTTTACTCACATTTTAAAATTTCATTCATTCACATATTCAATTATTCCCTTGTTCACACAACTCAGTTATTTGTATAACTAGTTACATAGTCTTATTCAACAATTTCAAATCATCGTTCTCTATGAAAAATAGATAGTTTATTCACCCCCTTCTAATAGGATTCTCAGTGAAGTTGTAATTACATTCAATAGATTCTTTTTTTAAACATTATGATATTCAACTTTCAATTTATTCTTTAACAACTCAAGTTAACTCTAGATCAAGTTTAATCCAAATGACAAAACTTTTAAACTACCTCTAGTCAAAATATCAAAATTTCCTTCTTAATCAAAATGTAAATTAGTATTTATCTAGTTCCAAACTCAATTTTTATATTCAACTCAATCCCTAAATTTTCTCCTTAATTCACATTTTAAATCTCATGATATAATCTTAGTTCAAGGTAAAATATCTCTTATTTAAATCATTTTCAACTCATTTTATCCCCAAATTTCTTATAATAGTGTAGAATTATTTCCCAAGGTTCTAGTAGTATTCTAAGATGACTCTACAATTTCCCCCAAATTTTAGAAACATGGAACCCATTAAATTAATAAATAAATAAAATAGATGTGCACAGCCCGGTTCGAACCCCAGACCGCACAGCAACCCAACTACCACCCTCCACCAGTGAGCTAACTCACTATTGGTGAAGAAAATCCACTTCAACTGTTTATATAGTCAATATACGGTTATTATGTAAAAAAATTGAAAATTTCAAAAAGAAAATAGCCTCCCAAGAGGCGAACCCGAGCACACCCAGCGTGCCAACCCCCTCTCACTCATGCTCTGACCAAGAAGCCAAATGGCACAATCAATCATAATCCTATTAAACTCCTCTTATACCAACCCTCTGTTTCTCGATTATTTTTAATCTAACAATATGACTACAAGTTTCCCCCTTCTTTAATTATTTTCAGGATCATTACTATACCCAGAACCTCTAAAATTTCCAGAACAAAAAATCTCTCTAATTTAATATATTTTAACTTGGGGAATTATTCAAATCAATTTAGATAGAGTAATCTTTAACCTTTACATTCTTGTTCCCTATTGATTCAAATTTGACTACAATTTATAGAATTAGCATGAATACCCTACCAATTATTATAAGGTTGGGAAAAATACCCATACCCCCAATCCACTTGCAAATCAACAAGCAATTCTAACATAAACTTCTCAATTTTGCAAACTGCTAAACATCCACAATTTCACAAAAACAATCAAATCATGGTTAGCATTGGTATCGGGTTGCATCAGGTTAGGTCCTTCACTACCCGGACCCGGACCTGGTCCCCTACGGGTCCAAAAATTAGACCCAGATCGGATCCGTGAGGACCAGGGTCTGGTTCCGGGTCCTTTTAACATATTCCTACCTATTCAGGTAGGAGCGGGAGTGTGAGCGGTGAGCGAAGGCGACAAGTGGATGATTTAGAATAGATGAGAGAAGAGAATTTGTATGCGTTTTGAGTTTGGAAGAGGAAGATTTAGTATTGAGGAATAGTAAAATATAGGATGAACCACTAATCATGAATTAATGTACATGAGCAACCACACATGATATTAACACATAAGAAATCTTATGAAAATTTATTTTTGAAGCATGAGAAATCAATTTCCATGTCGCAACCCAACAACATCGACCTCCCGCTCACGTTCATCGCCCTTGCCACCTCTATCCTCGTCGCCAGCAACCCCCTCGACTTCTGCCATCCCTATCCCGCTCACCTCTTCTCCTCCTCATCGACGCCCAGCACCCACCATGGCCGCCCCTCGTCGTTGATCACCCGGTCGACCCCCACTGTTGCCCTCACTATTACAATCTATTCACAACCCTGCAGTCATCCTCTTCCCTCGCCGAAGTCAAAGCCATTATCGTTTACTGGGTTGCCTCTATTACTGTTGCTGTGCCGCCCTTGCTATTGGCTATTTTTGATGTTTGCTATGCTGTTGGGTGATCCGCTTTGCTGTTGGAGAGCTTGATTTGTTGTTTCCTGTGTGTGATTCGGTGTTTGCTATTTGGAGTTCTCGCTGATTGCTGTTGGATTGATTTGCTATTGCCGTGTTGCTATTTTACTGTTACGTGCATTGCACGTGTTTTCTTCGTTCGTCTCGTTTCTGTTCATTGTCGTCATCTTATTAAGGCAAGTATCCTTGTATGAATCTTTTTGTTTCCTCGTACAAGCATTCTTTGAAATACCACAAGTAGGTTTATCGTTGTGATCCATTTCTCATGCCTTATACGCTGATGATCTTGACCCCTGTCCATTTTGATTTGTTTCTGTTAATTCCTTATTCGTAAAAGATCATGGATATCAAATTGCATATTTCTGTCTTGCTGTCTGTTCTGACTTGTAATCAGATTTTTGACCCAGTTACATTTTGAATCTGTTAGAACTTTATAAATAAGAGTTTTAGCCCCCTGAGTCTAGTTTCCAGAAATTTTGACGGATCTGAAATCCGATGTATAGATTGCAAGATATGTTGTTTTAGTGCTATGACGTTTTCAATTCTAGATTTCTATTTTGAAGTATATTTTCTCGATTAACTAAATTAAATATCATGTTAAAGGTATAAATTAAGACCTGATATTTTCTAGTAAGTTACTAAACATGCTTAAGAGTTGCTTTATGATTTTTATAAGATTTTTCAATGAATTTATATTTAATTTTAATACACATAAATTTGACCACAACCATGCTGCTTGAACATAAAACCTGTAAAGAATAAGAATTTGAACATAGTTTCAGTGATTTTTATATATCTTGTGTATATGCACTGGAACCGACAGAAAGTATAGTTTCTAGAACTTTTGACAGATCTAGATTTTCTTTTCTATATCAGCAGAAATTCCAGTTTTAGTGCAGCAACATACTGTTGTCCAGACTTGGAGTTCTTGTTATTTCAATATTTATAAGTTTGTTTATGGTTCCCGTATTTTTTCCGCCTAGTTTGAACCTGGTTTTTGTCCCTGTCATGTTTACCTGTCCCTGATTTTGGACATTCATTTCTGTTTTGGTAAAAAGAATAAGTATCAAGCCGGGGTTAAGAAAAAGATCGAGTAGTGGAAAATATAGGCAAATGTACTCGGAAGGGCGCCTACATTTTCCACCTGTTTGCATGAATATATGATTACATGATTCATGAGCCTGTTTACCAGTTTATATGATTACCTGAATGCATTTTGTCCCTATAGGAAGGTGTCCTCGGAAGGGAGCCCATGTTTTCCACTTGTTTGCATGAATACATGATTACATTGTTCATGATCCTGTTACCTGTTTACATAATGCCTGAGTACACAGACCTATGGAATCCAACACTAAATCTAAACGCAACTTTTTTGTATGCAAGAACCATGTGGTATGGGACTCATGAGTGATGCATTAAAAAGGAATAAATAAAAGACTTAACAATAATATATCTCACCTGCATATTCCTGTCACATGTTTCACATGTTTATCTGATATCTGTTACAAGTTTATAAGTTTATTAGTCACAAGTTTACATATTTATCTGTTACCTGTTACATGTTACCTGTTACCCATTATCCGTTGCCTGTTACCTGTTACCTGTTACCTATTCACATGACTCCCGTTACAAGTTTGCATGACTTTCGTTTATATGTTATATTTCCTGTTACATTATTCCTCGTTCCCGATTAGTTATATTTTGAGTCATGTTCCAGTTGTTACCTGCATTACCTTGATCATGTTATATTACATTTGCATTGCCAGTTCTAGTTTTCCTGCTTGTTAGTCCTTATTTCTTTCTCGTTATACATGTTGTTTCTCATTATCATGTTTGTTCCGTATTTGAATTCCCAGTTCTTTTGTTTTCCTGCATATCTTGTCTCTTGTTCATATTTTGCTTATTCTACTTGCGGCCCGCAACTTACTCTAACGGGTCCTCCATCTATCTTTCTTTGAGTTATGTTATACAGGTACAGATGATGAGTTACTTAAAGAACTCGTCGAGCTGTTATTGCATTGCATATTCTCGGGCTATTTGGTAAGTTCTTGTATCTCATATGTTGGTTATTGTATTATATTCTCGTTTATGTGAATATTATTGCATTGTTGAGTTTACTGGTATTGTACAGCTCATGGATGATATGAGTTTGCATACTTATATCATTCTCTAGGCCTCAGTTACGTGCTTGTGTTTCCATATAACGAGAAGTGGGGCGTGACAGATTTTTAGTGGTATCAGAGCTCATGTTTGGCTAATGTGTTAGTCAGGTTAAGCTTTAGCCAGGTTTAACGCCGCACATCGCATTGATCACATGAACATGGAATAACCAACTCATAATCTGGATACTAGTCTTATTTAATCCATTTTGATCCCTCCTTATTCAATTCTTTGATTCCTTATTTTCTCCTATCTTTTACAGTCTCCTACATTGTTGATTCCTTATATTCTTTCATTCCGGTGCCATCAATTCTTTTTTATTTCTGCTCATCTCATCGATTCTTTCATATTTTAGTTCTTGCATCGTTCGTTTTTTTGTGTCTTGCATTCATCATTATTTATTGATTCAATGTTGAGTATCATACTATTTATTTCTTCCTACCATGTTTTCCTCAACTCCGATGCTACCATTATGTTAGTCTTGCTTGGTTCTTCTATTGGTTACACGTGATCTACAATGACTTGTCAGTGGCTTGGAACATCACCACGAGAGGAAGCGTTGTCGTTCGCTTCAAGATGTGCAGGTAGAGTCCCAGGATCTCAGGAAGTGTTCAGAATCTCAAATCGTCAGGAGTTCGAACTTCATGCTAAAGAGATGTCGTTTGGACGTATCAAGGATATGGTGAGCCACGAAGCCGACTTCTAGAGTTAATGCACCCTGATGAAAGAGTCTTCTCGATCAGAGTAGCGCAGCAGAAGCGTGGTGGGCCCATAACCGACAGGCTCAAAATTCTCATGTTCCTTCTCCTTCCTTGAATTGTTTGCTTCCTTTCTTTCCTTGCATTCATACTCATCCGAGGACTCCTTATTTGGTTCGATTCTTCCCTATCAATTCTCTCTTTGATTTTAGTTCTACCTACTCCTTCATCTCCTTGCTTCGTTATCTCACAAGTCTTGTGCTGTTCTTTTTCCTTCTGATATCGTTTCCCTTCTCCACATGCAATTGCATGTGTCTCCATTCATCGAATCTCTAGTTCCTTGCATTGTTTTACTTCTTTTTCATACATTCTATTCACCATCATGAATCAATTCATTATTTGACGTCATTCCTATCTACTTCTTTCTTATTTTGATGATTGCTAACATTTCATTTTTCTCCCTCTAATTCCCTGTTTTGTCACCCCACAAGTTTGCTTTTTTGCCTTGTCCTAGGTTCCGCCTGAATTGAATTTCGATGACGAAATTCTTTTTGTAAGGTGGACAGGATTGTAACCCCCGTTCCCGCCAATACGTATTTTTTGTGTATTTTCGGTATTTCGATTTTTTATAAATCATTTTTCACTTTTTAATTCTTTTTGTTGAAATTTATTGTTGGACCCCCTAATAAAGTCCATTTTTATATATTAATTATATTTCTTGCTATTTTCAAACGACTATATATTTTAATAAAAATCTATTTCCATTCTGTAAGTTTACTTTCTTATTCGGTTAATTTTTAACCCAAATAAAATATATTGTTATTATTTGATTATTTCAATAAACGTGTTAAACTCAAATCTTATTATTATTATTATTATTATTATTATTATTATTATTATTATTATTCCTTCTTTAATTGTTTATTGATTTGTGAAACCTATAGATCTTAACATATATTTTATTCTTATTATTGGAGTACGAATTTTATGTACACTATTAGATTAAATTAATTAATATGATCTACTATATTGCACCTTATTATATTTTAGTCCAAATCGAATACAGGCTTAATTATTTTGAAAGATCCATACAATCTATTGTATTTATCAGTTTTTGAGTATTAACTTAATGCATACTATTAGATTTATTTGTACTATAGTAGTATTATTGATTTATTATTTATCATTTTAATCTAAAACCCATTATTGTAACCTTACTATTTTTCCCTATTTAAATCCAACCCGAAACCCATCAACTAATCCTATATCTCTTCTTATTGAATTAACCCGCACCCGTTAACCCACAACCCGTATCTAACCCGTTAACCCAAAACCCATTAACCCACTTCTAACCCTATTTATAATACTATGTAACCCTAATCTCAATTAAACCTTAATTACTTCTCTTAATCACACTCTCAGCCACCTACCTTCTCCTCTTCTTTGTTTCTCCCGAACCCAACCCCGTCGACTGCTCCCATGTTCACCATCGTCAACCACCACGCCCTCGCCACCACAACCCGACCACAGCAGCCACCATATTCTTCACCTCGCCTCCCCGATCCCCAACTGCCTTCACCATCCCGAGCAACCACAACAGCTACAATCCCCGATCCTATTCATCTTCCACCTCGAAGCCCCATTGCTGCTCTGCCCTGCTACCTCTGTCGACTCCTCACCGAAGCCTCCACTGTTGCTCCGCCGCTGCACCATCGCCCTGGCCTCCTGCCATGGTTGTTCCCCTCTTCCTTTGTTTCCTTCTGAAATAGAGCTCATGCCACCTTCGAGCTCCATCGATCACCCCCTCGCAACCCAACAACACTGACCTACCGCTCACCTTCATCGCCCTCACCCCCTCTATCCTCTTCGCCAGCAACCCATTCGACTTCCACCGTTCCTATCCCGCTCACCTCTTCTCCTCCTTGTCGACGCCCAACACCCACCATGGTCGCCCCTCGTCGTTGATCACAAGATCGACCCCGCTGCTTCCCTCACTATTGCAATCTTTCCACATCCCTACAGTCATCCTCTGCCCTCGCCAAAGTCGAAGCTATTGCCATTTACTGGGTTGCCACTATTACTGTTGATGTGCCGCCCTCGCTAATGGTTGTTTTTGCTGCTTGCTGTGTTGTTGGGTGATCCGTTGTTGCTGTTGGAGAGCTTGATTTGCTTTTTTGCTGTATGCGATCCGGTGTTCGCTGTTTGGAGATCTCGCTGGTTGCTGTTGGGCTGATTTGCTGTTGTTGTGTTGCTATTTTGCTGTTACGTGTATCGCACATGTTGCCGCCATCATTCGCCTTGTTTCCTTTCATCGTCGTCATCTTACTAAAGCAAGTACCCTTGTACGAATCTTTTTGTTTCACCGTACTAGCATTCTTTGAAATATCGCAAGTAGGTTTATCGTTGTGATTCATTTTTCATGCCTTATACATTGATGATCTTGACCACTATCTATTTTGATTTGTTTCTGTTAATTCTATATTCGTAAAAGATCATGGATATCAAATTTTATATTTCTGCCTTACTGTCCGTTCTGACTTGTAATCGGATTTTGACCCAGATACATTTTGAAGCTGTTAGAACTTTATAAATAAGAGTTTTAGCTGCCAGAGTCTAGTTTCAAGAAATTTTGACGGATCGGAAATCCAATGTGTAGATTGCAAGATATGTTGTTTTTAGTTTCGTGACGTTTTCAATTCCAGATTGCTATTATGAAGTATGTTTTCTCAATTAAATAAATTAAATATCATGTTAAAGGAATAAATTAAGACCTGA
This sequence comes from Hemerocallis citrina, assembly GCA_017893485.1. NCBI lineage: Eukaryota > Viridiplantae > Streptophyta > Magnoliopsida > Asparagales > Asphodelaceae > Hemerocallis > Hemerocallis citrina. The sequence continues at coordinate 150,371,098 of CM030363.1, read as the reverse complement.
TATTTTCAAGTAAGTTACTAAACATGCTTAAGAGTTGATTTATGATTTTTATAAGATTTTTCAATGAATTTACAGTTAATTTTTATACACATGAATTTGACCACAACCATGCTGCCTCAACATAAAATCTGTAAAGAATAAGAATTTGAACCTAGTTTCTGTGATTTTTATATATCTTGGGTATATGCGCTAGAACCGGTATAGAGTCTAGTTTGTAGAATTTTTGACGGATCCAGATTTTCTTTTCTGTACTAGCGGGAATTCCAGTTTTTGTGCTGCAACATCTTGCTGTCCAGAATTGGAGTTCTTGGTGTTTCAATATTTATAAGTTTGTTTATGGCACCTGAATATATTTTTTGCACAGTCTGAACCTGGTTTCTGTCCCTGTCATGTTTACCTGTCCATGATTTTGCACATTCATGTCTATTTTGGTAAAAAGAATAAGTATCAAGCCGGGATTAAGGAAAAGATCTTGTAGTGGACAATATAAGCAAGTGTATTCGGAAGGGGAGCCGACTTTCTTACATGTTTGCATGAATACATGATTACATGATTCATCAGCCTGTTTATCTGTTTATATGATTACCTATATGAAGGTGTACTCGGAAGGGGGCCCGTGTTTCCCACTTGTTTCCATGAATACATGATTACATGGTTCATAAGCATGTTTACCTGTTTACATGATGCCTAAGAACACGGCCCTATAGAATCCACCACTAAATCTAAACGCAACTGTTTGTATGCAGCAACCATGTGGTATGGGACGCATGAGTGATGCATTAGATAGGATTAAATAAAAGACTTAAGAATAATATGTTTCACCTGCATATTCCTGTCACCTGTTTCACATGTTTATCTGATATCTGTTACAAGTTCACATGTTTATCTGATATCTGTTACAAGTTTACAAGTTTATAAGTTGCAAGTTTGCATGTTTATCTATTAGCTGTTACATGTTATATGTTACTTGTTACCTGTTACCTTTTACCTGTACCTGCTACCTGTTCACATAACTCCCGTTACAAATTTGCATGACTTTCGTTTATATGTCATATTTCCTGTTACATTATTCCCCGTTCCCGATTAGTTATATTTTGAGTCATGTTCCAGTTGTTACCTGCATTACCTTGATCATGTTATATTACATTTGCATCGCCAGTTCTAGTTTTCCTGCTTGTTAGTCCTTGTTTCTTTCTTGTTATACACGTTGTTTCTCGTTATCATGTTTGTTCCGTATTTGAATTCCCAGTTTTTTTTTCCTGCATATCTTGTCTCTTGTTCATATTTTGCTTATACTACTTGCGGCCCGCAACTTACTCTAATGGGTCCTTCATTTATCTTTCTTCGAGTTATGTTATACAGGTACAGACGATGGGTTACTTAAAGAACTCGTAGAGCTGTTATTGCATTGCATATTCTCAGGCTATTTGTTAAGTTCTTGTATCTCAGATATTGGTTATTATATTATATTCTCGTTTATGTGATTATTATTGCATTGTTGAGTTTAATGGTATTGTACAGCTTATGGATGATATGAGTTGGCATACTTATATTATTCACTGAGCCTCAGTTACGTGCCTGTATTTCCGTATAACGGGAAGCGGGCTGTGATAATCTTTTTCTATTCATCTAGTCTATTTAATCTAGCATGCATTCATACTCAAATTAATTCACTAATCATATTCTAAATTACACAAAGTAATCATCTAACAATTTCATGCATCAAAATAACCAAATTAGAAATTAAAGAGACACCCACCTCAAAATTAGAATTCCATAGTGGTAGAACCCCTCCAAAATGCTCCAACGCTCCCAAGAAAATCCCGGCCTCCTCCTCTAGCAAAACCACCAGCTACTTTGCTCTCTTTCTCTCTTTTTTTTATATTTTGATTTTGCATTTTTCTCATGACAAGGGTGGTCTATTTATAGGACAAATTAAGGAGTAGTTACAATAACTTTCCACTCCCTAAAAGAGTTCACCACTTCCCCAGAAACTCACACCACTCTCCCTCATTCCCAATGTTGGCCAGCCAATTACAAGGGGTGTGCACAAAGCACGTGCACGTGTATTCAATGTGTGTGCACACTCCTTCATATCAATTTTATTATTAGTTCTTATTAATTTAGATGTGTGTGTTACACATGACAAGATGCACCAATTTAACTAAATTTAAAATGTACATTTAAGTGCACACAAGAATAATCATGGGCTTTAAATTGTAATAATCTTAGTGGGCTACAAAATGGATCTAGGCCTAGTTGATTTTAATTAAAATAAATCACACAATTGTGACAAGAAAAATGAGGGAAAAAATTTCCATGATTCAAGAAAATTTTTAGGAACCAACATGTGCACAAAATTTTACGTGCAATGCACATGCAAAAGAAAAATAATAAAAAAATAATTTTTCTCTGGTGATATTTCAAGAATAAAGATTTGAAATTTATCAGGATGTTACTAGACATGATCAGGAGTCACTTTCTAATTTTTATAAGATTTTTAAATGATTTTACAGTTGTTTTATATATATAAGAACCTTGCACTGAGCTGTTGCGTGAATAGTAGACCAGTAGAGAACTGTCTGGTTGACCTAGCTATTATATTTATAATATGTCGTGTGAATATGTGTTGGAACCCGGCATGAAGTCTACTTTTTGGAACCCCTGTCGGTACCTTATTCTCTTTCTTATAGCAACGGAAAAGTGAATTTTTGTACAGCAATGTATTGCTGTCTAGAATTGTAACTTCGTGACCTTGATTGTTAATATGTTTATTTCTTGTATTTAATTAATTGAACTTGTATATCATGCATTGCATAGCCCTTAATACCCCCATGATCCTGTCCTAATACCCGTTTTCATCGATGCGTGTTCATGTTTAATTATTGTGAAAGAATAACAAGCCGGGGTAATAAGGGAAATAATCTAGAAGTGGACAATATAGGAAAGTGTACTCGGAAGGGGGCCCGTGTTTCCTGTAATAGTAACTCTTCATATGTTTACATGATATGATATGATCTTGTTACATGATATGATATGATTCTAACATGATATGATTCTTGTTATTGTCACTGCAAGACCTGAGTACATGACCCTATAGAATTCACCATTAGAGTCTAAATGTTAACTTGATTGTATGCACCCTAACCTGTGGTATGGGACGTAGGATTGCATGCATTAATTATGATTTTTAAAAGATTGATAGACATAAGATTAACATTGAGCACGTGTATGATTCATGTTTACAAGTTATATGGTTCTTATTTACCAATTACATGACTCCTGATTACAAGTTACATGTTACCTGTTTACAAGTCAACATGATTCATGTGTACACATTTTCATGTTTCCCGTTTACATGACATGTTTCCCGTTATATGATTCTTTGTTTCCCGATTGGTTATATTTTGAGACTTGTTCCAGTTGTCACTTGCATTACACTTGATCATGTTGTATTACAATTGTATCGCCAGTTCTTGTTTCCCTTCTTATCCAGTTCTGTTTCTCCCTTGTTATATATATTATTTCTCGTTATCATGGTTGTTCCATATTTGAATTACCAATTCTTATTGCTTTCCCTGCCTTGTTTCCCGTTCCTATTTTGCTTGTTACTACTTGCAGCCCGTAGCTTGCTCTAACAGGTACCATCTATCTTTCTTTTGAGTTAATATTATACAGGTACAATGATGGATACTGAAGGAACTTGGCGAACTACTTACTGCACTGTTTATTCTCAGACTTTTTGTAAGTTCTTGTATCTCAGATATTGGTTATTGTATTATATTCTGTTCATGTGATTATTATGATTATATTGTTGAGCTTACTGGTATTGTACAGCTTATGGATAATATGAGTTGGTATACTTATATCATTTGCTGTGCCTCAGTTACGTGCCCGTACTTCTGTACAACAGGAAGCGGGGCGTGACAATCGATTTCCATCCAAGCCAATTAAGATCGGTTTGGATTGAATTTGATGGTCGGTCTGGCATGCTACTTTTTACCTCCAACATCATTGATAATTTCATTGAAATTTAAAAGATCAACTTCATGCAATCTTAAGAAACAACATGCATGCGACCTGCTATTTTCGACATGATATAATCTGATTCAATCTGAATAAATGACTTGTTATTTTCAGTAGCAAATAATACAACCTGTGACCTATTCTTTTACAATCCTACACATCTAAAAAAACAAAAAAAAATCGAGGGCATGGTGTTGGGCTGTTGGCAGGAACTGGAGAAGAGACGAAGGGGATGTTGGGCTGTTGACGGGAACTGGAGGAGGGGGACATAAGAAGAAGAAGATGAAGAAGGAGAAGAACTTACAGCCGTTGGAGCTTTGGAAGAGGAAGAAGAGGAATTACTGATTGATTTAGTTAGGGTTTCCATTTCCTTTGAATCCTTTCCTGTTTGGGATTTGGAGTGTAGGACTTGGGGTATGAATTGAACTTAAAAAAATATAAAGGAGACTGTTTGTATCTTCAAGAAATGACAATTTGTATATTCAAGAAATTAAAGGAGAATTAGATTTTTATGGACTAATGCATATAGGTACGGTCGATTCAGTTTTATCGATTATTTGGAAGCCCCATCCAACAACCGAACCGGTCCAGTCGATTATTGGAGACCAAGAACCAGGCCAACCCAATTCCCCAAATGGTTCGGTTAAAAACCAATCGGTTTGGGTTGGAATGGTTTGGATTGGTCGGTTCAGATAATAGTTGTCCTCCCCAACTCTCAAGCATCTTTAGCATATCGCCCGCTTGTTGAGAACTTTATGGAGGCACCACCTTCTTCTTTTTTGCTATAATACAGCACCTTGTTTTGGTTCTAAATGTCTTTTCTCGGCATTCATTATTAACAGCAGGGTTGGTTACATCTAATAAGGTTGAGATGCAATCGGTGTTTCTTTACCTTCCTTGCTATGTTGTTCTATCATCTTCTGAAGGAATCTTGCATTCTCTTCAAATCTTAACTACAATTTCCCCTATATTGCTATGTTGCTACTTTTTTCTGGTGTGGGAGCAATCAGTTCTTTTCTAGGAGAAAACTTACAATTAGGACCGTCGATCAGATCTGAATTGTGATGACTGAAGTCTCCTTGATCTGTATCTGAACTGTTGAGAGCGTCTGGATCTGGATTGGATGACTGAGATATCATCGGCGAACCTGCACAAAGTCAGAACATCGGGGTTGGCCTCCATGAAAGATCCTCCAACGCTCAAGTCAGTACTCAGAAAAAGAGATGAGTATTCATAGTCTATGCTTTAATTTTACAAGATACACTTAAAAGAGTATCTTTTTTGGATGAAACTCCATATTCCCAGGTTGATGGGATAAATTCAGTTGATAACCCAATTAAAGATAGAGGATTGGGTTAACAACTTTGAATAGTTGAGACTCCTTTTATTGGGCTATATGGCTACCCAATCTTGTAAGCTTGGTTGAGTTGATGAGCTTGAAAGTGGCCCAAGTTTCTCTTACGAACATATAGTTGAAATTACTGTTCTGTCACTGAGAAGCTTTAATTTGCGTGCCTGAATCATAAGGCACTGATTCGTTGTGATTTTTACCAATATCACAAGCCCCCCACGCTTGAAGGCCGAATTTCGTAGACTTTGAGGAGTAGTTTGACATGTTCTACATGTTCTAGAGAACTATCTTGATTTTCAGGGATGATTAGTTATGTGAGGAGCCTTATTCAGAGCCCAGGGGCAGTATCAAAGTTTCTGAATTTTCCTGGATATTTATGAATTTTTCTAGACTTTTTTTATTTTTAAATTAATTTTCTCAAATTTATAACTATTAAACGAAATTTTAATTCAAAAATCATACCTGGGTGCGAATCTTGGAGCAATCGTAAGGTTGATATTGGGCATCGAAGAGGTTGTTGACGTCAACAACTTTGTCTTTTCTGCCGATGAAGTGAGCACGGATTTTGGAGAAGATTTGATGGCTATGATGGAAGGGCACACATTTTGAGGCAATCGGACGGTTGCGGGAGCCAGAAGCAAACACTATCCTCGGACGACATGATCGGTGCCAAGGAGGGTGGGGCTTAGTGTCTCGCCACATCAGAGGGATCCTACCCCGTCGTTCTCTACGTCAGCTGCTTTTGACTGGGCCAACCACCACGTTAGCAGCCATGTCAGCACGACGATGACTATAGGGTTGGCAACCGGTTCAGGCCAAGGCCCGCCGGATCTGCCACTATAGTGAGCCAGACCCAATGGGGAAAAGTCGAGCCCAGACTGCCCTCACAGCTCAGTCCTCTTGGTTCTGGGCTAAGCCGACCCCTTATTTTTAAAAATTTTAAATTGTTTTTATTTCTATTTTTTAAATTACTTGTAGCTTATTTTTATTCCCTTTCTGTTAACATATAAAATAGATTAAAAAACATGTAATATTGTAGTATATTCTGACTTTCAAAAGTCATATAAAAAAAATATATGTAATATTTTTGTCATCTAGTATTGAAGTCTGGAATGATGTACAAGAGTGATATAAAATACGAAATATGTTACATGTAATAGAAAGTATGTAATACAAACAACACTATTACATGGTAACGTGATAAACCTGGGGGTGATCTAGAGTTTGAGATGGTCGAGGGTTAGATTGAAGAGAGAGCAGTGTGCTATTGTTGTGTTCCCCAGCTTAACCTAAACCTATGATCTCATCGCTCTAAATTCCCTAGTGAGCTCCCACTGCTATAATCTTTAATCTTCAGTCTTCGGAAGTTAGTGAGCTTAGGTCTACATTCTTTGTGGGTTTGTTTTCATTGTTCGTCTGCTGGAGTGTTGCTACCACTTAAGCCTTGGTGTATTCCTTGAGTCCTCTGCTCCACTTTCATTCAATCTTCTGAGCACACTAGCATATCCAAAGTCTCCGGTGTCAAACGATTCATTTTCTCATTTAATGCCATGCCACCAAAAGAAAAAAAAAACACTTTCCGATATGATGGTAGAGTCCGATGGGGCCAGTAAGTCTTTTGCCATGCGAGAAAGAATAGGATATGAAACTTCATTATTTTTCAACCATATTAACACATCAATATTGTGTTCAAACAGCAGTGAAGGTTGTGCATTATTCAATTTTAATTCATTATGTGCATTAATCTTAGGTTTTTTAGATTGAAAAGATTCCATATATCAGCTAATGTATCTGCAAATGCAATGCCCACACTTTTGGAAGAAGATGATGTTGTTGATGGATTTCTGAGAAGTAGATGGAAATTCACTATAAGTATCATATAAACTATCTAATATTTACTCAAATTTTTCTACAAATTCATCAACATCATAAGAAAAATCTCCAACCACACTACAAAACGTAGTAATCAAATTTTTTGAGGCTTCATTACACTAGCAACACAATATAACATTAGAAGATAGTGAAAATATTTCATCAATTTTTCGTAAGCGTGAACAATGATTGAGCTAATATAAGTGTAACCCCTATTTTTCATTTTATGTATTTTGAAGTGTATTTTTCATTTTTGTGTATTTTTATCTCTCTTGTATTTTTCTGAACCGTATATTGGATTTGTTTTCAATATATATTCATTTTATTTCATTTTGAGCTCCTTGTGTCGTTTGATCGTCTCTTTTGTTCGTTTTCGTCATTTTGATTCTTTTATTCATTTTTGACCTCGTTGTCTTCGTTTTATTTTTCCATGGTGTTGTGATGGTATTTTGGTGGTGATTTTCCAAACCTACGATTTTTGACTCCTAATTAGATTTTTCTAGAGCCATAGATTTCACTCTAAATTATATTTCCATTTGTTATTTACCCAATACCTATTACCCATTTGTATACCTAATACTACATACTAATACTCATAACCCATTAACCCACATTAATCCCCTATATATATAATCCCTAATTCTAAAACCCTAACCCTAAACCAAATCTCTCTCCCTCTCCTCCTAATTTCCGGCCTCCATCTTTGTGTGGTGCTCCCGGCCTGCATAGCCCCCCAAACCGACAGCCCCTTCCTAAACTGACCACCACATCCTCCTACTTCGGCCTACATCTACAACCCCACCTCCGGCCACCATACAAACTCCCATCTCCATACACATTGTTGACCACCAAGAACACCACCACCACCATCAAAGGTTGCATCTTTGACCCCCATAATCTCTTTTCGTGGTGTTTCTCAAAGTGGGTATTGGCCACTTTGATCATTGCTTCAAGGAGAACGTTCGTGGGTGGATTTCGTTCGTTTGGCTTGGATTTGTTGCTTGTAGCGGATTTTTTTCGTGGATTTCTCTTCTCTTCGCATTTGGATCGTTCTTCATCCCCTAATTAAGGCAAGTAACTTGTACTACAATTCATTAGTTTGATACAAGTCAAAAAGTTCACATATAGTGTAGTTGGGTCTAGAGACGATCAAAGATTATATTTTCCTTGATGGGTTTTGTCTCTATTGTGATAATTTGGCCATAGATGACTCATGATACAAATCTTGATAGGTGATAACCTAGGAATTGCCCAAATCTTGATTTTGAACCATGTATGTAAGTACTTGTGTGAATTTGTGTTTGGATTAAGACCCATGTGAAATAATAGGTGTGGACATGTTAATAACCCTAAATCATGATGTTTAGATACTTGGTAGGTTGTATTTCAAATTTGGATGTGTTTGGATCAATATTCTTGAAGTTATGATGTTCTTGATTAGAAGTGGAAAATGTGTATTGTCTGGATGCTCTGTGTTGTTTACTGTTTTCGTCTATGCTATGGTCAGAATCTTGATTCCAAAATAAAAGATGAATTTTAGATAATTTCGTCTATTTTCAAACCCCACTAGTTTTGCTTGATTTGGATTTCGTATGACTGAGTTATGACTGTTTTAGTACAGAGGTGTCGACCAATTCCAGATTCTGTTTTGGGTTAATTTTTGTTAACAAACTATTTTCAAGAACTATTCTATACATATTATCTTGATCTAATATTTTGGTCAATGATTCTCTATGAAGTTGGGGATTACCCAGAATTTTGATGAATTTTAAAGACAAGTTTTATGTGGTGTTTCATGCTCATTTCTAAAATCTACTTGTGCTGTATTTTGCTTACTGTTCAGTAAAGAACCCTATTTTCACTATGATTCCTTATACTGTATGAAAATTCTTTGTTAAATGTGAAAGTTAGTAAAATCTATCTATTTTCATATCCCTTTGGCGGAATTGGATTTCATTACACTGGTTGCGAGATATCTTAGTTTTCGTACAGCAGTGTGGGGATTTCCAGATTCGCTAAACTATGTTTTCGTGATGATTTCTTATTTTTGATGACTTATCTATTTTTCCTGGAAAATTATGAAACTCTATATTTTGATTCTAGAAATATAGGGGAATACCCCAGATTTTTCCTGGAATTATTTGAGAGGTTTTGATGTTGTTTTTCTGACTGAGAATTTGTTTTCCTGATTTCTGACTGAACATGTTTTCTGTCTTCGATCCTGTTTTGAGTTAAGACGTTGTGAATTACAATATGACTTAATTATACTCGTTGGATTTGTGTGGATGTCTAGTTTTCAGATCCTTCGACGGATCCAGATTTACATTTCTTTAGTGACGGAAATCACTGTTTTAGTACTGATCTGTCATGCTGTCCTGATTATGAACATACACTGTTTTGCTCGTTTATGTTACTGTATATCATCTATGACTGATTATTTGTTTCCCTGAACCTAATACTGATTATACCATATTAGTTTGACTCTATTTCGTATGCATCATGCATGTTTGATAACCATAATAAAAGTAACCAAGCTGGGGTTTCTTAAGGGAAGATCTGGTAGTGGAAAATATGGAAACGTGTACTTGGAAGGAAACTAGTGTTCCATACTGTTACTGTTACTATTACTGTTACTGTTACTATTTTCTGACCTTGTCTACATTACTTCTTATGTAAGAAGGTGTAGAGTAGAAGAGAACCACTAGGTTCTAACTGTTACTGTTACTGCTACTTTTACTGATACCTGAGTACACTGTCCCATCATGGTCCACTATGAAATCTAAAAGCAAAACTATTTGTTGTAGCAACCATGTAGGTGGGTTGCAAGAAGTGCTACCTAGTTAGTAATACATACAAGACTGTAAGAACATAAACTGATACTGTTAGACTGAGACTGTTAGACTGAGACTGTTAGACTGATACTGTTAGACTGAGACTGTTGGACTGATACTGCCATACCGTTATCCTGATTTACTGATATACTGAACTTACTGTTACTAGAGACTGTTAGTTGCCATATGACACTGCATTTGACATAAAAACATTTATTCTGTTAGGATACCATGTTAGATATTACTGTTGATGCATTATGACATGCTATTAGTTAGTTTCCCCATGTGCTTGTATCCTACATTATTTGTGACCCGCGACTTGCAATTGACGGGTACTTATTTTCTTCTTTTTCCATTTTCCTGCAAATTTACTATTGCAGATCAGGATGGTCAGCTGCCAGAAGGTATTGGCGAGATGATGTTTTAGTGCTGGAGATTTCTGCTTTATTATTATTATTTTTATTGTTGCTTGAGCATTGAATAAGTGTATTTGGTTTATTGGATATTATTTGTATTTGGGCGATGCGACCCAGGATATTATTTTCTCCAGACTCTGATTTATTTGAGAATATTGTATTTGGTTTCAAGTAAACTTCTGTTGGTAATTTGTTTCAATTATGAATGAATAGTTGTGCCTTTTGCTTTCGACTCTGATAAATTCTGTGATGTGTTGTAAAGATTCTGAAACAGCTTAAGGATGATGAAAATCATTCGCTGGGCTTTTGTTACGTATCTGTATTCCGTATTCCTTATTGGGAAGCGGGGCGTGACAATAAGTGTCATGCATCATTTGTTGAAAAATTTTCAACATACTAACTATTATAAATAAAGTATAACTAGAAGTTGACTCATAAGATTTTAACATTTTAAGGGTTACACTATGAAAATGTTTTATAAGTTTTAACAAACCTTCGACAAATTTTCAAGATTGTTCATTCATGCAAAAGTTTTCCATCTTTTTTGCAATTCAAAAATTATTTATAACCGTTTTATATTTACTAACAAGAATAAGTAGGACATATGTAGAATTTCATTTATGTTTAACATCTTTGGAGAATCTTTTATTTTATATTTTTAAACTTACAACATTGTTAGAGTGCTTGAAGATTAGGATCACTCAAATCTATAAACTGAACACAATTTTTTACTGCACTCATATATGATTCGGCTATCTTTAGCATCTATATGACATTCACATATGGCATGAAATATTTCAAGCACTGGAGGCATAAACGCTTGAATTAATGAAGGGACCATTTTTTTTATTAGCAGCATTATCAATGCTGATAGATTTTTTTTTATCATAAATACCAAAATTATTGCATGCTTATCTAATTTGTGATGCAATAGCTGCACCATTAAGGGGATATATCAAATATCCAAATTGTATGATCCTTTTTTGAATGATCCAATTAGTATCAATACAATGACAAGTTACATAAATAATGAGAACATCATTATAACATTTCCAACAATCACTAGTTAATGAAACCTTACAAATTAAAGAATACAAAGTAGTAATTAAAAATTCTTCAAGCTCTTTAGAGATTTTATAACAATCGGATTTAACGGTGTTTCTAGGAATTCTTTTGTAATCGGGGTTTAGAGTGGTTTTGTTAAATATATCAAGGTTCCAACTATTTGAATAAGAAAATTGTAACTCATTCTTAATAATGAGTTTATACATTTCCTTACGTATCATATCATGATCACTATCTACATGATCGTTCCTATGGCTGATTTTTTGTAGGGTAAGATGATCTGTTTGTGTTTCTGGGTGTGAATTAGCGAAGTGGCGCTTAAGTGTACCCATCCCCCTACCCAGTTTCCATTTGTAAAATGCTTGACACTTCTTACATACCTTAGTTCCCTCTTTTGGATTGTTTGGAGATGGAAAGTATATAAATTATTTGTGGACTCCGGAAGTTTGTTCTCTAGATTTTTGGGGAAGAAGATAGGTTCTTAGTGTCATGTGTTTCGGTTTCTTCATAATGATTTTCATCCTCATTGTGAGGTAGGCCGAAATGGTCAAACTCGGGAATTCTACCAAACTATCTAACATAATCTAAATGTGGAACATAATCAGGGCGAGATGTATTGGTTGATTCTTGTGCACTTTGACTACATGAACGTGATGATGCCATTATTGTATGAAAATTATAAAATTGATATGAAATAAATAAGAAATTAACAAGCAATAAATTAACACGAATGAAATATTGAACTTAAAAAAGATACCGCACTAAAACTCTTAAATTTGTGTTGTGAATGCTTATTGAATTGCACTTCTTCACACTTTGAGAATCCATAAATTGATAGAGTTGAAACTTGAGAGAAATGTTTGAAATAAATTGAGAGTGATAAGAGAATTGTTTGGAAGTTTTGATGTGAAGAAAATGGTGCGGAAAGGGTCTCTATTTATAGACCCCCCCCCCCCCCCCCCCCCCCCCGAAACTGGCCATTTGTAGCCATTTTTAGACAGGGGGAGGGGGTTGATGTTAGTAATCTATGATTTAAAATTTAAAAAAAATTCCAATGGCTAACCCTTCGGGCTGGCCCAGAACGGATCGGGAAATTAGTGGGCCCTAGTAGCGATTCGATTCAAACTGGCCCGCTAAGGGTATTTGCTTAACCCATACCAGCCCACATAATTTATGCGTCATGATCGGTTTGGTTGGAGCCCAACCCAGGCCGGTTCAGGTGGGCTACAGGCCAGACCATCCCGGTTGCCATCACTAGTTGATTCTATTCCAATTGCCACGTTAACTACCACGTTAGCTTCTTTTAACTGGGCTCAATCACCATATCAGCTGCCAAGTCAACATTTTTCTTTTGTTGCTCTGCTTCACTATTTCTTCTTCTTCTTCTTCTTCTTCTTGTATGCTAAGGAGGTGGACATGAAAGTTGGGACAAACGGTTCTTCTTGTATGCTAAGGAGGTGGACACGAAGGTTGGGACAAACGAGTGGCTCTGATTGGTTTAGTGGAACTAAGGTGCAAAGAAAAGGAGATTTCACCGAGGATCTTCGAAAAGAAGTTTCGCCACCCAGGAGCTTAGAATCACTTAGCTTTTCAAACTATGTGCTAGAGCATTGATGTGAAGTAGAGATCTTCCCTTGTGTCTTTATCTTAACTTTTGCCTTCTTTGTGTTGCCACCACTGAACTGAGTTAGTGAGTTTGAGGGAGAGGCTCTAGGGAGTGTTTTGGACTATGAGCTTGTTGCTTGGAGTTGGTGAGCTTTGGGAGCAGCTCCAGGGAAGAGCATGACTCTGAACTTGTGGTGGAAGGAGAATGCTGCTCGAGAGGTGAGCGAAGAGAAGAATATCGCTAGGCTCTCTAGAAGAGCCGTTCGGAAGGCGAGTTTAGTGAGCAACTTTAGGGATGAGTCGAGCTCCAAACTTGTTGTGGAAGAGGAAGGCAGCTTGGGAGGCGACCGAGAAAAAGTGCATTACTAGGCTCTAGGGAAGAGCCAATTAGAAGACGAGTTTATGGAGTGGCTCTAGCTGGACTTTGAACTTGCCTTTGGAGTTAACGAGTTGTGGGAGCAACTATAGCTGGATTCTGAACTTGCCTTTTGAGTTAGAGAGTTTTGGGAACAACTCTTGCTGGACTTCTAACTTGCCTTTGGAGTTAGCGAGTTGTGGAAGCAGCTCTAGCTAGTCTCCAAACTTGCCTTTGGAGTTAGCGAGTTTTGGGAGCAGCTCTAGCTGGACTATAAACTTTTTGTGCCTCATATTTTACCTCATTGTTCGAGGCACGAATATTGAGATAAAGTGAGTACTGGAGGATGAACTCGTTTGGCCCGAGTAAGATGACACCATCCCTGCTCTCTTTGATGCAAAATGAGCCATCGACATAGATGCTCCAGGTTGGAGGGTCCTCACCTTCTCTGGGAGGATAGAGGATAGTTCTCTCGACGATGAATTTTGCTAAGGCTTGTGCCTTAATATCCATCATTGGTCGGTAGTTAATGTTGTGCTGGCTGAACTCGATGGACCACTTCATGAGTTACCCAGAGTTCTCTGGCTTATGAAGTACTTTGCTCACGTGGTACATCAGCATTTGGACTCTGTCTTCTTCCTTCACAACGAAGACACTAAGGGTTTGATCTGAACTGTCCAGACAGAGGTAAAGTACATCTCCCAGCTCGGGCTTACTTAGGAGTGGAGGATTGATGAGATATGCCTTGATCTGTTCAAAAGCTTCTTCCTATACTTGCCCCCTCTCAAAGCTCTTCGATCCGCTAAGAGTTTTGCAGAAAGGGATTCACTTCTCCTCAGACTTGGAGAGGAAGCTCCCAATGGTGGCGACACACACATTGAGTTTCTGGACTTCTTTGATGTTAGATGGGGGAGCTTGAGTAGCGAGCGGAGAACCGAACTCAATGTATAGGTTGTTCCTGAGTTGATGGTTGATGCTGTTTATTTCTGAGGCACGTATGGAAGCACCAGGTGTGAGTTCGAACTCAATTTGTATTGAAGGAGATTGCCGCTCGTCTGCCGACCTTCGGTTGACCTTCTGGGGCCTACGATGAGCTCGGAAAGGCGTTGAAGGTTGGGCTCGGATCGGAAGGGTCGGATCCGAGGTCTCGTGTACCTGCAGACGGTCCTGAAACACCGGGGTTTGTCCCGGTGGCGGACCCTCCGACGCTCTAGTCAGTCTCTGTGAGAGAGTAGCAATAACTAGGTATATTTAAGTGGCAAAAGATTGATTACCTTCAAAAGGTGGGTGAGGGTCTAGTATTTATAGAAAATCCCAACCGGGTTTGGTTCCGCTTGGGGGCCGGGTTTGGATCCGAAAGCCCATGGGCCTGACGTGGCAGAAGGCCCAGGGGGTTTAGGGCGGTTGCTGTGAGACCAGAAGTGGTATAGGGCTGACGTGGCGAAACCCTTGGCGGTATTTGGAGCTGACGTGGCCCATCGTGAGTCCTCTGTGCCTCTGGGGGAATCGGAGGGCCTAGGCTGCGCCAGGTCATCCCTCCGCCCCGCCAGAGAGGGGGGACGGCATGAGGGACTGCTCCGGATCGGACTCCGGGGGATACTGAGGCTCGTCAGTACGAGGAAGCCGGCACTGTGGGGGGCAAAACACGAGGTTCGGCGCCGACCCTGAAGGGGTCCGGAGCCGAACCAGGTCGGTATTCTTGCTTTTCTGAATAGGAATTGTATTGGGCCTTGGATGGGCCTCAGGCCATTTTTACACTGTCACACAAGCCCCCCACTCCTGCAGGGGGTGCGGGAGCTAGCCGTGGAGGAGTGTTTATGATTGTAAAAAATGGGAGGCGGATCATAGGGCCTTTCTGGAAGTGCTGTCCTGAAGCTTGGATAGGACCTCGAGCTAGTCGAGGGTCAAGGTGTAGGTGAAGGCGATGGCGAACCGTTGTCTCTTCCGGAGAAGAGTACCCTGGTGTTCGATTGAACCTCGAGGGGTCGAGGGATTACGCGTCGACAAGGGTGATGGCGAGCCGTTGCTTCTTCCTGAGAAGAGTACCCGGGTGCCAGACCGAACCTCGAGAGGAGGGGGAATTATGGGCTGGTAAGGGTGATGACTAGCCGATGGATCTTCCGAAGAAGAGTACCCGGGTGCCAGACCGAACCTCGAGCTGGCGAGGGATTGTGGGTCGGTTAGGGTGAAGGCGAGCCGTTGTTTCTTCCTGAGAAGAGTACCCCGGTGCCAGGCCGAACCTCGAGACGAGGGGGAATTACGGGCTGGTAAGGGTGATGGCCCGCCGGTGGATCTTCCGAAGAAGAGTACCCCGGTGCCAGACCGGACCTCGAGCTGGCGAGGGATTATGGGTCGGTAAGGGTGAAGGCGAGCCGTTGCTTCTTCCTGAGAAGAGTACCCGGGTGCCAGACCTAACCTCGAGACGAGGGAGAATTACGGGCTGGTAAGGGTGATGGCCCGCCGGTGGATCTTCCGAAGAAGAGTACCCGGGTGCCGAGCCGAACCTCGAGCTGGCGAGGGATTATGGGCCGGTGAGGGTGAAGGCGAGCCGTAGTTTCTTCTTGGGAAGAGTACCCCGGTGCCAAGCCGAACCTCGAGACGAGGGGGGATTACGGGCTGGTAAGGGTGATGGCCCGCCGGTGGATCTTCTGAAGAAGAGTACTTTAGTGCTGGCGAAAGCGAGTCGTTATTTTGCCCGAACCGGCCCCGCACCGTGCTGCCAGCCTGGCACTGGGTGACGTCAGCAGCACGTGCTTCGAGGATGTGGCGTGATTTTCTAGGCGGTAGTTGTACGTCAATCGGTGAATAGTGACCGCGAAAATCGAGGAGTTGTTCTTATCCCCTATAAATGTTCCCCCCTCTCCTCCCGTCGCCCATTTCTTTCCTGCCTCTTACTTTTTGAAAAAATCCTTCAACTCTTCAGCGCTCGCCCCTTCAGCTTCCGGCAGCAAGGTCGTGTTTCCGAGGTGATTTCAGGTTAGTTGGTAATCCTGTTTTAACTTAGGCACGGATGGATAGGGCTCAGTCCGGCTCGTTGGCGTCGACCTCTGGGGAGGGGCCGGTAGGCGAGGAGGAGGTCGTACACAGCGTGAAGCCATTGCGATCTCGGAGGCATTTCGTGGTAGAAAGCAGCGACTCTGAGGAGGGGGGCGGCAGCTCAGACGAAGTCCAAACCCTAGGGTCGGCTTCCGGAGAGGAGGGTGGCTCCGAGGGAGAAGGTTCCGCGGGGTCTCCGAATCCGCCCGTTCTGGGGCGTTTGTCTACACCTTCGCCGGAACGGACTAAGAGGAGGAGGGTTCCGAAGAAGAAGAAATCGAAGATTGGCGGCCCGAGCGACTTGGGGATAGGGTCGTCCGCACAACCCCGGCCTTTCCGTTGCTACCCCGACGATCTCTCCGATAAGGAGTCCTCGGGGGTCCAGCCGTCGTCGTCAAGCCGGAAGAGGTCGATGGTGGACGCCTCCCCGACCGCTCTGGAGGCAAGCGACTTGGGGGCTCTGCAGTTGGCCTACCACATAGGGCCCAGTTATGAGCTTATGCTGCCGAGTTCTTCTCTTCGACCGACCGATCCCCTGCCGGACAGGTATTGTATCTTCCCTGTGGACGCCTTTATCTCCGGCCTGAGGCTGGTGGGGCGGACTTTCTTGTTGTAAAATCTCTCGATCCGTTGCTGATAAATGCTCCTTCGGACCGCGGACTTTTCTCGTACCTCGGCGACGAAGTCTAGGTTAGCCCTCAGGGCGGACGCGTTGTCGTCTTCATCGAAGGCTATGATCCGGGGGGAAGGCAATCCGACTTCGACGGGGATGACTGCCTCAGTCCCATAGGTCAGATTGAAGGGTGTCTCCCCCGTGGGGATCCTCTGCGTGGTTCGGTGTGCCCATAGTACGCTGGGCAGCTCCTCCACCCAGAGCCCCTTGGGGGAACTGTCAAGGCGCTTTTTGAGGCCATCGAGGATTTGCCTGTTCGCATTTTCTGCTTGGCCGTTAGATTGAGGGTGGCAAACGGCGGAGAAACGTTGCTGGATGCCGATGTCCTGACAGAAAGATTGGAAGTTTTGCCCTTGGAACTGGGTTCCGTTGTCCGTGACGAGGATTCGGGGGATCCCGAATCGACAAATGATGTTCTTCCAGAAGAATTGTTGCACTTGGCGTTCGGTGATGTTGGACAGCGGTTCGGCTTCGATCCACTTGGTGAAGTAGTCGATGGCGACAATCAGGAATTTCTTCTGTCCTACCGCTGGGGGGAAGGGCCCCACAAGGTCCATTCCCCACATGGCGAAGGGCGTAGGGCTCGCCAAGGATCGGAGGTTGGCTTGAGGAAGCCTTTTGATGGGAGAGAACCTTTGGCAGGGGCCGCACCTCTTGACCAAGTCTTGCGAGTCTTGGAGCATGGTGGGCCAATAGTACCCTTGATTCAGAGCCTTTCGGGCAAGCGTCCTACTCCCCATGTGGCATCCGCCGATCCCCTCGTGCAGGTCTTTGAGGACGTAGCTGGCCTCGTCCTTGGCGAGGCAGCGGAGGTAGGGTTTGCCGTCGGCCAGGGTGTACGAGCGTTTGAAGAGGATGTTATCGATTATGACGAACCTTTCCGCTCGGATTCTGATTCGCCTGGCCTCGGCTTTGTCTTCAGGAAGCTCGGCCTGGCTCAAGAATTTTCGGATGGGAGTGGTCCAGTCGTCCGGGCTGGTTCCTCCTTGTACGCACATTGCTTCCGGCTCTGGGCTAAGGATGCTTGGCTCCAAGAGGACCTCGACGAGCACCGTACGATCGAGGCCTTCGAAGGAAGAAGAGGCGAGTTTGGATAGCACGTCGGCTTGGGCGTTCTGTTCCCTGGGGACTCTGACAACCGCAGTGTTGTCGAAGAGCGCCAAGAGCCGTCGGACCGCCGCCAAATATCTCACCATTCGGTCGTCGCGGGCTTCGTACTCTCCGTTGATCTGGTGGATTACGAGTTGAGAGTCGCCGAACGCCCGGATTCGCTTGGCACCGGCTCGGTGGGCGAGGGTCAGTCCGGCGATCATGGCCTCATATTCTGCCTCGTTGTTGGAGGCGGGAAAGTTGAGGCGCAGGGAGTATTGAAGTAGGAATTGGTCGGGGCCACGAAGGATGACGCCCGCCCCACTCCCCGTTTCGCAGGATGAGCCGTCAACAAAGACCTCCCAGGTCAGATCCGGCTCTTCTACGTCAGGTTGCTCGGAGACAGTGCATTCAGTTATGAACTCGGCGAGGGCCTGCCCTTTAATGGCTGCCCTGGGATGATAGCTGATGTCGAACTGGCTCAGCTCGATCGACCACTTGACTAATCGGCCGGAGTTTTCGGGCTTGTGGAGGACGGTCTTCAGCGGTTGGTCGGTCAGAACTTGGACAGAGTGGGCCTGGAAGTAAGGTCGGAGTTTTCGGGCTGCCATAACCAGGGCATGGGCTACCTTTTCTATCTTCGCGTATCTCGTCTCGGCCGGGTGTAGCACTTTGCTTACATAGTACAGGGGTTTCTGAACTCCTGCCTCCTCTCGGACGAGGACGGCGCTGAGGGCGTGGTCCGAGGCGGACAGGTAGAGCCAAAGCGGCTCGCCTGGTTCGGGCTTGCTGAGGAGAGGCGGGTTGGCGAGGTACCGTTTCAGCTGTTCGAAGGCTTCTTGTTGAGGGGTACCCCACTCGAAGCCCCCTTTCCCGCGCAAGGCCTTGAAGAAGGGGAGAGATTTCTCCCCTGACTTGGAGAGAAAACGGCCGATTGCCGCCAACCGACCCGTGAGCCTCTGAACTTCTTTGACATTCCGGGGTGGGGACATGTTGATGATGGCCTGTATTTTTTCGGGGTTTGCCTCGATGCCGCGCTGGCTGACAATGAACCCTAGGAACTTCCCCGTGGAGACGCCGAAGGCGCATTTAGCCGGGTTAAGCCTCATGTTGTGGCGTCGGAGGACACCGAAGGCTTCCTCGAGGTCGGCGACGTGGTCCGGCCCAGCCCGGCTCTTGACAAGCATGTCGTCGACGTAAACTTCTACGTTGCGGCCGATCAGGTCCTTGAAGATTCTGTTGACGAGTCGCTGGTACGTGGCACCAGCGTTTTTCAGCCCGAAGGGCATGACACGGTAACAATAAAGACCTTGGTCGGTGACGAATGAGGTCTTGGAGATGTCTGGCGGAAACATCCGGATCTGATTGTACCCCGAGAAAGCGTCCATGAAGGACAGTAGCTCATGCCCTGAGGTCGCGTCTATCAAAGCGTCGATGCGCGGGAGGGGGAAAGGATCTTTTGGACACGCTTTGTTAAGGTCCGTGAAGTCAATGCAGATTCGCCAACCCCCGGTAGCTTTCTTCACCATGACGACATTGGCCAACCATTCGGGGTAGGTGACTTCCTGGATGAATCGAGCGGACAAGAGCTTGTCTACTTCTGTTTTTATAATTAGTTGCCTCTCCGGGGCGACCTTGCGCCTCTTTTGGACGATCGGTTTAGAGTCAGGGAGGACACTCAGTCGGTGCATGATCAAGTCTTCGGAGATTCCGGGCATATCGGAGGGCTTCCAAGCGAAGAGATCAACGTTGCGGCGGACGCAAGCGATGATGCCCGCCTTCAGGTCCTCGGCGAGTGAGCGGCTCACCCGGAACCATTTGGACTCATCTTCAGCATCGAATAGGATCTCCTCCAGCTCGTCCACGGGCTCGGGGGCGGGGCCGTCTTTCTCGGGTTCGAGTTCAACGGCGCTGAGGGGGAGTACGCCCGTGCTGAGGGGGGGTACGCTCCTTCTCCCTTTGAGTTCCCGATGGTGGGCCGAAGGTATCGCCTGGATGGAGTTTAGCCCGGGTCTGCCGAGGATGGCGTTGTAGGCCGCCTTGGCGTGGATGACCATGAAATCCAAGGACTCGGTCCTCTTGACAGGATCCGGTCCAGTGGTGACGTTGAGGGTAATAATTCCCTTCACCATGATCGGGACGCCCGCAAGCTTAAGCAACGTGCCTCCTGCTGGTTTGAGTTTCCCTCTGGGCAATCTGAGGCTTTCGAAGGTTCTGAGGAAGAGAATATTTACCGGGTTGCCGCTGTCAACAAGGATTCGGCGAACTTCACAATTGGCCATGCTGAGGCTAACGACGAGGCCCCCGCTGTGGGGGAGGTGAGTTCCTTCGGGGCCCTCTCCTGAGAAGGAGACTGGCCGCGGTTGTAGCTCAGGGGAGGGGCTGTACTGAATGGCGTTCGTCCCCTGGGTGAAGGTTCTTTGGGGAGCATCATTTTCTCCCCTCACCGGTCCCCCGTGGATGTTGTGTAGGGTGAAGGGCGTATCCAGGGATACCTCGTATTCGGGATCCTGACCCTGGGTGCGGTTTGGGTCAGGCTTCGGGGTTGGTGATCCCCGGTTCCTATCACCTTGCCGATCCCGTGGGCCGTCATCCCTGTGGGTCCTCCTCGGATGGTTCGGGGCCGAGTTGGAAGCGGCCCTTCCCCAGTTGTGGGTAACCTTGCGGCTGAGGATTACTCTTTGTAGGTCGGGCTGGGCTGTCCCGCCGACGCTCGTTTGGGACTCCCGAGGGGGGGCCTTGAGTTTCGACGTGCGGGGCCCGGCTTCATCAGAGGGTGGGGGCGGGTCCCGTTGGTTGACGGAGGGAGCAGCCCCCTTGCCTTTGGAGGTCATGAAGATTCGGCTGTCGATGGCCTTCGAGGGCCTGGGTCGGATCGGCTTCTGGAGCAGCGGTTCCCACAGACGGCGCCAACCTGATGCTGTTTATTTCTGAGGCACGTGTGGAAGCACCAGGTGTGAGTTCGAACTCAATTTGTATTGAAGGAGATTGCCGCTCGTCTGCCGACCTTCGGTTGACCTTCTGGGGCCTACGATGAGCTCGGAAAGGCGTTGAAGGTTGGGCTCGGATCGGAAGGGTCGGATCCGAGGTCTCGTGTACCTGCAGACGGTCCTGAAACACCGGGGTTTGTCCCGGTGGCGGACCCTCCGACGCTCTAGTCAGTCTCTGTGAGAGAGTAGCAATAACTAGGTATATTTAAGTGGCAAAAGATTGATTACCTTCAAAAGGTGGGTGAGGGTCTAGTATTTATAGAAAATCCCAACCGGGTTTGGTTCCGCTTGGGGGCCGGGTTTGGATCCGAAAGCCCATGGGCCTGACGTGGCAGAAGGCCCAGGGGGTTTAGGGCGGTTGCTGTGAGACCAGAAGTGGTATAGGGCTGACGTGGCGAAACCCTTGGCGGTATTTGGAGCTGACGTGGCCCATCGTGAGTCCTCTGTGCCTCTGGGGGAATCGGAGGGCCTAGGCTGCGCCAGGTCATCCCTCCGCCCCGCCAGAGAGGGGGGACGGCATGAGGGACTGCTCCGGATCGGACTCCGGGGGATACTGAGGCTCGTCAGTACGAGGAAGCCGGCACTGTGGGGGGCAAAACACGAGGTTCGGCGCCGACCCTGAAGGGGTCCGGAGCCGAACCAGGTCGGTATTCTTGCTTTTCTGAATAGGAATTGTATTGGGCCTTGGATGGGCCTCAGGCCATTTTTACACTGTCACAATGGTGTAGCTCGGAGACGAGCTGAGCACCAAACTCGTTACTTTGAGTTAATGAGTTTTTGGTGTTGCTCGGAAGAGGAGCTAAGCACCGAACTTCTTGATGAAGTTGATGTGTTGTTAGTGTAGCTCGAAAGAGGAACTGAGTACATAACTCATTGCTTGGAGTCGATGAGTTATTGGTGTAACTCGGAAGAGGAGCTGAACACCTACCTCGGTGTTTGCATCCGGAGAGTAGTACAAAAATTTGAGAAGGAATGATGAATTTTATTGGAAAATAAACCTGGGTGGCTACTTTGATGGCAAGTGATTATTACATGTGTAGCTCCCCAAATTTCTAATATAATATCTTAGAAAATACGTGGCACAATCCCAACATCAACTTCAATGTAACAGTACACATAGCCCAAAAACACAAATAATTTTATTCAAAACTTTTATTACAACAATCTTTCTCAAACACAGCGGAAATACAAACACCTTGAATTACAACTTTCTTTTTACAACACTTCTTTTTACAAAAGTTTACACAAAGCTCTATTACATCAGTTTAACTCGAAACTATCTCAAGCATCCAAGCCTCCAAACTCTAAGCAACAACCTGTAACACATGAGGCTAGAGATGATCCCTAACCCCCAAAACTAAAGGGGTCAGCCATAAATGGTGTGAGTGACATAAAAACATACAATCATAATTAAATCATAAAATATAAAGTCATCAACAGCATGTATTAACAACACGGATAAAGGAATGAGAAATAGCAAAGATGTAAAGCATGAAAACAACAAGTGAAGCTAGACTAAGTGTCAAGTGTAGGAAAACTGGAAAACACAAGCATAAAACCAAGTCAAGAAAATACAATTCTATATGCTGACTCTCTAATGCATACTTGTCGGAGTCTATGCATTCCATAGTACATAGGTCCGGTGCAAGCCCTTAACGATCTCTACGACATAGGGATAACCCCTCATTGTGCAACTAATCCAACTACGGTGATGGGAAACAAGATTCAGAATACTCCTCGAATAGGCGTCACCGCCCCCGACACGCAAGCATCAAGTAAGATAACTCAAAACAACAACCGGAGAATCATCTCCCTGCCGTGTACCCCACGAATAGGCCTTTAAGACCCCCAACGTGCATATACACCCGGTACCTACAAATGTACCCTGCCTGCTCCGTGATTAGGCCTGTAGACCCTCGACACGTGAACATATCCGGAGAATCATTTTCCTGCCGTGTACACCCGGTACATACAAATGCACCCTGCCTGCTCCGTGAATAGGCCCGTAGACCCACAACACGTGAACATATTCGGAGAATCATCTCCCTGCCGTGTACACCCGGTACATACAAATGCACCCTGCCTGCTCCGTGAATAGGCCCTTAGACCCACAACACGCGAACATATCCGGAGAATCATCTCCCTGTCGTGTACACCCGGTACATACAAATGCACCTTGCCTGCTCCGTGTATAGGCCCGTAGACCCACAACACGCGAACATATCCGGAGAATCATCTCACTGCCGTGTACACCCAGTACATACAAATGCACTCTGCCTGCTCCGTGAATAGGCCCGTAGACTCACAACACGCGAACATATCCGGAGAATCATCTCCCTGCCGTGTACCCCACGAATAGGCCTTTATGACCCCCAACGTGCAGATACACCCGGTACATACAAATACACCCTGCCTGTCCTTAAGTAGGTTATTATTAAGACATCAAAAATCCCTATCCCTAGAGTTAGTGTACCCTGCCGGACTTCAACAACAACTAAACCAAAACCCCTCAGGCCTAACTCAATAAATCTCAACTGCCGGTTCACTAGACTCCCACTCAACTCCTAGAGACCTCAATCAGGACCAAACTCACTAATCCATCGTCAACGATCAAAGGAGAAATCTCTCCTCTCACCAAAACCCAACTCTTATAAATTTCCAACATCCAAATTCAACGATGAAGTATCTTGAAAACATATGTTTTGTAGAAACAATAACCTTTAGAATAATAAGTTATAGATTAAAGCATTTAGAGTAAAAATCATTTGAAAGAACATTCATAGATATAAGGATACATCAGTATCAGTCGACTATAGAAAGCATAAGTCGACTATTCAGAAAGAAAATTCCATGTTCTTAAGAAAATAAGTTAAGTGTTATAAGTTGACTTATAAAAGTCATAAGTCGACTTACCAGAGAATATAAGTTGACTTATAAAAGTCATAAGTCGACTTACCAGAGAATATAAGTCGACTTAAAAAGTCATAAGTTGACTTACCAGAGAGAAACTCCAGAAATCTTTAAGAAAATATTCTAAGTGTGCCAGTCGACTGTCCAAAACGAATTTTCAAGAAAACTAATGATCATAGCCGTCGGGTCGTACCAGTCGACTGAAAGGTCATGCCAGTCAACTGTCGGCCTACAGACTGCAGAATTTAGGTTGTACATATGTCAAAACTAGGGTTTTTAAGAATCAGTCATATAACAAAATAACTTTGTATTATTTTCCAAATCTTATTAATACCAAAATAATTAGATTTAAACTTAGCATTTGAGAAATCCAAGTTCAAACAACATATTTTACATAAATCACAATTCCCCGATTTAAATCCTCATAACTCAAATCCTCAAAACCTGGTCCTCTGGACCATTAATCATTCACAACATTCCTCAACTAAATCTCAACTATTCTCTATAGTTGATCCATGATCAAAACCAATTTATCCTCAACATGGTCAAGTTGTTTTTATCCAACTCACCAATAGTCCAAAAATCTCATCTTTAATTTAATTAATGCATGGCATCTATCAAACTCGATCAAATCAACAATAACCCAATATTTTAATAAAAATGTAATCTAAGCAGTAGCAGTCGACTGCTTCGAGTCACTAGTCGACTGTTCACCACAGAAATCTAACATTATTAGCCCACCAGCAATTTATATTAGGTTCTCAACAGATCTAACATCGTTCACATACAAATATCTAGGGTTATTCTTGGAGATCCAATTTTTCATCCATTCATACATATACATATTCAACATCCAATCAATCTATACATTCATATTGTTCTCATATGATGTACACAAATCAAAGAGAAACAAACAAAATAACCAAACAATTATATCTACTCATCTACAATACAAACAAAATAAACAAAACAATGTCACTCACCTTAGGAATGAAGAGATCCAACAAGAAAGCCCCTCTTTTGTGAGATCCAAAATCCTCCTTCAATTACCAAGAAAATAAAAGATATAATAAAACTTGTGTTGTGCAGCGAATGACGGCTGCACACCCTCTTTTATACAGGCCAGAAATAAGGATTTAAGGTTTTAGAAATACATTTGCAAAATAGTCCTTCCAAAATATAACTTTACATATATAACCTTTTCTTAGTTATAATAGGTTGACTAAATCAAAAACAAATCAAATATCTTTATCACCGAGTTTTCCAACAATCCAGAACAGCCCAGTAAATAAGAAAAATCCGGATTTACAACTCAGGGTGGCGATTTTACACAAAAGCCCTCCCTTTTGTAATATTTGCAAACATATCATAAAATATTCATAAAAATACAGAAAAATTAGAAATAATATCTAATAATACATATTATATTTTCCAATCAAAATATTTGACTTTTACATTCCAGAAAAATATTTGCACAAGATTCTACATAAATTCCATATTTGCAAAAACTCCCTTTTTGTTTAAATCTTCACCAAATCGAATAAAATCTAGATATATTTAAATTTAAATGATAACCATGGAAAACCAAAATATCAGTAAAAACAAATTTTTCATAATTTATTTATGATCCAAACGGCTTTTTACATAAAATCCCCTCTCTTTTGAGGTATTTATAAAAATAGTTTCTCTACTCAGAAAAATCCCAAATTTAGAATATACTCCGTAATAAGTATGAGAACTTATTAAAAATATAAAATTGTATATTTACACCAAAATTATTTGCACTTATTTCGCACGTGTAACAAGATAAATCTTTAGAAAATATTTATTAAATCTCCAGAAAATCGTTTTAATTCATTTTCAAATATTTAAAATAATATTTGAAAATACGGAGTTCTACAACATGCATTGAATTTAAAACCTACTGCTAGTGGAGGGTGTTTGGAGATGAAATGATGGATAAACTTTGGAAGCACCCTCGTTGAACTTCCTTATCTTGATACATCTTAGCTCCCCAAGTATTCAAGTCGGTAAGCTTCTGGGCGGACGACTTTGTGGACCATGTAACAAGTTATCCTCATACTTGGCGGGGGAGAACTTTGCTTATCTAAAGATGCTTGGTTTGATCTTCTTTGGAAAGGGGATATCTTCTAGTTTATCCACGGGCTTGAAGTTAACTTGACTCCTCTCTTGGGTGAGTTCCATGGCATCGAAGGGGAGGACCGAGCCCCCCCATTGTGGTTGTGTAACATGCCCGAGCTGCTTCTTGGCTTTCCTTAACTTTTCCTGCTCCTGCTGATGTGGGAACTCCATCTTCATGTTGAAGGTTGAGGCTACAGCGTGAAGAGGTGTTAGGCCTGGGCGGCACAGATGGCATTGTATGCAGCTTTCACATTGACGACCATGAAGTCCATGATCTTAGTTCGGGTAGTTGGGCTTTTCCTGTAGTCACAACGAGGGTGACTATTCCTTCAATTTGGACCGGGGCCCCAGAGAAACCATGGAGGGTACACCTGATGGGTTTAAGACAGTCTCTGGATAGCTGGAGACCTTCAAAAGCCTCCAAGAAAAGGATGTTCACCGAGCAGCCATTATCTACCATGATGTGACGCACTTCGTGGTTTTCTATATAGAGACTAATTACCAGTGCATCGCAATGAGGCGTTCGTACGTCCTATAGATCCTTATCTGAGAAGGTTACAGGAACCCCCCGGCTCTTGTCTAGGGGATTTTTTGCACCGGGTTCAGCTCTTAGACAAATTCCTTTTGTAAGGAGTTAGACTCCCTACCTATTGGTTCTCCATAAATGGAGTGTAAAAAGGCCATGTGCCCCGAGTCTTGGGACTCAGTTTCTTTCTCGGCATGCTTGTTAGCCCCCCGAGTAGGGGGTGGTTCGAGCTTGTATTTTTTGATATACTTGGTGAGGTGGCCACGTCGAATAAAGGCTTCAATCTCTTCATTGAGATCCCGACATTCATTTATGATTGGAGCTTCTCATCCTTCGGATTAGGTCGACCCACGAGACTCTTCTTCTCGCACTATTTTAGGATGGTGGTTGCTAACTTGACAGTTCCTATCCAGAGCAACCTAGAGAACTTTGAGGATTTGATCTCGGAAGTCTTAAAACTTGGCCTTAGTAATGTGAGCCTCCTTTTCTCTGTGGTCCTTGGGAGCTCATCGGCTGACCAGAGTCAGGCTCCTTCTGTTCCTTCGCCCTTAAGGTGAAGGACTTCTCTTGCTTCCTTCGTGCTTTAAGCGGGGGAACTCATCTCGGGGACACTTTTCTTCGATGCGTTGATAGAGGTCCTTCCCTTGCTGTCGAGTGTTGATGATGTAGCAAAGGTTTGGCTGCACTTTGGGAACCACATCAGGCATCGTGGAAGAGGAGGTTGTGTGGATCGAGACCTAGTCCTCAATCTGGTGAGGTTCGGGAAGAGGTTCAGAGTGGTGCTAGGAGCGACAAAGTTGGGAGCCCATCGACGCAGCCTTGTTGAGGGGTAGCTATGATGGCGGTCGAAGAGTATGCAATGATGGGCATGGAGGTTTCCCCAGAGGAGGAGGAAGAGGAACTTTGGCTTGACGACTGGTGGTTGCCGCCTTCTTCCCTTTAGGAGGCATGGCTGGAAAGGGTTGCTTTTTACCCAAGAGATTTGATCGGAAAGGTTAATCTGTAGTTTCCCACAGACGACGCCAATCTGTTGTTGTTTTTTCTGGTGTAAGAGCAACTCGATGATGAGTTCTTTTTAGGAGGAAACTTACAATTTGGACCATCGATCAGATCTAAATTGTAATGACTGAAGTCTCTTTGATCTGAATCTGAACAACTGAGAGCGTTGGATCTGGATTGGATGGCTGAGATGTCGTCGACGAACCTGCACAAAGTCTGCACAAAGTCAGTAATGCATAAAAAGAGATGAGTGCTGGTGGTTAAAGATTGATTAACATACTTTGATGAAGGTAGAGGGTATTTATGGCCTACGAGTTAGTTCCACGAGATAGACTTAAAATAGTAGCCTTTTAGGATTAAACACCAAATTCCCATGGTGATGGGATAGAGTTAGTTGATAACCTTATTAAAGATAGAGGATATGGTTAACAACTTTTAATTAGTTGGGATTCCTCTTGTTGGGCAATATGGCAACCCAATATTGTAAGCCTGATTGAGTTGATGAGCGTGAAAGTGGCCCAAGTTGCTCTTACGGGCATGTAGTTGCTAAAATTACCATTCTATCCCTGAGAAGCTTTAAGATGCCTGCCTGAACCGTAAGGCCCTGATTTGTTGCAGTTTTTACCAATATTGTTCTGAGACTGCTAAAGAAATGAAATTTAAACTCTTTATCCAAAATTTTGATATGTATCACAATTTTGATGAACAAGTTCCTTTCTCCCCTTTCCAGTATTTTTGTAATGTCTTCTAGGTTGGTGATGTACTTCATATACATTTCTAAACTCATCTCCATGAGAAAAAACCTATGTTTCAAATTGTGTACCATCTTGCAAACGATCAAACCCCATAAACTTAGCAACAAAACCATTCAAGGTCTTCTTAGATTCTATTTCTCTCAAAATCTCTTGTGCTAAAAACATCTATATTGGTATCCCAATAGACTTCTTTCTCAAACTCTTCCACAAATTACGACTTTTGTTTATCTGCACATATTTAAGTCAATGCTCACTTAAATATGTGAAGTTAAAACATATTAATTTATAAAAGTTAGCAGGATGGAAGGGACGGTTCTTGTCCTAGGAGGAAGAATAACGCTTATCAACTTGGTCTTGAGCAGCCTTCCTACTTATCTTATGTCGCTTTATGAACTACCAAAGTGGGTCATTGGCAAGATTAATAAAAGTAGGAGGAAGTTCTTATGGAGAGGAGCAAATGAGGATAGTAAAGGGCACCATCTCTTAAATTGGGGGTGGGTGTGCAAGAGGAAGGAATTCGGTGGGTTAGGGATATTGAATTTGCGAGACATAAATATGGCCTTAATGAGCAAATGGTGGTGGAAAATGTG
This sequence comes from Hemerocallis citrina, assembly GCA_017893485.1. NCBI lineage: Eukaryota > Viridiplantae > Streptophyta > Magnoliopsida > Asparagales > Asphodelaceae > Hemerocallis > Hemerocallis citrina. The sequence continues at coordinate 150,341,867 of CM030363.1, read as the reverse complement.
GAGGAAATGAAACACTTAGTGTGCAAATCATTCATGTTATACAAGAGGAGGAAAAAGTAGAGATATGGGGGGAGAAGCGTATATGGTAAAGCATCTAGCCTGTGGAAAAGGGTGGCGAAAGTTGGGGATTTTTTTCATACGAACACTTATTGCAAGATGGTCAATAGATTGGATACTAAATTTTGGAAGGATAAATGTTGTGGCAATAATACTCTTGAATCCATGTTTCCGAATGTTGCCGAGGAAGCCATGAATATTGATTCTTTTGGCACCGAGGTATGGAGAAATGGAATAATTAATATTAAACTGTGTGGTCAAGTGTCTCAGGAATGTCTAAGGAGACTTAAACAACTCAAACAATTTATTCAGGAGGAAGGAAAGCGATTCTATAGGTCGGAGGATATGAGAAACTGGACCATAGACAAAAGTCGCCATTATTCGGTGAGTTCGATGTACATGTGGCTCAAAGATGGAGGAATTAGAAGCGGGGAAGCCACAACAATGTGGAACACCAATGCTCCTTTGAAAGTTAAAGTCTTCCTATGGTTGGCTATCAATGATGCAGATTCTTTCCAAGGATAATCAGATAAAGCGCAATATCACAGTAGATGATAGATGCTCCAGACATTTAGGGGATATAAAAGACACCAAACATATTTTATTCTCTTATCCTAGAGCTAAGTTAGTTTGGGAGGTGGTGTGTTTAGGCTTTGAACTAGTTGTGTGTCTGACCTCTATTCGAGAGGTGTAAGGTTAGTGGAGAGGGAGAGAGATTGGGAAAGAAAATAGATTAGCATGTGACATCTCTGTTGCTGCTACTATGTAGGGTTTATGTCTAAACCGTAACAAACTATGCCTTCGTCAGATTAATAATAGATTTCAGTTGATGCATAAAGTTTTTTTCCTTTATTGATGATTGGGCAGGTTAGGCGGGCACGAAGAAGTGGTTACATATGGAGGAGGAGGAGGAGGAGTAATACCACTGGGCGAGAGGTGCTGGTTGGAGAAGACAAGGGAGGGATCTACTAGCTTCCTTTGTCTCTAGTTCTTTTGAGTAGTGATTTGGTTGATGTAGTTGTTGTAATTGAATGTTTTAGATCTTAGATGACCTTTAAACTTATGAACATTTGATGTGTGTTGTAATTTATTTTACTTTGTTTCATTAATGAAACGGTGACGAGGTCACCTTTATCCTCAAAATAGACTTATCAATTGATTCAATTTATTGTTGTTCATAAAACAAAGAATTCCAACACTCTGAACACTCTGATTATAATAGTAGAGATTACTATAGCTATATTACCAGAAAAGCTGGTGTGTACCACATGAGTTGTAGCTATAAATTGGTAGGGGTAGGTAGAGGGAGATTTCGGGTTCGAGATCAGGCTACATTGTAGTCCTTTGTTTTTTATTATTATTTCCATCTGATTTTGTTGATTATAGTTCACTTATTTTGGACGATTTTGAGATATTTTAAAATTTTAGCATTTTTGTCCAATTTAGTGGGTTACAACCCACCGATATCGGAAGATTATCGTACATTCTGAAGTTTCTGTATTTTCATCCTATTTTGTGTGATATAGTCCAATGACTTTAAACGATTTTCATAGATTCTAAAATTTTCATATTTTTGCCCAATTGCGTGAGTTAGTACATTGATTTTGGATGATTTTGAAATTTCGGAAATTTTGACTGATTTTGTGGGTTATAGTCCATCGACTTTGAACGATTTCAAAGGTTATGAGATTTTCATATTTTTTTCCCGTTTTTTCGGGTTATAGCCGAACACCGATTTTGGACGATTTACTGACATTCTGAAATTTCTATATTTTCATTTGATTTCTCATTTTTAGTCCACCATTTTTTGACGATTTCGAAAGAAACAAGTAATCTTCATTACCTTCTTATTTTGACAAATATCCGTGTAAATCACCCTCGGCGAGGGGGGGGGGGTGAATAGGGTGATTGTGCGGAATAAAAAATATTAAAATAAAGTGCAGAGTGAATAAAAAGAGTTAAGAAGAGCAAACGCAGATAGCACAAGTGACGCAGTGATGTAACGTGGTTCGACCCCTAGGTCTACGTCCACACCTCCTACTTGTAGCAATTATCCGCCACAAGTGTTCAAAATCCATGTACAGTGATTCTCGAATTCAGGCCGAGAGACGTATTACACCCACAGGACTTCTAACATAAGTCCCGTCAATCTCACCAAAGTGGAAAAAGAAAACGAAAACCTCAAGATCCTAAATGATCCTGACTAAAGAATACAAAAAGATTGTCATACATACTCGGATTGATTGTTAAAAGATTAGTTCAAAAAAAATTTCTCAGAATTAATAGGTGAGGAATACTCAGTGGGTTCGGCTAATTAAATAGATTGGGAAGTGTATCGATCAAAATTAAAAACGATACATTCCGAAAATGTGAACAGCGCAAAGTGCGGTCGACCGCAATCTTGGTGCAGTCGACCGGTCATCTCTCTGTCGTAAAGTAGAGAAACGAAGGGTCGACTGCTTCTTACGCAACTGAGAGTTGCAGTCGACTGTGATGCGGTCGACCGTCATGAGGTGCGGTCGACCGGTATCGCGTTGTTCATACCGAAGCCACTTTATATTCTTACCAAAAGAACTAATCAATCAATCAATCAATTTTACACAGATTTAAATCTCACAAATATAGAATGATAGCAACTGGTCTTTGGTAGCTTTCTTGGACACTAATCAATCAATTGCTCTTTTTGAATATCTTTTTCTTTTGCTTGATTTCTCAATTTATCTTTATTACTTTCCTTCTTTGAATATTCTTGAATCTCTCTTGGATATTATTTGATCCTAAAAATATGAACAATTCAATTTAAACTTATTATAATTTATAGACACGTTTTGTGCACACCAAACTAAGAGTCAATAATCTCCCCCTTTTAGTGTGAACAAAACTTGCCTTTGAATATTGAAAGTAAAATAAAATTTAAACAATTTGGCATAAGAATACTCTCCCTGAATTTAGTACTTCCTGTAGCACAGATTCTCAAAGATAAAGAGAGATTTGTAAATACTCTCCCTTAATGAAAAATAAAACTATTTAGTTATGTTTACTTTCATAGTTAAAGAGAGATTTATAAATACTCCCCCTTAATAAAAAAATAAAACTATTTACTTAGGTTTACTTTCATGCATTCATAAAATTCATAATATTCTCCCCCTTTTTGGAACACACCAATAGGGGGGGCCAAAAGACACGGATAAATTACATCTCACGAAAACTAGTTGTAAATGGAAAGAAACTTTCATTAAGCATAATAAGAGATTGAGGTTATAGGAAAATTATTAGAGAGTTAAAAAAAATTCAACTTGTAACCAGAAAGAGAACCGGTCGACCGCAAAACCAATCAGTCAAAAAATTTCCAAAGAACAAATCGATCGACCGCACTCCTATTTCAAAAACACAACGAATCACAGAGAGCAAACCGGTCGACCGCACGGTCGACCATTTATCTTGTAAAAGGCAGAGCATAAAACAGAGGATGAGCCGGTCGACCGCAAATACTGAAAACCAATATTTTGAAAGTAGAGTATAAAACGAATTTTACCCGAGAGTAAACTGGTCTACCGAGTAGTCGACTGTACACCCTCACAGGCGTACAGTTGCCCATCCAGTCGACCAAACTTAAATATCAAGCTGAGATATCAATAACATTTAGTTCTCCTTTCAAAAAATGAAATCGTTTTTCATCTAAAGGTTTGGTAAAAATATCAGCAAGTTGCAAATCAGTAGAAGTATATTCAAGAATAATATCGCCTTTTTGAAAATGGTCTTTAATAAAGTGATACCGAATATCAATGTGTTTAGTGCGACTGTGTTGTTCAGAGTTCTTTGTCATATGAACAGTACTAGTGTTATCACATTTAATTGGAATGTGATCAAAAAATACCTTGTAGTCCTCTAGAGTGTGTTCCATCCATAGTACTTGCGCACAGCATATCCTGCGTAAGTACTATGGATGCCCAGCATTTAGCTTCGGCAGTTGAGAGAGTTACGAAGTTTTGCTTCTTGGATGCCCAGGAGACAAGACAGTTGCCCAAGAAGTGACATGTGCCGCTAGTGCTTTTTCTGTCTATTAAACTACCGACATAATCTGTATCAGAGAATCCTGCAAGAGAAGAATTTCTATTTTTTGGGTACCAAAATCCAGTATTTAGTGTGCCTTTGAGATAACGAATGATACGCTTAATGGCAACCAAATGCGATTCTTTGGGACATGATTGGAAACGTGCACATAAACAAATACTAAACATAATATCTGGACGAGATACAGTAATATAAAGTAAACTACCAATCATACCTCGATAAGTAGAAATATCAATATTGTTACCAGATTCATCTTTTGAAAGCTTAGTAGTAGTGGCCATAGGTGTTTTGTAAGCATTTGCATTTTCAAGTCCGAACTTTTTGACTAGTTGCTTTGCGTACTTGGATTGATTTATAAAGATGACATCCTTTCTTTGGTGTATTTGAAGTCCAAGAAAATAAGTTAGTTCTCTCATCATACTCATTTCGAACTCATCCTGCATTTGCCCTTTTGACATGTCGCTTCGAATAAGAGTTGGTGGATGGCTAGACATGATTTTCCATGCAGGATGCCTTTTACTTGTCGAAATTTGATGTTGTACATGTTCATCTTCCATGGCATCAATTTTTTGTGTAGGCATCTCTTCTATTTGCGATTTGGATGCGTCTTCATCTTGATGAGATTTTTGATTTTGAGCATTCATATTTGGGTCATCTTCAATGTGAACCTATCTTTTCAACTCGAACACCTGTCTCATCATCATCAACAATATGCAATATTTCTTTGGTGTAGGGATTAGTTTCATCAAAAATAACATCAATGGATTCCTGAACTGTGCATATTCTTTTATTAAAAACACGATATGCTTTGCTACTAAGAGAATATCCTAAGAAGACACCTTCATCACTTTTACGATCAAATTTTTCCAAATTATCGAGAGTATTTAAAATGAACACTTTACATCCGAAGACGCGAAAGTAACTTAAGTTAGGAATTTTGCCATAATATAGTTCAAAAGGAGTTTTCTCAACATATTTTCTAATGATTACTTGGTTAATTGTATAACATGTTGTATTGACAGCCTCTGCCCAAAATGATTTAGGTAAATCTTTTTCACTAAGCATGGTTTGGGCCATTTCTTGAAGAGATCGATTTTTCCTTTCAACAACCCCATTTTGTTGGGGAGTGCGAGGACAAGCGAACTTATGTTTTATTCCCTTTTTGTCACAAAATGAGGTGAAGAGTTTGTTTTGAAATTCTCCACCATGATCACTACGGATAGTAACAATGGTGAGGCTTTTCTAATTTTCCACTCTACGACAGAATTTTTGAAATACATGCAATGTGTCATCTTTTTGTGGCAAAAAGGAAACCCAAGTAAATCTACTATAATCATCAACAATTACAAAGGCATATCGTGCACCTCCATTACTACGTGTCCATGATGGTCCAAAAAGATCCATGTGCAAGAGTTCAAGGGGTCTAGAAGTTGATACCATTTTCTTGGGTTTGTGACAACTTTTAGTTTGCTTACCGAATTGGCACGACTCACACTGCTTATCTTTCTCAAATTTGATTTTAGGGATCCCCCTTACAAGCTCCTTGGTTACAAGTTTGTTGAGATTGTCCATGGCCGTGTGTCCAAGTCTTCGATGCCATAACCAACCATCCTCATTTCTAGCGACAAAGCACTTCATATTTTTCTGTGCTAATTCATTAGAATTTATAAGATAAACATTGTTACATCGGTTAGTGAGAAGTAAACAAGATTTATTTCTATCTAGTACAGTGCATGTATTTTTGTCAAAAGTATCGGTGTAACCTTTATCACATAATTGGCGGACACTAATTAGATTGTGTTTCAAACCTCTTACCAATAGAACATCCTCAATGGAGCATGAGGAACCAAAGTTTATTTTTCCTTTACCAATGGTTTGACCAGTGCTATTATCTCCAAAGATGATGTCCTTCCCTCTTTTCCTTGATAGTGATGAAAAGTATCTGCTGTCACCTGTCATATGATTTGAGCATCCACTATCAAGGTACCACCGATCTTTAGTCTTGATACGCTGAGGCACCTACATCAAGATTAGTAGGTATAATTTTGCGTTCCCAAGTTTGTTTTGAACCTGCATTTACATCCTTTCTTATCCACACAAAATTAGTATTCCTTTTTAATGAATAGTTATACGAAATATGTCCTAATCTACAGTGGTAATGACATGTGATACGACTGTGTCTTGAGTCATGCACACTTGCATAGTTTTGAGTTGGTTTGTGATTATGTTGGTGATTGTGCAAATGCGTATGACATGATAATTTAAATTTTTGATGGTGTATTGGCTCTTCGTAACCAAGCCCTCGATTATCATGATAGGATCTTGAATTTTTTGTAATAAGGTAACTAGGCTCTTCATATTTTTCCAAAATTTTTTCAAGCTCAGTTACTCTTTTACATAGTCTTTTCCTAGTCATCTCGTCGTCTTTTGTATTCCAATGAAGAGTGTCTAGAGTAGCATCAAGAATCCTATTTTGTTCAAGTGCATCATTACATCCTTCCACTACCTCATCAAATTTCCTTTTGCATTCTTTTAAATCATCTGTGAGTTTGGCAATATAAACAGATTTTTCATGAATTTCTCTTAAGTGATCATCATGTGTTTCTAAGGACTCTCGAATTTGTTGTTTTAAAAGTTCATTTTCTTCTAGCAATACATCATGATCTTTTCTATATGACTCAAAATTTTCCAAGATCAATGCATTCTTATTTTTCAATTTTTGATTTTTTGTAATACAAGAGTCATGTGTTTCATTTAAAATTTGTTTATATTACCTAAGTTCACGACTTAATTTCTTAACATAGTCTTTTAAGCCATTACACATGTCTACTAGCTCATCATAAGTGGGTTCTTCGATTACCTCTTCTTGAGATGGTGATTGCACTTCACCATTTTCAAGAGCCATGAAGCTGATGTCATCGTAGCCCTGCTCTCCCTCACTTGAATCGGAATCTAACCATGTTGCCTTCAGCGCCTTCTTTTTCAAGCCTTGGTTCGAGCAGTAGTAGTCCCTATTCCTGTCTTGTGAGACGGGACAATTTGCACGGATGTGTCCAGGCTTCTTGCACTTATAGCACACGTCATCTTTGTCTTTCTTCTTTTGTCCTTGGTACCTGCCATATTTTTTATGTTTGAGATACTTACAAAATTGCTTGGTTAATAGGGCAATGTCATCGTCTGACTCCTCACGATCTGAATCTACTTTTGATGGGCGGAATTTTTCTACTTTTAGTGCAATGGTTTTCTCTTTGGTTTTTGGTTCAATCCTGATATTTTGTTTGTATCTTTTGGTTTCCGACATTTCCATCTCGTATGACTTCAACTTCCCTTGGAATGTGTATTAGTCGAATCCCTTCTCTTCAAGGGTTTCCCTCATCGCAGCAGCCTTTACATCCCACTCTGGTGTGAGACAGCTTATGAGTTTTCCGACCTTTCATTCATCATCCAACCCCTTACCTAAGCTCTCAAGTTCGTGAGTAATGATATCAAAATCTACATTTTCTCCTGGCAACATGCGAAACACATCAAACTTATAAAAACATAAATTAACATTAGCTTTTACCTTAGAAGCGGTTCCCTCATGCCGCTTCAGCATATTATTCCAGATCTCGTATGTTATCTTACAGTTTTAACCGCATCGCATTAGTTCTTCGTTATTCAACCCTGCATAAAGAGTCGTCATGGCTTTGGAATTTGCTGTCTTGAGAGCCAGCTCTGCTTTTCTGAAAGTTGTCTTTCCGTTGCTGACTGGAATATCTATTTTATTGATGCACACATTCCATACTTCTTCTCTAAGCATCTATAGAAAATGAGACATACGAACTTATCAAACATCATAGTATTTTCCATCAAAAAATGGTGAGCGTGTAAGGCTTGTCCCATTGGAGACGAATGACTCCGATGAGTAGAATTTTTCGGGAGGAGGGATTTCGGCCATTGGACCTTTTGCTTAAGCTTTTAAGCTTTTAATAAGCACCTCGCTCTGATACTAGTGTAAATCACCCTAGGGGTGTGAATAGGGTGATTGTGCAGAATAAAAATAAATTAAAATAAAATGCAGAGTGAATAAAAAGAGTTAAGAAGAGCAAATGCAGATAGCACAAGTGACATAGCGATGTAATGTGGTTCGACCCCCAGGTCTACGTCCACACCTCCTACCTGTAGCAATTCTCCGCCACAAGCGTTCCACTATACTCAAAACCCTTGTACAGTGATTCTCGAATTCAGGTCAAGAGACCTATTACACCCACAAGACTTCTTACACAAGTCCCGTCAATCTCACCGAAGTGGAAAAAGAAAAATAAAACCTCAAGATCCTAAATGATCCTGACTGAATGTAAGCCCTATTTTTGGATTTTACTGTATTTTGTTTTCTTTTGATTATTGTATTTGGATTCCTTTATTATAGTATATTTTGTCTTTTCGTGGGTTCTTTTATTTTCTCTTGATCGATCTGTGTTCTTTGGTTGGATTCTGTTCTCTTTGCAAATTTCGCTCTTTCTATTTTGAGTCTAATTTGTTCTCCTTTATGTTCCTCTCATCTCATTGCATTCATTTTTCACTTTTCGGAGCCAAAACCGATATCCAAAAACCCACAAAATCTCAACCCAAAACCCTATTTCTTGATCCCCTATATATACCCTATTAAAATAAACCCTAATTTATTCCACTTTCTCCCTCTCTCCGCCGTTTTTTCTGTCCCCGATCCCCAATATCTCTCTTTCCGTCTCTCTGTTTTGTTGCACCCAAACCCAACCGAACCCCACTCCCGTTGTCATCTTCGATCGCCTTCCACCACCGTCACTATCATCATCTTCACCATCCCCTCGCCATCGCAACCTCATCGCCCTCCGTTGTCCCCCCGTCATCGCCATTACTCGCTCAAACCCATTTTCTTCGTTGCCGTTACCCGTCTCCGTGCACCCCATTGTCTTCGCCATCCCTCACCGCTCACCCTCGCATCCACCGTAGATCCCTAGCGTCGCTGTCCAAGCCCCTGAAAATAGATAGTGCATGTCGGAGTCTCGCCGTTGCGTCGCTTCCCGACCGTAGCGTGGCCTCCATCGTTGTGCCGCTCCACCGTCGTCCAGAGCCCCGCCGCATCGTAGTCGCGCACGTTCTCTCTCTCTCTGCCGAAAGTTGAAGACGAGAGCTCATTGGGTGTTTTCACCGTTTGGTGTTGTGTACATAGCCGATCCCCAATCGTTATTTGCTGTTCATCCCGATCCGGTGTGGAGTTTGTCTGAGAGCTACTGTTGTTGTTTGCTTGCTGGTTGATTCTTCGCATGGGTTTCGCACGTGCTCTTTTGGGATTTTCGCCTGGGATTCCGATCCCGTTATTCTTATTATTTGAATTTGCAAATTAATAGGCAAGTCTCTTTTTGAACTAATATTTTGTTTTGTTCAAGTTTATTTGATCTCTGCAAGTAGATCCAATCTCATTTGTTATCATACTACTTTGACAATTCCGTTAAGTTTATCGAGGTTTTATACGAGCTAACCCAGCGTATTCTTAACATCGTGCCGTCACTTTGATCTAAAACCTAGTCCCTATTGTTTCATGCATATGCACATTTAAATAACAAGATTCATGCATAGGACTACTTGATAAGTTGGACATGTTAAATTGTATGTGCTAGATTGAAGTTGATCGATGAATGGATACCATGCCTGTGATAATTGTATCTTAAACTTAGAAATTTGAATGTTGACACCTAGGATCACTTTGATTACCAATTTGCATGCTACATGTGATCGTATGATTTATTTATTGCCCTTTTATGTTAAAACAATTTCTGGACTGCTAGTTGTTCCATTTTGAATTAGATTTCAACCATGCTAATGTCATAATCTGAATTAACTTGTTGAACATAAATTGTAGCCCCGGATGTCTAGTTCACTTTACCTTTTTTCATATTTGAATTTCGATGTGTAACCTGCTAGATATCATCATTTTAGTACAGCCATATTAGAAATTTCAGATTCACAAATGTATGCGTATCCTGCTGTTTTTTTAATTTAATTGACCATGAAAACAGTAAAAGAAAAATCTGAAATAAATATAGTTGAGCCTAGACACATGTAAGAATCACCCATAATTTTTATAGATTTTATTAATGAGTTCTTGATCTGAAATAATTAGTTGAATACGAATTACTGCATGCTGCCTGAACATAAAACCTGAATAGAATAGAGTTTTCACCCTAGTTCCTGTGTCTTTTATACGCCTTAATTATATTCACTGGAACCGTATGGAAGTGTACTTTCTAGAACTTTCGACGGATTCATATTTGCTATTTTGTAGTGGCTGTAATCAGTATTTTAGTACAGCAAGGTCATGCTGTCCTAATTGTGAGAATTGTGCTTATGCAATGTGTTTGCTTCATGCTTTGTCTGTAACGCATAGAACTAGTCACACTTAGTATCTTACAACATTGACACTCTCTTGCATGCTCACATAGGATGAAAATAAATTATTAACAAGCCGGGATATTATGGGTAGACTTGGTAGTGAACGATCGGGAAATGTACTCGGTAAGGTCTTCTCGCTCGTGTGAACCCTTGACATGGAAGGAGGAGTATTGATTACAGTGATTAATTGTTGATTCATGATTGTAAATTAATGTTATCAATGCCTATTATACGAACCGTGAATTCACCATCAGTCTAAAACAATCACTATGCTTGCACCGAACCTGTGGAATGGGACGCAGTAGTACGTGCACTAGATAGGCTAATAAAATGAATAATAACCTGCATACTTGATCCTGTATTGAACTTGACTTGACATCACTCATTACATGCGTGATTATTGTAAACTTTGATATTACTGCCTGCTCTTTGCTTTGCTCTTTGTCTTTGATCCTATCCCTTTTCTTTGATATTCATGCTTTCCTTTATCCTCTGTTTTTCTCTACTTGCTTCCCACGACTTGCTCTAAGGGCACTCTTTTCTCTCCTTTTAGACCAAGATTTTCAAGTGCTGAAGGATCGATCCCCGAAGGAATTGGTGAGCAACATTTCTAAAGATGGAATTGGATTGCGCTGCTTAAATTTATTTGCTGCTAGATTTATTTCTCGAATATTGTTATGACTTGTACTTTGTTTTGAGCTTTATGACCCGGAGTTTGTTTTGATCCCAGATGTTGGATTATTTCATTTATTATTGGAATTTATCTTTGATTCATGTGGTTATATTTCTTGCGTGGTTGTACTTATTGTTCATATTGCTGAGTTAGTCCGGTACAGCTTATGGATGGTGTTTACATCATTCGCTAAGCCTATGTTACGTACTCGTGTTCTGTATTTTGGGAAGCGGGGCGTGACAGGGTTTTTTGTGGTATCAGAGCCCAGATTTTGGATAATATATCAGTCAAACGTGACCGACTTTGTGAAGGTTTGGCTTTGATTGATATATTAGTTGAGTTTGGCTCTAGCCGGATTAACTCAGTGATTTGCACACCACTATAATCACATGAATACTTTTATAATAACCAACATATAATCATAGTACTGACTATCTTTGATCGTATTTCAGGCTATGGCTCGTGGAAATTCTTCTTCTCATCCGGGAGATGAGCAGGTGGGCAATGCTGCTATTCTCCAGACGTTTCAGCAGATGATGGCTCTCCAGCAGGAGCACAATGAACTGATGAGAGCCACTTTGGTAGGGAATGTCGCTAGACCTGTACCTGGCCCACTAACACCTAGGCCTGGTACGGTAGCAGATTTCATGAAGCTGCACCCGGATAAGTTTTTGGGTACTGAGTCGCCATTGGAGGCCGAGCAATGACTTATCCGGACGGAGCAACTGCTGATCACCGCTCGTATTGCCGAGGCAGATCGTGTGGATGTGGTTCGCATCCAATTGGTGGATCTCGCTCACATCTGGTGGCAGGTTGAATCCGAAAGGATGGCGGGACCCATTGAGTAGGCCACTTTCTCTGAGAGCTTCATGGCAAGGTTCTTTCCCAGTGTCACCAAGGCAGAGATGGAGCGACAGCTTGTTTTCCTAACTCATGTCAGCTAGATAATGTTCTTAAATGGCATTTGTTGTTGCCTACTTCACTTGTGACGGTATTTATTTGAGCATTATCTTAATCAGGAAAACCGTTCTGTGGACGAGTATGCTGCAGAGTTTACTCGGCTCAGTCGCTTTGCCCATACCCTCGTTGCCACTGATGAGGCTCAGGCTAGTCGATTTCAGTCGGGTTTGAGTTTTCCCCTCCAGGACCTTTTGGCTGATCTTCAGCTTCGTGCTTATTCCGATGTTATGGATGCGGCTCGGATCCAAGAGCAGACTCTCAGCAGGTCTAGTGTTCCTCAGTAGACTGTTTCGCACCTTGTTGCAGCTTGGCCTTCCGGAGGACCTATTCGGAGGCTAGTTCTGCCCCCTCCCGCGAGAGTACAGCCATACGCACTTGTTGTCCCGAGGAATGTTGAGACTTGTGGCTACTGCCGTAAGACTGGGCATTCACAGCGAGACTGCAGGATGGCCAACCGACTGTGTTTAGTGTGTGGGAGAAGTGAGCATATGATTCGTGACTGTCCGAGGAACAGAGCTCCTGCGCCGGTTGCTGGTGCTGCTCAGCTAGGAGTGTCAACTCGTGGTTAGGGTAGGCCGCCTATTCACCTGAAGAGACAAATCTTTGATCAGAGGCGTGTGGCTCCTAGAGGAGGTCAGGTTGGAGGTCGTGGTCAGGCTTATAACCTGACAGCTGAGGAAGCAGAAGAGGCTGTTGGAGTGGTTGCAGGTATATCACAGTAGTTGTACTTTCTTTTCTTCCTTTTAGTTTTATGCATGTTATTTCCCCTCCTTTGTACAATTATTCGTGTATATATCCTGCTAGCACCTTATCCTGTGTTTGATCTTCTTCTAGATGTAATTTTAGTCTTCTCTCTTCCAGCTCATGTGTTGTTTGATTCGGGTGCTACCCTCTTTTATTTCTTCTCACTTTGTCAATCAGCATGGTTTGGCTAGTGATACTATGTCCACAGCTTGGGACATCACCACAGGTGGAGGTGTCGTTGTCTGTTCTAAGGTTTATAAGCAGAGCCCGTTGCTGATTGGTGGTGTGGTTTTCTCGGCTGATTTGATTGTGATTCCCAATTCCGATTTCGAAGTCATTCTGGGCATGGACTGGTTGGGTGTTTCCTGTGTCGTGATTGATTGTCGAGAGAAGAAGTTGACTTTCAGGCTCTCTGGTCAACCAGAGTTTGTTTTCCATGCGGGTGAGACACCGTCAGGGCGTGTCAAGAACTCGATGGACCCCAAGGCTGTTTCTCTTGTGTCGTTGGGTTCTGATGGGGTTGTTGCACCCTTAGTTGTGCGGGACTTCCTTGATGTGTTTCCCGAGGAATTGCCCGGTCTGCCGCCAGTCCAAGAGGTGGAGTTCAACATTGATGTTCAGCCAGGTACGGCCCCTATTTCTAAGAGACTGTATCGTATGGCACCGGTTGATTTGGCTGAGCTGAAGGTGCAAGTTCAGGAGCTGCTTTATAAGGGTTTTGTCAGACCTAGTGTTTCACCTTGGGGAGCCCCAGTTCTATTTGTCAGTAAGAATGATGGAAGCCGCAGGCTCTGCATTGACTACAGGGAGTTGAACAATGTAACGGTCAAGAATCGATATCCATTACCGAGGATTAACGATTTGTTCGACGAACTGGGAGGTGCTTCAGTGTTCTCGAAGTTGGATCTTCATTCTGGGTGTCATCAAGTCAGAGGATGTTCTGAAAACAGCTTTTTGAACGAGGTACGGGCATTACGAGTTCTTGGTAATGCCTTTCAGAGTGACTAATGCACCGGCTGTGTTCTTGAGTTTGATGAATCGTGTGTTCTTGCCGTTCTTGGATCAGTTTTTCGTGGTCTTCATCAACGAAATATTGATGTACTCACGGAACAGGGCAGATCATGCTGAGCATTTGAAGGTGGTTCTGTAGACCTTGAGGGAGAACCAGCTGTATAGGAAGCTCGATAAGTGTGAGTTCTGGCTGGATCGGGTTGCTTTTCTTGGCCACATTATTTTGGGTGCTGGTGTTTCTGTGGATCCGTCGAAGATTTCTACGGTCAAGGATTGGCCTATTTCGAAGTCTGTTCCTGAGGTGCGGAGTTTCCTTGGTTTGGCTGGTTACTATCGAAATTTTGTTCAGGATTTCTCTAAGATCGCTGGACCCTTGACCAGTTTGACTAGAAAGGAGTAGAAGTTTGTCTGGGATGAAGCTTGTGATGAAGCTTTGCCGAGTTGAAGCGTCGGTAGACGTCAGCGCCTGTGCTGACTATACCCGACAGTTCGGGTGGTTTTGTGATCCATTATGATGCTTTGGGGAGAGGTCTAGGAGCACTGCCGATGCTTTGGGGAGAGGTCTATGAAACTCAACAATCCTAAAGTAAATAAGTATCCTTACTATTACTTTATAAGAATTTGTTTATCCTAAAAAAAATCAAAAGACTCCAAATGTAACTAACTAAATACCACCAAAAACTTGTGCAATCTAGATACCTAAATAAATAGATAAAACTAGACACAAATTAAAAACCTCGCAAGTGCACGAATCGTTTGGAGAAGCGTAGTGACGAGCAAGGGTCGATCCCACAGAGATTGTAGATTCTAACTTACTAATCAATAAAATAGAAAACAGAATATTGAAGTGTCGTTCTGAAAGTCTAAAAGAAATGAAAAGATAAAAATCTAAATAAGTAGAATCACAAGTTGAGTCACAAATCTCTATTAAAGTAGTTGGGTTTCGATCTCCACCAATAGTCAGTAATGCTGAGTCATATACTACATCCATTACTCATGTTTGTTCTCTTCAAGGGCATGGTATCTACTCCTTAAAGTAATGTTTCCCTAAGCCAAGAATTAGGTATGGTATCTACTCTAATTCGTTTCTTTCATTAAGTGTTTAGCATGGTATCTACAAAGTTGTACTTAAAGAAAACATAAGATCAGTGGAAACGAACAAACACTCAAGATCCTAGAAATTGGTATCAGATCTAGATCCCTTAAGTTGATTAAACCAAGAACCACTAGAGATTCCCTTGTTACAAGTTACGGGCACGAGATTCGGGTCGTCTCAATATGCTCATATAACAGATTCAGATAAATGGTAATGCAAACTTGATATACTCAGATTCCGTATGTCAGTCGACTGGCTGTCACCACAGTCGACTGCTCCTAAGAATTCTTGAGCAAATTTGATTATCATAAATCCATCTCAATTCAATCAGGTTCAACCAATAAGTAATAGAGAAAACTATAGCATTACACAACTACGGTTTCAATCTACCCAACCATGAAAGTTAGTTCCACATAGTAAAACTTTTATTGATTAATATAATAGAGTTCATGACTACAATAGAAATAAAAACTAAGAGAAAGAACAGAAGAACGCTGATTTGTATGATGTTGCACTTTAGCCCAATCAGCAGTCGTCTAGTTCTCTTCCTTTGATGCTTGCTGTCGACGATCAGTCTTGATGATGGATCCGGCCTTCTCGAGATAGAGAGTTAGCTCTCTGCCGCTTCTTTCTTGATTGGTATTTATAGAACAAGAGAAGAGAATTAGGGTTTGTACTTTTTGCAGAGAAGTCCTCTTCTTTTGTTATTTCTTTCCTTATCTTCATCAGCCTTTTATTTCTTTCTCTTTTTCTTCTTTCCTTCCTTATCTGCTCACCACGTGCTTCTTGCTTTGATTGTTTGAGAAGTTGTTATTCGCAGAAAACACCTGGGTTTGAATAGCTTAATTTTGATTCGGATTTGGATGAGGATGCATCTGTTCTTATCTTCTGACTCGCCGCATACCAATCGACTGGCTTGGGACACAGTCGACTGTGCCGAGCCTTATCAAACTCTCTGTCCAGTCGCCTGGTTGAAGAGTCAGTCTACTGATGCTCTGTAATATTCTGAGTTCATCCTCAAAGTCTGTGTTAGTCTGGAATCTGCTTCGTTTTGCTGCTTTTGGTTGTTTCCTATGGAAAAAGAGAAAAGAAGCGTAAATACCACATATAGAGCATTTACATGTTCAATTGCCTTAAGATTATTGCTCCTAAAAGTGAATAATATTTGGTTCATCAAATACCCCCAAACTTAGCTTTTGCTTGTCCTCAAGCAAACTAAAATTATGAACAAGGAGAAAATAATAGTACTCAACCACCAAGAATTTTTATTATGCAGGCATCAAAATTTCAAACAATTTCAAATAAAGTAAAACAAGTATACCCACTTTCTCCAGTGCGAATGTTTAGTCATAATCCCCAACTCAATCATACTTGTCATGCCATTAATTTTAGTTATTGTATGCAACTGCTCAATTCTGTGATTATCCCTTTTCTCTACTACAAACCGGGTAGCAAACTAGAGTTTTTTTTTATTTTTTATTTTTTATAGTCTCTTCTCTAAAGTTGTCACTTGCCTTTTTACGCGAATGCAAAACATTGGTGATGAATCCACCCGGTTACTCAACAAGTCACAAACTTTAAAGTGCTTTGCATACTCATATTCCAAGTTGTCGTTTGACGTAAAGGTAAACATTGGTGATGAATACCCCTAGTTACTAAGCACTCAAAACATTGGAGTAGATTGACTTTATTCAAATATATATATATATATATATATATATATATATATATATATATATATATATATATATATATATATATATATTATCACTCTATTTACTTAAACTCAATTTAGGACTAGATCTAAAGGGAATAATCACCAGAAAAAGGCATCACATTTGTTTATTATGTATAATCGCATGACTCATGCAATTTCGTAAGGAATTATGAAACTCAACAATCCTAAAGTAAATAAGTATCCTTACTATTACTTTATAAGAATTTGTTTATCCTAAAAAAAAATCAAAAGACTCCAAATGTAACTAACTAAATACCACCAAAAACTTGTTGTGCAATCTAGATACCTAAATAAATAGATAAAACTAGACACAAATTAAAAACCTCGCAAGTGCACGAATCGTTTGGAGAAGCGTAGTGACGAGCAAGGGTCGATCCCACAGAGATTGTAGATTCTAACTTACTAATCAATAAAATAGAAAACAGAATATTGAAGTGTCGTTCTGAAAGTCTAAAAGAAATGAAAAGATAAAAATCTAAATAAGTAGCATCACAAGTTGAGTCACAAATCTCTATTAAAGTAGTTGGGTTTCGATCTCCACCAATAGTCAGTAATGCTGAGTCATATACTACATCCATTACTCATGTTTGTTCTCTTCAAGGGCATGGTATCTACTCCTTAAAGTAATGTTTCCCTAAGCCAAGAATTAGGCATGGTATCTACTCTAATTCGTTTCTTTCATTAAGTGTTTAGCATGGTATCTACTAAGTTGTACTTAAAGAAAACATAAGATCAGTGGAAACGAACAAACACTCAAGATCCTAGAAATTGGTATCAGATCTAGATCCCTTAAGTTGATTAAACCAAGAACCCCTAGAGATTCCCTTGTTACAAGTTACGGGCACGAGATTCGGGTCGTCTCAATATGCTCATATAACAGATTCAGATAAATGGTAATGCAAACTTGATATACTCAGATTCCGTATGTCAGTCGACTGGCTGTCACCACAGTCGACTGCTCCTAAGAATTCTTGACCAATTTGATTATCATAAATCCATCTCAATTCAATCAGAATCAACCAATAAGTAATAGAGAAAACTATAGCATTACACAACTACGATTTCAATCTACCCAACCATGAAAGTTAGTTCCACATAGTAAAACTTTTATTGATTAATATAATAGAGTTCATGACTACAATAGAAATAAAAACTAAGAGAAAGAACAGAAGAACGCTGATTTGTATGATGTTGCACTTTAGCCCAATCAGCAGTCGTCTAGTTCTCTTCCTTTGATGCTTGCTGTCGACGATCAGTCTTGATGAAGGATCCGGCCTTCTCGAGATAGAGAGTTAGCTCTCTGCCGCTTCTTTCTTGATTGGTATTTATAGAACAAGAGAAGAGAATTAGGGTTTGTACTTTTTGCAGAGAAGTCCTCTTCTTTTGTTATTTCTTTCCTTATCTTCATCAGCCTTTTATTTCTTTCTCTTTTTCTTCTTTCCTTCCTTATCTGCTCACCACGTGCTTCTTGCTTTGATTGTTTGAGAAGTTGTTATTCGCAGAAAATACCTGGGTTTGAATAGCTTAATTTTGATTCGGATTTGGATGAGGATGCATCTGTTCTTATCTTCTGACTCTCCGCATACCAGTCGACTGGCTTGGGACACAGTCGACTGTGCCGAGCCTTATCAAACTCTCTGCCCAGTCGCCTGGTTGAAGAGTCAGTCTACTGATGCTCTGTAATATTCTGAGTTCATCCTCAAAGTCTGTGTTAGTCTGGAATCTGCTTCGTTTTGCTGCTTTTGGTTGTTTCCTATGGAAAAAGAGAAAAGAAGCGTAAATACCACATATAGAGCATTTACATGTTCAATTGCCTTAAGATTATTGCTCCTAAAAGTGAATAATATTTGGTTCATCAAATACCCCCAAACTTAGCTTTTGCTTGTCCTCAAGCAAACTAAAATTATGAACAAGGAGAAAATAATAGTACTCAACCACCAAGAATTTTTATTATGTAGGCATCAAGATTTCAAACAATTTCAAATAAAGTAAAACAAGTATACCCACTTTCTCCAGTGCGAATGTTTAGTCATAATCCCCAACTCAATCATACTTGTCATGCCATTAATTTTAGTTATTGTATGCAACTGCTCAATTCTGTGATTATCCCTTTTCTCTACTACAAACCGGGTAGCAAACTAGAGTTTTTTTTTTTTTTTTTTTTTTATAGTCTCTTCTCTAAAGTTGTCACTTGCCTTTTTACGCGAATGCAAAACATTGGTGATGAATCCACCCGGTTACTCAACAAGTCACAAACTTTAAAGTGCTTTGCATACTCATATTCCAAGTTGTCGTTTGACGTAAAGGTAAACATTGGTGATGAATACCCCTAGTTACTAAGCACTCAAAACATTGGAGTAGATTGACTTTATTCAAATATATATATATATATATATATATATATATATATATATATATATATATATATATTATCACTCTATTTACTTAAACTCAATTTAGGACTAGATCTAAAGGGAATAATCACCAGAAAAAGGCATCACATTTGTTTATTATGTATAATCGCATGACTCATGCAATTTCGTAAGGAATTATGAAACTCAACAATCCTAAAGTAAATAAGTATCCTTACTATTACTTCATAAGAATTTGTTTATCCTAAAAAAAAATCAAAAGACTCCAAATGTAACTAACTAAATACCACCAAAAACTTGTTGTGCAATCTAGATACCTAAATAAATAGATAAAACTAGACACAAATTAAAAACCTCGCAAGTGCACGAATCGTTTAGAGAAGCGTAGTGACGAGCAAGGGTCGATCCCACAGAGATTGTAGATTCTAACTTACTAATCAATAAAATAGAAAACAGAATATTGAAGTGTCGTTCTGAAAGTCTAAAAGAAATGAAAAGATAAAAATCTAAATAAGTAGCATCACAAGTTGAGTCACAAATCTCTATTAAAGTAGTTGGGTTTCGATCTCCACCAATAGTCAGTAATGCTGAGTCATATACTACATCCATTACTCATGTTTGTTCTCTTCAAGGGCATGGTATCTACTCCTTAAAGTAATGTTTCCCTAAGCCAAGAATTAGGCATGGTATCTACTCTAATTCGTTTCTTTCATTAAGTGTTTAGCATGGTATCTACTAAGTTGTACTTAAAGAAAACATAAGATCAGTGGAAACGAACAAACACTCAAGATCCTAGAAATTGGTATCAGATCTAGATCCCTTAAGTTGATTAAACCAAGAACCCCTAGAGATTCCCTTGTTACAAGTTACGGGCACGAGATTCGGGTCGTCTCAATATGCTCATATAACAGATTCAGATAGATGGTAATGCAAACTTGATATACTCAGATTCCGTATGTCAGTCGACTGGCTGTCACCACAGTCGACTGCTCCTAAGAATTCTTGAGCAAATTTGATTATCATAAATCCATCTCAATTCAATCAGGTTCAACCAATAAGTAATAGAGAAAACTATAGCATTACACAACTACGGTTTCAATCTACCCAACCATGAAAGTTAGTTCCACATAGTAAAACTTTTATTGATTAATATAATAGAGTTCATGACTACAATAGAAATAAAAACTAAGAGAAAGAACAGAAGAACGCTGATTTGTATGATGTTGCACTTTAGCCCAATCAGCAGTCGTCTAGTTCTCTTCCTTTGATGCTTGCTGTCGACGATCAGTCTTGATGATGGATCCGGCCTTCTCGAGATAGAGAGTTAGCTCTCTGCTGCTTCTTTCTTGATTGGTATTTATAGAACAAGAGAAGAGAATTAGGGTTTGTACTTTTTGCAGAGAAGTCCTCTTCTTTTGTTATTTCTTTCCTTATCTTCATCAGCCTTTTATTTCTTTCTCTTTTTCTTCTTTCCTTCCTTATCTGCTCACCACGTGCTTCTTGCTTTGATTGTTTGTGAAGTTGTTATTCGCAGAAAACACCTGGGTTTGAATAGCTTAATTTTGATTCGGATTTGGATGAGGATGCATCTGTTCTTATCTTCTGACTCGCCGCATACCAGTCGACTGTGCCGAGCCTTATCAAACTCTCTGCCCAGTCGCCTGGTTGAAGAGTCAGTCGACTGATGCTCTGTAATATTCTGAGTTCATCCTCAAAGTCTGTGTTAGTCTGGAATCTGCTTCGTTTTGCTGCTTTTGGTTGTTTCCTATGGAAAAAGAGAAAAGAAGCGTAAATACCACATATAGAGCATTTAAATGTTCAATTGCCTTAAGATTATTGCTCCTAAAAGTGAATAATATTTGGTTCATCAAATACCCCTAAACTTAGCTTTTGCTTGTCCTCAAGCAAACTAAAATTATGAACAAGGGGAAAATAATAGTACTCAACCACCAAGAATTTTTATTATGCAGGCATCAAGATTTCAAACAATTTCAAATAAAGTAAAACAAGTATACCCACTTTCTCCAGTGCGAATGTTTAGTCATAATCCCCAACTCAATCATACTTGTCATGCCATTAATTTTAGTTATTGTATGCAACTGCTCAATTCTGTGATTATCCCTTTTCTCTACTACAAACCGGGTAGCAAACTAGAGTTTTTTTTTTTTTTTTTTTATAGTCTCTTCTCTAAAGTTGTCACTTGCCTTTTTACGCGAATGCAAAACATTGGTGATGAATCCACCCGGTTACTCAACAAGTCACAAACTTTAAAGTGCTTTGCATACTCATATTCCAAGTTGCCGTTTGACGTAAAGGTAAACATTGGTGATGAATACCCCTAGTTACTAAGCACTCAAAACATTGGAGTAGATTGACTTTATTCAAATATATATATATATATATATATATATATATATATATATATATATATATATATATATATTATCACTCTATTTACTTAAACTCAATTTAGGACTAGATCTAAAGGGAATAATCACCAGAAAAAGGCATCACATTTGTTTATTATGTATAATCGCATGACTCATGCAATTTCGTAAGGAATTATGAAACTCAACAATCCTAAAGTAAATAAGTATCCTTACTATTACTTTATAAGAATTTGTTTATCCTAAAAAAAAAATCAAAAGACTCCAAATGTAACTTACTAAATACCCCCAAACTGAGATGGAACATTGTCCTCAATGTTCGCACAAAAATTAAAATAGGCATGTGTTACCACCTAGTTTGAAGAAAATGAAATAAAGAAATAAAGAAATGACTAAAGAAACAAATAAGGAAGAGAGTGTAAATACTCCCCTGAAAAATTGGGTTGCCTCCCAATAAGCACTGTGTTTCTTGTCTTCAGCTAGACTGGATGAGTTTATGCGAAGTATTGAATGGATCGCGGCTCAAAACTCATCTTATTATAAGGCTTCCCCCTCTGCCCATTCACCTTGAACGTTGATTTTTTCGCTAACGCTCCATGTGGGGGAAACCTGTGCAACAATTTATGGACCGTACCATCTTGACATTAGTTTATCAGCAATGGTCCATCTTAATGCACCATTGTGTTCTTGCAAGACTCCCTGCAGCCTTGCTTCTTCATTCATCCTGAATTTTGCAGCAACTGTCACAGGTAATGTCTGATTGTCCCCCAAATATTCATGTATTGGCTTCCGCTCCTCATCTGGTTGTCTGGTAGCAGTTGACTTATTCTGGACACCAGTCGACTTATCCTGGCCAGCAATCGACTTGTCTGCAGAAACACAAGTTGTATCAGATACAAAATTTTCGACTGCAGGTGCAAGCTTACCTGTATATGACTGTGGAGTTTCAAGGAGATATACTGTCTCTGCAATCCTCCAGTCATAGTGTTCTTGTTCAACATGAGATAATGTTAGAGGGTGTGTAAATGTTGCTTGTAATGGATCAACACCATGTTCCTGAAATGTTTGGTCGCAAATTTCATGAACCACATTAATATTACAACATTCATTATTATCAATGTTTCCCTCTAGTGTTGGCCTTGATTGGAGCTGTTCTTGTCCTCCAGGGTTAGGTATGGTTTGTGATGGGAATTCTCCTGCCTTTCTCTCACTTAACTCCATAGCAATTTGACCAATTTGCATTTCTAATTTTTGAATGGCCTGTCCTTGTTGATTGCTTGTTTGCTGTTGCTATTGGAGTAATTGAAGAATGGTGGACTCGAAATCCAACTTATTCTTTTCTTGTTCTGGCCTATCATACCCATTCCCCCCCTGGAATTGCTGCGTATGCCCTGTTGCGAATTGATTGCCTTGATGGTTTTGCCACCCTGGGTTATACGTGTTTGAAAAAAATTGTTCTGGGGCGGGTACATTCCATGTTCTTCGTAGTTTGTGTGCTCCTGATCTGCGAAAGAAAACATGGGACATGAATTAGTTGTATGGTTAGATTGAAAACAATTTGCACAAATTTCTTTTGGTTGGTTTTTTACGCCACCCAACGTTGAATTTACAAGCATATCAATCTTTTTATTCATGGTTTCCATTTCTAATTGCATGTTGTTATTATGAGAAATTTCGTATACTCCCTGTTTTTTCGAAAGACCCCTCCTTGTTGAGAGTTGTTGTGAGTTCTCGCTGAGTTCTTCAAATAACTCTATGGCCTCTTCAGCACTCTTCATCATCAACATTCCATTGCAACCTGCATCTACAATTGCTTTGTTAGCGTCATTTAAACCCTCATAAAATGATTGTACCTGGTCATCCTTAGGTATGTTATGCGTAGGACACTTGAAAAGCTTGTTTTTGAAGTCCTTCCATGCCTCGAAAAACGAATCGCCATCTTTTTGTTGGAAAAGTAAAATTTCCCTTTTTAGTTGTCTGGTTTTCTGGGCTGGAAAGAACTCCTTTAAAAATTTTGTTGCCAATTGTTCCCATGATTGAATTGATCCTGGTTCCAAGAAATTATACCACAATTTAGCATTAAGTTTTAAAGAAAAAGGAAACAAGATTAACCTGATTTGTTCAGGGGTAAGCCCTTGGACGCTTTGTGTTCTGCAAAGATCAAAGAAATCTTGCAAATGGAGGTGCGGATCTTCGTCTGTTCTGCCAAAGAAGTGGGGCACCATGCTGAGAAATTGAGGAGATAGATGCATATTCCCTGTGACTTTGGGTTGAAAAGCTATGCAAGACGGTTGCTCAATATTCTTTGGAATGAATTAGTCTTGCATTGGTACTCAATTCAATATTCTTTCGCCCATTGTTGCTTTTGGAATTCTTCGCTGTACAGTCGACTGGTCCTTGGGACAGTCGACTGGTCAGAGTCTGTTTGTGCAGAAAGTAAACTAAAAGAAAATGTTAGAAAAGAAAAAGAAGAAATAAAATAAAATAAACAGAAAAAGATTTTACTGATTTGTAAGTTAAAATACTAAACAATTCCCGGCAACGGCGCCAAAAACTTGTTGTGCAATCTAGATACCTAAATAAATAGATAAAACTAGATACAAATTAAAAACCTCGCAAGTGCACGAATCGTTTGGAGAAGCGTAGTGACGAGCAAGGGTCGATCCCACAGAGATTGTAGATTCTAACTTACTAATCAATAAAATAGAAAACAGAATATTGAAGTGTCGTTCTGAAAGTCTAAAAGAAATGAAAAGATAAAAATCTAAATAAGTAGCATCACAAGTTCAGTCACAAATCTCTATTAAAGTAGTTGGGTTTCGATCTCCACCAATAGTCAGTAATGCTGAGTCATATACTACATCCATTACTCATGTTTGTTCTCTTCAAGGGCATGGTATCTACTCCTTAAAGTAATGTTTCCCTAAGCCAAGAATTAGGCATGGTATCTACTCTAATTCGTTTCTTTCATTAAGTGTTTAGCATGGTATCTACTAAGTTGTACTTAAAGAAAACATAAGATCAGTGGAAACGAACAAACACTCAAGGTCCTAGAAATTGGTATCAGATCTAGATCCCTTAAGTTGATTAAACCAAGAACCCCTAGAGATTCCCTTGTTACAAGTTACGGGCACGAGATTCGGGTCGTCTCAATATGCTCATATAACAGATTCAGATAGATGGTAATGCAAACTTGATATACTCAGATTCCGTATGTCAGTCGACTGGCTGTCACCACAGTCGACTGCTCCTAAGAATTCTTGAGCAAATTTGATTATCATAAATCCATCTCAATTCAATCAGGTTCAACCAATAAGTAATAGAGAAAACTATAGCATTACACAACTACGGTTTCAATCTACCCAACCATGAAAGTTAGTTCCACATAGTAAAACTTTTATTGATTAATATAATAGAGTTCATGACTACAATAGAAATAAAAACTAAGAGAAAGAACAGAAGAACGCTGATTTGTATGATGTTGCACTTTAGCCCAATCAGCAGTCATCTAGTTCTCTTCCTTTGATGCTTGCTGTCGACGATCAGTCTTGATGATGGATCCGGCCTTCTCGAGATAGAGAGTTAGCTCTCTGCCGCTTCTTTCTTGATTGGTATTTATAGAACAAGAGAAGAGAATTAGGGTTTGTACTTTTTGCAGAGAAGTCCTCTTCTTTTGTTATTTCTTTCCTTATCTTCATCAGCCTTTTATTTCTTTCTCTTTTTCTTCTTTCCTTCCTTATCTGCTCACCACGTGCTTCTTGCTTTGATTGTTTGAGAAGTTGTTATTCGCAGAAAACACCTGGGTTTGAATAGCTTAATTTTGATTCGGATTTGGATGAGGATGCATCTGTTCTTATCTTCTGACTCGCCGCATACCAGTCGACTGTGCCGAGCCTTATCAAACTCTCTGCCCAGTCGCCTGGTTGAAGAGTCAGTCGACTGATGCTCTGTAATATTCTGAGTTCATCCTCAAAGTCTGTGTTAGTCTGGAATCTGCTTCGTTTTGCTGCTTTTGGTTGTTTCCTATGGAAAAAGAGAAAAGAAGCGTAAATACCACATATAGAGCATTTAAATGTTCAATTGCCTTAAGATTATTGCTCCTAAAAGTGAATAATATTTGGTTCATCACCCACTCAGCAGAAGGAACTAGTGGAGGACATGAGGAGGCTGGATTGGATGTATTGCTTCCCAGATCAGATCGGCAGCTTATGTTATTGTAGTTGCAGTCTTCCTTGGTAGAGCAGCTCAAGGCAGCCCAAGGGAGTGATCAGCAATTGCAGGAGTTTCGGAGTGAGGTAGAAGCTGGTTTGAGATCTGATTTGGTCGTTCATGCTGATGGGTCACTTCGATTTGGCTCTAGATTGTGTGTACCTAGAGGTGAAGTCAGGCGAAAGATACTCGAGGAAGCTCATCGGTCCCCGTATTCTATTCATTCTGGTGGTACCAAGATGTACAGGGACTTGAAGCAGCATTTCTGGTGGCATGGTATGAAATGGGATGTGGCTCAATTCGTCGCCCAGTGCCTAATTTGTCAGCAGGTGAAGGCGGAGCATCAGAGGACCGCAGGACTTTTGCAACCCCTTCCTATCCCTGAATAGAAGTGGGAGAATATCACGATGGACTTTGTGATGGCTTTGCCGAGGAGTCCTAAAGGTCATAATGCTATCTGGGTGATAGTGGATCGGCTGACGAAGTATGCTCACTTCATTCCTTTCTGTGTGGGTAGTCCACAGAGAGTTTGGCCAAGCAGTACGTTAAGGAGGTTGTTCGTTTGCATGGAGTTCATGTCAGCATCGTATCGGATAGAGATACGAGATTCAGATCTCAGTTCTGGGAGAGCTTGTAGAAGAGCTTGGGTACTAAGTTGAGCTACAGTATAGCGTTCCATCCTCAGACAGATGGGCAGTCAGAAATGACAATTCAGACCCTAGAAGATATGTTAAGATCCTGCGTTCTTCAGTTTGGAGGTTCGTGGGAGGATCATCTTCACTTGGCCAAGTTCTCTTATAATAACAGTTACCAGGGGAGTCTCAAGGCTGCTCCATTCAAAGCTTTGTATTGGGGCAAGTGTAGATCGCCGGTCTGTTGGGATGATATCGGTGAGAGGAAGCTTTTAGGTCTTGAGTTGATCACGAAGACAGTTGATGTCGTGGCTCAGATCCGCAAGCATTTGCAAGCCGTTCAGGATCGGCAGAAGAGGTGGGCTAATTGTTGTCGAAGACCTCTAGAGTTTGAGGCAGGCGAGCATGTGTTCCTTAAGGTATCACCTTGGAAAGGTGTTATCCGTTTTGGAAGTGGAGGCAAGTTAAGTCCTCGATTCATCGATCCATTCGATATTGTGGAACGTGTGGGCAAGGTAGCTTACAGGCTCGCGCTACCGCCAGCTTTAGTAGGTGTCCATGTTGTATTTCATGTTTCTCAGCTCAGGAAATATATCAGAGATGACAGTCATGTGGTTGACTACTCAGACTTGTCTGTGAGGCCAGATTTGTCCTGTGAAATTCGATCAGTCTCTATCTTAGACCGTCGAGAGAATGTAATAAAGAATAGAGTCATCAAGTTGGTTCGAGTTTCTTGGGATCCTCGCTTGACAGGGGAGTCTACCTGGGAGTTAGAGGAAGAGATTCGGGAGAGGTTCCCTCATTTGTTTGAGTAGTGCTTGTTTTGTTTTGTTTTGTTTTGTTTTGTTTTGATCTGTTCTGTTTGTTTCGGGGTTTGCCCTATGTACCTCTTGTATGAATTTCGAGGAAGAAATTCTTCCTGTAAGGTGGGTAGGATTTGTAAGCCATATTTTCGGATTTTACTGTATTTTGTTTTCTTTTGATTTTGTATTTGGATTCTTTTATTATAGTATATTTTGTCTTTTCTTGGGTTCTTTTATTTTCTCTTGATCGATCTGTGTTTTTTGGTTGGATTCTGTTCTCTTTGCAAATTTCGCTCTTTCTATTTTGAGTCTGATTTGTTCTCCTTTATGTTCCTCTCATCTCATTGCATTCATTTTTCTCTTTTTGGAGCCAAAACCGATACCCAAAACCCACAAAATCTCAACCCAAAATCCTATTTCTTGATCCTCTATATATACCCTATTAAAATAAACCATAATTTATTCCACTCTTTCTCTCTCCGCCATTTTCACTCTCCCTGAACCCCTATATCTCTCTTTCCCTCTCTCTGTTTCGTTGCACCCAAACCCAACCGAACCCCACTCCCGTTGCCATCTCCGATCACCTTCCACCACTGTTACCATCATCGTCTTCACCATCCCCTCGCCACTGCAACCTCATCGCCCTCCCTTGTCCCCCCGTCGTCGCCATTACCCGCTCGAACCCATCTCGCCGTAACCCATCACCCGAGTTTCGTCGTCGTCATTACCCGTCTCCATGCACCCCATTGTCATCGCCGTCCATCACCGCTCACCCTTGCATCCACCGCAGATCCTTAGCGTCGCCGTCCAAGCCCCGGAGTCATCGGCATCGCCCTTCTCTGTTTTCAAACGAAAATGGAGAGTGCACGTCGGAGTCTCGCCGCTGCGTCGCTTCCCGACCGTACCGTGGCCTCCGTCATCGTCGTCAGTCGTCGCGCCACTTTGCCATCGTCCAGAGCCCTGTCGCGTCGCAGTCGCGCTTGTTCTCTCTCTCCCTGCCGAAGGTTGAAGATGAAAGCCCATTGGGTGTTTTCGCCGTTTGGTATTGTGTACACAGCCGATCCCCAATCGGTGTTTGCTGTTCATCCCGATCCGGTGTGGAGTTTTTTCGAGAGCTGCTGTTGTTATTTGCTTGCTGGTTGATTCTTCGCACGGGTTTCGCACGTGCTCTTTTGGAATTTTCGCTCGGGATTTTGATCCTGTTATTCTTATTATTTGAATCTGCAAATTAACAGGCAAGTCTCTTCTTGAACTAATATTTTTTTTGTTCAAGTTTATTTGATCTCTGCAAGTAGATCCAGTTCCATTTGTTATCATACTGCTTTGACAATTCCGTTAAGTTTATCGAGGGTTTACACAAGCTAACCCGACGTATTCTTAACATTGTGCCGTCTCTTTGATCTAAAACCTAGTCCCTATTGTTTCATGCATATGCACATATAAATAACTAGATTCATGCATAGGACTACTTGATGAGTTGGACATGTTAAATTGTGTGTGCTAGATTGAAGTTGATCGATGAATGGATACCATGCCTGTGATAATTGTCTCTTAAACTTAGAAATTTGTATGTTGACACCTAGGATCACTTTGATTACCAATTTGCATGCTACATGTGACCGTATGATTTATTTATTGCCCTTTTATGTTAAAACAATTTCTGGACTGCTAGTTGTTTCATTTTGAATCAGATTTTCAACCACGCTAATGTCATAATCTGAATTAACTTGCTGAACAAAAATTGTAGCCCCGGATGTCTAGTTCACTTTCCCTTTTTGCATATTTGAATTCCGATGTGTAACCTGCTAGAGATCATCATTTTAGTACAGCCATGTTAGAAATTCCAGATTCACAAATGTATGCGTATCCTGCTGTTTCTTAATTTAATTGACCATGCTAACAGTAAAAGAAAATTCTGAAGTAAATCTAGTTGAGCCTAGACACATGTAGGAATCACCGAGAACTTTTATAGATTTTATTAATGAGTTCTCTGACCTGAAATAATTAGTTGAACACGAAATACTGCATACTGCCTGAACATAAAACCTGAATAGAATAGAGTTTTCACCCTAGTTCCTGTATCTTTTATACACCTTAATTATATTCGCTGGAACCGTATGAAAGTCTACTTTCTAGAACTTCCGACGGATTCATACTTTCTACTTTTTAGTGGCTGTAATCAGTATTTTAGTACAGCAAGGTCATGTTGTCCTAATTGTGTGAATTGTGGTTATGTGATATGTTTGTTTCATGCTTTGTCTGTAACGCTTAGAACTAGTCACACTTAGTATCTTACAACATTGACACCCTATTGCATGCTCACATAGGATGAAAATAAATCATTAACAAGTTGGGATATTATGGATAGACTTGGTAGTGAACGATCGGGAAATATACTCGGTAAGGCCTTCTCGCTCGCATGAACCCTTGACATGGAAGGAGTATTGATTGCAGTGATTAATTGTTGATTCATGATTGTAAATTATTGTTATCAATGTCGAGCACACGAACGGTGAATTCACCATCAGTCTAAAACGATCACTGTGCTTGCGCCGAACCTGTGGAATGGAACGCAGTAGTACGTGCACTAGATAGACTAATAAAATGACTAATAACCTACATACTTGATCCTGTATTGAACTTGAAATCACTCATTACATGCGTGATTATTGTAAACCTTTGATATTACTGCCTGCTCTTTGCTTTGCTCTTTGTCTTTGATCCTGTCCATTTTCTTTGATATTCATGCTTTCCTTTATCCTCTGTTTTTCTCTACTTGCTGCCCACGACTTGCTCTAAGGGCACTCTTTCTTCTCTTTTTAGACCAAGATTTTACAAGTGCTGAAGGATCGATCCCCGAAAGAATTGGTGAGCAACATTTCTAAAGATGAAACTGGATTGTGCTGCTTAAATTTATTTGCTGCTAGATTTATTTCTCGAATATTGTTATGACTTGTACTTTGTTTTGGGCTTTATAACCAGGAGTTTGTTTTGATCCCAGATGTTGGATATTTACATTATTGGATTATTTCATTCATTATTGGAATTTATCTTTGATTCATGTGGTTATATTTCTTGCGTGGTTGTACTTTGTTGTTCATATTGTTGAGTTAGTCTGGTACAGCTTATGGATGGTGTTGACATCATTCGCTGGGCCTACGTTACGTACTCGTGATCCGTATTTTGGGAAGCAGGACGTGACACTGAATAATACAAAAAGATTGTCACACACACTCGGATTGATTGTTGAAAGATTAGTTCAGAAGATTTTTCTCAGAAGTAATAGGTTAGGAATACTCAGTGGGTTCGGCCAATTAAATAGATTGGAAAGTGTATCGATCAAAATTAGAAATGATACATTCCGACAATGTGAACAGCGCAAAATGCAGTCGACCGCAATCTTGGTGCAGTCGACCGGTCATCTCTCTGACGTAAAGTAGAGAGATGAAGGATCGACTACTTCTTACGCAACTGAGAGTTGCAGTCGACTGCGATGCGGTCGACTGTCATGAGGTGCGGTTGACCGGTATCACGCTGTTCATACTGAATCCACTTTATATTCTTACCAAAAGAACTAACCAATCAATCAATCAATTTTACACAGATTTAAATCTCACAAATATAGAATGATAGCAACTGGCCTTTGGTAGCTTTCTTGGACACTAATCAATCAATTGCTCTTTTTGAATATCTTTTTCTTTTACTTGATTTCTCAATTTATCTTTATTACTTTCCTTCTTTGAATATTCTTAAATCTCTCTTGGATATTATTTGATCCTAAAAATTTGAACAAATCAATTTAAATTTATTATAAATTATAGACACGTTTTGTGCACATCAAACTAAGAGACAACAATCCTGCCTTTTAAAACTGTAATCAGCAAAATTCTATACATAATGCACAAAACGTAAACTATATTTGATGAGAGTCAATTTTATGTTAACATTTTCATTATGTAGGCTAAGCTTGCGAGATGGGAACTGCTGCTGCGACATGGACAATTTACTCGCTTCATCACCCATGGTCCCATGGATGGAGTACTTGAAGGTTGCATCTCTAATCCGTGAATGTGCATCTTCCGTCAAAGTTGTTGGGCATTTATAGGATGCGACATCAGTGACGTCAAGATGTTCGGCAGTGCAGGTGAGCTGCTCACCATAGTCTTTAAGTGCACTCTCGAAATAGGAGCTTCGGTCGATGAGCTTTCCCGAACTGCCGAATTCAAGAACCCAATACCCGCATCTCGACAGGGGTTAGTAAAACACTAAGTAGAAGTAGCTGCTCATAAATGTGAACCAATAATGCTACAACTCTTCTTTTTATTAGATAAGCCATGGGCATGCTATATTCTGTTTACAAATGTTAAACCTTGGTAGGGGTGGGTATCGGTCGGTATCCGACCTAATATGGACCATCCACCACCGATCCAAAGAATATTGGTTTTTTAATTTTCTCATCCGCAACCAATACGAACCTTAATTGGATTGGTTTTCATCCAAGCCGATTAAGCTCGGTTTGGATTGGATTGGATGGTCGGTTTGGCGTGCTACTTTTCACCTTCAACATCATTCATAATTTTGTTGAAATTTAAAAGATCAACTTCATTAATCAAACTTAAGAAACAACCTGCTATTTGTTATTCAGAAATGAAATTAAAATAAAGATTCATAAAAGCACAAGTTGTTGAATTTTGTACTAATTGTTTGAGATGACGACGTTTAATGGGTGATATAAACTGCTTTTTCACTTGCATTCTTCTGTAATCTTAGTTTATTATTATAAAAGAAATATCAATAACCATAGCTAATTGAATTTCAGGTACAATAAAAAAAGATTTAGAAAATAATTTCTACTTGACTTGATTAAAGTAACTACTAAATGTTACATCAATTACATGATTCTATTAAGCTGGACCACACTGTAAATCAACCATTTCTCAACAACAAAACATACGGGATTATAGAAAATCAAAACATAGGTAGAACAACTACTCGGTTTGTATTAAAGAAATTAAAGAAGACTGTTTGTATCTCCAAGAAAAATGAGAAATGACTATTTGTATATTCAAGAAATTAAAGGAGAACTAGATTTTTTATGGACTTATGCATAGAGGTACGGTCAGTTCGGTTTCATCGGTTATTTGAAAGTCTCATCTAACAACCGAACCGGTCCAATTGGTTATTGAAGATCAAGAACCGAGCCAACCCAAATCCCCAATTGGTTCGGTTAAAAACCGGTCGGTTCGGATTGGATTGGTTCGGATTGGTTGGTCCGGATAATAGTTGTCCACCCCTAAACCTTGGTGTGGTTAAATATTTGATTTTTTATGATTGCATAGAATTCGAAAAGGGTAGGGCTCTGTTTGGAAACAAAGTTAATTTTAGATTATCTCCCTTAACTTTACAAAACCAACTTTGATCATTTTGGCACTCATTTTGGAGTTAAGATAACTGCAGTTATTTCACCTCAAAAGTCGAGATAATTGTACTTATCTAAACTCCACTCTAACCACTTTTTTCTAAGGAGAATTTAAACATTGTAATTAAGATAATTTTGGCTTCCCAAACACCAAGTTTACGTTGGAGTAAAGTAAATGTATATATAGTAACTAAAGTTAGTAAATCATTATCTCCAAAGTTATCTTAACTTTGGATCCGAACAGGGCCTAAACATAGTCCGCTAAGGAATCGAAAGTTCACAAAGAATGATTCAAGACAGACTTAAAACCTCAGCTAGCATAGAGATCAGCAGATAGTAAAAAACAACACTGATATCCATTCAGAAAAATGACATGAATGCAGAAAGAAATAAACTAAGAACAACAGATAAGCCTTTCTTAATGGTATCCGAATGCATTCCACTTTAACTCTACAAGTCTGGTACCAACCATACAAAGAGCATCCATCATAAGAAAAGAAAACATCATGTACAGCTCTATCTTCACCAACTATGTGTTCATTCTACTATGAAGATTAAGACCGCACAATAGACCAAATTCTCATATTTCAAATACAGACTCTGGTTTATTCCAACAAAAACTGGTGTTGATTTTCTATTGCATCAACTTAGTTACATGCATTGACATTATGTAAGCTTATGAATGGTTTTCATATCAGCTGCCTCTTGAAGAGTGCCCTTTTCAACATGGTCCCACCATTTGAGCAAGAAGT
Source organism: Hemerocallis citrina (assembly GCA_017893485.1). NCBI lineage: Eukaryota > Viridiplantae > Streptophyta > Magnoliopsida > Asparagales > Asphodelaceae > Hemerocallis > Hemerocallis citrina. Next base: position 150,308,529 of record CM030363.1, on the reverse strand, counting down.
TATCGACAACCAGCCTGAACCAAGGTGACAACGTTATGCCACCCTCTCCAGCATCTGCTTTCCTCAATAGCTCCTTCAGTTGTTCTCTATCCACGTACTTAATGTCAGCAACCTCATCGGGGTTTGGATTCACATTCACATCACGCACGATGAACAATAAGTAATCGACTGCAATGAAGATAACAAAGAAAGAACGAAAGAAGGTGGATTAGATCAAACAGTTACAGAGAGACATAGAAGTAGAAAGCTACAGTCAAGGGGCTCACGCTCATGCTCCCCCCATTTCCCGTCAGATGGGGCTTTATACAGCATGCGACCAAGAGGAGTAAACTGATCGACAGGCACATCAGATGCAGGTATACCGAGTTCATCTAATAGCTTCCTTTGTGCAGCATTGCGAACTCCTGGTTAAGAATGTTGAGTTGGATACCAATTCTTTGTACTTGAAAAAATTATTCTGTGTTACCTACTGCGAACAAGACTTACCAAGATAGTTCTCTTCTATAAGCTCAGAATCGCGGTAAAGAGGATGGCTGCAGCAGGTATTGGTCCAGACTAGAGGAAACGTAACCTTGGTTGCAGATCTTTGCTGCAAACAATATGGCAACACAGCAAGTAAGATACTAATTTGGAATGTGTTTCAGCAACCCATGAGGAATTCTCTAAAGCAAAATTAGTGCAATTTGTATGATTGCGTGCACAGGCGTATGAGAGGGATCTCTTTTGTTATCCATCAATAATACATAAGCAAAATCTCAGTGAGCCATGTATATATCGATAATGCATAAAATAAAATTTTTAAAAAAAAAAAAACTTTTAACATAATTACTGCCCACCATCGACACTCAAATCAAATCTCTTCAGTCTAACCTGATCTCCTGATAAAAACTTGAAGAATTGTAGAAAAACTTGTAATCGGAAATATTTCAGCTCCTATAAAAAACTGAATCAATTATATTAGTTACAAATCACCCAACAAATCCACGGATTCCTAAGTTTCGGCCAGTGCATTTCCCCAACAAATCCAGATAGGGATAAAATCTGTTGAAAGACTCATAATTCATAAACAATGTTTTCAGGGAAACGAGTTTCGCATGGTGAAGACGAGTCAGATAGGCAAATAGGAATATCTATGCATATCATATAGAGTGCTAAACAAATAATTTGCATAGACTATCATGTATACACATTGACACTGAGAAGGCGTATACATACAATTTGTAATAGTGTTGAGCCTAGCCATGAGCCAGTCCCCACATGTTTCAGCCTAAACTCAAGCAATGGACAGAGTTTTTGGTGCAATATAATTCAGCTTCAGGATATAATCGAGAGAGAATGATCGAGAATTGAGAAGGCAAGGCCACGAAGGTCAATGGACCCCCATTAGCAACGTAAGTAAGAAAGCACTAGTATACGTACGTACCTACGTACGATCTGAACAAGGATTCTAGCTTAATTAGCTAGCACTAAATAAGTTCACTACATTAATTATTAATATTTAATTAAGGCAAGAAGAAATTAAATGGTTACTCAAATTAAGTAGCAGAGTATGTATGTTGACACATCGGGTAATGTTGTATAAAACAAGGGGTACGAACCTAACTAACATCCAAATTTACAATTGTCTTTGAAACACTCTATGAAGAATGATGACATGTATATACCTGAAGCAGCAACTGGTATTTGGAGTTGAACAGAAAGACACTAAAAGCCCTATGCAGAAGATTCTCCGATTCAATTTTTTGCATGAGATGGCCTTTAAAAATAAAAATTCCAAAAAAAAAAAAAAAAATTATACTCCATATATATATCATTAAAGCACAGCAATGAAATCAAATCAGTATAGTATGCATGCATACTGAAAAAACTCTTAACGTACTCCATGAGCATGATCGAGCTACTCCACTATATGAATTAGCAAATTAAATTAAGCAAAAAATAAATAAATAATAAAAATTAGAGTGAGAATCGAGGAATTGCTAGGTACAGTTGTATTTGGATTCGTGTCCAATAACACGATCCTGCTCATCCACCAAAATACACCTGCCAAAAGCCAAAACCAAACCAAATCATTAATAAACCTTTAAAAAAAAAAACACACACACTCAAATAACAAAAATGTTGAAATATAGCAATTGTATATTCTGTTTCCTAATATATAGAAAACAGATTCCCCAAATCTCTCATCTCCTCAATCTTCTCTCAATCTCTTTTCTTCTTCTCCAAGAATGTAATTCTATATATAGATGTATACAGCAAAGAAATAAAAAATAAGAAAATATGATTTTCCCAATTCTGATTTCAACATGGTATCAGAGCCATAAAAAAAAAATCCTAGTTGAAGAAGAAGATCTTGATCCCTCTTCTTCTTGATCTAAAAAACCCCGATCCCAATCCCGTCGAAATTCCCCGTCGTCGACCCCGATTCTCCTGACCTGTAGTCGACCTCGATCCCGTCGTCTACCCTGATCATCGTCATCATCTTCCCCGTCGACCCTAATCACCGGCATCGTCTTCTTCGTCGACCCCTGATCGTCCATTCTCCATCTTCATCAGATCGTCTTCCTCCATCTTCATCAGATCTCCCTACCCCTGATCGTCGACGCCAGCACAGACCCACACCAAAACCCCCACTTCGTCTTCTCCGACCAAATCCCCAAATCCGGCGAACCCCAATCTCCACCACAGTCACCGCTTGCCGCCGCACAGCTGTTGCTTCATCTTGCAACCACCGATCAACACCCGAACCACCAGCACCATCAGACAGCCATCGCCAGCACCATCTCCATTGTCGCAACCACCTTCAACAGCCCCGACGACCGCCGCTTGCTACCTCATCTCGAAGCCCCGACGACCACGACCCCCGACCCCCTTTCCTCGAATTGCAAGACGTCCACCTTGGCGTCGCCTGAGAGATCTGATCAGTCCACCTCTTCTTCCTCCTCAGAATCACACCCATCTCACACTCAGATCTAGATCTAGATCAGATCTAGATCCCGATTTCAGTCCACCATCCCGAAGCCTGATCAGATCTAGATCCTTCGTTGTTTGATCCAGATCCATTGTTTACTTGTACGGCTAACATGGGTAGTACACCGATTATTGTGCAATCCGAGAATTCCGCCTTTAACGCGGGGATAATTCTTGATGAAACAAATTATGATGTTTGGACTCAGTTGATGGAGATGCATATTGCTGGATGTGAAAAGATCCAGTACATTCAAGGTGATAGTAAAATTCCTGCTGAAAGTGATGGTTCCTATGCCAAATGGTATGCCGATAATCAGAAAGTGAAAGGCTGGCTGTTGATGTCCATGAAACCCGAGATCATGAAGAGATACATTCGATTGAAAACTGCCCGTGATATTTGGGATGCTCTTGCAAAAGCATTCTATGATGGAACCGACGAAGTTCAGGTGTTTGCTCTAAACCAGAAAGCTTTTTCGGCAAGGCAAAATGGCAGGCCACTTTCTATTTATTATGGAGAATTGACTGAAATTTTTCAAGAACTGGATCATCGAGATAAGGTGATCATGAAGAATCCCGACGATGTCCAAACATATAAGAAATCAATCGAACGCCTGCGTGTTCATATTTTTTTGGCTGGATTAGATGCTGAGTTTGAGCAGGTTCGAGGAGAAATTTTGCGAAAAGATCCTGCACTTGATCTTGAGGCATCCTACGCATATGTTAGGCGGTAGGCTCGTCAACAAAGCACCATGAAATGCTCTTCTGAATCTTCTGATGTAGCTGCAATGGTGGCTCGGCCACATCCATTCAAAAGTCTCACAGGTCAGTCTGGATCATCTGCACGCACTTCTAAGGGCTTCAATCAATCTACTTATGAGTCCAGGAAGTGTGCACAATGCGGCAAAACTGGGCATACGAAAGCTCGTTGCTATCAGATTATCGGCTACCCGCATGACTGGGATCACAGCAGAGATTCTCGGAAGAAGATATCCACTGTAGCCGTCAAAATTGCTGAAGGGGCTGGGAAGAGCATTGAACAAACCTCCGCACTGGTTACAGCTTCAGGTAACGATGGTAAGGCTTTTAATATTTCTGCATCTGTTATGAATAATACATGGATAATTGATTCTGGTGCTACCGATCATATGACTTTTGATTCTAGACAAGTTAAGACTTTACACCCATCCACCAAATCCACAGTATCCACTACCAATGGTAATCCTGTCCCTGTCACTGGCGAAGGTTCCATATCCCTCACAAAAGATCTTACATTAGACACAGTACTAGTAGTCCTATTCTTAAATTTTAATCTATTATCCGTTACCCAAATTACTAATACCCTGCATTGTATTGTTGTTTTTTGGCCTTCTTTTTGTGTCTTTAAGGATATTCGGACTCGCAAGACGATTGGTTATGGGGTTAGACGTGGAAAACTCTATTATCTGAATTTGGTTTCTGAGAGTTCAAATAGGTTGACTCAAGCTCTTGCCGTTAATAATTCCGAGGGGGAGAAGCAATCAGAAATTTGGCTGTGGCACCGACGTTTAGGACATGCATCGTTTGGCTATTTGCTTAAATTATTTCCCAGTTTATTTTCGAAGTTGGATATTTCTAGTTTTCGTTGTGATGTATGTGAACTAGCAAAAAAGTCACCGTGTTTCTTTTCATTGCAATCTGAATAAAAGCACGATTCCATTTATGATTATTCACTCTGATGTTTGGGGTCCATCCAGAAATACCACTATTGGAGGAGCTAAATGGTTTGTTACATTTATTGATGACTGCACTCGTATGACTTGGATTTGTTTGATGAAATCCAAAGGAGAAGTTAGTAGTTTGTTTCAAAAATTCCATAAGCAGGTTATGACTCAGTATAAAGCACACATTCAAGTTCTCAGAAGTGACAATGGTGGCGAGTATCTAAATACAGATCTACAACAATATTTGGTGGAACATGAAATTGTTCACCAGACTACATGTTCATATACTCCTCAACAAAATGGTGTGGCCGAAAGGAAGAACAGACACTTGCTTGAAGTAGTCTGTGCTTCACTTATTTATGGAAATCTTCCACTCATGTATTGGGGGGAAGCCCTTACCTCTGCAGCATACCTAATCAACCGAGTCCCTTCTCGTATCCTGAACTTCAGCACACCACTTCAAGCACTAACTAATGCTGTGGATGCGCCAACTGTTGTCAACCTGCCACCTCGTATCTTTGGGTGTGTCGCATTTGTTCACCTACATCAACACGAGCGGAGTAAGTTAACCCCCCGAGCAGTAAAATGTGTTTTTGTGGGATATGAAGGGTTTCGAGCACATAAACGCAGCGGAATAAGCGTGAAAAATAAATAAAAATCGAAACCCTCCGCAGGATCCATGCGAAAACACAAGATTTAATTCGGAGATTAAGAATAAATACCTTAAGAAGCTTTAACAATTTAATAAGGGAGAATTAAAGGGGTCCAAGCTTCTTGAATCACCACGCATCCCGCTCTCGCAATCTACGCTCTACCGGTATCCACACGAACGCTTGATCTTTGAAGGAGCGATGTACTAGCATCCGAAAACCAACTTCTCTCTATCTCCATCTTCATCTCTCAAACGGCTAGGGTTTTTCTCTTGAACCTCTAACCCTAATTTTGAGAGTTTAAGATGTTTATATAGAGAGAAAAATCTGTTTTTCTAAAGCCCAATCCTATTGGGCTTTTATTAAAATTAGAATTCTTAATTAAATAATTAATTAAGTCAAACTTAATTAATATTCTAATATAATTCTAATTCTAATAATTAGTAAATTTGAAATTCTATTTAATTAATTAATTAAGTCTCACTTAATTAATATTATAAATAAAATCGAATTACTATTTAATTTAAATTCATAATTTAAATTAAATCTCCTTCAAGCGTTCTTGTGTGTGACCCTGTAGGTTATTATTACGTTGGCAATAATTTTATTATTCAATAAAATTATAAACAATGAGCGGCATCTAGTAATACATCATTGCTACCCAAGTAATAATAAAAAATCGGTGATTCGATTAAACCTTTCGTGACTAATGTTCCATGTAATATAATCCTTTTAACCTTGATATTATAGATTAAACTTGAGGCATGGTTTGTGTCATCCTCTTCATAATTTAATCTTTATTTTCTTGATCGATGAGTAGACTATTCAAACAAATCAATATTTGAGCATGGCCATACATTTCATAGTCTCACTCAAACAAGAGGCCAATAATATCACTCCTATAAATAGGAGGGTTAAATCCCATCTAGATCATTCATATCTCTCACATGATTCATAATATACCCAACAACCATCTTTATCATTACCCGGTTAAAGATAACTTTTGATGAAATCAAAGTATATTAATTCTCATGTAGAACTATAATGATTTCAGGTCTAAGGATCATTACACCATTATCACTGTGAGATTTCTTATGACACTATTTATAATCTTCCATGTAGAATCTCACAGTGGGTTCAGTCCAGTACACTGTACTCTTACATGTACCTATGCATTGACTTTAGCATCTCTATACTAATGACCAATGAGATATGGTCATCAGTCAATCAACATACTAGTCTCGATGTATTATTATTGTCCTTATAATAATAATACTCGACTAGGGACATTTAAGAATATGATACTCTTAACATATAAAATCTCATGTTCAAATCTCATATTTGAATCTATATAATTTGTATCATATTCTAAGGACATTTATTATGCTAACATTTATAACGCAGTAAATAAAGACATAATAAACTTATATTTTAATAATCACTAAAACATAATGACATAATAGCGTTTCTAAAACTCTAATGTATTGTCTCTAGGGCACCTACATTAACAATCTCCCACTTGCACTAGAGCCAATCATCATGTATCCAATACCCATTGGACTAGTGTGACATTAAAGCTTTTACTGCGATAAAGGCTTTTGTCCGTGGGTCTGCAAAATTATCATTTATATGCACTTTACATATATTCATTGTAGAATCATCTACTATCTCTTGTTGTGAACCATTCCAACTTATAGCATCTCTATTTGGACAAAAACACAAAACCAAACTTAGACATTACATTGTCCTTGTCTATCTAAAACTAGTACCAGTGTAACATTTTACTACTAGTTTCTCATTTTCTCCATACACCGAGAATGTTCTTCAGTCTTGTACTTAAGAATATTCTTGACCGCTGTACAGTGACCTTCACATGGATTAGACTGGTATCTGTTCGTCTTGCTAAAAGCATACGACACATCAGGACAAGTACATTTCATTGTACACATGATAGATCCAAATCTTACTCATGTGATCCGTATCATCTAATGATTGAAAACAATTTTTCACTTGAGATCGATATCTCATGAGACATGGGGACGAATCCCCTTTAGTATCTTGCATCCTAAAATGATGTAGAACTTTATCAATGTATGTACTCTGACTTAGATTGATCAATCTTCCTGATCTATCTCAATAGATTCTGATCCCTAATATGTGGGTCGCATCATCTAAGTCCTATATAGAGAAACTATTTCTCAACCAAGTCTTAACAGTCTGTAGAGAAGAAATGTCATTCCTATATCATCAACATAAAATACTAGGAATGCCATATGGCTCCCACTAACCTTCTTGTAAACACACGGTTCATCTTCATTTTGAATAAAGCCAAACTCTTTGACTGTCTCATCAAAGTGAACATTCCATCTTCTTGAGGCCCGCTTTAGTCCATAAATGGCTCAGTGCAGCTCACATATCTTTCTAGCATCCTTTGGACTGACAAAACCTTCAGGCTGTGTCACGTACACATCCTTATCAAGGCTTCCATTAAGGAAGGTTATCTTGACATCCATCTGCCAGATTTCATAGTCATAATAAGCCGCTATTGCAAGCAAAATCTAATGGATTTGACCATTGGCACTGGTGGAAAAAGTTTCATCATAGTCAATACCATGAATTTGTTTGAAACCTTTATTTTAACAAGACTAGCTTTATAGGTCTGTACATTACCTTCCATGTCGGTTTTTCTTCTAAAAAACCCATTTGTACCTTTTAGGTTTTACCCCTTAAGGTGGATCAACCAAAGTCCATACTTGGTTATCATACATGGAATCCATTTTGGATTTCATGGCTTCAAGCCATCTCTTAGAGTCTGGACTGTTCATAGCATCCTTGTAGGTGAAGGGCTCATCTTAATCTATGAGCATCAAATCACCATTACGAGTTAAGAGAAATCCATAACATCTCTCAAACTCATGGTGAATCCTACTAGATCTACGGACAACCTGTGTTTCTTGAGCAATATTACCATCATCATTAATTTGAATATCCTGCTCATGTTCCACTTCTGGTTCAACGTTATCTTATGGTTCTCGAGTTTCATCGAGATCTATTTTCCTCCCACTATTTCTTTTGGAGACCAGTTCTCGTTCTAGAAACACAGCATTTCGAGAAACAACCACTTTGTTCTCTGTAGGATTATAGAAGTAATGTCCCTTAGTTTCCTTTGGGTACCCCACAAAATAACACTTATCTGATTATGGTCCAAGCTTATCAGAGATCAGACGTTTCACAAACGCTTCACATCTCCATACTTTCATAAAAGACATGCTTTGACGTTTCTCAGTCCATATCTCATATGGTGTCTTTTGAACCAATTTAGTATGAACACGGTTAAGTGTATATGCAGCCTTTTCCAAGGTATAACCTCATAAATTTATTGGAAGATTAGCATGACTCGTCATCAATCGTACCATGTCCAACAAGGTGCGATTTTTCCTCTTGACACACCATGTCATTGTGGTGTTCCAAGTGGAGTTAGTTGTGATACAATACCACACTCTTTAAAATCCAAGGCTTAATTACTAATCTCTTTGATCAAATCTTAGAGCTTTTATATTTTCACCTAGTTGCTTTTCTACTTCATTCTTTATTCTTTGAACTTTTCAAAAGATTCAGATTTGTTCTTCAAAAGTTACACAAATCCATACCTACTGAAATCATCAGTGAATTTAATGAAGTAGTAATAGCCACCTCTTGCCATCGAACGCATGAGACCACATACATCATTATGTATTATTCTAATCGTTCGGTAGCCCTTTTACGTATACAATAAAAGGGGCATCATTCATCGTTCCAAGTAAACAAGGTTAGCAACATCGTATGATTCAAAATCAAACTTATCCTTAGTTCATCTTAATGAAATTTGGATATGCGCTTCTTATTTAAATGGCAAATGCAATAAAGCCAGAGATATATTTAATTTGAGTCATTTTAGAACGTCTAAATTATTAACTAATTGTGCAACATTATAAGTTTTATCATCGAAATAGAATGAACAACTATTGTTATTTAATTAAAATGAAAAAACCTTTCTTGTCCAAACAAGAAATCATATAATGTCTCTACTTATTGTAGGCACGTAAGAACAATTATCAAGTTCTAAAATTTGCCTTGTGGGCAAATTAAGTAACGAGTTCATCTAACCAGAGCAACAACCTTTGCTCCAAATTAAACTCGATACTTGAAGCTTGACCCTTATCGGTCTTCTTCATTTTTCATATCTTCCAATAAAATATGACAGTTCAACTTCCAGTGTCTCGGTTTTCCACAGAAGCGACAATCGCCTCTTTAGCAACACCTAAGTGGGTGTTCTAGTCTATCTCATTCATCTTGCTGTTCATAACATAATGAGAATAGTTATTGTTCAAAGATTTTAATATAACTCATCATCTTTCAAACATGTGGTCCAACCGAATCTCACTCTCCCTTCTTATAATTATAGAGTGCTTAGTTATTGTCAAATCTTTCTTGATAAACAATCCCTCAAAACATCTTTTGAAGGTACTCTATCATCTCATATGCATCCATATGCTCATGTTGCTTCTAAAACTTAGCACTTACAAGCATGAGACATGAAACATCAGTCGCATCATTAATTTGCTTCAAATAAGCATATTATTCAGCATATGTTACATTCTCATCTAAAGGAGTAGGGGAGGGATATGAATGACATAGAGCTTTTGCATTACATGAGGACGATCCTCAAGTTCCTATGTCAGACAAGGAAGTTAGTTCTTGTCATATTGTCCTTCTCAAGGACTGATCGCATAGAGAAGTTGTTTGTGTTATTTATCATTTGATATCTACAATATTAAATTGCATAAAATGAACTAGATTGCATCTATTAATCATTATGTTCAAGTGATTATGGTACATTCATCTAATATACCTTCCACTATTTTGATCAAATTAATAGCCCTTACTATTAATTCGGAAAGCATTTATTATATATCTTTCTAGTGAGCCAAGATCCATATTTCATCATGTCTTGAGTCAGCGTTGGCCGAAACTCCCAAAACACAACTATTTAGGTAGACAACATTTGTCAATTATATCACGTATATAACTCTTTGATAGTTTGGTGAACAACCATTGCTCTAATTTATCTAATAAAATTTTCGCCAAACTCTATGCTTCTAAGTTCACAATCCTATTGCGACGACTTAGTTAAGTTAGACCCAATGATTAACATGACGAGTATCACATTTACTCTTTCGCACCTAACCACGATTAAAAAGAGTGCTCTACTTTGGCAAACACACCCCTTATGATATAGGCCTTAATGAGTGTTAATTCATTGGAAAGCATCTAGTTAACTTAATATTTTGATAAGGGGTTTACTTATAAACGATCATGATCCCATCATAAAGAGATTCTCAAATTTTCCTTGAACTAAATATTTCAAATCAAAATTCGTTGAATGAATGATTTCCAGATCAGAGGTTAACGCACAGACGGCATTATGGACACCCCCTTTCTTACAGATTCGTAATCGGTTGTTGACAAAATCATTCAATCGTGAACAATGAAAATCCACATTTAATTACCGTGTTTCATAAACACAAGAATCTCATGATCGTTTGTTTAAAATTCATCTTAAATCGTTACAGATTTTATCTTGTTAAGCATGCATGGCATGGGTGTCGTATCTAATACATACATATTAATCTAATTAAGCATGCATCATTATCTCTACACATACATTGTATCACATACATTCATACATATGTAAAGTGCATAAAATAAACGTGTTTGGTTATGGCCCACCCTATATGATCTTTCCAAGCTAATGGAAAAATCAAGGTCAATCTATGGGTGGTTTAAAATACTACACTATTACATGTCTTTATCTTCTTCATCTTCATCTTGTATCTCCTTTTTTGGAATGCTCATTGGTTTGCCTCCTTGCTTCCATGTCTTCATTGATCATTACATTGAATAATGGAAAAAAAAAATATTCTTATGAACTTACAAGAGGAACTCGAGTTACATTCGAGAATATCAATTACAAGAAATTGAAGACGACATGCAAGTCGTATTTAGAAACCAAACCATAAATCAAAACCACTAACCTATGGGTCTTAAGGCCATAACCATACACCATGCTCATATAACAATTAAGAATATCTCATATTTCATTATGTCATCATACCACATCATATTTGTCATGATCCAATCACAAAAATTAAATAGGGTAAAATCAGAAAATTGCAATCAAAATTCTGAAAACAGTAAATCGCAGTTTTCAGGTTCTAAACGGCGTCAAACGCCTTATATCCGCGTCGGTGACAAAGTCAGTATTGCTCAGTGACCCGATTCCAGTCAGAAAACATATTTTATTTGCGAAAATCGGACACTGGACATAGATTTCACCAAATCTGCTCATCTTTGCAGAAACCGTATCGTATACAATCTACGCAATAAGAACAAATATATAATATTCAAATAATATCATATATTATCTAATCATGTTATACCACATCATATTTCATCATGATCCAATCATAAAATCATATAAGGCATAATTCAGAAAATTGAAATTAAATCTGAAAACATAAAATTGCATATTTCAGGCCCTAAACGGCGTCAAACGCCTTACAGACGAGTCGGTGATAGCTTAAGCTATCAGTTTTGTTCAGACGCTCGTTTCCCTTTCCGAAAAGGTACTCATTTGCAAAAATCGGACACTAGAAATAGATTTCAGCAAATCTGCAGCAGCCGTTTCAGAATCCATATCGAATACGATTCTCGTAATTAGAACAAACATAAATCATATACATATCAGTATACATACAGATTATAAGATCATCATATGATCATCCCAATCATCATTAACTTACAGTTTATGCATATATATCAAAACTTAGCGCATCATACACTGACAATCACAAAGCATGCTCATATATATATCAAAACTGTAACAAATAAACGAATTAAAACGTTTTCGCAACCTGGCTCTGATACCAATGAAGGGTTTCGAGCACATAAACGCAGCGGAATAAGCGTGAAAAATAAATAAAAATCGAAACCCTCCGCAGGATCCATGCGAAAACACAAGATTTAATTCGGAGATTAAGAATAAATACCTTAAGAAGCTTTAACAATTTAATAAGGGAGAATTAAAGGGGTCCAAGCTTCTTGAATCACCACGCATCCCGCTCTCGCAATCTACGCTCTACTGGTATCCACACGAACGCTTGATCTTTGAAGGAGCGATGTACTAGCATCCGAAAACCAACTTCTCTCTATCTCCATCTTCATCTCTCAAACGGCTAGGGTTTTTCTCTTGAACCTCTAACCCTAATTTTGAGAGTTTAAGATGTTTATATAGAGAGAAAAATCTGTTTTTCTAAAGCCCAATCCCATTGGGCTTTTATTAAAATTAGAATTCTTAATTAAATAATTAATTAAGTCAAACTTAATTAATATTCTAATATAATTCTAATTCTAATAATTAGTAAATTTGAAATTCTATTTAATTAATTAATTAAGTCTCACTTAATTAATATTATAAATAAAATCGAATTACTATTTAATTTAAATTCATAATTTAAATTAAATCTCCTTCAAGCGTTCTTGTGTGTGACCCTGTAGGTTATTATTACGTTGGCAATAATTTTATTATTCAATAAAATTATAAACAATGAGCGGCATCTAGTAATACATCATTGCTACCCAAGTAATAATAAAAAATCGGTGATTCGATTAAACCTTTCGTGACTAATGTTCCATGTAATATAATCCTTTTAACCTTGATATTATAGATTAAACTTGAGGCATGGTTTGTGTCATCCTCTTCATAATTTAATCTTTATTTTCTTGATCGATGAGTAGACTATTCAAACAAATCAATATTTGAGCATGGCCATGCATTTCATAGTCTCACTCAAACAAGAGGCCAATAATATCACTCCTATAAATAGGAGGGTTAAATCCCATCTAGATCATTCATATCTCTCACATGATTCATAATATACCCAACAACCATCTTTATCATTACCCGGTTAAAGATAACTTTTGATGAAATCAAAGTATATTAATTCTCATGTAGAACTATAATGATTTCAGGTCTAAGGATCATTACACCATTATCACTGTGAGATTTCTTATGACACTATTTATAATCTTCCATGTAGAATCTCACAGTGGGTTCAGTCCAGTACACTGTACTCTTGCATGTACCTATGCATTGACTTTAGCATCTCTATACTAATGACCAATGAGATATGGTCATCAGTCAATCAACATACTAGTCTCGATGTATTATTATTGTCCTTATAATAATAATACTCGACTAGGGACATTTAAGAATATGATACTCTTAACATATATAATCTCATGTTCAAATCTCATATTTGAATCTATATAATTTGTATCATATTCTAAGGACATTTATTATGCTAACATTTATAACGCAGTAAATAAAGACATAATAAACTTATATTTTAATAATCACTAAAACATAATGACATAATAGCGTTTCTAAAACTCTAATGTATTGTCTCTAGGGCACCTACACTAACAGGATATGCAATGAATCAGAAAGGGTATCGTTGCTATCACCCACCAACTCAACGGATGTTTGTGACTATGGATGTGGTGTTCCATGAACATGAGATGTATTTTTCTTTCTCTACGACTGAACTTTAGGGGGAGTACCGAAGTGAAGTTCAGACTCTTGGGTATGATGAAGTAATTGTCAGGCAGAACGAACAACTGGATACAAATAATGGCGAACACTTGAATGAAGATATAGCAAGGGAGGAAGATCCTCATGAAGAATTGCAAGAAGACCCCCTTGAAGAATTGCAACCAGTACCGAATTTCAGTGAGAGTGAACCATCAGAACCCCAAAACCAATTGTCATCGTTGTCCGAACCTCCTAGAAGAGAACTCCCGTACCGTACTAATAGAGGTATTCCAAAACCCACTTATGAACCTAATCCCACTAGTAATGTCAAATATCCTATGAGTAATTATGTATCCACTCACCGCTTGTCGGAAACAAATAAGTCATTTGTAAATCAATTATCTACTGTATCTATTCCTAACAGTGTGCAGGAAGGCCTTACTGATCCAAGGTGGAAAGCAGCTATGGATGAGGAGATGAAATCCTTGAAAAGGAACGAGACTTGGGAGATAGTCGAGCTGCCAGCAGAGAAGAAGCCAGTAGGATGCAGATGGATTTATACAGTGAAATATAAATCAGATGGTTCGATAGAACGGTACAAGGCAAGGCTGGTTGCAAAAGGGTACACTCAAATTTATGGAATTGATTATGACGAAACATTTGCACCTGTGGCAAAGTTCAACACTATTCGAGTTCTACTGTCACTTGCTGCAAATCTTGACTGGCCGTTGGAGCAATTTGATGTGAAGAATGCATTTTTGCATGGGAAATTGACAGAAGAAGTCTATATGGATCTTCCACCAGGGTCGAACAAACCAGTCCAACACAGCAACAAAGTATGTCGTCTGAAGAAAGCATTGTATGGATTGAAGCAGTCACCAAGAGCCTGGTTTGGGAGATTTACAAAATCAATGAGGACATTCGGATACGATCAGAGTAATTCTGATCATACTCTATTCCTAAAAAGGAAAGAAGGTAAAATTACTGCTCTCATTATTTATGTTGATGATATGATAGTAACTGTAGATGATCCTGAGGAGATGAAGGCATTAAAGAACTACTTGTCACAAGAGTTCGAAATGAAAGATCTTGGTCCTTTGAGATACTTCCTTGGTATTGAAGTTTCTCGCTCAAGAAAGGGGATATTTCTTTCTCAAAGAAAATATGCTCTCGATTTATTAAAAGAAACTGGAATGTCCGCTTGTCAACCGATTAGTACACCATTGGAAGAAGGACTAAAACTATGCAACGAAGCTGATCAAGTGCCTTGTGATAAGGAAAGATATCAGAGATTGGTTGGACGACTAATGTATCTTGCACATACACGTCCAGATTTGTCATATGCTTTAAGTGTGGTAAGTCAGTTTATGCATGCACCTCGGGAACAACATATGGACACAGTAATGAGAATTATGAGATACATTAAGTCAGCCCCAGGAAAAGGAGTATTATTTGCGAAACATGGTCACTTGAAGGTTGAGGCATATACTGATGCTGATTGGGCAGGATCTACAACCGATAGGCGCTCCACTTCAGGATATTTCACCTTTGTTGGAGGAAATTTAGTTACATGGAGGAGCAAGAAGCAAAATGTTGTTGCACGTTCTAGTGCAGAGGCTGAGTATCGCGGAGTAGCATTGAGTATAACAGAAGCTTTATGGCTGAAACTCCTATTGCAGGACTTAGGCTATGGTCCAAAGGAACCTATGAAGGTGTATTGTGACAGTCAAGCGGCATGTGATATTGCGGCTAATCCAGTTCAGCATGATAGGACGAAACATGTAGAGGTAGACAGATTCTTCATCAAAGAAAAATTAGATGAGAAAGTTATTGAGATATCCAAAGTGAAGTCAGAAGATCAACTCGCAGATATCCTAACCAAGGCTGTTTCGACTCGGCTATTCTTGAAATTTGTTGACAAGTTGGGCATGTTAGATATCTATGCACCAACTTGAGGGGGAGTGTTGAAATATAGCAATTGTATATTCTGTTTCCTAATATATAGGAAACAGATTCCCCAAATCTCTCATCTCCTCAATCTTCTCTCAATCTCTTTTCTTCTTCTCCAAGAATGTAATTCTATATATAGATGTATACAGCAAAGAAATAAAAAATAAGAAAATATGATTTTCCCAATTCTGATTTCAACAAAAAATAGTAAATCGCTCCCCCAAAAAGGTCAACAATAGCTAACAGAAAGAGAAAGAGAACTTAATTACTCGTCTTCAAACATGAGCCGCCTCTGAACCCCATCCATCTTGGAATCAGCAGCTGAATCTTGAGTTTCCATCGGAACAGTAACAGAAGAAGCACCAACGAATGAAGAAGAACAATAAAGGGATCTAGATCGGTAAGATTGTTTTATTATGATTTTAGGATGATTTTTTGTTGTTAGTTTTTGAGGAACAGAGAGGGGTTGAAGATTTAGATTTGGATTTGCGAAATATGTGGAAGAAGCAGCACCGACCGTTGGTGATGACAGCTGCTGCAGCAACTGCAAGCTAAAATACGCCGGCATTTTTTTCCCACTTAAGAATACTATCACCCACTCAAAATTTTGATTCACTGATCTGATCTCATGATTATTATTTATTGAGTACTATATATATCGGAAAACAGAGAGTGGCATTTACTAAACTAGTAATTTATATAAATATAATTTGTTTTTAAAAAAAATCTGACGATGTCTAGCTAGATATTTTTTATATTAATTATGCATATGCATTGCACGTATTTATTTAATTATAATACACGTATCTGTTTAGATACATAGTCTCAACTCTCCTATTAAAATAAAATAACTAGTAATTTACACGTGCCGTGCACGTTTTAATAATTTCAAAAAAAAAGGGGAGCAGAGCGAATGGAACATAAGGATAACCTCATGAACGTTCAGGTAGGTTCAGGGAGTGTGACTGCTTAAGGTTTAGGTTCAGATTAATAGTAAGGTCATGACTTGCTTCCTTTCTTGTTACTGATCCAGTTATTCCAACCCAGTTCCAACAATGCACTTCTCGGACCGAGAAAGAGGAATTGCTTGGCGCTGCATATTAGAACTCATTAAAGCTCGATGAAATCTCCTTTATATTAGTCATGTACGTGCGTTGCACATGTTGGTAGAATGACAAAATAACAAATGGCATTAGGGCCTTCTCCCATTATAATATTAGAGATTAGAGATTAGAGATAGTAATTTACACGTGCGATGCACGTTTTAATAATTTAAAAAAATAAAGATAAAAACTCTGACGTAGGGAGCATTTGAACTGAAAAGCTACTTTATATTAGTTATGTACATGCATTGCAAATGTTTGTAGAATGACAAAATGACAAATGACACTAATACCTTCGCCCATTACAATATTAGAGATAAAATTATATTATAGTAGTTATCATATTCCGACTAAAATCCATGCCCATGTGTCATGTATATATGCTAGGTACCTTATCTATCTCTACTATTATAATGGGAAAGGGCCTTAGTGTCAGCGACTGTCATTTTGAAGACAGCACGTGCAGCGCACGTGTTGACAAAATGACCCACTTTGGTAAATATTTTCGGTAGTGGGCCAGTTTGGTAAATATTTTTGGCAGTGGATCAGATTGGAAATTATTTTCTTTTGGGTTATGGCCTAACTTTGGTAAATATTTTTAGAAAGTATACCAGATTGGTAAATATATTTCAAAAGTGGATCAGTTTGGAAATTATTTTCTTTTTTACCTTACTCAATATCCCTACAGTTTTTACCACGTGCACGTATGCACGTGTCTAATACTAGTCTAGTTAATGTGAATCAATAAAAAATTATATACATTTTCAGTATTTAACAAGTTAATTAATGCTCGCGTGTTACACGATGAGCGTCTTTTGTTTACAAATTTTGACCGTCACTATCAAACTAGTATGATTATGAATGAAATCTTATAGAGAAATTCTATGGATCCACACGGTTTAACTCAAACCTAAGTGATTCTAGCAACATTTTTGTTTACATAAACAAAAGAAGCATTTTATCAATATACATAATAACTAACTTCCCCATCAGAAAGAAAGAAAAAAAATACACTCCACATGTAAGATAATTCAGGTGAGGTTGCAATACAAACTCCTGGAACAATTAGTGCTAATTTACATGTAAACAGATCCTTATCAAACAAAAGTTGATAAAACCTATATTCAACAAAAACACAATGTAGGCAAATAGGTTACTACAGAAAACTAAAACAAAAGCAGACAAACAACATTAGACATATTTAAGCACACAATTGGAGATTTAGGCATAAAAGTTTGTTTCTTTACATCGGATAAACAGTTACATTAAGACTGGAATCTCTTGAAATCCGAAAACATACGCATGGAATATATGCTGCTGTAACTTCATATTTTCTATCTCTACTATTTTAATGAGAGAGTTGGGCTTTGTAACAAACAAATCCTAACTTTGTAACTAAATAAACACGTATAATATACGTCCAAACTCCAAACTATATTCAACAAATATAAATGTGTACATCACAAACTCCCAAATCAAAACATACAACTATAAACTATTTTTTTCTTATTCAATATTATTCATTTAATTTGATGACTTTATTTTTTTTAGACGTGCATTGCACGTACATTATACTAGTGATGTTGTTCATCACATCGCACGTATATTATGGCTACATTATACTATATAGCCATAATATACAATACAGAGTGGATGACTCAAAAGAGCATATT
Organism: Hemerocallis citrina; assembly: GCA_017893485.1. NCBI lineage: Eukaryota > Viridiplantae > Streptophyta > Magnoliopsida > Asparagales > Asphodelaceae > Hemerocallis > Hemerocallis citrina. The sequence goes on along the minus strand of CM030363.1, from coordinate 150,289,851 downwards.
CATGTTTTAGACACCTGTCTATCTATACTACTGATGTTGTTTGTTTTTGGATGTGGAGGCAACAGGTATGAGTTCTTGTAATTTGTGAAGCGGAAGACACGACACTGGCGTTGATCCGATCCTTGGCTGTAGGACCGGCTCGGGAGTAACAGAAGAAGGGTAGATGCTAGGTGCTCGGCTTGGGTTTCGCGGATCGGCTCGGATCTTCGTGCCTGCACACTTTCTAGAAACACCAGGAGAGTTCCTGGCGACAGGCCCTCCGACGATCTTAGTCAGTCAATGAGAAAGCAACTATAACTCTCCGTGATCGGCTCAGATCTTCGTGTCTGCACACTTTCTAGAAACACCAGGAGAGTTCCTGGCGACAGGCCCTCCGACAATCTAGTCAGTCATTGAGAAAAAGCAACTGTAACACTCTGTGTTAAGAATATATATATATATATATATATATATATATATATATATATATATATATATATATATATATATATATATATATATATGGAAAAAGGGGTATGAGCAACTTGTTGATTTAGTAAATAAGCAATTGATGATGTGCCATACATGTGATTGAAAAATTATTAAAAGGGTTAGTTGTCCAATGTATCACATGCATGCCATATAATCAATTGCTCATTTACTAAATAAGCAAGTTGCTCATATTCCTTTTACCCATATATATATTTATATATATAGAGTAAGTCTATTAAGAGCTGGGAAGCTGGGCTCCTTATCGGGAGCTGGAGATCTCAGCCATCCGATCTAGAGTGATTCAGATCGAATGGCTGAGATCAGATCCCGTTCTCCATCTTGTTTTGTTGAGGGTAAAATGGTCATTTTCCCCCTCTCCTTATCTTTTGGCTTCCTGGCTCCCATCTCACTCCCGCTCTCTCTTCGATCGTAAGAAACCCTAGTCTCCTCTCCTTTTCTTACTCCCGCGCTCTCCTTCTTCGATGAAACCCTAATCGTCGGAGAGAAACCCCCATTCTCCTCTACGATTTCTACTTTCCTGAGCTCATTCACTCACTTCGACGAGAAACCCTAGCCCCCAAATTCGCTGGTCTCAGTGATCTTTTGTCAAGGATGCAAGAAACACAATTCTAAAGGCAACTGTATGGCTCAGCATCACACTAAATTGTTCACTATTTAGGCTCAGAACTTTTTGAATATCACATTTCATGAATATTAGGAAATTGTCTGAGGAAGCATAATGAATGCATCACCAATAGTGAAATATACCATGTCAAAACCAATCTCATATTCAGAGAGCCATAATGAGTTCTCAGTGATCTCAGTGATCATAATGCTCTACAAGAAGTTAATGCTTTACACTTCTGTTACCACCCATGGTGTTGTCCTGAGAGCAACCTAGTGAATTCATGTTAATGCTTTACAAGAAGTTGATGAAAAAGACTCAGATTTGACCTTCCCTGCATACATTATACTCTTACAAACTAGAATTATAAAAAAATATGCATACCGGTTGTCAATATATTTAATAAGAGAAGAATTAGAGAATTGGATCGGAACTATACATAATTAGGAAATTTTGCAAATGTTTCTTACTAAACCCATACCAAACATCAGCTACATAATTAGTAACTTAATCCCTTAGGTCAAATTGGAATAAGAGAATTCATAAAATTAAGATTTATGCTGATCACACTCTTTCTAAATTATAAGATTATAAACAGGACCTAATATATAAACTTGATGTATTATCATTATTTGAATAAGACTTATTAGATTTCAGGATGCAAATTTTTGTATAAACATCAAGCAGAGAGATTACTATAAAAATTTCTGCACCCAAAAACAACAATTATTTTACACTTACAAACTAGAAGTATGTAAGAATATGCATGTTCGGTTCTTAATTTCTTATTTTCAAATAATTAATGAATTAGGTTAAAATTCTCATAATTTGGAACTGAGTAAGACTGACTAGTTAATGTGTTTGTCATCAACAGAATAATAAACACCAAACATCAGCTTCCTCTCATTTTCTCATGCATTTTTTTTTATTTTTATAAATGAACTGATAAAATCAACTAGAAATATTTGGGTGAATCAAAGATGCAACCACAACATACAACTCATAAAGCTTGAGATCATCCTTTCTATTAATAGAAAAAATATTAGACTAATGATTAAATAATAAAATAAAGGATGCAAGAAACACAATTCTAAAGGCAACTGTATGGCTCAGCATCACACTAATTTCTTCACTATTTAGGCTCAGAACTTTTTGAATATCACATTTCATGAAGATTAGGAAATTGTCTGAGGAAGCATAATGAATGCATCACCAATAGTGAAATATACCATGTCAAAACCAATCTCATATTCAGAGAGCCATAATGACTTCTCAGTGATCTCAGTGATCATAATGAAAGACTATTGAAGGATAGAGCCTCAGAACCACAACTCATATTCAAAGAAGCAGCAGAAGTGTAATACACCATGACAAAACAAAGTGCAAAACTAAAAGAGACCCAAATTAAGTTCATCATTGCCCAAATTCAGAAAATCTTCAATCCCTAAATTATGAATGAAGCATAACAGTGTAATATCATCACAGTCATAACCAAATTAGGTGCATTAGTGTAATATCACCACATTGTAATCTCATAATGAAGCATAATAGTGTGATTTCATCACTGCCATAGCAAAAATATTGACATCAAAGCATGAGCATCAAATCAGCAGTCATCTTAGCCCAGATTCAGGAAAAAAAATGCATCAGAACACTTCCAAACTTGCCCAGTTTCAGGAAAAATGAGAGCAACAACAAGCTCATTGCCAAAAATAAAATTAATGGGGTAATTCTAATAAAGATATCAACTTTACCTCTGCCCAAGTTGAAATTTGACCTCTACCCAAGTTGGAGATGGAGATGGAGATCAGTTTAGGGTTTCTATTCGAATCGATGAGGAATCGAACCCTAATCGGAAGCTGGGTTTGACGTCGAAGAGAGAGAGAGAGCGCCTCGCAACCCTAATTACGATTTGGGTCTTCGATCGCAGAGAGAGAGAAAGAGACCACTGAGACCAGCGGATTTGGGGGCTAGGGTTTCTCGTCGAAGTGAGTGAATGAGCTCAGGAAAGTAGAAATCGTAGAGGAGAATGGGGGTTTCTCTCCGATGATTAGGGTTTCATCGAAGAAGGAGAGCGCGGGAGTAAGAAAAGGAGAGGAGACTAGGGTTTCTTACGATCGAAGAGAGAGCGGGAGTGAGATGGGAGCCAGGAAGCCAAAAGATAAGGAGAGGGGGAAAATGACCATTTTACCCTCAACAAAACAAGATGGAGAATGGGATCTGATCTCAGCCATTCGATCTGAATCACTCTAGATCGAATGGCTGAGATCTCCAGCTCCCGATAAGGAGCCCAACTTCCCAGCTCTTAATAGACTTACTATATATATATATATATATATATATATATATATATATATATATATATGATTAATTGGGGCTTGCCCTATAGAATTTCCTATATGAGGGGTTCCATGGGATTGTTGTGTGGAGGGGGCTATAATAGACTTACTATATATATAGGAAATCCCATGGAACCCCTCATATATAGTAAGTCTATTATAGCCCCCTCCACACAACAATCCCATGGAACCCCTCATATAGGAAATTCTATAGGGCAAGCCCCAATTAATCATATATATATATATATATATATATATATATATATATATATATATATATATATATATATATATATATATATATATATATATATATATATATATATATATGATTAATTGGGGCTTGCCCTATATAATTTCCTATATGAGGGGTTCCATGGGATTGTTGTGTGGAGGGGGCCAACGAGAAAGGAAACAGCCAGATGCAGCGTTGCCTGCTTGTTTCTTTGAATGACGTGGCTGATGTCAGGCGTGGGGCCTGCCTGGTTGAAGGGGGCAGCTGCAGTTCACAGCTGTGCAGCCACGTGTGGAGTGGGGGCCCACCTACCTTGTCACCTGTGTCTTTCTTTCGCGAAGAGAGAGAATGGGGATTAGGAATTTAATTAATCCCATATCAGGGATTTAGAAGAATAATTGTGTGTATATATATAATTTCTTGGGATTATAGGTCACCAATCAGCTATAGCGCCTTTTATGAAGCAAGCTTGTGGTGGGCCGTTATTAGAAAAATCGCTATTTCGGGTCGGGGTGTTACAGCAACAGTAACTAGTGTTCAAGGGGAAAAAGTTTATTACCTCTAGAAGGAAGGAGGGGTTCTGGTATTTATAGGCAGGGGCTAATGGGTCTCTGGTCTTGATGGGTTGGGTCAGACCTGTTAGCCAATGGGCCTGAGCTGACTAAAGCCTGTTGGACCTGTTTGACCTGATGATCACAAGGAAGCAAAATCTGAGGAGATCTGACGGCCCAGATGGGGCCACGTCTTTTATACCATATCATAAACCCCCCACTCCTGGAGGGCTATGCAGACCAGCTGTGGAGGAGTGGTTTGTTTTCGTGGGAAGAGCGGAGAGAAATATTTCGCAAATGTGGATTATTAAGTCCCTGAGTAATGGGGGTCGGTGCCGAGTCGAGCGCCAGTAGATTCGCGGCACAGAGCGCCGAGCGAGGCCGTTTACAAGAGAGAGCGGTTATGGTGATGGATGTAAATTCCCTTGGAGAGTTGACATGCCGAGCATTTGAGCATCGAGCGTCGAGCGTCGGGCCACCCAACTTGTGACAAAGCTGGTGCTTTTCTCGAGGTACATGCTGAGCGTCGAGCATTGAGCGTCGATGGATGAGTGACGAGCATCGAGGGACGAGCGATGAGCGTCGAGAGTTGAGAGTCAAGCGCCAAGCCTCCGAGCTTGTGAGAAAGCTAGGTCTTAGCTCGAAGTATGCCGAGCGTCGAGCATCGAGCGCCGAGCCCGAGCTTGTGAGAAAGCTAGGCATTAGCTCGAAGTACATGCCAAGCGTCAAGTATCTAGCGCCGAGCCCAAGCTTGTGAGAAAGCTAGGATTTAGATCGAAGTACATCCCGAAGATCGAGCATCGAGCGCCGAGCCCAAGCTTGTGAGAAAGCTAGGCATTAGCTCGAAGTACATGCCGAGCATCGAGCGTCGAGCGCCGAGCCCGAGCTTGTGACAAAGCTAGGCTTTAGCTCAAAGTACATGCCGAGCATCGAGCATCGAGCCCCAAGCTTGTGAGAAAGCTAGGGCGTGGCTCGAGGTACATGCCATGCGTGGAGCGTCGAGTGTCGAGCATCGAGTGTCGAACGTCGAGCGCCGAGCCAAAGCTTGTGAGAAAGCTAGGCCTTAGCTCGAAGTACATGGCGAGCATTGAGCCCCATGCTTGGTGAGAAAGCTAGGGTGTGGCTCAATTTATATGCCAAGCATCGAGAGTCCGGCATCGAGCCCCAGGCTTTGTAAGAAAGATAGGGTTGTGCTCGCTGTACATGTCGAGCGTCAAGCCCACAAGCCCGCATGAAAGCTAGGGCGTGGCTCGAGGGACATGCCGAGCATCGAGCCATCGTAGCTTGAGGAAGTTAGAGTTGTGCTCGTTGTACATGCCGAGCGTCGAGCCACCCAACCTTTAAGAAAGCTAGGACGTGGATCGAGGTACACGCCAAGCGTCGAGCCCTTGTAGCTTGAGAAAGCTAAAGTTGTGCTGCTATACATGCCGAGCGTCGAGCCCTCCAGCCTTTGAGAAAGATAGGGAGTGAAGCATCGAGCCCTTGTAGCTTGAGAAAGCTAGAGCTGTGCTCGCTATACATGTCGAGCATCAAGCCACCCAGCCTTTGAGAAAGCTTGGGCGTGGCGATAAATTCTGAGCATCGAGCCTTTATAGCTTGTGAGAAAGCCAGTGCAGGGCTCGAGGGACATGCCGAGCGTCGAACCTTTCAAATTTGTGAGAAAGTTCCTTCAGCTTGAGATAGATAGGGTGTTACACATGTGATGCTGATGTCAAGGGGGGAGAATCGAGGCGTTGAAATCTTATCAGCTGTTAGTTCTTGATGATTACGATTTGGACGGTTAGGATTCTTTCACGGAATTTGAGGCATCGATGGTTCTTCTGTAACACTTCCACCCCCTCCTTATTTCTTCACTTTGCTTTCTCTTTCTAAAAATTGGAGCTTCTCTCTCTAGCTGTCGGCGATGCCTTTTTCGGTGACCTCCCATTCACGAAACTCAGGTTAGTATCACTTTTGTTATGTCTCGGTCTTAGTCCAGTTCCGAGGCGAGCGTCTCTGGTAGGGATGAAGAGGATCGTCAGTCGACCTCCACGTCCTGGAATCTCGACGACCGAGTCTTGGACGTAGTGCCACTCTGTAGTCGTAAGTCGTATGTGGTGGAGTCCAGTAATTCCGAGGGTGAGGTGAGGTACAGGGCGAGGGAGTCGAGGAAGGAGTGGTGGATGAGGGAGTTGCGGGTGAGGCAGAGGTACAGGGTGAGGAAGTCGAGGAAGGAGTGGCGAATGAGGGAGCCGAGGGTGATCTTGACGAGGGTAGTGGGGACGACGCTGATGAGGTTCTCCCCATTCTCCCACCTTTGGCAACACCGTCTCCTCCGAAGGCTCCTCGTATCCGAAAGAGGAAGAGGAAATGGTTCCTTCCGGATAGTCCGGGGATGCCAGACGAGTTTGTGCCCAAGCACAGGCTCGACGTTCTGTACATCAAGAACCCCCGATCCATCAGGATGTATCCTGATGACGTCGAGAATTTGGTTCAATTCGGGGTGGAAATATCTTCTCCATGACGTACCCAGATCCAGATGGACAAAGTTCAGTGCATTTTGACGGCCGACTACCTTCCCGTGATAGGGGCTAGTTATTTCATAGGGCGGGATTATAAGCTGATGATCACTAGCCCCGACCTTCGTCCTACCACCGAGTTGGCCCCTGGCTACTGCATGTTTCCCGAGGACACCTTCATTTCAGGACTAAGGCTGTCGTTGCACCCGTTTATGAAGAGGGTGCTGAGATGGGGAGCCCTCTGTCCGATGCAGTATGGTCCCAACTCTTGGAAGCAGTTGATTTGCTTCATCTTGAAATGTGAGGAGAAGAGGGTGCCCTTTAAACTGAAGTACTTCCAGGCCGTTCTAGGGGTGAGCTCATTGGGAGAGCAGGAGGGCATATACTACATATCGTCTCGCCCTCACAAGAAGGTGATGCACAAGCATCCGGACTCCATCAAGGGGTGGAAGGCTAAATACTTCGTGGTCCAAAGCCAGGTGCCTTGGGAAACTCCTACCGCTTGTAATTTTTATAATCCGAACCACAAATCCCCGAAGCGGAGAGACTTGACGGAGGCAGAGTGGGCTGATGTCGAGCAGATCGTCGAGGGCCACAGCATTGGCTGGCCGAATGTGACCGAATTGCACTTGGCTCGGATCGGACTGAGCCCAGTTGACCCTTATATGTTTTTTTTTAACTTTTTGCCTTCGTGTTAACATTCTCTCTTTTTTCTTGCAGCTATGGACCAGGCAAAGCTCGATGCGCGGAAGGCCCTGAAGGACCTGGCCCTAAAGAGGAGGGCCAAGAAGTCCAAGCCAAAGGCAGGGTCCGCTCAGGGGGGCGCCGAAGGCTCCTTGGAATGACCTCCCAAGAAGGCGAAGACCCTCTCCGTTAGAGGAGCGCTAGAGCCTTAACCGAGTTCCAGTAGCCGCAAGGTGGCGGAGGTTCTGAAGGGCGAGACTCCTCCATTACGCCCAGATGCCCAGGCGATGGTGGGTAAGAAGGGGCTCAGGCCATGGGCCCCTGACTGGTCGGTGAAGGAGGCCAACATTCAGGCCGAAGGTCCTATATCGGTCGAAGTGGTGGACAGTCTCACCACGCCCCGCAACCGGGCTATCCTGGTGACTGAGATAGTGGAGACATGTTATATGAAGTGGGCTCAAGCACATGTGATGGTAAGGTTCCTCTCGCCTGTTAACTTTATACCTAGTGATATTGTTTGAGTTTGAAAATTACAACTCTTGGTTCCTCGTTCGCAGGTGTCCATGGCCGGGGCGCAGTTGAAGAGGTGCTACGAGCAGGAGGTGAAGAACGAGGCGAGGAACTCCGGCCGATTCTTGCGTGAAGCGAAGGATCTGAAGATCGAGCTAGATGCGGCTCAGGGGCAATTGCAGGCCCTTCGGGCCGATCTCGCGACCGAGCAGCACAAGGATCTTCTGGCTCTGGTGTGGTCAGGGCGGAGGCGGAAACAAAGTACAAGGACCTGGAGGCCGCCATTGGGGACGAGTTACTCGCTGCCGAAGATGAGGCTTACGACCGGGCCAAGGAGCACTTCTTGTTCCTTTACTCCCAGGCCAAGGTCGACGAACTTCACTACGGCTGGGATCCGCCTGTCTATCCGAAGACACCTGGGGGAGAGGACGAGGAGGTGGAGATAGAGCCGAACCTTGAGAAGGAGGTGGGAGGAGCAGCGGATGCCGAGACTCAGGGGCCGACTAACGAAGAGGTGCTACTCTTTTCTGAGAAGTAGTTTTACTCCCCCCCCCCCCTATTTTTTTGTACTTGCCGATTGCGGACTGGCCACCGCTTCTTGTAATGATTTTCGCTTCTTGTAATGATTTTTTGGAAATGATAAATATATATTTTGTTTTTGACCGAACTTGTATAACTTGTTATGTTGAAAGTTTGGAGTGAATCTTGTTCTCTTTTTTCTTGTGTCAGATGGATGAGACCCTCAGAGCCGCTCTTAGCTCAGCCGAGGTCAAGCGACTTCGAGATAGGCTGGAGTCTAATGAGTCCGTTTTGGTCTGCTATCGCAAATAGGTGCGTGATTGGGAAGCTGCCGTTAACTATTTAATGAATAGAGCTGAGCGTGGAGACGGCTCGCATGAAGAAGGCCATCGCCGACCGTGACTGGGGGAGTGCTGAGATGGCGTAGTCATTGTTCGATGCCTCCACCAGAAGGCTGACCTCTGAGTTCTTCCTTCGTGAGGTCATGGTGGAGAAGGAGCTGGAGATTTAGAGGATGAAGATTATGCTGGGTAGAGGTCGGCTCCGTTCTTTCGGGGGAGCTCGACCCTCGACCGGGGGTCAATCCCCGACCCTTCGTTTGGAGACAGCGAGGCCGGGGGATGCACAGAGCTCTGTTGCTAGAGCATCTACTTTGGCACTGACGGGGCCAGACGAGCCAGTTGGAGAGCAAACACGCTAAGTGGGGCTCGAGTTAGCCTGTGTTAGCCCGAAGGGCCTCTGAGGAAAACTTAGGCTAAGGTGATAACCGTTTGTAATAAAAACTTATTGTACCATGGCCTCCCAAGGCATTGTAATAAAAATGATTCTTTCCATCTGTCTTGATTTATTCCTTGAGAATGACTATCAAGGGCTAGGGGGAGGACGGGAGATCGAGGGATCTCTCGTTTGTTGCTCCGTTCGGCTTGGTGGATGAGCCGAGGGTTGAGAACTTGAAAGATTTCTTAATTTCCCATTTGTATCTTGTGTCCCTTGCCGAGTAGTGGGGACGTTGGGCTGAGAGGCCCTGTTAGGCTCTGGAGCCGATCCCCCAAGCCTTGTGAGAAAGCCGGAACTTCGGATTTTCGATGAGGGGTCCTTGATCTCTTGGCCGAAGGAGGTGTTCAAGACCGAGGGTGATGACGAGGGCAAGGCATCCTGAATTTCTGGTAATGGAGGACGTTTCGTCTTCCAATGTCATTAATAGCTATCAGGCATTTCGACTTCCCATGCCATAAATGCGCATTTATCTGAGGGCTATATAACCCTCCCCCCTTCATCAGAAATTTTCTCACTTCACCGTGAGTTCTTGTCGCCGATGGCTCTCCTACCACCTTCTGACAATTGGAGGTAATGACAATGCGCGCTTCTTATCCCCATTTTCCAAGGGGTGAAAGGTTAGCCGATCTTGGCGTAGGGCTCGAGGCACTTGCCGAAGGCGAGTGCCCTAAGTGAAACTTTCGTCCAAGAATCCTGTGACCCATGGCTCTTTTGCTACCCTCGGACAGTTTGGGGTAGCACTGACAAAGGCTGCTCTACCCCAAACTGTCGGTGGGTGAAAAGCGAGCCGACTCGCGGCCCGGGGCTCGGTGGTTCTCACCATGGGTGAGGGCCGTAAGTAGCATTGGTATAAATACTCGAAACTCGGATCTGATCCGGACCTGGCATTGGACTGGAACCGACCTAGCCTATCCGGGTCCGGGTCTAGGTCCTAAAATGGGACCCATTATACTTTCGGGTTCGGGTCCGCTCAAAAGAGACCCGACCTGGATCCGGACCCGGATCCGTTAAAAAAAACCCCAAAAAATTAACATAAAAAAATATTCTATCCTTATCCCTCCTCTCATTCCTCCTCAATTCTAAATCTTCCTCTTTCAAACTCAAAACTCATGTATTTTTCTTTTCTCCTCTATTATAAATCCTCCACTCGCTGTCTCTGCTCGCCGCTCACACTTCTGCTCCTATCCGAATGGGTAGGAATATTTTAATAGGACCCGGATCCGGATCCGGACCCGAAACCGGACCCAGTCCTCACGGGTCCGGGTCTGGGTCCCGGTCCGGGTCCAATTTTTGGACCCGTAGGGGATCGGGTCCGAGTCCGAGTAGTGAAGGACCCGACCAGATACCAATGCTAGACGTAAGTATGAATCAAAATTTTGTGTAAGGGTTTAGCTGAAGTCTCGGCAGACGATTTAAGACTTGTGAAATTTTGATGAAATTCCCTTAGGTGCTCGAAGCCCATGCTGAGTGGTGAGGACGTGAGCGAGTGACGTCCGAACCGAGGACTAGGAGTTGAGGGATTGTAGAATCCCTCATGAGTGCTCGAAGTCCATGCCGAGCGGCGAGGATGTAAGCGGCTGATGTCCGAGCCAGGGGCTATGAGTTGAGAAAACTGGGGCATTGCTAGCTGTATATGTCGAGAGTCGAGCCCCCCAACTTGTGAGAAAGCTAGGGGGTGGCTCACTGTACATGTTGAGGGTCGAGCCCCCCAGCTCGTGAGAAATCTAGGGCGTGGCTCGCTGTATGTGTCGAGCATTGAGCCCCCCAGCTTGTGAGAGAGCTAAGGCATGGCTCGCTGTACATGTCGAGCGTCGAGCCCCCCAGCTTATGAGAAAGCTAGGGGGTGGCTCGCTGTATGCGTTGAGCATCGAGCCCCCCAACTTGTGAGAAAGCTAGGGCATGGCTCGCTGTATACGTCGAGCATCGAGCCCCCCAGCTTGTGAGAAAGCTAGGGCGTGGCTCGCTGTACATGTCGAGCTTCGAGCCCCCCAACTTGCGATAAACCTAGGGCATGACTCGCAGTACATGTCGAGCATCGAGCCCCCCAGCTTGCGAGAAAGCTAGGGCGTGGCTCGTTGTATATGTCGAGTGTCGAGCCCCCTAGCTTGTTAGAAGACTAGAGCGTAGCTTGCTGTACATGTCGAGCGTCGTTGCCTTGTAGCATGAGGATGTCAGTGCCTTGCTTGAAGTCACTGCTGAGTGTCTAGCCTCCCTCAGTTTGCGAGAATACACAGAAATTTGAACAAAAAGGGAAAGAAACAAGATTACACTTTATTCTTTCTACAATTTTATGTTTACACAAAAAGGGGTGGCAATTACTACCGATTATAAAGGGTCCGTTACAAAAGAAGTCTAGTCCTCCCATTCGAGAAACTTGATGAGGTGCCCCGCATTCCAGGGCCTCTTCACTACCCTGCCCCCAGGTCATCGAATCGGTAGGTACCGGGGCATACCACTTCGGAAACCTTGTATGGGCCCTACCAGTTGGGGGGTCAGCTTTCTCTTTTTGCTGGGGTCAGATACCGCTAGTTTTCTGAGCACGATGTCACCTTGTTTAATGTTGGTTGGGCGGACCTTTTTGTTATAAAATTTCTTGATTCGTTGTTGGTATATGCTTCTTCTGACGGCAGATTTTTCTCTGGCCTCGTCGATCAGATCCAAGTTGGCTCTAAGATCGGTTGAGTTGGTCTCCTCATTGAAGCCCATGATTCTAGACTAAGGGAGTCCGAATTCTAAGGGGATGACTGCCTCAGTGCCGTAGGTTAGGTTGAATGGTGATTCGCCCGTGGGGATTCTCTGAGTTATTCGGTGCGCCCAAGGGACGCTCGGTAACTCGTCGACCCACAGTCCCTTGGGAGAATTATCCAACTACTTCTTGAGCCCGTCGAGGATTTGGCGGTTCGCATTTTCTGTCTGGTCGTTTGAATGAGGATGACATATCGACGAGAAGCATTGCTGGATGCCAATGTCTTTGTAGAATTTTCGAAAGTTCTGGCCAGCAAATTGGGTTTCGCTATCGGTGATGAGTACTTGTGGGATCATGAACCGACAAATGATGTGCTTCCAGAAAAATTGTTGAGTTTGGTGCTCCGTGATCGTGGCCGGGGGTTCCGCTTCGATCTACTTGGTGAAGTAGTCGATGGCTACCACCAGGAATTTCCTTTGGCCTGTTGCTTTTGGGAAGGGGCTGACCAAGTCCATCCCCCACATGTCAAAGGGGGTCGGGCTTCCTAGCGAGTGGAGGTTGGCTTGTGGAAACCGTTTTACCGAGGAGAATCTCTGGCAAGGGCCGCACCTTTTGACAAGGTATTGGGCATCTTCTAACATGGTTGGCTAGTAATAGCCATGGTTTAGGGCTTTTCTAACGAGCGACCTGCTCCCCATGTGGCATCCCCCAATCCCCTTGTGTAGTTCTTACACCGTGTACTTGGCCTCAGTGGGGGCCAGGCAGCGAATGTATGGTCTTACGTCTACCCTTGTGTACGAGCACTTGAAGAGTGTCTCACCGATCATGACGAATCTCTCTGAACGGATTCTGGTCCTTCTCTCCTCGACCCGATCCTGAGGAAGTTTGCCCTCCGTCAGAAACTTTCAGATGAGATCCATCCAAGTGTTCGATTGAACCTCAACAACAAGACAGAGGACCTCAGGGGGGTCGATGCTAGGCTTGAGGAGAACTTCGATTAGGACGGTGCATTCGAGGCCTTCGAAGGACGATGAGGCAAGCTTTGACAAAGAGTCAACTTGAGCATTTTGCTCTCTCGGGATCCGTTCCACCGAGGAGAAGTCGAAAGCTGTTAAGAGTCGCGGACTAGTGCCAAGTATTGGACCATCCGAGTGTCACGAGTCTCATGCTCCCCTGTAATCTGATTGAACATGAGCTGGGAGTCACTGAAGGCTCTGATTTGCCTTTCCCCGGCCTTATGTGCCAATGTGAGCCCTGCAATCATCGACTCGTATTCCGCTTCGTTGTTGGAGGTGGGAAAGTTCAGGCGTAGGGAACACTGGAGGACGAAGTCGTCGGGACCCTTGAGGATGACACCCACGCTGCTTTCGACTTCATAAGACGAGCCGTCGATATAAACCTCCCAAATTGGGTCTCCTTCCTGAATTTCAGAAGGTTCAGAGATAGTGCACTCTGTGATGAATTCGGCAAGGATCTACCCTTTAATGGTTGTCCTGGGTTGGTAACTGATGTCGTACTGGCTCAGCTCGATCAACCACTTGATTAAGCGGCCCAAATTTTTTGGCTTGTGGAGGACGGCCTTGAGGGGCTGGTCCGTGAGAATCTGGATTGAGTGGACCTAAAAATATGGATGAAGCTTCCATACGGCCATGACCAGGGCATAGGCGACCTTCTCCATTTTTGCGTAACAGGACTCACCCGAGAGTAGGACTTTGCTTACATAATAGAGAGGCTTCTGAACTTCGTCTTCTTCTTGGACCAGCACGACATTGAGCGTGTGTTCTGAGGCTAAGAGGTAGAGCAAGAGGGGTTTGCCCGGCTCAGGTTTTCTTAGAAGCGGAGGAGGGTTGGTGAGATAAATTTTCAGTTGGTCAAACGCTTGTTGCAGAGAGTCCCCCCATTTGACACCATTCGCCCCTCGTAGAGCCTTGAAAAAGGGGAGTGACTTCTCTTCGGACTTGAAGAGGAAGCGGCCGATGGCTGCCAGTTGTCCTGTGAGTCGTTGAACCTCCTTAATATTTCTAGGAGGGGCCATGTCGATTATGGTTTGGATCTTCTTGGGGTTCACGTTTATGCCGCACTGGCTGACGACGATCTCGAGAAATTTTTCTGAGGAGATGCCGAAGGCGCACTTAGCGGGATTGAGCCTCATGTTGTGGGACCGAAGGACGCCAAAAGATTCCTCGAGGTCGGCCACATGATCCTTCCCTCGTTGACTCTTAACGAGCATGTCGTCAACATATACCTCCATGTTATGACCGATCTATTCCTTGAAGACCCGGTTGACGAATCTCTGGTAGGTAGCACCGGCATTCGTTAGCCTGAAGGGCATGACTCGATAACAGTAGAGACCTTGGTCAGTTACGAAAGACGTATTGGCGATGTTCGGATGGAACATTCGGATTTGGTTATAGCCTGAAAAGGCATCCATGAAGGTCAGTAGCTCGTAACCCAACGTCGCGTCGATCAGAGCGTCGATGCTTGGGAGAGGGAACAGATTTTTGGGGCACGCCTTATTGAGGTTCGTGAAGTCTATACATATCCTCCAATTCTCGCTTGCCTTCTTTACCATCACGACATTAGTCAGCCACTCGGGATAGCTGACTTCTTGTATGAACCGAGAAGACAACAGTTTGTCCACCTCCTCTTTCACAACCTTTTGCCTCTCGGGAGCGAACTTACGTCGCTTCTGATGGATCGGCTTGGAGCCCGGGTGGACACTCAGTTTGTGCATAATGAGCTCCTCAGAAATCTCGGGCATGTCAGATGGGGTCCAGGCAAATAGTTCGATGTTCCAGCGAATGCACTTGATGAGGATCGGTCTCAGATCTGGGGACAGGGACCGGCTCACACGGAACCATTTAGATTTGTCTTCCGCCTCGAAGGAGACCTCTTCCAACTCATCTACGGGCTCCGAGTCAGACTGGTTTCTTTCAGGCAGAATTTCTACTGCATCCAGGGGGAATACCCCGCCCCTACAGCGATTATATAGCACGAACGTGCGAACTCCTGGTTTCCCCGAACGACGCCGACCCCGAGGTCAGTAGGAAACTTCAGTTTTAAGTGGTAGGCCGAGGGGACTTCCTGGAACAAGCAGAGGCCGAGTCGGCCGAGAATGGCATTGTACACGGCTTTGACATTGACCACCATGAAGTCCATTGATTCGGTCTGTATAATAGGGGTTGTACCGGCGGTCACATCCAGTGTGACGATCCCCTTAATTTGGATGAGGACACCCGAGAACCCGTCAATGGTTTACCCGGCCGGTTTTAACTTCTCGCGGGGGAGCTTGAGGTTTTCAAAGGCTTCCAAAAAGAGGATGTTGACTGAGCTTCCGTTGTCTATGAGAATTCGACGGATTTCGAAGTTTGCCATGACGAGGTTGATGATGAGGGTGTCGCAATGTAGGAGCCGGACACCCTCCAGGTCTTCTCCGGAGAAGAAGACTATCCACTGCTGAACCCGGGGAGAGGGATGATCGTGGACCGAATTTACTTCCCGCAAGAAGGCCTCACGGGAACTATTGAATTCCCTTCCCATGGGTCCGCCATGGACGCAGTGTAGGATGCCCTCAGTCTTCCCGGGCTCAGGGTCCTGCTCGGGTTGCCGGTTGACCGTTCGAGGTGGAGGCGAAGGCCTCGGATTCCTCGATTCCCTCCGGTCTCTTGGGTTGGCTCGGGTGAACTCCCTTAGGTACCCTCGCTAGATGAGGGCCTCGATCTCATCTTTAAGGGTGTGGCAGTTGTACGTCTCGTGCCCATGGTCTCGATGAAAACGACAGTAGAACCTTTGGTCCTGTTTCTTATTGTTGCTCGGTCGGGGAGGGAGTTGGTCGATCCCTTTGTCCTCGATCTCTAAGAGGATAGCTGACACGTTCTAGGTTAGAGGTGTATATCTTTCAAAACGGGGCACCGGAGGTGGCCTCTTCTGACCGGACGTTTCTTTCGGAACTTTTTTGGCAGGCTCGCGTCGTCCGCTTTGCCCTTCCCTTTGGCTGCAGCTTCTTTGATGCCCTCGAGATGCAGAGCCTCCTCAGCCCTGTTGTATTTCTCGACCATGTTGAGGAAGTCGGGGAAATGACGGGCGGTTTCTTGGCTAATGAGGAGGTTTTTAGCAGGCTATGGCGAACATTGTGCCGGAAAGCTGCGGAGGCGATGCCAGCGTCAAGAGAGGAGACCACCCTCGCCTCGGTCGTGAACCTCCAACCGAAATCACGGAGTGGTTCACCTTCCTTCTGCTTGAGGTCCAGAAAGGACACGCTCGTCTTCTCGACCGTCCTGCTAATCACGAAGTGGGCCAGAAAGCTTGCTTCTAACTGGTCGAACGAGAAGACCGAGCCGGGGGTAAGCTTTGAGAACCATTCCCGAGCTGGACCACGCAGGGTGGCAGGAAAGGCGCGCCATAGGAAAGGATCTGATGCGCTGTGAATCAACATAAGGGTTTGAACACTTCCATGTGATCAGCAGGATCACCCTCGCCATTATAGGTCTCAAATTGGGGAAGCCTGAAACTTATGGGGATCTCGGTCTCTAATATTTGAGGGGAGAACGTGGGTCGGTTCGACCTGTACCCTTGCCCAGATAATGGGCCGCCCTCGCCGAGATGGGCGAGGCGGTTCTCCATCTCCTGGAGTCGTCAGAGGACGACACCGTCTTGTTCTTGTGGGCGAGTCAAACCGTGAGATTCGCTGCCCTGGGCTTCGAGCTGAGGATAGGTGATGTTGCGCACCTCGGTTCTGGGACCGCCTCACATAGCCTGGAGGAACTCATTCCTAAAGTTTTGGAACTCGGCTCTCGTGATTGGGGTCTGCTCTACTTGTCCGCACGAAGGCGGAGGCCCCTAGGGCAAGTGGCTGTGTTCTGGTTCCCGTTCTTGGGTCGGTTGCTTGCCGTGGTTCGGGACCGAGTTGGAAGTAGCCCCTCCCCTCGACCGGTTGATCTGCCAATCACGTCGTAAGTGAGGAGCAGCCACCGAGCGCAAGGCACTTTGTTCGGGTCCTCCCGTACCATGGGCTCGAGGACGACCGGAGCCATGGCTGCGAGAGGGAGGAGGGTCTGGACGACGTCCAGCGGGGAAGACTTTTTTGGCTTTGGGAGCCATGAAGAGGCCCAGCTTCGAGATGACGTCCTAAGCCGGGGTCGGACCGGTGTCAATGACGTGAGAGAATTTTCCACAGACGGCGCCAACCTGATGCTGTTTGTTTTTTGATGCGAGGGCAACATGTGTGAGTTCTTGTAATTTGTGAAGCAGAAGACACGACATTGGCATTGATCCGATCCTCGGCTGTAGGACCGGCTCAGGAGTAGCAGAAGAGGGAAAGAGGCTAGGTGTTCGGCTTGGGTTTCAGGGCTCGGCTCGAATCTACGTAGCTCTGCTCGGATCTTCTTGCCTGCACACTACCTAAAAACACCGGGAGAGTTCCCGACGACAAGCCCTCCGACGATCTAGTCAGTCACTAAAAATGCAACAGTAGCTAGGGTTCAGTGGAAAAAAAAATTTATTACCTCCAGAAGGAATAAGGGAGTGGTATTTATAAGCAGGGACTAACAGGTCTCTGGTCATGATGGGCCAGGTTGGACCCTGAGCTGACTGATGCCTGTTGGACCAGTTTAACCTGATGATCACGGGAAAGCGAAATCTGAGAAGATTTGACGGCCCATATGAGACCACGTCTTTTATACCATATCAACTACTACTATATGACGAAGGAAGTTGTGTTTCAGCTGGACTACAAATAAACCTATCCATATTACTATATAATGGAAAAAAGTTAGTGATTTAGCTGGACTACAAATAAAGCATGCAATACCAAATGAGACTTTTTTATTCCCTCGCTAACTAAATCAACTTTTTTACACAACAATAATAAGATATATAAACACATGCATTGCAGTTTCTAGAAATTTAGCTACATTCGTGCAACTTTCATGACATGACCTGGAAAAGAGGAACACGCAATGAGAAGAAAATATCCACCTAAGATCATGGACAGATGTTAAAATTATAGTACTTACATGGAAATAGTGCCTTATTATCAACAATACAACAACAAAATCCACTTCGAGTGAAAGGATCATAAGAGAAGGTCCAACAAGCAACGACACCTTTAAGAGAAAGACGTTGCTTCATTTTTAAGCATGGCCATCAACTCCAAATACCATGTCAACAAAAAAAACACGAATATTGAGGTTCTCTCTGCCCAGATTGTAGCATCCAAAAGATTCAACAAAAGATCCGTATTAGAGGCAGAATGAGTACAGTTTCCCTTTGGCTACAATAATGATTTCACTCTTCAGAAGAATAACAGAAGCTGCCCCAAAATACAAGGGGAAAACAACTACAAAACTAAAAACCCCACCAAACTTGTCCTAAATATTTATTTTTTCTAATTGGTACAAAATTCTTGTGTTTGTTTAGTAATCCATTCCTCCCATGCCTCCCATCGGTGGGCCCTCCTTTTCATCTTTAGGAAGCTCCACAACAACAGCTTCGGTGGTTGTCATCAACGAAGAAACACTGTAAGAAAAAATTGGAATCAGAACATCATGAGAACCCACACAATAGGATCTTACAGTTTACTACCAACTTTCTGAGTAACAAATCAAAGACAAAAGTTCTCAAGACAGATCAATCCGCCGTTTGAAAGGCTGAAATTTGAAAAGTTTTCTATCGAAAAGCGAAGAGGATTTGATCAGGATTTAAACAGAAGGGTTACAATACTAAGTAATTGCAGTGTGATCTAACAAAGAAAAAACTGCTCGCTAAAAAAAAAGGTCCAATTCTGTTAGTTGTGAATTACAGACCGTATTTCTTATTAAACTGGAAATTTCCCCACGATAGTAATTAGTGTTTTTTTTCTTCTTATTCCATTAAAATCTAGGATAGACTAATTGTAATACAAGGAAGAGAAAAGAAACTCTTAAATAGACGTCTAATGCTAAAATAGCCAAACACTAAGGGGTTAGATCTTTACCTTGCAGCATCAACCAGTGCAGTTCGGATTACTTTCAATGGATCTATAATACCTGCCTTGACCATGTCCACATATTCACCTACAGAGTACCAAAAAATAACAAATAAGAAACACTACAGAATAAACCCCAAAGCACAGCAAAGACGAGCCTAAAAGCACTGCAGAAAGAGCAATCTCATGAATTCTGAAAACCATCAAACAAATCATGAGGAGATAACGAGAATTTGGCTACAGAAGAATGGAAGCTGAAAGGACCAGCAGAAGTCTGATATCAAAAATATTTTTAGACTAAAATTACAATAAACATAGTCACTCAAGAAAAAACAACAAAATCATTAAGAAAATGACTCAAGAAAAACAACAAAATCATTAAGGAAATGATACTGAAAGGGAGCACGCATAAAAAAGAGTTGAAGTAGGAGAAACGGTAGATCTAAATAGGAGATCAAAAAAAGACTGCAAAAGAAAACTACCTTTGGCTGCATCATAACCAAGGTCCAGGTTGTCCTGTTCCAAAAGCTTGCCCACAACAACAGCTCCTTCAACACCAGCATTAGAAGCAATTGTGTGCACCGGGGTCTGCAATTGGAACAACATATAGATTTAGAATATACGATAAAAGAAAAGGAGCTATAATTGAGAATACCAGTAAAAAATCTGTTAAAAGGTTTAGGACCTTCAAAGCATTCTGGATTATTTGAACTCCAATCTTCTGATCAAAGTTGGCAGTTTGCAGTTTATCTAGTTCCCTGGACGCATACAAAAGAGCAACTCCACCACCTGCAGAGGAAATCACATAATTGCCTGTTACCACCAAAATGGGAAATTAAAAAAAAAAATTACTGTGTCCAAATCAAGAGATACCTGGTACAATTCCTTCTTCAACAGCAGCCTTTGTTGCATTTAGGGCATCAGTCACTCTATCCTTCTTCTCACCAACTTCTGCTTCACTAGCTCCTCCAATCTGCAAAATTCATTAGCACGATTACTTTGCAAAAGGTATAAAACTTGATTCTGTAGAAGTACCTCAACTCTGTTTCATAATTTAAGCAAGTACACCGCAGCATGGAACATTTTTAATTACTAACTATTACTGCAGACACTTTCAAACAACTATCATTCAGTTCACCAAAGAGAACATACAGTTCATTACTTACAGTAAATTTATGCCAGCACTGGTATGAGAATGATTAAAGTTACAAGCAAATCAACCTTGAGTTTACAACCTCTTAACAATGTAACAATGAAAACCTGTTGCATCTTGTTGATGTAACTAAGTATCTAAGAGCTCTGTTTCAATTAATCAACGAGGTATAAGCTTTATACATGACTCTTTGTGAAGATTTAAATAAAGCAACCAAAACCATAGATCATGTTCTCAAGGCTTTTGTTTTGAAGATTTCCAAGACCTCTGTTTCAATTAATGAACGAAGTATCGGGCTATCAGCTTCATAGATGACTCTTTGCAAAGATTTAAATTAGCAACCAAAACCATAGATCGTGTTCTCAAGGCTATTGTTTTAAATTGAGCAACGAAAAGTTTTAAGAAATTTATTTCTTTCCCAATAATTTATCAAACATTCAAAGTTCAAACGAATTATTTTTAAAATTAAGAGTTTAGAATCAATGATCTTCTGGCTTGGCATATTCATATTCCTGAGCTATCATGCATGTTGATCTTGAAAAAAAATCATTGTAAAAAACTTCAAAGCTCTAACTCATACTATATACGGAAATGCTTCACTAGGTTTCACACTGATATCTCAAATTACATCAAACAAAAGAATGCCTGAAAAGTTTGAAATGTTTTCCTACCTTTAGGACAGCTACACCACCAGAAAGTTTTGCCATTCTCTCCTGCAACTTCTCTTTGTCATAGTCAGAAGTGCTTGCCTCAATTGCAGACCTCAGCTGTCAGGGCAACATGCATAGTTTAGTCTTTGAGAAGGAAGCCAACAAGGGAACAAAATGAAATCGAATAAACATAACCAACCTGATCAACTCTCTCTTCAATGGCCTTCTTGTCACCAGCTCCATCAAGAACAACAGTGTCATCCTTTGATACTGTCACCTACACTTGACAGTTGGATGCATGAAAAAATGACAAACAAATCAAAGCAACCAATAATAAACCATAATTTAGTGTGACTAGGCTTAGCAAAATAAAAGTGTAGACAAATGAGAAAATTGAAGGCAGAGTACATAAATGAGAAAATGTTTGCTTAGCTGAATATGAAAATATACATACAGAAATAGACTTGGTAATTTCTCATAAGACATTACCAAGGACCTAAATTAAGACTAAAATCTGACTGAGCTGTTCGAAGATTATCTCACCTTTTTACAGGTGCCAAGCATGTCAAGCTCGACCTTTTCGAGATTCATGCCTAGTTCCTCAGTTATGAGCTGATGCATATAAAGAATAAGTTCAGTATTGTAACACAGTATCTTGTAATTAATTGGGAAAGCAACAAATAAAGAAGAATGAACTCACTTCTCCCCCAGTTAGCACAGCAAGATCCTGCAGGCTAGATTTCCTGTTCTCCCCAAATCCAGGTGCTTTAATGGCACAAATCTACATAAATATTTGACAAGGTTAATATACCATTCCAGTTTACAAATGTTGCTTAGGTAACAAACTGTACAGCACTGGAAAATGGAAACACAAACCTTTATCCCGGCACGAATCTTGTTAAGGATTAGAGTTGCCAATGCATCACTTTCAATATCTTCCGCAACAATAAGTAAAGGCCTTTGTCTCTGAACAAATGTTTCAGAATACCGATTAGTAAGTAACAGGTTCCTTTCAAGATTAGTAACAGATTATTTTTCAGAAACTCAAAAAGTAAAAATATCATTTACCTTCAATGCCAATTCCAGCACCTTCACCACTGCATTCAGGCTAGAAATTTTCTTTTCATGAATCAGAATGAGAGGATCATCCAGTTCCTAGAAGTAGCAATAGAAAAATAATAATAACAATAATAATAATAATAAAACGGAATAGGAAAAGAAAAGATAATCAGTTATTGCAAAGCTTTGAAACTAAAAAGAATAACTTACACATTTCTGGGTCTTCTGGTTAGTTATGAAGTGAGGTGATATATAGCCTCTGTCAAGCTTCATACCCTCAACAACTTCCAATTCATTGTAGAGTGTTTTCCCATCCTGTCAATATAATCAAAATCAATTTATACAAGCACGAAGCAACACCTGACTAATAACAATGCAGCTTTTACAAGCCTGCGAAGAAACAAAAACCAATAAAATCCAAGGGAAGTCATGGAAGTGATGAAGGACCAGTGATACGAGGTTCTTCCACAGCCGTCCAAATCACAATCCGGATCTGACGACCCAATTGGAGAGTTCGTGAGCCGGGTCTCTTAAACTAGCAATCCACAAGTTTTTTCCTCATTCTTGAAATGAACATTTCTATTTATCAACTCATTAACTTCTCAAAATGCTGAAAACTCCTTATGTAGCTTATTTCGATTATCACTCCTGTATTTTATGTATTAATTCACATAAAACTCAAAGGAGCATCTAAGTCTCCCAACTCTATACCATGCACCACCTATTGCTCTAGTGTACTGCGGTTCCGAACCATGAACCAACAACAAACAAAGCAACATTGTCAGGTAATATTGTGAAAGACAAGTAATTGAATCGTTATTTATTACTAGATCTGTGCACATCTATGAATGTAAAGGAAAAAAATAGGAAGTGAAGCACTTTTCCGATGATAGAACTATTAATTGTGGGTACATGGACAAATTCCAATCTCAAAGAGGGTAACACATGTGACAACACTCAATGACTCACCAGCTACACAAACACGCTTGCTATATAAAAAACTTACTTGAATGGTGATGACACCCTCCTTTCCGACTTTTTCCATTGCTTTTGCAATAAGCTCACCAATTTCTCTTTCCCCATTAGCAGATATTGTGCCAACCTGGAAAAGAGAGCCCACAGCCAAAAGTGAATTACAATACAGGTAGACAAAGCATTTTTATTTACCCACTTTACTAATGTACAGATAAAATAAATACAACATTAAACATTTGAACGTCACACTGAACAGTGAAAAAACATAAAAGACTTCTGAAGGCAGTATGAAACTCTCTATAACTACCTGGGCAATCTCCTCTGACGTGCTGATCATTTTGGCCCTACTCTTGAGATTAGTTACAACAGAATCAACTGCCATTGATATACCACGCCTTAGATCCATTGCATTCATCCCTGCTGCCACCGACTTGCACCCTTCAGCAAATATGGCCTTTGTGAGCACAGTAGCACAAGTTGTACCTGCACAAAATAAGCATAAAGGAAAATCAGCGCAACAAATAACACACCTCAGAGAATTCACAACAAATCTACGATTCTGTGCCATCAAGAGTGCAGCTGCATGAGAACTGAATCAAAAAGAGAAAAATAAACTATTAGAAAGAGACTATGTAAAGATTAATTCCCAAAGCACAAGACAACTCACAAAGAAAAGGACAATGGCCCACTGTCCCCAAGATAAACAGAAGAATTCAAGGTATACAAAGTAATTGTACAACATGTGCAAAGGCAACCAGGCAGCAGAAGCGACTCGAGAAACCATAGAAGCTCAGTTCATTTTGTTCAGACAAACTAACAAAATCAAAGGAAAAAGGAGAACTAAACAAAAGAAGAAGAAGAGAGAGCAAAGGAGAAGAAAGATGAGAGAATAAATCAGAGAATGGAGAAAGCAACAGAATAGCAGACCCACACAAACGAGGAAAAGGTTAGAGAAAAGGCAGCTGCAGCAGCCACAACAATAGCACAATATAATGAAAAAAATCTTATAACTAAAACTCAAACAGGTTAACCAAATCTGATAAGCAAGTTTCATTAAAAGAATCTTCATATTTGATATCGTGACACACGATTCTTCTGAAGCTAGAACGGTGATGTTATAACTAAAACTCATATGCATGGTTCTTTTGAATCTAGCACGAGAATGTTATAATTAAGCTTATACATGGTTGTTTTGAAAATATCATAACTCAACCCATACAGGTCAGAAAGAACAAAAATTATAAGCATCCTAATAAAAAATAACATATAGAACAAATAACTTAGGCTCCGTGGCATTGCGCTGTTTGGGCCTGAAAGCCTTTTTCTAGTCTCAAAATAGTGTCTGGCAAACTATAGGTGTTTGGCAAATTTAATTGAAAGCGTGTTTAATCCAAAGCAATTTTTTTTCTTCTAAAATACTATTTTTACCATTTTTTTCCTCAAGCACCTAAATTGATGCATTTGAACAGCTTTTCAAAGAAGTACTTTTTCTTACTACAAAAAAGATTTAAATTAAATACTATAATTCTTTCAAAGAGTACTTTTGGTACCAAACACTTTCCAGCAAAAGTATTTTTAGTTTCCAGCAATACCAAACAGAGAGCCTTAAGTTAAATGTGCTTCACAATTCAATACTTGAGTGAGAAAACTAACCATCACCGGCTACATCATTAGTCGCATTAGCAACCTGTTTCACCAGGCTGGCACCCATGTTCTTCACTCTGTCCTTGAACTCAATACTCTTTGCCACAGTGACACCATCCTTCGTAACTTTTGGTGCACCGAAACTTTGCTCCAGAACAACATTCCGACCCTTGAAATTCAAAACGCATTCATGCAATCAGTATACCACCAGTTACAACAACAAAAACTAGCTACTAAAAAGTGCAATGCTAGCGAGCACATCAAGAATAAGAAATTTCAAATATTTTGGAACCAGATCCTACAGAAAGCAAGATTAGATTATACCTTTGGTCCCATAGTGACCTTGACAGCATCCGCAAGCTCCTCAACTCCCTTAAGCATCAAAGCACGTGCTTCAACTCCAAATTTGATGTCTTTCGCCGCATAGTTTCTGGTCCCTCCCAGCCTACTTCCGATCTAATACACCATTAGACAATCACATCACTCAAATCAAAAATCCAAACTCACCAAAAATCAACCAAAAAATTCAAACAGAAATAAAATTCAAAATTCCGATCTTCACCAGTTTTCCGCTGGTGCTGGCAGAAACCCTACAAAGAAGAAAAAAATTTCCAAGAATGAGAATCATAGTCTTAACTACAAAATCAAACAAAAGGATCTACATTTGGCGAAAATCTCACCTGGCTTTGGACGCGAGGCTAGCGGCAGCGCGATACATGATGGACGATTTGGATCTTAGAGAAATGAGATCGTTGGATTTAGGGTTACGGTTTCAGAAATGACGAGAGATTGAGAGCGAAGAAGATGCTTTAAAATGAGGAGAGGCTTCCAGAGAGAGAGAGAGGATCCAGAAGCCTCTATTAGGGTTTAGGGGTTTAGTTTAGGATTATATACACGGGAATTTTTTAACTTAACGTGGACTGGCTACGTGGGCAAGTTTTATATGGATTTGTGTTTCTTGAGGGGAAACAAAGTAAAGGGTTCGGCTCCGAGGCTGCGGTACATTTTACCGCAGTTGTGGGAGTTCGAGTTTGAGTCCGATCCGAAATACTGTACTACATTTCACGAGCCAGCACCGGTTCAAGAAGTTGGGCCTGGATTTTATAGGCCCAATTTGGATGGCCTTAGTCTGGGCCTGTCTGGCCCATTATTATAGTTATATAGATCTGTTTTCGCTAATTTAAAAAAAATAAATAAATAAATAAATAATCAATCAAGATAAGAAAGAACAGGACTTGACACAGTAATCTTCAGAATCAGGGTTATATTCATATTATCTTTTCCCTTCCCTTTTTTGTTGGTATGGTGATGGTTGTATAGTGTTAGGAACCATTTAGTCTTGATATGGGTGAGGAATAACGAGGCCCATCCTGGGCCACTAGATTTCCTCAGGATACGCGCCCTTCTGATCCTTCTGATCTGCCACATCACCTCCGGAAAACTGCCCGGAGCCCTGCCATGTCAGCCCGAAAACCGCTCCGGCGTCTGCCACATCAGCCCTATACCGCCCGGCTTTCCACCGCTTTCAGCCACTCGGGTAATTGGGTCCGGCCCAGCCCCAAACGGGTCTGGACCCGATTGGCTTCCTCTATAAATACCAGACCCTCCCCCCTGTCTACAGGTAATCAATCTTTCTTCCACAAAACTAGTTACTGTTGCTCTATCTTAAGTAACTGACTAGATCGTCGGAGGGTCTGCCACCGGGACCAACCCCGGTGTTCCTAGACCGTCTGCAGGTACACCAGACCTCGGATCCGAGCCCCCCGATCCGAGCCAAGCATCCAGCCTCGCCTCACCCCAGCCTGTCACGGGTACTGCTCGGCCAGCCGAGGGTCGTCCGGGATGTTAACGCCGTCCAAGGTCCCCTCCCCCCTCAGATCCAGCAGCTCCATGTCTCCTTCTCGGGGGAAGACCTGGAAGGGGTGCGGCTCCCGTATTGCAACGCCCTCATCATCAACCTCAGCATGGCCAATTTTGACGCTCGGTGAATCCTTGTGGACAATGGGAGCTCAGTCAACATTTTGTTTCTCGAAGCCTTCGAGAACCTGAAGCTCTCCCGCGACAAGCTTAAGCCGGCGGGGTACACCTTGCACGGGTTCTCGGGTGTCCCTGTAACAATTGAAGGGATCGTCACACTAGATGTCACTGCAGGTACGACCCCAGACCAAAGAACCGAGTCCATGGACTTTATGGTGGTAAACGTCCAGGCAGCCTACAATGCGATACTCGGTCACCCGGGCCTCTGCTCCCTCCAGGCTGTCCCCTCAGCTTATCACCAGAAAATGAAGTTCCCCACCAAGACCGGAGTAGGAGTAGTCCGGGGGAACCAGGAAGCTGCTCGCTCTTGCTACATGACAGCAATCGGGAGCGGCGTGTTTCCCCTCAACGCCGTCGAGATGTGGCCCCAAAGGACCCAGCCAGAGCTGGAGTCGGCAGACGAGCTGAAAGATATCTCGTTCGAGACAGGGGATCCATCGAAGCAATTTCGAGTAAGTCGCTCCCTCACCCCTCACCTTAAGTCTGACCTCATCACCTGCATTCGCCGCAATGTCGACCTCTTCGCCTGGAAGCCTTCTGACATGCCTGGTATCTCCGAGGATCTCATCATGCACAAACTCATCGTGATCCCCAAGTCGAAGCCGGTTGTCCAAAAGCGACGTAAGTTCGCTCCGGAACGACAGCAGGCGGTGAATGCGGAAGTCGACAAGCTCCTGGCCGCACGCTTCATCCAAGAAGTCAGCTACCCCGAGTGGCTGGCAAACGTCGTCATGGTCAAGAAGGCGAGTGGGAGCTGGAGGATCTGTATAGATTTCACGGACTTCAACAAGGCATGCCCGAAAGATCCATTCCCCCTCCCCAGAATCGATGCTCTTATCTATGCAACATCGGGTCACGAGCTCATGTCCTTCATGGATGCATTTTCAGGCTACAACCAGATCCGCATGTTCCCTCCCGATATCGCCAAGACATCCTTCGTTACAGACCAGGAGCTGTACTGTTACAGGGTCATGCCCTTCGGGCTGAAGAACGCGGGCGCCACCTATCAGAGACTTGTCAACCGGGTCTTCAAGGAGCAAATCGGGCGCAATATGGAGGTATATGTGGACGACATGCTCATCAAGAGCCAGTGGGGGAAGGATCACGTCGCCGATCTAGAGGAGGCCTTTGGGTACTTCGGACCCATAATATGAGACTCAATCCGGCCAAATGCGCCTTCGGCGTCTCCGCGGGAAAGTTTCTTGGCTTTATTGTCAGCCAGCGAGGCATCGAGGCGAACCCCGAGAAGATCCAGGCCATATTAGACATGGCTCCTCCCAGGAACATCAAAGAGGTCCAGCGGCTGACGGGGAGACTGGCGGCCATCGGTCGTTTCCTCTCCAAGTCTGGAGAGAAGTCTCTTCCGTTCTTCAAAGCCCTGTGCGGCACCGGAGGGTTCGAGTGGGGTACCCAACAGCAAGAGGCCTTCGCCCAATTGAAGGAGTACCTCGCAAACCCTTCCCTCCTCAGCAAGCCCGAACCAGGAGAGTCACTCTGGCTCTACCTATCAGCCTCGGAGAAGGTGCTCAGCGCCGTTCTCGTTCGGGAGGAAGAGGGATCACAGAAGCCTCTGTATTATGTGAGCAAGGTCCTGCTTGATGCCGAGACCAGATACTCTCGGATGGAGAAAGTAGCCTACGCCCTGGTCATGGCCTCGCGAAAACTCCGCCCATATTTTCAATCTCATTCGGTCCGGGTACTGACGAACCAACCCCTGAAGGCCGTACTCTACAAGCCGGAGAGCTCGGGTCGACTCGTCAAATGGTCGATCGAGCTCAGCCAGTATGACATTGGCTATCAACCCAGAACAGCCATCAAGGGGCAGGCACTCGCAGAATTCATTATGGAGTGCACCATCTCCGAGCACCCTGCAAGCAAGGAAAGCGACCAGACGTGGGAAGTTTACATCGATGGTTCCTCCTGCGAGGCGGGCAGCGGAGCTGGCATCATCCTGCGAGGCCCAGATGGTTTTCTTCTACAATACTGCCTCTGCCTCAACTTCCCGGCCTCCAACAACGAGGCCGAGTACAAGGCCATGATCGCTGGTCTCACCTTGGCTCATCAGGCCGGCGCCAGACAGATCAGGGCTTTTAGCGACTCCCAGCTCGGGGTCAACCAGATCACCGGGGAGTACGAGGCCCGTGACGATCACATGGTCCGGTACCGAGCTGTAGTTCAACGCCTACTAACGTCCTTCGACGAGTCTGCTGTTTTGAGAATCCCCCGGGAACAGAATGTCCAGGCCGACGCCCTGTCAAAGCTGGCTTCCTCTTCCTTCGAAGGTCTCGACCGCACGGTCCTGATCGAAGTCATGTTAAAACCAAGCATCGACATCCCGGAGGCCCTGTGCATTGAAGGCGGAGCTCCCCCCGAAGACTGGACCACTCTTATTAGGCGATTTCTCGTCAAGGGAGAGCTCCCCGAAGACCGAGCCGAAGCAAGAAGGGTCAGGGCCCGAGCGGAAAGATTCACAATAATCGACTTGACACTCTTCAAAAGGTCCTACACTACCTCGGATGGCCGACCCTATCTCCGCTGCCTCACTCCCAATGAAGCCAAATATGCCCTCAAGGAATTACACAAGGAGATCAGCGGATACCACATGGGAAGTCGCTCGCTCGCGCGAAAGGCTTTGAACCACGGGTACTACTGGCCCACCATGTTGCAGGACGCTCTAACCCTTGTCAAAAAATGTGGCCCCTGTCAAAGGTTCTCACCCATCAAGAGGGATCCGCAAGCAAACCTCCGGTCCATGGCCAGTCCGACCCCCTTTGCAATGTGGGGAATGGATCTGGTAGGCCCCTTTCCAAAGGCAACAGGGCAGCAAAAATTTCTTATAGTAGCAATCGACTACTTTACCAAATGGATCGAGGCAGAGCCATTAGCAACGATCACCGAGCAACAGACGCAGCAATTCTTCTGGAAGCACATCATCTATCAGTTCGGGATCCCTCAAGTGCTCGTCACAGATAACGGGACCCAATTTGCGGGCAAGCATTTCCGCAAGTTCTGCGAAGATCTCGGTATCCAGCAGCGCTTGTCCTCAGTATGTCATCCCCAGTCCAACGGGCAGGCGGAGAACGCAAACCGTCAGATCCTCGACGGACTCAAGAAGCGACTCGATAATTCCTCCAAGGGATTATGGGTCAACGAGCTGCCAAGTGTTCTATGGGCCCACCGAACGACGAAGAGGATCCCGACAGGGGAGTCGCCCTTCAATCTGACATAGGTGCAGAGGCCGTCATTCCCCTGGAGATAGGGATCCCCTCTCCCCGGATCATGGCCTTCGATGAGGCGAGTAACTCTTTACAGCTACGAGCCGACCTGGACCTCGTTGACGAGGTCAGGGAGAAGTCGGCCATTAGAAGGAGTATCTACCAGCAGAGGATCGAGAGGTTCTACAACAAGAAGGTGCGCCCAACTAACATCAAACTCGGAGACCTTGTTCTCCGGAAGCTGGCGGTATCCAACTCCGGCCAGAAAAGAAAGTTGGCACCAAACTGGGAGGGCCCTTACAAGGTATCAGAAGTCGTACGTCCCGGTACATATCGCCTGACCAGCGCCGAAGGCGAGCCCATCAAAAGGCCCTGGAACGCGGAGCACCTGATCAAGTTCTTAGGAGGGGGTAGCCTCCATATCCATGTAAATTATCGTGATTGTAATCGGCACTTCGTGCCTAGTCTTTTGTAATAGCTCAAATATATTGTAAATATGCCAGCTTTCTTAAAACGAGCCATGGCTCCTTATTTTGTTACCAAAGAAAATGTTCCGCTCTCGGCCCGCGGATGGAATCCCGAGCCAAAACAGCTTCCCTCAGAAGCTTATGGTTCGGCCCTTGGACGGAATCGCGAACCAGAACAGCTTTTCTTACAAGCTTATGGTTCGGCCCTCGGATGGAATCCTGAGCCAGAAAAGCTTCTCTCACAAAGCTTATGGCTCGGCCCTCGGACGGGATCGCGAGCCAGAATAGCTTCTCTTACAAGCTTATGGTTCGGCCCTCGGATGGAATCCCGAGCCAGAAAATCTTCTCTCACAAACTTATGGCTCGACTCTCGGACGGAATCGCGAGCCAGAACAGCTTCTCTTACAAGCTCGGTCGGCTCGGCCTGACCGCACCGTCTCTCCCCGAGAACATGTGCAGGAGCTCTTCGTCCACCCTGAGCAAGGCGGGTGCCTTCTCCAAGGCACCGCGACCTTGACGCTCGGCGGCGACCCTCCGCTACGCCTGCAGTTGCCTTTCTCACCGGTATGGGGGCTCGGCATCCGTCCCTCACTCGGTTGGGGCTCCTTACAGCGCATCAACCTATGTACGAGGCGACATCCGCCAGCCACGCCCACACCGTCTCTCCTCGAGAACATGTGCAAGAGCTCGGCGTCCACCCCGAGCAAGACGGGTGCCTTCTCCAAGGCACCGCGACCTTGACGCTCGGCGGTGACCCTCCGCTACGCCTGTAGTTGCCTTTCTCACCGGTATGGGGGCTCGGCATCCGTCCCTCGCTCGGTTGGGGCTCCTTACAGCCCATCAACCTATGTACGAGGCGACATCCGCCAGCCACGCCCGCACCGTCTCTCCCCGAGAACATGTGCAGGAGCTCGGCGTCCACCCCGAGCAAGGCGGGTGCCTTCTCCAAGGCACCGCGACCGTGACGCTCGGCGGCGACCCTCCACTACGCCTGCAGTTGCCTTTCCACCGGTATGGGGGCTCGGCATCCGTCCCTCGCTCGGTTGGGGCTCCTTACAGCCCATCAACCAATGTACGAGACGACATCCGCCAGCCACGCCCGCACCGTCTCTCCCCGAGAACATGTGCAGGAGCTCGGCGTCCACCCCGAGCAAGGCGGGTGCCTTCTCCAAGGCACCGCGACCTTGACGCTCGGGACGACCCTCCGCTACGCCTGCAGTTGTCTTTCTCACCGGTATGGGGGCTCTGTGTCCGTCCCTCGCTCGGTTGGGGCTCCTCACAGCCCATCAACCTGTGTACGAGGCGCCATCCGCCAGCCACGCCCGCACCGTCTCTCCCCAAGAACATGTGCAGGAGCTCGGCGTCGGCCCCGAGCAGGGCGGGTGCCTTCTCCAAGGCACCGCGACCTTGACGCTCGGCAGCGACCCTCGACACTCTTCAAAAAATGGTTCTCACAAACACGGGGGCTCGACGAACCAAAGCTCCAATCTCGGTTCCGACCCCGTGTTGCCAAAATTTTGTTAAGGTTTAGAGCGTCCGCCTTCGGCAGACACTCCGAGCCTCATGTCGAATTATCGACCACCCTCTCACCCGCGAACAACTCGGGGTTTTACGGCCTTGACCGGCCTAAACCCCGAACTGTTCGAGGGTGGCAGGGGGGCCATCGACCCGCTGCTCCCACCATCAGGGATCAAACGCTCTGAGCCCTCGAGCTGTTCAGCTGAACCTCCTCTCGCCCAAGAACAACTCGGGGTTTACGGCTTTGACTAGCCCGAAACCCCAAATTGTTCCCGGATGACAGGAGAGCTGCCACACATCGGAAACATTATCTTCTCTGGGCGCCCACCTTTGGCAGGCACCCGAGTCAGATGGCTCACTGGTTGACAAATGACAAGGAGTGTGGGGGTTATGTAGCCCCCTGAGGCCCTCCTTTATTGCATCTGGAAATGCGAAACGACGGAAGGCGAAACGTCGCCATAAATGTTCATGAGAATGCGAAACGTCGCAATTAAGGACGCAGTCGCGTCAGTAGCGACCCTTCGTATCTATGACACTGACCAACATCGGCATCCGAGGCAACCACGGTTAAAGGAAACGAATGTTCTTATTGATTACTCATTGCTTACAACTCAATGAACGTCGGTACAAATACAAAGAAAAAAGAAGGCTCACAAATCACTCACGCTCGCCGGGGAACTCAAATTTAGGGCTCCTATCACGATCGGTCGGGCCGATCAGGGAAGACACTCCCGCCACCGAGCTCCCCGCATCGTCCGGCTGGGCCTCAACCAACGAAAACGGCAGAGACCGCCTCGGGGTCGAGTTGCTCGCCTCTTCGACCAGACCCGCTCTCAATATGAGCTTCAGCCGGCGAATCTCCAATTCCTTCTCCACAACGGTCTCACGAAGAAAAGACTCCGAAGCCGAGCGCCCGCTAGAGGCGTCCGAGGCAGACCAGTCCGTCTCGATTACCCACCAGTCCCGGTCGGCTACGACCTTCCTCAGACGAGTGACCTCTAGACCGAGCTCCCTTGACTTATTCAGAAAATAATTCTTAGTGGCCTCTCGGTCCCGAGCCAGCTTTCGTCGGTGGTCCAGAACGGGGTCGGGGTCCCGAGTCCCACGCCTCTACCAAAAGATAAAAACGAATTATCACAAAAATGCAAGTCTTGAGAGGTCGGCCCAAAAAAGTATATTTTCATTTCCAAAATTTTGATACCAAAAATCGCGGTGGCCAGTCCGCTGAAGGCATTTACATCAAAAAAACAAATACAAAAACATCTATTCTTGGGGGTCGGGTGGCACCTTGTCATCGCCTTGGCCTTCCCCGGCGCCATCGCCGCCAGGGGTCGGAGGCAAGTCCGAACGCCATCCGAAGCAGAGGTGGTCGACGTTGCACTCGAGGTAGATGTACCTAAAATGGGACTTGGCCTGTTCGTACGCCTCGTCCTGCGCTGCCACCAAGGTCTCCCCTAAAACCGCCTCCAAATCCGCCACGGCCTTCTTCGCTTTTTCCGCCTCAGCCGCCTCAGCCGCGACCTTCTTCAACAGATCCTCCCGGTCCTGCTTATGAATCTTAACAAGAGACTCTAACTGAGCCTCGTGAACGAGCACTTGGTCCCGGACCTCTTTCAGATCATCCGTCGCCTTATTCAGCTCCCGAAGGTACTTCTCCGCCTGCTTCCGCTCGAAGAGAATTTCCTTCTCCAGGCACTTGTGGACGTGCTGGCCGTGGAGCATCGCCTGTTTCAAAGAGATCAAGATTAGTGATAATTACAAGCCAAGTCAACAAACAGAACTCAACCGACTTACCGAGAGGTTGGCTTGGGCCCACCGCATATAGGCCTGGTCGGCCGTCTGTGCCGCCAGGGCCATACCATCGCGCTCGGTAATGGCCTTCGAAACGAACTCCATCGAGACGGGTCCGTCAAGGATAGTGTCCCCCTTTAAAATTGACCAGTCGGGAACGAAAGGCATCGTAGCCATCCTCCCCACCAGCTCCGCGGCGCCCGGTCGAACCGGGGGAAGCTATTGCGACGGAGCTTCCACGGTCTTCCCCGAGCCGCCCGCCGCATCTCGAGCCGACCTCGACGAGCGGGAGGGGTGCTGATGGTGCTTCTTCTGCTTCTTGGCCGGCGATTGCCCCTCGGGCACTGGAAGAGGCGTCTGTGAGGTCCCTCCGGCTGGCGGAGCCTGGGCGGCCAACTTCTTCCTCTCGGCCGCTAGGCGATCCTGCTCCTCTTTCTTCTTCTTCTCCAACCTCGTCTTCTTGGCCGCGGCGAGCAATATCTTCTTGGCTTGCGCCTGTTGTGCCGACATCCCTACAACAAGATAAGAAGAGAAAGCTAACGTTAACACGAAGGCAGAAAGATGAACAAATATGGAAAGAAACATACTAGGGTCGGCGAGACTCAGCCCGGCCCTCGCAAGGTGGATCTCGGTCACTCTGGGCCATGCAATGCTGTGACCCCCTACTATCGCCGCCACTTTCTCCCACTCCTTGGCCGATAAATCGCTCCTCTTCGGAGGCTTGCGTCTCGGCTTTACGAAGTTCCTCTGGGTCGGAATCTCCCAAGATCCATCGGTCTTAACAACAAAATACTTGTCCCTCCAATTTTTTATCGAATCCAGGTGGCCGTGCATCACCTTCTTGTCCAGCCTCGGTGAGAAGTAGAATACCCCCTCCTGATCTCCGAGCGAACCAATTCCAAAGATGGCATGGAAGTACAACAGTCTCAGCTTCACCCCCTTCTCTTGGCATTTCAGGATGAAGCAAACAAGATGCTTCCAAGAGTTCGGGCCGTACTGCATAGGGCACAGTTCCGCCCAGTTCAAAACCCTCTTCACAAAAGGGTGCAACGGCAGTCTTAGTCCCGAGAGGAAGACGTCCTCTGGGAAAATGTAGTAGCCCGGGACCAGATATGTTGTAGGTCGGATGCCGGGGCTTGGAAGAAGGAGCTCGTACTCCAGCAGAATGTAGTAGGCAGCCCTGATAATGTTGAGATACTCCGGCCTCAGGGTGGTCGGGGTACTATCCGCGCAGATCTTCACTCGTGTGTTCTCGCCCGGTACCAGAGGGATCGGTTGGATATCTTTGATATCGTCAGGATACATACGAATCGACACAGGATTCCGGAAGGTGACTGGGGGAACATCGAGACCCGTCCTCGGCGCGTCCTCGTCGGGCGAGGAGGGACTGTGTGGGATCATCATCTCTTTCTTCTTCCGACGAGGGCGAGCCTTGCGCTCGGGGGAAGGCGTCGACAAAGGTGGTAGAGGAGGAAGATCTTCTCCGACCCCAGCTGGTCCCCCGGGCGCGTCCTGACCGGCCACCTGTTCTTCCGTCTAGCCCCCGTCTCCCTCGCCTTCCTCGTCACCCTCGTCCACCTGCTCATCGTCGTCCCCCTCCTCTTCATCATCACCCATCTCCTGATCCGACTCCTCGGCCTCATCCTCGCTATCCCCCTCGTCGTCCTCCTCGCCACCCTCTTCCATGGGCTCCTTCTCCGGCCTCCTAGACCTCAACGGTTGCACCACAAAGACTACATCATCACCTCCGTCTGAGTCGGGGTCGAAAAAAACCTCCTCTATCACCTTGTACTTACTCAGGGACGAGGACGTTTCCAACTTCGACTCCTGCCCAGAGCGACCGTACGAGCTAGCCTCAGATCCAGACTGAGTTCGCGACATTGCTAAAAGAAAATTACTAACCTGGTACGTGGAAAGTTACTTTCACTGGAAAATCCGCCGACGGCGATTAAGATTCTCTCTTGCTGAAAATTGGAAAGTGAGTAATGAAAATGTAAATAAAGAAATGAGAAGGGGTGGGGGTTTTTAAAGAGGAAAATGACTCCTCGATTTTCACAAATGAAGATCTAGCCGTTGGATCTTATCTGACAAGATCTAACGGCCACCAAGATCTAAACAAGCTTTGATCTTTGCGCCATGACGTCAGCAATAAAGTGTGAAATTACCCCACTACCCCTTCACCTTTTCCATCCACAAGACTTCTTTCTCCAAGTCAGAAGGGTCGACGCTCGGATCAAAGCTCGAGCCATACCACCTCCGTCTTTCTTGGTGGGGCTCGGAGCTCGGATAGCAGCACGAGCCAATTCCCCTTCTCTTTACAGAAGGGTCGACGCTCGGACCGAAGCTCGAAGCCATGCCACCTTCATCTTTCTCGGTGGAGCCTCGGAGCTCGGATCGAAGCTCGAGCCATACCACCTTCATCTTTCTCAGTGGGGGATCGGAGCTCGGATCGAAGCTCGAGCCATATCACCTTCATCTTTCTCGGTGGGGGCTCGGAGCTCGGATCGAAGCGCGAGCCATACCGCCTTCATCTTTTTCGGAGGGGGCTCGGGACCCGGATAGCAGCACGCGCCAATTCCCCTTCTATCTTTACAGAAGGGTCGACGCTCGGATCGAAGCTCAAAGCCCTACCACCTTCATCTTCCTCGGTGGAGCCTCGGAGCTCGGATCGAAGCTCGAGCCATACCACCTTCATCTTTCTCAGTGGGGGCTCGGAGCTCGGATCGAAGCTCGAGCCATACCGCCTCCGTCTTTCTTGGTGGGGGCTCGGAGCTCGGATAGCAGCACGAGCCAATTTCCCTTCTCTTTACGGAAGGGTCGACACTCGGACCGAAGCTCGAAGCCATGCCACCTTCATCTTTCTCGGTGGAGCCTCGGAGCTCGGATCGTAGCTCGAGCCATACCACCTTCACCTTTCTCAGTGGGGGCTCGGAGCTCGGATCGAAGCTCGAGCCACACCACCTTCATCTTTCTCGGTGGGGGCTCGGAGCTCGGATCGAAGTGCGAGCCATACCACCTTCATCTTTTTCGGAGGGGGCTCGGGGCTCGGATAGCAGCACGAGCCAATTCTCCTTCTATCTTTACAGAAGGGTAGACGCTCGGACCGAAGCCCGAAGCCATTCCACCTCCGTCTTTCATGGTGGGGGGTCGAAGCTCGGATAGCAGTACGAGCCAATTTTCCTTCTCTTTACAGAAGGGTTGACGCTCGGACCGAAGCTCGAAGCCATGCCACCTTCATCTTTCTCGGTGGAGCCTCGGAGCTCGGATCGAAGCTCGAGCCATACCACCTTCATCTTTCTCCGTGGGGGCTCGGAGCTCGGATCGAAGCTCGAGCCATATCACCTTCATCTTTCTCGGTGGGGGCTCGGAGCTCGGATCGAAGCGCGAGCCATACCGCCTTCATCTTTTTCGGAGGGGGCTCGGAGCTCGGATAGCAGCACGAGCCAATTCCCCTTCTCTTTACGGAAGGGTCGACGCTCGGACCGAAGCTCGAAGCCATGCCACCTTCATCTTTCTCGATGGAGCCTCGGAGCTCGGATCGAAGCTCGAGCCATACCACCTTCATCTTTCTCCGTGGGGGCTCGGAGCTCGGATCGAAGCTCGAAGCCATTCCACCTTCGTCTTTCTCGGTGGAGCCTCGGAGCTCGGATCGAAGCTCGAGCCATACCACCTTCATCTTTCTCCGTGGGGGCTCGGAGCTCGGATCGAAGCTCGAGCCATACCACCTCCGTCTTTCTTGGTGGGAGCTCGGAGCTCGGATCGAAGCGCAAGCCATACTGCCTCCATCTTTTTCGGAGGGTGCTCGGTGCTCGGATAGCAGCACGAGCCAATTCCCCTTCTATCTTTACAGAAGGGTCGACGCTCGGATCAAAGCTCGAAGCCATACCACCTTCATCTTTCTCGGTGGGGCTCGGAGCTCGGATCGAAGCTCGAGCCATACCACCTTCATCTGTCTCGGTGGGGGCTCGGAGCTCGGATCGAAGCGCGAGACATACCGCCTCCGTCTCGCTCGATGGGGGCTCGAAGATCGGATCGAAGCGCGAGCCATACCGCCTCCCTCTCTCTCGGTGGGGCTCGGAGCTCGGATAACAGCACGGCCAATTCCCTTTCTCTTTACAGAAGGGTCGACGCTCGGATCGAAGCTCGAACCAAACCACCTTCGTCTTTTTCGATGGGGAGGGGGGCTCGGAGCTCGGATCGAAGCTCGAGCCATACCACCTTCTCTTTCTCGGTGGGGGCTCGGAGCTCGGATCGAAGCGCGAGCCATACCGCCTCCGTCTCTCTCGATGGGGGCTCGAAGCACGGAGAGCATCCCGAACACCAGATTCTCTCCTCGCTCTTCCAACTAGTAAGGAGATCGTCGTCCACGGACCCAAGGAGGTCGGCTGCCGACCCCCAAGCGCTCGACAAACCGTCCCCCTCAGGTCTCGGCCACCGACCCCTAACGCTCGACAAAACAAACCCAAAGGGAAGGCCTCGACGACCCCTCGCTCTTCCAACTAGCAAGGCGGTCGTCTGCCAATCCTTGGGGGTCGTCTGCCGACCCTTGTGGCTCGTCTGCCGACCCCATGGACTCGTCCGCCAACCCCCAGGCCTCAAAAGGCACACTAATGGCTCTTACTCCACTACACAGCCTCCCGCGCAAGCTCCAACAAGGGATCCATTCCTCCTAACCCCTGGCCTCTCCGGAAAAATAACAGATCCTGCCTTCTCACACCGACATCTGCCATTCCCCCAGAGGCAAAGAGTCACTCCTACACGTCTGGATTACCCAGCCCTACAGGAGCGTGGGGCTTGTGATATG
This sequence comes from Hemerocallis citrina, assembly GCA_017893485.1. Classification (NCBI taxonomy): domain Eukaryota; kingdom Viridiplantae; phylum Streptophyta; class Magnoliopsida; order Asparagales; family Asphodelaceae; genus Hemerocallis; species Hemerocallis citrina. The sequence continues at coordinate 150,251,679 of CM030363.1, read as the reverse complement.
GGTCAGGAATAACGTGGCCCATCCTGGGCCACTGGATCCCCTCAGGATACGCGCCCTTCTGATCCTTCTGATCTGCCACATCACCTCCGAAAAACTGCCCGGAGCCCTGCCATGTTAGCTCGAAAACCGCTCCGGCGTCTGCCACGTCAGCCCTATACCGCCCGACTTTCCACCGCTTCAGCCACTCGGGTAATCGGGTCCGGCCCAGCCCCAAACGGATCTGGACCCGATTGGCTTCCTCTATAAATACCAGACCCTCCCCCCTGTCTACAGGTAATCAATCTTTCTTCCACAAAACTAGTTACTGTTGCTCTATCTTAAGTAACTGACTAAATCGTCGGAGGGTTTGCCACCGGGACCAACCCCGGTGTTCCTAGGCCGTCTGCAGGTACACCAGACCTCAGATCCGAGCCCCCCGATCCGAGCCAAGCATCCAGCCTCGCCTCACCCCAGCCTGTCACGGGTACCGCTCGGCCAGCCGAGGGTCGTCTGATCAGTAGTTTCCTCCTCCAAATACAAATCGAGTAAGAACTCACACCTGGTGCATCCACACGTCTCCCAAAAACAAACCGCATCAAGTCTTATATCGGTCATATGAGTAGCTGATGTGGGATTGAAATAAATTTTAGTTCCCTCTCCTTAACAGCTAACTTTTAAGGATGAATTCTTATAAGTTCGTTTCAATTGATATCAGCGCTCTCATGCTCTTGATCTGTGGCATTCGAAAATTGCTATCGGGCACTTGAAAATGGCTATCTATGGATTGGCTAAACTTGAGTTCTCCTGGATCCGTTTCATATAGGTTGTACATCAAACAATCATAGAAAAAGTTGAAATTGTTGTTACAGTTTTGTGGCAGTACACCTCTATACTCAATCCTGGTGTCATAGTGAAACCAACGGCATAAATAACAATAAATCCCTAAAACCAAATCTTCAGTTGGACATGGATCCGATGGCAAGAGTTGCAAAAGAATGTAACTACAGTAACTCTGGCTGATTACAATTAGGTCTGCTCCATAAATACACACACAACTACGGCAAAAGTCGTGTTTGAAACTTGGTGCTAGGACAGTTCAGCAACAGCATGTACTCAGTTTTGAACTATGTATCCGCAAGTTTGCTAAGGATCAGCATCGTAAGGTGCATCAGAGAATGGAAATGCTGGAATTGTAACAATGGGTTTTCCATGATGTTGGAACTCTGAAAGTACTGAAGTGTAGATCGACCGAAGTAAATTAGTATTTCCTGTCAGATCCAAATGTTCGAGTTTTCCTGTAAAAAAACAATAAACCTATGAACTTCTATCTTGTTGTATACATTACATGCAAAACAGAACAGAAGCAATTGTTTGTATGCAGTTTTGTTGGTGTTGTTGCTGCTAATATTCTATAGAGTTGCTTGTTATATTAGAGGAGCACAGTAAGAAGCATACCAAATTAGTATTTCATTATATTCTATGATAAAACTCTTTTTGTAAAATGGCTATCTATGGATTCATTACATGCATCAGGTGCAAGCCACACGAAGAGTTAGTTAATAAAGCTAAACATAAACACCGAAATAAAAAATAGAGTTGACCAAAACAAGATGCTAAAATTCCAGTTGCACCTAACCACCATGATAAAGAAAGGGAGGGGGGAGGAACAACCACAACAAAATGAAGCAATTTAGGATGCCGAAGTACCCCGCATGATATTTTTTAATTGGAAGTTACATCTAGTGCTAATACAATGGACTTTACATACAGCTAATACAAGAAATCTGTGGTTATCGAACACATCAAGCTTTGCATCAACTAGTCAAAGATATTAATAAATTGGTAATAGCTGAACTCTCATAGTGGCCTTCTAGAAATTGTTGGTAAAATTCATAATTGACTGAAAAGAAAATCTCGCTCGCTACAGAAAATTGCACATTAAAGTCACAAGGGAACTGGTTTCATTTTCTCATTGTTGCTTTCAACGTCATTATTAGCTAGTGCCAAAGTTCAATTCATCTATAAGTTTATCCTTACTAGCAAGAATGACCAACTGTTCATAACAATCTCCTTTTTAACAATCTCTTTTTCCCCCCACCTTTCAACATAAGTTTCTAAGATTTGGTTGCAAAGCTGTGGCTTCTAGTGCCATCCATACTTATAATTACTTTAATGACATCAACAAAGATAAATGTGATAGAAAAAAAAAATTGTTATAAGCTTGTGGTCTGAAGCAGGGCATAGAGGGGACAAATCTATACTTATATATTACTATAGATAATGTTGAGGTAGAGATGTGCGCGAGTCAGGTTCAAGACTCAGGCACGAAGTGAAGCAGCCGATGTATTTGAAAGATTATGAAATAGTGATGAGCACGTGTTGTTTGAAGAGAGGAAGTGGTGGGAAGGAACAGTTGTACACATAGGTGAAGAAACAGACTATAAATAAGAGTGGATGTAATAAGAATTATAAGCTAGATTTTTTCCAATTGATTCCCGGATCTTTTCTTGATCTCGTGACCTTTTCTTGATCTTTTCTTGATCTCGTGACCTATCACTCATCTCCTCTGTTCTTCCCCAATTCTTCCGAAACCCTAATTCTTGTAATTGATTTCAAAGGCAATAAAGCTCAATTCAGTCTCTGATTGTTGAAGAAGATGTCAGAAGTGTTCTTGCTAAGCTAGTATCGTATCAATTAGTGTTTTCACCGATTTAGAATTAGGTCATGGCGGACGGTCAACGATCAGTTGACGAGACATCTCGTTGGAGATCATCGGTAGATGAGGCAAACAGTGGGTTGCGCGAGACAGGGAAACATCACGGTGATCAGCTGCAGAGTCTCGCAACATCGATGACGAATTTGTTTCACAAATTGACGATTCTTGACGGAAAGATTGATTTACAGCTTCAGATGCAAACGTCAATGGTGGAGCACGAATCTCAGAGTAATGAAGGAATTCTTCCCCTTCTAATCCTGTGATTCAAATTAGAAACCCTAGGCTGGGATTTCCTCGATTTGAGGGGACAAATCCAACGGGTTGGTTATTCAATGCCAATTAATTTTTTGCCTATCATAAAACACCAGAGGATCAGAAGTTGATCATAGTGTCTTTTCACATGGATGGTAAAGCTTTAGCATGGTTTCAATACAAATTTCGTAATGGGGAATTTGTGAGTTGGGAAGCTTTGTGCATGAGCTGGATATTAGGTTTGGTCCATCAGCCTATGTTGATTATGTTGGTATGCCAAACTGACTCAAAGAATAACACTAGCTTAGTATCTAGAGCAATTTTAAGTATTGATTAATAAAACAAAAGGGTTGGGCAACCACTTAATTCTGAGTTGTTTCATCTACGGTCTTAAAGATGCAATTAAGAGGGAGGTTCTAGCTCATAAGCCACAATGCTTGTCTGATGCAATTGGCTTAGCAAAACTACAAGAAGAAAAATATTTGGAAGAGAGATCTGTTAAGAGAAAGAAGTTTTCATACAAACCTCCATGGGTACCTGCTCCTAGCACTCTGCTACCATTGCTGCCTGTGAACACTTCTTCAGTGCCTAATAACCAGTCCACTACTCTGAGAAAACCTTTTATTAAGACGATACCATCTGATGAATGGGCAGCGATGAAGGAGAATGGATGAAATATGTCCCAGGACAGGACAGGTGTAAACGCCAATTTTTCATGCTATTAGTTGATGATGGGGAAGAAGAGTTGGTTGAGAATGAGGAAGTTACTGAGCAGCTTGATAGCATCACTGATCAAATGCCTAAGATATCATTTCAAGCATTAGCTGGACAACAATCTTTGCAGACCTTGAGAATAAAAGGAACTATCAAAGGGTACCCTGTGCAAGTTTTTGTTGATTAGGGGAGTGCTCATAACTTCATCCAAAAGAGATTTGTGAGATTTTTGAATTTGCCAATGCAACCTTGTCAAGAAATAAAGGTGGAGGTAGGGAATGGGCAGACATTGTTATGTGAAGGGAAGTGTATGTCCTTACCGATTATGCTCCAATCTTATTCATTCTCTATTAATTTCTACATTTTACTTCTTCATGGTGCAGATGTGGTGCTTGGGGTGCAGTGGTTACGTTTGTTGGGAAAGGTGCTCACTGATTATGGTGAGATGACTATGTCATTCACTCATGGTTCACAAAGAGTACTCCTTAAGGGATAATCTCCACTTCCATCACCAATGCAGTTGAATTCTTTGAGAAAAGAGGTGCTCAGCAACAACATTAGTCAATACTTTCATCTAGTTTTGAATGAAGAACATGAGCAACATGTATTGCCAATGCAGTTGCAAGAAGTATTGCATGATTTCGAGTCAGTTTTCCAAGAGCCAATGGGTCTTCCTCCTTCAAGAGTATTTGATCATCTACTACATTTTCACCCTGACGCTAAACCCTGATGAGGACATCGGTTCAAGATGATTCGGGTGTTTCTATCAGCACAGGCATCGTCTAGAACAGCAGCTTCATTAGCTTAGGATTTTATTTCAGTACTATATTTGCTTTTGGCAATTATAGCCATATGTAATCTTTCTTTTATGCATTAGAATATTTTTAAAATTTTTAGAATATTTTGAGATTTGTATCAAGATTTGTTTTGAGCCTATTTATAGGCCTTGAGATTAATGAGAAGTCATGTCATTCTTGATTAAAAAATTGTTGTGTTGAGTTTTGCTCGGAAGAAGAGTTGGTTGAGAATGTGGAAGTTACCTGAGCAGCTTGATAGCATCACTGATCAAATGCCTAAGATATCATTTCAACCATTAGCTGGACAACAATCTTAGCAGACCTTGAGAATAAAAGGAACTATCAAAGGGTACCCTGTGCAAGTTTTTGTTGATTCGGGGAGTGCTCATAACTTCATCTAAGAGAGATTTGTGAGATTTTTGAATTTGCCAATGCAACCTTGTCAAGAAATAAAGGTGGAGGTAGGGAATGGGCAGACATTGTTATGTGAAGGGAAGTGTATGTCCTTACCGATTATGCTCCAATCTCATTCATTCTCTATTAATTTCTACATTTTACTTCTTCATGGTGCAGATGTGGTGCTTGGGGTGCAGTGGTTACGTTTGTTGGGAAAGGTGCTCACTGATTATGGTGAGATGACTATGTCATTCACTCATGGTTCACAAAGAGTACTCCTTAAGGGATAATATCCACTTCCATCACCAATGCAGTTGAATTCTTTGAGAAAAGAGGTGCTCAGCAACAACATTAGTCAATACTTTCATCTAGTTTTGAATGAAGAACATGAGCAACATGTATTGCCAATGCAGTTGCAAGAAGTATTGCATGATTTCGAGTCAGTTTTCCAAGAGCCAATGGGTCTTCCTCCTTCAAGAGTATTTGATCATCTACTACATTTACACCCTGACGCTAAACCCTGATGAGGATATCGGTTCAAGACGATTCGGGTGTTTCTATCAGCACAGGCATCGTCTAGAACAGTAGCTTCATTAGCTTAGGATTTTATTTCAGTACCATATTTGCTTTTGGCAATTATAGTCATATGTAATCTTTCTTTTATGCATTAGAATATTTTTGAAATTTTTAGAATATTTTGAGATTTGTATCAAGATTTGTTTTGAGCCTATTTATAGGCCTTGAGATTAATGAGAAGTCATGTCATTCTTGATTAAAAAATTATTGTGTTGAGTTTTGCTCTTCATCTCTCTTTTTGTGTGATACAATTGAGATCCAATTATTAGGGTTTGTGATAAATCCTAATAAAATTTTAGGGTTTGTGATAAACTCTAAAAATACCCTCCAAATCCCCAAATTAAAAAAATCCTCAAATAAAATCCCTAAACCCTAACTCAGCCGCCACCTATAATTCTCTTCTTCTTCCTCCAAATCCCGACCAAACCCACCCCCACTCACCTTTGTCGACCATCCCTCTCACCTCCACCACCAAATCGACTCGCCCCCAATCCCACCCCACCTCAATGCCTCCGTCGACTCCCTTCTTCCACGTCGACATCCGAAAACCCAACGCCCTCTTCTCCGAACCCATCCCCGAAACCCCTCCAGCCACTGCCTCGCTGTAGAACCACTTCAACCCCCTCATCTCTCGCCGAACCCCACCCTCGACTGCACCCCGCAGCTTCCCTCTCCCTTCGACGACAGCAGCAGACCCGACCCCCAGGTCGCTGCGCCACCCGCGCCCCCTGACGCGTCGTCAACCACCGCCAGATCGGTCGCCCGTCAGTCAGCTACAACCGTCGTCGGCCTTGCTGTCGTTGCTGCCGCTCCTGTATTGTTGTTGTTCTGCCCCTCTTATTGTCGTTGCTGATTGCGGTGTTCTTCGCTGCTGCCAACCCGAGATCTAACACTGGTTTCTTCGAATCCCGGTATACTCTTTCTACTTTTCAAATATTTGCGTTATACTGCCGTATCATCTCTATTATATTATTTGATTTATCTGTCGTCTACAAATACTGAAAGTGGGCATTTCTACTTGCTGCTTAGAGTACGAATCAATATTGCATCTTTTACTTGCTAGACCGCTTAGGGATAATTATTATTAATTGTTAGAACTGAATCGTTAATTAGGCTTGTTAAACCTAATTGAATTCTTGAAAATTCATCAAACCAATTAATAGTTATAATCTCTAACTTAATCTGTCTTACGTGTTGGTCAAATTAATCCTTTAAAATTCTTGGAAATACTCTATTTAGGGGGTTAGTTTTACATCATTTTGGTATCAGAGCGAAAGTTCTTAAAACCCTAGTTCTTGCATCATTTAGTCTTAAATTTTTGCATTCATTTAGAATTATTTAGTCTTTTTATTATTATTTTCTTTCGTTCTTTTAGATCACTTCATATTTTAAATATAAAAAAAATTGTATCATGTTTTTTTAGGACACGTTTATCATTTTGGTATCACACACGTTTTTTTTAGGACACATTTTAAATTTTTGCATTCATTTAGAATTGTTTAGTCTTTTTATTATTTTTTTCTTTCGTTCTTTTAGGACACGTTTTTTTTTCTTTTCCAAATTTCATCATACACAACCCCTAGTTTTCACCGTTAATGAATACATCTTCGCAGCACCATCATAGATCCTGAACAGTCTTTCTTGTCTCTCCCTAACCACCCAATTAGGAACCCTAGACCTCCCTGAACTGAGATGGACAACTCTGACATTTCCGCTACCCTAGCTGTCATTCAAGCAACTCTTACCAATATCAATCAGAGGCTTGAGAAAGTGAAATTAAATCAAACTGTTGCCCCTGAGCTTCATGCTAATCGTCAGATCCCTCAAGGGAATGTTCGTGACGATCGACGTCAAGAACGTGACCCTGACAAATAATATAAGAACATTAAGGCTGACGTTCCCTATTTTGAAGGCCACATAGAACCTCAAGCTTATCTTGATTGGATCCTACTTTGTCTGGTTTGACATGAACGAAGTCTTGAAAGATAAATCTGTCACGATGAAATTGACTAGGAAAGCTCAACAACACTGGATCAATCTTGAACACTCCCACAAGCTCAACAACACTGGATCAATCTTGAACACTCCCACAGAGGCCGAGGCCTGGCACCCATAGCCATTTGGAAAGCCATGAAAGAGAAGCTCACTGAGAGATATGTACCGTTATCATTCCACACCTGATTGCTAGATTCGTGAAACAACTTTATCAAGGAAGTAAATCCACACAAGAATATAAACTTGATGACTTCCTTATTCGATGCAATGCTTTAGGTAAAGAGAGTGAAGAACAAACTCTCTCTAGGTTCAGATCTGGACTACGAGCCGGCCTTAGGAACGAGCTAATTCATAGAAATGTTGACTCACTAGCGGCAGCCTATGCCCTTGTCCTCGATATGGACTCCCTTAAAGTTAGTTCTCATTCTAAGTCCAGCGATTCGAGAGATCATTCCTCTAGAATGACCTCTACTGATCTGTCCAGGCCTAAGCCTCCATCTCAGCACCCCAACAAATCTTACCCCAGCAAACCTAATTCAAATTTCAATTCACATAGAGATGGAACATAAGGATAAGAACACCGAAAGAGACTACTCTAAGATTGACCCTCTCACTAAGTGCTATAAATGTAAGGGATACGGTCATATTGCTAGCAACTGTCTCAACCCCAGTAGGATCAATATAGTAGAGGGTACCGCTGTCATCGATGATGATTCTGACAATGAGTTTTCCTATGAGCCTATTGAAGGCGATGACTTTGGTGAAGAAGAGGATGACCACTATCTCCACTGTATTCGGTCTATCCAATCACCCCACTTGAATGTAGTTAGATATGCTTTGTCCCAGCCAAAAGAAGAAGACGATTGGAAGCGCACTGCTATATTCCACACCATTACAACTATAGGTGGCAAAAACTGCAAGATGATTGTTGACAGTGGGAGTTACGTCAACGCTATCTCTTTTGCGGTCTTAGCTAAAACCGGACATAAGGCTGCACCCCATCCACGCCCATACAAAGTATCTTGGATTGATGTGACAGCCCTCGAAGTAACACATCGATGTTTGGTCCATGTGGACTTCGAAGCTTACAAAGAGGAAATTTGGTGTGATGTGCTCAAAATGGATGTGGGTCAAGTCATTTTAGGGAGACCTTGGTTATACGATCACGATGTGACCATATATGGTCGATCCAACCAATGTGTGTTCCAGCACTATGGATTAAAAATAAAGCTCATACCCGTGAGACCACGAACTGGTCCGGCTGAAACACCGGCTCCCCTGAAAAAGGGCAAGGAAGTAACGTATATGGGTGAAAAGAAACTCACGAAAGAAATTGACAAAGGGGCTACCATTCTTCTACTCACAGCGAGAGAAGTCCCTAAAGATCCTAAATCACTCATTCTGCCTCAAGTTACTCCCGTCCTATAGGAATTTGCAGATGTGTTTCCTGCTGACCTCCCAAACCAGTTATCCCCACTGCGTGACATCCAACACGCTGTTGATCTGGTTCCGAGAGCGAGTCTTCCTAACTTGCCACATTATCAGATGAATCCGACAGAACATGCTGAGTTGAAAAGGCAAGTTGATGAGTTATTGGCAAAGGGCTTCATCGTAGAAAGCTTAAGTTCTTGCGCTGTTCCTGTCCTATTGACGCCAAAGAAAGATAGAACCTGGCGTATGTGTGTGGACAGCCGTGCCATAAACAAGATCACGGTAAAATACTGTTTTCCCATTCCTCATTTGCATGACATGTTGGACATGATATCTGGTGCCACAATCTTTTTCAAGATTGATCTTTAAAGTGGCTACCACCAAATACATGTTCATCCTGGTGATGAATGGAAGAACGCCTTCAAAACGAAGGATGGCCTGTACGAATGGATGGTCATGCCATTTGGAATAACGAATGTCCCGAGCACGTTTATGAGAATCATGACACAAGTACTCCGTCCCTTTATGGGCAAGTTCCTTGTGGTGTACTTAGATGATATTCTCATCTACAGCCGATCTGTTGGGTAACATCTTGACTATTTGAGACAGGTCTGTGGTGGTTTGAGGAATGAACAACTTTATGCTAATCCTACCAAATGTACCTTCCTCTCATTTCAGACTATCTTTCTGGGATTTATTATTTTTGCTCAAGGAGTATCCGCTGATCCAGAAAAGATACGAGATATTACTGAGTGACCCGAGCCCCGCAATATTCGTGATGTGCAAAGTTTTCATGGTCTTGTCACCTTCTATCGTCAGTTTGTGCAAGGATTTAGCACAATTATGACTCCAATAACTGACTGTTTAAAGAAATGTGAATTTGTCTGATCGAAAGAAGCCACGAAAGCCTTCGAAGAGATCAAGAAGAGAATGACTCGGACACCTGTCATGAGGCTGCCTGATTTCACTAAAATCTTCGAAGTAACGTGTGATGCTTCAGGTATTGGTATAGGTGGGGTCCTCAGTCAAGAAAGTCATCCTGTTGCTTATTTCAGTGAAAAGCTGAACGAAGCAAAATAAAAATACTCCACTTATGACAAGGAGTTCTATAAGGTAATTCAGTCACTTCGCTATTGGCGACATTATCTCCTGCCACAAGAATTCGTCATTTTCTCAGACCATGAGCCCTTAAGATTCCTTAATTCTCAACAAAAATTGAATCAAGACATGCTACATGGGTAGAGTTCCTACAAAAATATTCATATACCATTAAGCACACAAAAGAGATTGATAATAAGGCCGCAGATGCACTCAGTCGTTATCACATGATCTTATCTACACTGCACACCGAAATTATTGGTTTTGAGAGATTAAAAGATGAGTATGCCTCCTGGCCAGATTTTCACGAAATCTACACCACTTTGAAGGATGGCATCACTCGAGTGATAGATGATTATTTCTTGAAAGATGATTATCTCTTCTATCGCTCCAAACTGTGCATTTCTTGTACATCATTATGAGACTATCTTGTTTAGGAATTGCACGCTGGTGGCCTTGTTGGATACTTTGGACATAGCAAGACCATTGATGCTGTGGAACATAGATTTTACTGGCCGAAGCTAAAGAGAGACGTTGCAAGACTTGTTAACAGTTGTCATACTTGTCAACTCGCCAAGCAACAAAACAGAACACAAGCCTGTATACTCCATTACCTGTTTCCAGTCGCCATTGGGAAGATATGAGTACGAATTTCGTGTTAGGCTTACCGAAAACACAAAAAAGACACGACTCCACTCTTGTCGTCGTAGACCGTTTTTCTAAAATGGCCCACTTCCTCCCGTACTCGAAAACTTTCGATGCACCCCGTGTGGCTCAGATCTTCTTTGATAATATTGTGAAGCTATATGGGTTGCCAAAAACCATTGTCTGGTAGGGATGTGAAATTCACGAGTTATTTTTGAAAGACCCTATGGCACAAAATGGGTACGAAATTAAAGTTCTCTTCAGCATTCCACCCACAGACTGATGGACAGACTGAGGTTGTCAATCGGTGTCTTAGCAATCTCTTGCGTACTCTTGTAGGAGAAAACTTAGGAACGTGGGATTTAAAATTAACGACTGCTGAATTTGCTTATAACACATTTAGGAATAGAACCACTGGCATGAGTCCACACGAAGTTGTACATGGTTATCGTCCTAGGCAGCCCATAGATCTGGCCCCCATGTTAGAACATCACCGAGTCTCAGAGTCTGCATCTGCATTTGCATCCCGCATTCATGACTTCCATAGAAAAATTTTCAAGAAAATTAATGAGAATAATTTTAACTACAAGTTAAGAGCTGATATTAGAAGAAAATTTAAAACTTTTAATGTAGGTGACGAAGTGATGGTTCCGATTCGTCCGGAACGGTTTCCAACTGGATCCGTTAAGAAGTTGAGTGCACATGCTGCAGGTCCATTTAAAATTCTTCATAAAATCAATGATAATGCCTATGTCGTTGACCTTCCTGAAGGTTTTGGCATAAGTAAAACTTTCAATATTGAGGATATAGTACCCTATGAAGGCTCAGAATTTAACCCTAGAAATCCTCTTATAGATGAGCCTACCCTGCAGCCTAATGGTGAGATTCTCATATTACCCCCACTACCTGATATTAACCCATCGATAGAAGAATTGAATAATATTTTAGATGATCATATAATCTCTACTAGAGATGGTTGTATATATAGGTATTTGGTAAGATGGAAAAACAAGCCGAAATCGGAGAATACTTGGATAGATCGTGAAGAGCTCCAACGCTTGGATCCAAACCTTTTGGAGCACTATGACAGGACTAGTTTTGACTCGACTGGATCGAGCCCTCTCCCACCCGGGAAGAATGATGAGAACATCGATTCAAGACGATTCGGGCGTTCTATCAGCGCAGACATCGTCTAGAAAGCTACTTCATTAGCTTAGGATTTTATTTCAGTACTATATTTGTTTTTGGCAATTATAGACATATATAATCTTTCTTTTATGTATTAGAATATTTTTGAGATTTTTAGAATATTTTGAGATTTGTATCTAGATTTGTTTCGAGCCTGTTTATAGGCCTTGAGATTAATGAGAACTCATGCCATTCTTGATTAAAAAATTATCGTGTTGAGTTTTGCTCTTCATCTTTCTTTGTGTGATACAATAATTGCCCTCATCTCTCACCGAACCCCACCCTCGACTGCACCCCGCAGCTTCCCTTCCCTTTGACGACAGCAGCAGACCCAACCCCCAGGTCACTGCACCACCCGACGCCCCCTGACGCGTCGTTAACCACTGCCAGATCCGCCGCCCGTCAGTCAGCTATAGCCGTCGTCGACCTTGCTATCATTGCTGCCGCTCCTGTATTATTGTTGTTCTGCCCCTCTTATTGTCGTTGTTGATTGCGGTGTTCACCGCTGCTGCCAATTCGAGATCTAACGCTGGTTTCTTCGAACCGTGGTATACTCTTTCCATTTTTCAAATATTTGTGTTATACTGCCTTATCATCTCTATTATATTATTTGATTTATCTATCGTCTACAAATATTGAGAGTGAGCATTTCTACTTGCTGATTAGAGTACGAATCAATATTGCATCTTTTACTTGCTCAACCGCTTAGGGATAATTATTATTGATTGTTAAAACTGAATCGTTAATTGGGCTTGTTAAACCTAATTCGAAAATCCATCAAACCAATTAATAATTATAATCTCTCACTTAATTTGTCTTACGTGTTGGTAAAATTAATCCTTTAAAATTCTTGAAAATTCTCTATTTAGGGTTAGTTTTGCATCAAACCCACTAATGTGAAACCCTACAGATATCCACATTTCCAAAGGGAGGAGATTGAGAAGCAGGTATCCAAGATGCTCTCTGATGGTATCATTAAGCATAAATAAGCCCATTTTCCTCACCAGTATTGTTAGTCAAGAAGAAAGATGGAACGTGGAGTTTTGTGTGGATTATAGAGCTTTAAAGGCCATTACTATTAGAGATAAATATCCAATCCCAACTGCAGATAAGCTATTTGCTGAATTGCAGGGTGCAAGGGTATTTTCTAAATTGGATCTACAGGCAGGATACCATCAGATCAAAGTGAGAGTTCAAGATACTGCAAAGACAGCATTTAGAATACATGAAGGCCATTATGAATTTCTTGTTTTGCCCTTTGGGCTTATGAATGCGCCTGCCACATTCCAAGCAGCAATGAACACTACTTTTAAGCCATATTTGAGAAGATTTGTGTTCATTTATTTTTGATGATATCTTGGTGTATAGCAAGAGTCTTGAGGAGCACGTTGAGCATCTCAGAGTAGTCTTAAGGATTCTAGAGCAAAACTTTTTCTATGTAAAGAGACCCAAATGTGAATTTGGCAGTAGCTCTATTGAGTACCTTGGACATATCATATCTGCGGAGGGCATAAAAGCTGATGAGAGGAAATTTACTGCAATTAGTGAGTGGCCAGTTCCTAAGAATCTCAAGCAAAGGATAGCTTTTTTGGGGTTAACGGGATATTATTGAAGATTTATAAAGGGTTATGCTTCAATTGTGGGGCCATTGACAGACCTATTGAAAGAGGGGTTTGGTCGGTCTGATATATCAAACACTGCTTTCAAAAACCTCAAACTCTCTATGCAACATCCTCCTGTACTCAGTCTTCGAGATTTTTCTCAACCATTTGCTATAGAAACGGATGTTTCAGGAGTTGGAATTAGTGTTGTGTTACAGCATAATCACCATCCAATTATTTTTTTAGCAAAAAGATGGTGCCAGTCGCTACATATGTTCGTGAGATGTTTACTATAACTGAAGCAATCAAGAAATGGAGACAATATCTTCTAGGAAAAGAATTTACTATATACATTGATCACCAAAGTTTACATCACTTGGTGAATCAGGTAATTCAAACTCCCGAGGAGAAAAAGTGGATTCACAAGTTTTCTGGGTATGATTTTAAAATTGTCTATAAAGCTGAAAATAAAAATCCAACAGCTGATGCTCTTTCTAGGAGACCTACAAATGAATCTCAAATATCCTTTCAAGCATTGCAAGCAGTATCGGGTCCTAAATTTCTGATATTGGATAAAATTAGAGAGGAATTGCAAAGGGATAGTGCTTTAATGGATAATCCTTCTCACTTGTTGCAAGGGTATGTAGAGAGGGAAGGTTTGTTATGGTACAAAAATACAATTGTGGTACCTGAGGCATTGTAAACTGAGTTGTTAAAGGAGATGCATGCAAGTCCTATGGCAGGTCACTCAGAGTGACAAAGACATTAGCAAGATTGAAGTCTTCCTTTTATTGGAAGAATAAGAATAGGCATGTTCATGAATTTGTGCAAAAATGTGGGGCATGTGAGCAGGCAAAATACAATACACACAAGTCTAGTGGACTTCTACAACCATTGCTAGTGCCAAATCAGATTTGGGAAGACATTTCCATGGACTTTACAACGGAGTTACCAAGTTCTCAAGGAAAAACTGCAATTATGGTGGTGGTCGATCAACTAAGTATGTGCACTTTATTGCGCTGCCTCCGAAGTACAATGCTGCTAAAGTGACTGAAGTCTTTGCAAATCAGATTGTTAAACTTCATGGATTGCCTAAATCCATAGTGTCTGACGGAGACTCAATTTTTGTGAGCAATTTTTAGCAAGAGTTATTTCGCTTGCAGGGTACTACTTTAAATATGAGTACAGCTTACCACCCTCAAACCGATGGGCAAACTGAAGTGGTTAACAGAAGTTTGGAACAGTATTTGCGGATTTTTGCCAATGAAGAACCTCAACAGTGGTGTGCATCTTTGCCTTGGGCGGAGTATTGGTTTAATTCAAATTGTCATTCTTCAACAGGTCTAACTCCTTTTGAAATTATATATGGCAGACCTCCACCTTGTATACCGGACTATATTCAAGGCAATGCTGCAAATATTGCAGTGGATTCGATGTTAAATCACAGAAAGGAAGTATTGATGAAGCTTAGGCATAGTTTGCTACATACTCGAGTTCGTATGAAGAACCAAGCTGACTCTAAGAGGACTGATAGGAGTGATAGAGAGTTTGCTGTAGGGGCTCGGGTCTATGTGAAACTTCAAGCCTATCGTCAGAAGTCAGTGGTGCACAGGGCTTTTCAAAAGCTTGCTAAGCGCTACTTTGGGCCATTTGAAGTATTGCAACGGATTGGGAAGGTAGCCTATAAGCTCAAACTACCTGACTATTCTCGTATACATCCTGTATTTCATGTTTCGTTGCTTAAGAAATGTATGGAGGATCATGAAGCATCGGTGCCATTGCCTGAAGGGAGGGATATGCAACAGCTTGTTTTTCAACCGTTGGAAATGGTAGAACACCGGTGGATTAAAGGGGGGCAAGGCTTGGTTGAGGAAGTGTTGGTGCGATGGGAACATTTGCATGTAGAAGATGCTACATGGAAAGATGCAGCAACCATGGCACATTCCATTTGGAGGAGGAGGGGGTGTAATGTTACAAGTAGAGATGTGCGCAAGTCGGGCGCGAAGTGAAGCAGCCGAAGTATTTGAAATATTATGAAATAGTGTGATGAGCAGAAGAGAGGAAGTGGCCGGAAGGAACAAGTTGTACACATAGGTGAAGAAACAGACTATAAATAAGAGTGGGTGTAATTAAGAATTGTAAGCTAGATATTTTCCAATTGATTCCCTGATCTTTTCTTGATCTTTTCTTGATCTCGTGACCTATCTCTCATCTCCTCTGTTCTTCCCCAATTCTTCCGAATCCCTAGTTCTTGTAATTGATGTCAAAGGCAATAAAGCTCAATTCAGTCTCTGATTGCTGAAGAAGATATCAGAAGTGTTCTTGCTAAGCTAGTATCGTAGCAATAAAGTATTAACTTGTGTACCTTTTATTTTTGTTAGTGCATCAATAATGACTGGTAATGATTCATCCGGCATCAAATTAAATCCTGCATCAACTGACACCAGATTTGGTGCATGCAATATTAGTTCAGAGATGAACAATGCAGCCATTTTCCCTCCACGATTCTTGCTGGAAAAAAAATACAACTACATTAATTGTTATCTTCAGACGTTTCATGAATACAGAAAATTAAATCTGTGATAACCTTATGTTTATGTGAACAAGCTCCACATCTTTAGACATTTCATTCTTGAGTTCTACGAAGCCCAATGGGCCTAGCCCGACATCTTCAATGTTAAGTACTCTTAAATGCGAGGTGCCTAAGAATTTTGAGAGCAATCCTGCCACAGAACTAACCAAAGAAAGAAGTGAGTGAGAATGTTTTCATATGTCCGTACTACATACAAGTAAGTGTTTACCTTCCAAGGTCATTATCTGCTATAGAGAGACTGTTGAGCGGTTTCCTGGCCATTGATAGGCTTTTCAAGAATTCAGTCAATCCAGTGCTTGTAAGGTCGCAATTTTCTATCTTAATATCAGAAATTGGGCAAGTGCTTTTGTGATCCTTAATAAAATATGGAATCAGACTCCTGCAATTTTGCGGTGAATGTGGTCAACATAAATATACAAAAAATAGAAGCAAAAATTAAAGATTACAGCAATATTCATGAAAGCATGAATACTTGGTATCAATAGATTTGTAGCTCAGTGTATAAGACTACAAGTTCACAGATATCTACATTAATGACAACCATTGGAAGAACTCTATGGTGGGACATGCATGAACAATTTGAACCGTTCATCTTCATCTACATCAGTAAAAAACTAGTTCAAGAACAGGAGATCAAGTCATTTTCGGTATGTCCATGCATCCTTGTCAATACAAAATTATTGCTATTTTAGCCATTTACCTTTGTAACATTAAATAAATGGGCAAACTAATCTTCAATGACTTGATCTCACATCGGTAGAAATTTATGCATGTAGATCAAGATGAACGGTTCACATAATCCATGGAATGCTCCATAATGAAGTAGTCATGAAGTTTATTTGAAGAACAGTTCACACCCTAACACAGATTTTTTAAGGAATATGAATACCTGATTCCATCATCCCCTATAGGATTATCACTTATATCAAGGCTTCTTAAGTTAGGCATCCGATCTAAGACACTATTGAGATCTTCTGCATCCTCCTTGTGCAAATTATTTCCCCTGATACAACAACAAATTCAGCTAAACCAGGGTAATAATCAAATTAACAAAGAGAAACTAATACCAATAACAACCTATAAGATGAATAATACCTTAAGTTCAGTACACTTAATGATTTCAAGGATGCATCTGGTTTCATTGGAGAAGATAAAAGTTCATGTCTATCAATTTTAGAAAGCCAACCTGCAATCTGCATAACAAGACGATGAAGTGTTTATAATCTGCATTACAAGAGCAGCACAAAGAAGGAAGCAAGGTAAAGAATATATCAGAAACAGCTGATATTGATGATAAATCACTCACACTGTTATCAGATATCTCAAGAGAGAGTAAACCAGAAGAAGAATAAAGGAGCGTATTGAAGATCAATTTTGCAACCATTGGGTCCATGTCGGTATCACGCAAGTGTAAAGATTCCAATGACCTGCAAACAGTGTATGATAAGATTTTTCAAACAAATTAATATCCACTTAACACAATATTAACAAATATTAGTATGTGTGTTAACATATAAGGGGCATCAAATGCTAGCCTAACATTTTGTAGTTCTTTAAAATAAAAAAGAATATAAATTATGCAAAATTCACAACACATAATAGGTGTACCATCCTGATGAAAAGAACGATCCAAGATCTGAAGGCATCAAGGATGAGTTGCTTGCAAAAATTAAAGATGATTCAATGCAGAGGTGTTGAATGCCATGAATTTTTGACCCTTCTTTGTAGAGGGAACTGATAATCTGATTCAAACTGGTTGGAGAAAGTTGACAACGTGTGAATTCAAGAGTTAATAAAGACTCCTTATTCTGATTTAGGAGCAAACACACTCCATCAACCTGCAAAACATATTCCACAAGTATTTTTGGTAGTTACTTCAACCAAAAAAAAAGTACTTTGGTAGTTAAGCAATTAATAGGTCCAGTCAAAATTATCACGTGTACAAAAACAATAGTCATAATTTTAAAACTTCTTCACACGTTCTTCAAAGTAATCATAGGTAAATTTGAAGCTTCAACCACTTAAATAAAATCACACCTGTAAGCATGTTAACAAATTTGAATTTTGCATATTCCTTAATTAGAATTTGGACAAGTCGAATACTCAATACCAGACACACGTGTCCAAATACGGATATACTTGGAAGCGTCAAACGGATTTAGTCTATTTTTAGTTTCGCTCTTAAGATAACGTTTTCAGAGACAAAAGTTTCTCATTTTAACACAGCGGCAAGGGTATACATTTTTTCATAGTCAATGCATGCTCAATTAGCACAAAGAAACATTGGAAATGTCAGTGTGCCAGTAGAAGTATGAATAATAATGAATGCTTACATGGCTTTTTGAAATAATTCGCCGGAAGACTAATCCTTGCATCTTGCTAGCTCTCAACAGTTCCTGTTAAAGATACACAGATGATTCTACACTTTATCATTCAGGTTCGCCATAGTAAACTCATGCCCATAAATACGATGGTGTAGGTGATAATACGTTAGCCATCAAGACATATTTGGTAGTGATTACTTTGTAGTTGGATTATGATGCATCTTATAAAGAGAATCAACTGAGGTAAACTTACAAGAGACAACTAAGCAAAATTGCACTATTGCTAAAAAAGGCCCTAAAAATATCTTCCAGTGGGGAAAATATTTTATAACATAGATGAAAATATAAGTGGAATCTACTCATAAACAAACTATTAGAAAACGATATGCCTTTTGTTAGATAATGGTTACTTACACATATTTCGGGAACGCAAAGCACATTTTGAAGTCTCAAATGCCTGCAAAAAAAGGGTTAGTTTCAAGAAGTTTTTTCCCATGAAATGAATGTAAAAGAAGCTTACATACAAAAAGGCCGGCCACTAAACATGCATATGCATACATTTCACAAATCCAAACTGCAACTTTTATATAAAAAGTTGTGTACCAGAATGTGTTCTATCTCCCTCTTTGGCATAAACCATGCTTTCTAGATGAAATAAACTTCCTATAACAAATATTAACTTCTTTGGGTCTCTTCTAGATTTCTAGCATTCGAGTTCAGAGAAATCAGATAGTTTCAGTTCAGGTTAAATGAGCTTGAACTATATAACAAAATGCAGATTTTCTTACTACGGACTAGCCTACTCAGCTTAAAACAATTTCCTTTCTTGTTGAAGTCACGCATATGTCAAAACATTGACACTTCATGGGGCACTTCTCGGTCCTCAGACACGTGTTTGGCACTTTTGGCATGTGTCATAAACTTTCAACCATATCTACAATCTTGACGCTCCTTAGACACTTCTCCAGCTCATCATTTACAATTTCATACACTCCCTCACAATCATTTTATTTACAAACTAAAGAAAATATTTTGGTGGAAACGGATGACAAAGTGGTGACTTGTACAATATACTATACAAGTTTACTATTTTCAAAAATAAGATGGGATAGAATGAACTCTCTATTCTATACAAGGTTGACGTAAGCTTATTTCTTATGTGAAGTTTCAAAAATGAATCACTGGCTAGTTTTCAGCATATGGTGAATAATATATGTCATCACACTATTAAGGTTTAAACGTTTACCAATCCGTAAGCAATGTATCTGCATAATTGTGCTTTGTGTGTGTGTCTGTGTAACTACTATCACGTCATTTTGGCCATGTTCTATGTCCCATGTCAATCCTTCCAGATGCTTAGTCGATGATAATGCATATAAATAAACTCCTATGAAGTGTGAAGAAAGAAACCCACGTCATCTCCTCTATGTGACAAGGAACCCAGCACATTAAGCATATCAAATATATTGGATAATAATTGTGTATGGGCATTCTACATGCTTCAATTTTGGTTCATCTTATATTCAACTCACTTTATGTGGTCTTTTGATGCTTATTACTCGTGCCCTAGTAAATAATAAACAGAATCGCGTAAATAACTTAGTTTCTACAAAGGAAAAATGTAAATACTAAATGGAAAATATAGTTAGGCAATTACATGTTTAAGGTAGTCAGCAATTAACGGTGGGTGGAGTTTTCTAATATCAATGTCATATGTGATTTTTCATTATGTTTTCTAAAAAAGTTTTGGATATCTAATTTGTATCTAATGATATCTGATTAAGGTTCAATAAGAATTTTTTCCCAAACTGTCCCATTTTTTGAAAGGTTTTCCCAAACTGCCCTACTTTTTTTAAAAATTCCCAAACTGCCTCACTCGCTTTCTGAAAAAACGAGTGTGGTTAAAACCTCATCGCTTTTTCAGAAAGCAAGTGTGAGGTTTTTGATTTTCGAAAGTCTACACTCACTTTCTGAAAAACCGATTGGGTTTTTAACCACACTCGTTTTCTCAAAAAGCGAGTGTCACTTAGTTCATATCAATTAGTCACTCAAGCTTTATTGGTCAGTGGGTGTGTTTTAGGGCTGTCACTGTTCATGGGGCTGTTGGGTCGGGGTTCGAATCCGGCATTTCCCACTTTTGTTTTTTAATTCGTTTTTTTGAGTTTTTGGTGAAATAAAAGTTGGAAAAAAATATTATAATTCCTTATAAATTAATTAGATCTTATAAGAAGAATTTATTTGGCATATTAATCAATCAAGTATAAATAATTAGTTATTCTACCTGCTGTGGAAAATTGTACATGGCATATTCTACCATACTTGCTCCACTAGCATATGATATATTTTATCAGTTCAACTAGCATGACAGGTTTTCCTCAAAAGAACTAACACAACAGGTGTAACATGATATATAAAGTGGCACATTACCTCGTCGTAACTACTTAAGACATAATCTAATGATTATAGTGGTGGACATGAACAAAGCATTATTCTAGTACAATATTGGATTACAAAAGGATCCAATCTTTCCTTAAGTAACCATAACACACCCACACCGAAAGCTCTAACCAGATGATTAAAAACCACACCTGTGAATGACACGTGGGCTGGCCCTCTTGTTATCCGGTAATTATATTTCTACCAAATAGAAATCCATGCACTAAACTACCTAGTTATCACTAATATTTCAGTCAACGACCATGAAATCTGCTGATTACATATTAAACTTCAGACCTATCCTGTCCAAAATGCACTAAAAGTCCAATTCTGTTGTTGAGCTAATGCCAGATTAAGATGATAAAATGATTGTATATAAAGAATTAATACCCGTATCATTAATTCGATTAATAAATCTCAAATTCAGTATTATGTCTTCGTAAATCTCGTCAAATATTAAAAAAGGGTTAAAAAAAAGTGCACGTTGTCGAAGTCGTTACTGAAAAGAGTAGGTAAAGAAATTTAAAAAATAGCAATAATAATAATAAATAAAAGTGACCCCGTAGTACGTAGAGAATTCTTGGGACTTAAAGTAGCATCTGAGCATTCTTGGGACTTAAAGTAGCATCTTGGGACTTTTGTTATTCTATTTTGTTATACCTTTGGAAACTCAAACAAAATGCCAAATAAATTCTTCTTATAAGATCTAATTAATTTATAAAGAATTATAATTTTTTTTTCCAACTTTTATTTCACCAAAAACTCAAAAAAACGAATTAAAAAATAAAAGTGGGAAATGCCGGATTCAAACCCAACCCAACAGTCCAGTAACAGCCCTAAAACGCACCCACTGACCAATAAGACTTGAATGACTAATTGATATGAACTAAGTGACACTCGCTTTTTGAGAAAGCGAGTGTAGTTAAAACCCCTCACTCGCTTTTTGAGAAAGCGAGTGTGGTTAAAACCCAATCGGTTTTTCAGAAAGCGAGTGTAGGCTTTCGAAAATCAAAAGCCTCACACTCGCTTTCTGAAAAAGCGATGAGGTTTTAACCACACTCGTTTTTTCAGAAAGCGAGTGAGGCAGTTTGGGAATTTTTTTAAAAAGCAGGGCACTTTGGGAAAAACTTTCAAAAAGTGGGACAGTTTGGGAAAAAATTCGTTCAATAATGATGATCTCTTTGATGAATGTTCCTCTAACTTTTCAGTGAAGTACATGGAATATCAAACTCTTTTGAGTTGCAAGTGTAGAATCTAAAACTTTACTGCAAAAAAAAAAACAATGAAATTATTATCTGTCAGTCTCGAAGCTCAATATAATAACTGCCATTATCATATATAAGTGCACAAAACAATGTTAAAAAAGCTTATAAAAGTTTAACTCAATTATCCATAATTTAAAAAACTTCATTGAAGCCCACATATAAAAATACAATACCTAGCATAATGGCCAAAATTGTGGCAATGGTAAGATAATTTTGAGCAGTCCTGATTTGAAATCCCACAATAACCAAGCGAATTCATGATTTTATCTGCACTAGGAAAAAAAAACAAAAAATTACATGCAAATAAGCAATACAGTGTGTCCGCCCAAAAAGATGGATGGTATCGACCTCTCAAGACTTCTACACCACTTGGGATCAGTCATAACAATCAGAAGTTAAAGTAGTTTACCTGAAATTTGAACTCCCGCAAGGTGCTTAACAGATGCCGGAAGAAATGCTCTCTCGGCCGTTTCATCTAAGCAACTTTTAAAATTTAAACTGAGTTGAAGTGATAGTACTCAAGCAATTGAAGTTTAGTAACAACGTTTTTCTTTCTTCCAAACACCATTTGTATAAGTATACATACTTTTGTAGGTGTGCTTCCCAGTAAAGCTGTTGCCAGTCAGAACAACCTCCCACAGGTTTTGACATCACCACACCCTCATGTGTTCCCTTCGTCTTCTTGGTATTCTCAGGCCACCGATTCATATACAATTTCTTCCATGCTGAGTTGAAGTCGTCATATCTAAAAATGCATATAAAATAAGTCAAAAAGGTTATTTTACTCTTTCCGCATAATAAAATCTCATGCTATCCCATCAAACCTTCCACGTTTTCTTCCATAATTGATGTCAGCAGATGCTAACCCTCCCCTCCCGCAGGTGTTTCTTGAGCTGTCATAATACAAAAAATAACAATAATTATCTTGACCTGCCACCAACCTTTGTCTTGTAATAAAGACAATCCAGAAAATGTAACTCATAGTTCAATCACAGTAGTACCAAAATTTATTCTAAGAGCATCCACAATGGTGTTTCTCATTTTTTAGAATATGGCAACTACAATAATAGCAAATAGCGAAATCGTCTGTCGTTGTTTGTTATAATTTTGGCATGAATTTGAGAAAGATGAGACATGTTGTTTCGTCCGAGTTTTTTTTTTTTTTTACGGTTAATTAATTAGTGATTAGAGATTAAAATAGTTTAATTAAATAAATTATATAATAAAATATAACCTAAACCTAATAATTAACTACCTAAACTAAGTTTTAGCCCTAATCTAATTGCCCAGATATCATTGACGGGACATGTCCTGTCCCAAGCTTTTTTGCTTGAGACGAGACAACATGTCTCATCCGAGCTATTTTTCGATTTTTTTTTCCAGACGAATCAGACCGTCCGATCAATTATAAATTTAAAAAAAAAAAAAAAATTGTGAGACGAAACAAGTTGTCTCGTCTCTTATAATTTGAGAATCACAAACTTGTTTCTCAAAAATGAGAAACGACTGTAGCAACTTTGCCATAAAATGGCAAAGTAGCAAACAACTGCAGCAGCTCATTTCTCAAAAAATGAGAAATTGGCAAATATAGCAAACGATTGTGGATGCTCTAAGAGTGTGTTTGGAAACAAAGTGGTAATGGAGTGAATTTGATTGATTGATTTACAATTGTAAAGGTTTGCTATTATATAGATCCATCAGCTAAGCTATTCTAGATAAATTAATTAAGATCCCACAATCACTCCTTACAATCACACCTAGATTGATTAGAGAAAAGTCTAGATCCACCAACCACTCCCATCACTTGAATGCCGATGATCATTGACTTATTTCTTTCTGTTAACACTCCCCCTCAAGTTGGAGTGTGGATGTCAACAACACCCAACTTGCTAAGGTGCGTGTGGAAAGTTGGTACTCACAAAGGCTTTGTAAACAAGTCTGCTATTTGATTTCCAATTTGTACATGAGCTATCTTAACTTTGCCTTTTTGGATTCTCTAACGAACCGTATATGCTTTGCTCGTTCATGATAAACCAGGTTTGCAGCGATGTGTAGGGCTGCTTGATTGTCACAAAACAACATTGCTGGCTCAGGATGTGGTACACGCAAATCTCTCAATAGATATCTCAACCAAGTGAGTTCACAAGCATTTGAAGCCATGGAGCGGTATTCAGCTTTAGCAGACGATCTTGACACTGTGGCTTGCTTCTTACTTTTCCATGACACATGTGACTTGTGAAGAAAAGTACAGTATCATGTCACTAGTATCATGTCACTGATCGGCGTGTAATTGGACACCTTGCCCAGTCAGCATCACAATACCCAATCAAATGAAGTGGACTGTTTGATGGAAATAACAAGCCTTGTCCTAGAACTACCTTCAGGTATTGGAGGAGCCGATGTGCAGTCTTAAGATGGTGTAGCTTGGGTTCCTGCATGAATTGACTGAGTGTATTCACGGAATATGTGATTTTCGGCTGAGTGATTGTGAGGTTGATAACCGTCGGTATCGAGTGGGATCCTTGAGGACATCACTCCCTTTTTAAGTTAGGACCAGACCGGGCTCCATAGGTCCTTTTGCAAGTTTTTCTCCAAGTAATGTGGCCTCCTCCAGTATGTCCAATGTGTACTTTCATTGGCAAACTATAATTCCAGCCTTGGAACGTGCAACTTTTATGCCAAGAAAGTATTTGAGTGGCCCAAGATCTTTAATCTTAAAGCAACTATTGAGGAACTTATTGAGATCATTGATGTTCTCATTGTTCCATGTATGACCATATCATCAACATAAAAGCAACACCACAATAATAGAATATCCACGAACCTGTGTGAATAGAGAGTAATTAGCATGGGATTGTTGGAAGCCAAATTCTTGAATAGCAGAAGAGAAGCATTGGAACCAACTGCAAGATGCTTGTTTAAGTCCACAGAGGGACCTGTGGAGTCAACAAACTACGTTCTCCCCCTATCGACGATAACCTGCAAGAGGGAGCATGTACACTTCCTCAAGAATTTCACCATGGAGGAAGGCATTTTGCACATCCATCTGGTGCGAGGGCCAATCCCAAACCGCAGCAATAGCTAGTAAGCAACAGACAGTGTTTAATTTGGCAAACGGGGCAAATGTATCTTTATAATCAATACCTTTTCGTTGGGTGAACCCTTCGGCAACAAGACAAGCTTTGTAAAGCTCGATGGTGCCATCAGCATGATACTTGATCTTGAAGATCCATTTGCATCCAATGGGACGCTGACCAAGTGGCAGAGGAACTATGGACCATGTGTGATTGTCCTCAAGAGATCGAATTTCAGATTTTATCGCATCAACTCACTGAGGATCATGCCCGACCTGTTCATAAGTGGCTGGTTCGATCAAGTGAGAGATATTGTGCACAAATGAACGATAAGCAGTGGTAAGCCCAGAATATGAGACAAACCTTTGCAATGGATATCGGGTGCCGGACGTGGAGGAAGAAAAGGCAGGGCTAAAGATAGCAGCATGATTGGTCTTGTAATGACGAAGATAGGGTGGGGGTTGGTGAGGACAGGTGGAGCGGCGAGGGGCGAGGACGATGGGCGAAGGTGGCACGGGTGGTGGCAAGACAGCTGCCGAAGGTGGTGGTGGACCAGTTGGAGAGGGTGGAGATGATGGCAGTGGGGATGGGGATGGTGGCGGTGGAGATGGTGGTGCAGATGAGGACGGGGCAGCAGATCGGGTGCTACCGATGATGACGATGGCGAAGAGAAGGGGTCGGCTGCCGGGGAAAGAATGGTGGTGGGTAGGATTGGGGATGCGGGTTCATGAGCCGCTAGTGTCGAAGGAGTAAGGAGAGAGGGATGTTGATTAAGGGAGAAGGGAGAGTGTTGTTGTGGGTTGGGCTGAGATGAGTGAGTAGGTGGAGTGGGCTGTGATGTTTGCACTGGATCGACGGGAATGGGTAGGACAAGATAGTCCTCCTGATTCTCAAGTGGGAATGTGGTGAGAGGAAAATGTGTTCATGAAAAGTGACATCCCAGGAGGGAAAAAAATTGCTTTCAAAATTACAGTCGATATCCTTTTTGGCCAAGAGAATACCCAAGAAAAATACAACGACGTGCACGGGTGTCAAATGTCAAATTTATCAGTGGGAGTGAGACTGGTGGCATAACATAAGCAGCTGAAAACTCGAAGGTGAGACTAAATTGGTGGTGTGTTCTGTAAGAGTTCATAAGGAGATTAATGAGAAAGTAAAGGTGTGGGAAGGCAATTTATGAGGCAGCAAGCATCTTGAACACTTTAACCCACAAAATTTTAATGGTAAATTCGCTTGGAATCGAAGGGCACGGGTTACATTCAAAAGATGGTGGTGTTTGCGCTCCACTACCTTATTTTGTTAGGGAGTATATGCACAAGTGAGCTGAAAAATGGTGCCATGTTCTTCAAAGAAAGCATGCATTGATGTGAATTCACCCCCATTATCGGCACATAAAATTTTAATATCACGACTAAATTGCGTTTTAACCCAAGGAAAGAAGGATTTTAATAAGGGTTGAGTGTTGGATTTGAAACTCATAAGATGAACCCATGTAAAACGAGTGAAATCATCGACAATGGTTAGAAAATAACGAGCTCCGGAATGTGTGAGTTTTGTGTGGTCCCCAAATATCACAATGAATTAAATCAAATGGTGCAACTGACTTTATTGAACTACAAGTAAAAGATAAACGAGTATGTTTTGCTAAAGAACAAATGTCACAAACGTGCTTAGGGTTAAACATAATTTCTGGAATAGTTTGAGAGAGGGTGTGAAGAGGTGCGGCAGATTGGTGCCTAAGACGCTGGTGCCATAGATCGGAGGTGCGGGTAATGTGATTTGCAAGATTAGGGTTTTGAGATGCTATGAGATAGTAAAGACCATTAAAATGCTTGCCCAGGACAATCATCCTCTTCGTTTCCACGTCCTGCACAACACAAAAATCAGTATAAAATATCATTATACACCTCAAAGCCCGAGTCAATTTACTCACAGATATCAAATTTACACGAAACTTGGGCACATGAAGAACTCCATCAAGAGAAATCTTGTGACAAATTAATGGATCCAAAATTTTCAATTGCAGCTTGTCCTCCATTAAGTGAACCAACAAAATCATGTGATGCCTTAATTTTATTGTGAGTAGGTGAGAGGTGTGATATGTGATCTCCACTATCCACAATCCAATATAATGTTGAATGTGATTCATGTTGTATATTACTGCAGTTTAGTGTGAATATACCTGTCGCATTTGCGAGTGGTTGATCATTACCATTTTTATTGTAAAGCAAAGTAATGATTTGCTTGTATTCCTCAGCCATGAAAGTTTGGCCTTCATTGGTGCGTTCCTTCTTCAATTCAACATTGTGGGCAGCCGACTTCTTGTTTCTAGGCTTCACATTCTTTCCATGCCATTTGTGGCCCACTGAAAACCCTATTATGTAGTAGCACCAATCCACTAGATGGCCTTCCTGATCATAGTGTGTGCACCGTAGTTGTTTGCAATAGGAGGAAGAACTTGGTGCGGCTGGTGAGCGTGCAGTATGCATCACATGAGAAGCTGGTGGATTTTCTCGACGGATTGCCACCTCCATCTGCATCTCGTGTTGGAGAATGAGACCATGGACTTTTTGTGTGTTTGGAAGAGGATTCATCATCAAGATTGAGCCACGAACAGTAGAGTAAGATTTGTTTAGCCCCATCAAAAATTGCATAACCCCATCTTTTTCTTCTTGATTGATCAGCTTCTTCAAAACATCACAAGTACATGTAATTGGTTCCTGATAGGATGCTAATTCATCCCAAAGGGCCTTGAGTTTGGTGTAGTATGTGGAGACGGATTGTGAGTCTTGGCAACATTCAACAATTTCTTGTCGGATCTGATAAATCCTTGAATCATCTCCTTGAGAAAATCTGTCCTGGAGATCACTCCACACTACAGCTGTTGTATCAGAGAATATCACACTGGGGGCGATGTTGGGATGGATCGAATGGAGAATCCAACTCAACACCATGTCGTTGTAGCGCTGCCACATGGGGAATTTGGCATCGATGGGTGGACGTGGATGTATGGTTCCATCAATCAATCCAAGTTTGTTCTTGGCGCTGAGGCTAAGGTGCAGTGAGCGGCTATACTGTCCGTAATTGTATCCAACAAGTGGTGTGTTAACCAGGGTGAGTCCTGGTGTATCGGAATGATGCAAGGCTAGCGGATCAGGTAGTTTTGTCTCTTTCTCCTCCATGGTTTTGGATGAAGAATCAATTTTGGGTTTGAATTTTCTGTGGTTTCAACCATGATGTTGGTGTAGTAGTGTTTTGAGGTTTGTTTGTGGTGGAAGTTTGTAGATTAGAGACACCAGAATCGGTGCTCTGATATCATAACCAAATTGGTAATGGAATGAATTTGATTGATTGATTTACAAATGTATAGGATTGCTATTATATAAATCCATCAGCTAAGCTAATCTAGGTAAATTAATTAAGATCCTACAGTCACTCCTAGATTGATTACCAATCCCTCCCTACAATCACTCCTAGATTGATTTAAGAAAAGTCTAGATCCACCAACCACTCCCATCACTTGAATGCTGATGATCATTGAGTTATTCTTTCTTTTAACACAAAGTTAGGTTAACTAAGGTTTATTTTTAAGTGGAGGTAGACATTTACTGACTTTAGTTATCACACCTCTATCTACACTCAAATAGTTAACACCATTTCCTTTTGGTGTTTGGGAAGCCACTTAAGTTAGCTAACTTACTCTAGAGAGAAAGGGAGCAAAGTTTGGCGACGTTTAAACAACTTAGGTTTTAGTGGAGTTGTGATAACTACACTTTATCTCAAAGTTTTTGAAATAAACTACACTCCAGAAGGCTCCCAAACAATGCAAAGTTAAGAAAACTAAAGTTAAGTTATGTTAGGATAACTGGAGTTACCTCACTTAGCTTTATAAAACATTCGTTATCTCAACTTTGACCTAACTTTGACCAAGTTGACACTCAGAGCTAAGATAACTTTGGAAGTTGATATAACTCCATTTCTATCTTTAAAAAAATTAACTTTGGCGATGCCAAAAACACCATTTTAAAAAATAACTTTTAGTTGGGGGTAACTTTAACTTTGGTTATCTTGACTTTGCTCCTAAACAGGCCCCGAGAGATAACTGTACAAAAACTCTAGTTATCGTAACTTAACTTCATTCCCAAACACACCCATTATACTGTGCATTGTTTTATTATATAACTCAACTTCCTCCTGTTCAAATAAACCTAAAACTAATTCAAGAAAAAAGACCCCAAAAAATTAACTAATTCAAGTGGTCCCTAAATCAATAACCAAAAAGCAAACCCAAAAAAACTCACAGTTCGTGCAACTTCTGCAAGGCAATTGGAGGGACTATGCGAACCAAGCTATCGACGAAATCTGACGGCAATTGAAACAACTCCTGCACCTCATCATCACATCCTAAACAAATTATTCAAACAAACATAAATCAGTCTCATAATTCCAAAATATTAACCAAAACTAGCAAACAAACAGATAGGAAGTATAAGTTATTACCACTGATGATCGAAACTGAGATCGATTCAAGACAGAGCGAGAACAACGATGGCGCTTCCCCCATTGACAAAGCTTCAACAAAGAGTTAAGAAATCGACGCTCAAAAATACAAAAAACAAAAAACAAAAAACAAAAAATTTATTAAGGTCGACAAAAATGGAGTTTCCTTTTCGCCATCATTTTTCCATGGGGCAAGAATTTGGGCCGAGCCGGACCCAATATTAACTGGATCGGTTTTAGATCTCTAATCTCCAATATTATAATGGGAGAAGGGCTTAGTGACATTTGTAAATATTTGTCATTTTGTCAACACGTGCAGCGCACGTATTGGTAGATTTTTTTTTGTTCTTTTCATTCCCCCTCCCCATTTTTTCCACGTGCAACGCACGTGTATAATACTAGAATTTTTTGTCCTTTTCATTCCCTCCTCTAAGGGTGGGCATCGGTCGGTATCCGACCTAATATGGACCATCCACCACCGATCCAAAGAAGATCGGTTTTTTAATTTTCTCATCCGCAACCAATCCGAACATTAATTGGATCGGTTTCCATCCAAGCCGATTAAGCTCGGTTTGGATTGGATTGGATGGTCGGTTTGGCGTGCTACTTTTCACCTTCAACATCATTCATAATTTTGTTGAAATTTAAAAGATCAACTTCAATCAAACTTAAGAAATAACATACTATTTGTTATTCAGAAATGAATTTAAAATGAAGATTCATAAAACCACAAGTTGTTAATGAATTTTGCACTAATTGTTTGAGATGATGACGTTTAAATGAGTGAGATAAACTACTTTTTCACTTGCATACTTCTGTAATCTTAGTTTATTATCATAAAAGAAACATCAATAACCATAGCTAATTGAATTTCAGGTACAATAAAAAAAGATTTAGAAAATAATTTCTGCTTGACATGATTAAAGTAACTACTAAATATTACATCAGCTTTATGATTTTGTTAAGTTGGGTCACACTGTAAATCAAGCATTTCTCAACAACATAACACACAGAATTATGGAGAACCAAAATATAGGTAGAACAACTGTTTGGTTTATATTAAAGAAATTAAAAAAGATTGTTTATATCTCAAGGAAAATGAGAAATGACTATTTGTATATTCAAGAAATTAAAGGAGAACGATATTTTTTATGGACTTATGCATAGAGGTATGGTCGGTTCGGTTTCATCGGCAATTTGAAAGCCTCATCCAACAACCGAACCGGTCCAATTGGTTATTGAAGATCAAGAACCGATCCAATCCAAACCCCCAATTGGTTCAGTTAAAAACCGGTCGGTTCGGGTTGGATTGGTTCGGATTGGTCGGTTCGGATAATAGTTGTCCACCCCTACCCTCCTCCCCATTTTCCCCACGTGCAATGCACGTGTATAATACTAGTAGTAAAGAATGGGTAAGAGGAGCATTCACCCTAAAAAATGGCAAAATACATAAATAGAAACTGGTACACCCTTGTGAATTATTGCACAATCTTTAAATATTATGAGCAAATAATAAATTTGCAGACACAAAAATTTATCAAAATTATTCTTAAACATACACACTACATACAAACTAGTAACTGCATGTGCGATGCACGCTTTAATTAATATTTTTTATATAGTAAATAATAAGATCTTCATTTACTCATTAGATACTTTTTTACAAATTACTCCTAGTGTTATAAACTTTTACTTTATATGAGTGACATTTTTATAAATAATTATGTTGTAAATAAATTTGAACTTTGAGGGTATTATGATAACTAACAACAGTTGAGTAAATGAATGGTTAATATAACTCCCACTTAAAAATGAATAGTTGAGATTAGATGGTTGAATGAATGTCTACAAATTACAGGTTGTCTACAAATAACAAACCCAACTCTCTCATTATAATATTAGAGATTAGAGATTTGAAATTAGAGATGATTGTAATTATTAATGATCGCTTTACTCTTTTTGTTTTGGAGAGATAGCAAAATGATGCGGAAGTTAAAAATATAAAAGAGACGAAGTTTGTGATGTCAATTGAAAAAGGGGGGAAAAAAGGAATTTCAAAACCTTGGTTTTCAGTATAAGACTGTGTGACTATGTTGATTGCAAATACGAATGATTATTAGTCAAAATTGGACCTCTCTTTGTTTTGGAGAGATAGAAAAACAATGCAGAAGTTAAAAATATAAAAGAGACGTGGTTTGTGAGGTCAATTGCGAAAAAAAAAAAAAGAATTTCAAAACCTTGGTTTTCAGTATAAGACTACGTAAGTATTTTGATTGCAAATACAAACGATTATTAGTCAAAATTGGACAAAATACACATATCTGAATTAAAAATCACCTCAGAACCCACATTATAGGTAATAAATTTCATCTAGAAAACTTCAGCTGGAAAGAAGATAAGATTTTTGCCCAATGCTTCTCTAGATGATAGAATGTGAGACGGATACTCCTCAAGACTTTCAGGTTTCAAAATTAACCACTAACACCCCAAAGTTAATACGTGATATTTACTCAAGAATTTACCAGTATGATTGACTTGCTCCAAGGGAAAACCTTCTCATGTAGTGCAAAAATAAATATGGGTTATTTTTACATATGTATCCAACAAATATTGAAATTCCAATGTCTTATTTAAACAACATAATTAGAAAGCTTAAGACTAGAGTCTGGTGCTTGAATGATACTTTAAAAATAACTTTCAAAAGGTATAAGGCAGGTTACTAAGTTTAGAGTTGTATAACCGATTAAGAATATGGATAAGCTCATATTTGAAGTTCCTGCAACCGCCTGCCATTTACAATCACATGAAGCACGATGAGTACGAGCTTTATACAAAAAGAGGTAGAATATATGGAAAAAAAATCAGAGTTAGTTTTACATTTTTCGGTTCTTTTGGTAGGAACTAGGAAAGACTACTATATGCAAACAACTACCTTTTACATAAGATGCCCATATCATCACTTTAAGTAAATGTTCAAAATCAGGATGGTCTACTCCGTCGAAGAAAGACCAGATTTCACGATGTTCATTTTTTCTCTTGTTGACAATATAATTTGCACATTCGTGCAAGTCTTGAAAAATATGCCTTACAACAACTTCATTATTATCCATCAGTGTATCCTTTGCATCCAATATTAATTAGTGGCCGTACGCTTCTCTTGTCTATTGCAGAGAATAAATCCACACCACACTATTATCTCCTTGAGGATAACATCCATTTGGGATCATTGTTTATTGCAGAGAATAGATCCACACCACTCTGTTATCTCCTTGAAGATAATCATCCATATGGGGTGATCAAGTCTGTATGCAATTTCTGATGAGGACATCTATTCTGTTTAGTTTACTATTTTATTTCAGTACCAAATTTATTTTTGGCAATTATAGCCATATATAATCTTTCTTTTATGTATTAGAATATTTCTGAGATTTTAGAATATTTTGAGATTTGTATCGAGATTTGTTTTGAGCCTATATATAGGCCTTGAGATTAATAAGAAGTTATGCAATTCTTGAATAAAAATTATTGTGTTGAGTTTTGTTCTTCATCTCTCGTTTGTGCGATACAATTGGGATCCAATTATTAGGGTTTGTGATAAATCCTAATAAAATTTTAGGGTTTGTGATAAACTCTAAAACTGCCCCAAATTCCCAAACCAATTAAATCAAAAAAAATAATATAAAAAAAAACCTAACCCCTCTCTCCTTTTTCTTCTTCCCCCAACCCCTGACCGATCCCTCCTGTCGACCTTCACCATCGTCATCACCCCTACCACCACTGCCAGCCCTCGTCACCCTGAGATCCCTCTATTCCTCTCTCCTCACCAGTCGACCCCCCTACCACCGTCGCCCCCTTCCTCCCCTCCTCTGCCTATCGTCGCCTACCTGCCTCCCCTTCTTCTCGTCCGTGCCCAACACCAGCATCGGCATCCTCTGCCCTCCCTCACAACCGACTTCGACCCGGCCGCCATTGCCAGTCACCTCGTCCTCTCCGTCGAGGTCCTCCGCTGCACCCCTTAAACCCCGAGACCCCCCTCCCAGTCGCCTCTTCCAGCGCTCCTACCTCCGACGACCAGCACACCCCCAGCAATTTAACTGTCGACCACAAATATCGAGATTGAGTATTCTACTCACCTAATTAGAGTATGGATTGATATTGCATCTTTTGCTTGCTAAGAATGCTTAGGTATTTAATTATTGATTGTTAGAACTGAATTATTAATTGGGCTTGTTAAACTTAATTCAATTCTTAGAAATCCATCAAACCGATTAATTGTTTAAAATTCTAACTTTGATCCGCACTACATGTTGGTAAATTAATCCTTTAAGATTCTTGGAAATTCTCTATTTAGGATTACGTTTTACATCATTTTGGGAGCGAAGGTTCTTAAAACCCTAGTTCTTGCATCAATTAGGCATTATTTTTACATTCATTTAGAATCGTTTAGAGTCTTTTATTATTTTTTCTTCCGTTCTTTTAGATCATTTCAGATTAATTTAAAATAAAATAAAATAAAATAAAATAAAAAAACTTAAGTGCATTTAGAACACGTGTCCTCAAATTTCAAGAAACACATATCCCCATGACCCCTAGTTTTCTCCATCGGTGAATACGCCTTCGCAGCACCATCACAGATCCTGTAGAGCTTTTTCTGTCCCTCCCAAACCACCCAATTAGGAACCCTAGACCTCCGCGAACCCTTCTATAAACTGAGATGGACAACTCTGATATTTTCGCTACCCTAGCTGTCATTCAAGTAACTCTTGCCAATATCAATTAGAGGCTGGAGAAGGTGGAATTAAATTAAATAGTTGTCCCTGAGCTTCATGCTAATCGTCAGATCCTTCAAGAGAATGTTTGTGACGATCGACGTCAAGAACGTGACCCTGACGAACAATATAAGAAGAACATTAAGGCTGATGTTCCCCATTTTGAAGGCCACATAGAACCCCAAGCTTATCTTGATTGGATCCGTGCGATGGACCACTACTTTGTGTGGTTTGACATGAGCGAAGCCCTGAAAGTTAAATTTGTCGTGATGAAATTGACTGGGAAAGCTCAACATATTGGGTCAATCTTGAACACGCCCGCAGAGGCCGAGGCTTGGCACCCATAGCCACTTGGAAAGCCATGAAAGAGAAGCTCACTGAGAGATATGTACCGTTATCGTTCCACACCTGATTGCTAGATTCGTGGAACCAACTTTATCAAGGAAGTAAATCCACACAAGAATATATTGATAAATTTGATGACTTCCTTATTCGGTGCAATGCTATTTAGGTAAAGAGAGTGAAGAACAAACTCTCTCTAGGTTCAGGACTGGATTACGAACCGATCTGAGAAACGAGCTAATTCATAGAAATGTGGACTCATTAGCTGTACCTTATGCTCTTGTCCTCGATATGGATTCCCTTAAAGCAAGTTCTCATTACAAGTCCAATGATTCGATGGATCATTCCTCCAGAATGAATTCTCCTGATCCCTCTAGACCTGAGCACTCCTTTCCTCAGTACCCTAACAAGTCTTACCCAAACAAACATAGTTCAAATTCCTATCCACTTAGAAATGACAATACGAGTAAGAACACTGAAAGAGACTATTCTAAGATTGATTCTCTTACTAAGTGCTATAAATGTAAGGGATACGACCATGTTGCTGGCAACTGTCCCAGCCCAAGTAGGATCAATATAGTAGAGGGTACCGTAGTCATCGCTGATGAGTCCGACAATGAGTTTACCTATGAACCTAATGTAAGTGATGACTTTGATAAAAAAGAAGATGACCAGTCTCTCAATTGTATTCAGTCTGTCCAGTCACCTCCATTGAGTATACCTGAGTCACCCATTCCTTCTCAAGTCACTAGGCAGCCTATAAATTTTATCCATGTATTAGAACTTCCTAGAGTCACAGAATCTGCACTCACATTTGCATATCACATTAATGACTTGCATAGAGAAATTTCCAAAGAACTTAATGAGAATAATTTTAGCTACAAGTTAATAGCAGATACTAGAAGAAAATTTATAACTTTTGATATTGGTGACGAAGAGATGGTTTGGATTCGTCCGGAATGGTTTCCAGTTGGATCTGTTAAGAACTTGAACATACGTGTTGCAGGCCCATTTAAGATTCTACATACAATCACTGATAATACCTATGTCGTTGACCTCTCTGAAGGTTTTGACATAAGTAAGACTTTCAATATTGAGGATATAGTACTCTATGAAGGCTCAAAGTTCAATCCTAGAAATTTTCTTATAGATGAGCCTACCATGCAGCCTAATTGTGAGATTCTCATATTTACCCCTTGTTACCGCTAAATCTGGTGTGGGGGCAAACAGATAGTATTTGTAGATTCTTGGAAAACTTGAATAGCAAACCTGAAACCTATTCCGCCAGAGTTTGACCGTTGACTCCTGCCGTTCACCTGCAAAAAGTGTGAGACACCGGGGTTGATCCCGGCGACGCACCCTCCGACGCTCAAGTCAGTAATCAGGAATGATTATGAAGGAGCGTAAACTGGCAAAAGATTGATTACCTCTTAATGGTGGTGGATGGGGGGTATTTATAGTCGCCTTAGGAATCAGATCAGGAATGTAATCCCTAATTCCCAGTGAATGGATAGATATGAATCAGGGCCGTTGATTTGGATTAATCAGAAACCCTAATTCTATCCTGCTGGACCGGGTTCATTTCAGGTTGGAACCCATACCCAGTTGAGGTGGATCCATTCACGGGTTATTGGGCCTTTGGGAAAAGGACCCAGTACCCATTTCAGACCCATTTGTAGGTGAAATTACTGTTTTATCCCCAAACTTTAAGATTCGTGCCTGATTTGGACGGTTCCGATTTAACCCCATTTTTAGCCATATCACGAGCCCCCCACTCCCGAAGGCTAAATTTGATCAGCCTTTGAGGAGTAGTTTTACTGTTTTAATGACTTTTGGAGTTGTATCGGAGTCCAAACGAGGGGTGACGATTCTTTGTATGGGGCAGTATGGTGATTTTCCGGGTTAGTTGCATGCTCTAAGCTGTCCTTGAGTTCCTCTGGTTTTCTGGCATCTTTCCTTAATTTTTATCTATCTTTCGGATCACTTATTTAATTTTGCGAAGTGTTGATTCGTCGTCTGGGGGTCTTAATCAACCATTCTAGGCAATAATTACTTACTCAGGGGCTCAAAATATTTCCCCGAATTTATAATTATTTCCTAAAATTTTAACTAAATTTTTCAAATTTTTAATCATTTTTTCACAATTTTTAAATAAATAAATAAATAATAATTTATAATACCGAATTATGCCGTGGCGCAATCTAGACCCTTTATCGTTGCCAAGCGCGATTTTCTAGGGGATCGGACGATCTGTATGGGTTGGCTAGTATTTTTTTCGTATGTGGAGATCGGTACCTTGGCACCTCAGCTCGACTCCTCGGCAGCTCGGCTCGGAGCGCTAGGATCTGCCGAGCTACGTGGCACGATCCTGAGCGTCCATCAAGGCGCGAATCACGAGGATGGGGTTCAGATCACGAGAAAACATTATCTTGTCGTTTTGTGGGCGTGGCGCGATCTGAGCCGTCCATCAGGTTTTGACACGAATTTTGGAGCGATCTGAAGGTGATTCTGGTTCGGCAGAATTTTTCTCCATATGTGGAGGTCGGTACCTCGACACCTCAGCTCGACTCCTTGGCAGCTCGGCTCGGAGCGCTGGGATCATCCGAGCTACGTTGCACGATCCTGAGCATCCATCACTGTGCGAATCACGAGGACGGGGTTCAGATCACGATAAAACGTTATCTTGTCGTTTTGTGGGCGTGGCGCGATCTAAGCCGTCCATCAGGTTTTAACACGAATTTTGGAGTGATCTGACGGTGATTCTGGCTCGGCAAAATTTTTCTCCATATGTGGAAGTCGATGTCTCGGCACCTCGGCTTGACTCCTTGGCAGCTCGGCTCGGAGCGCTGGGATCTGTCGAGCTACGTGACACGATCCTGAGCGTCCATCACGACGCGAATCACGAGGACGGGGTTCAGATCATGAAAAAATATTATCTTGTCGTTTTTTGGGCGTGGCGTTATCTGAGCCGTCCTTCAGGTTTTGACACGAATTTTGGGACGATCCGACGGTGATTCTGGCTCGACAAAATTTTTCTCCATATGTGGAAGTCGGTACCTCGGCACCTCGGCTCGGTAGCTCGGCGAGGCTCACCGTGGGTTCGGTGGCTCGTCGAGGTGCAGGTCACCGAGTGACGGAGTTAAGCGAATTGACGAGTTCTTGTCTTGAAACGTCGCAACTCTCCGTTTTGTTGTTTTGCCTTCCTTTAGTGGGCCCTTAAACGCCTAGAGAGCCCAAACGTCGCTCTCTTGGCTATAAGTCCCCACTCTCCTCACCCCCTAGCTCATTTCTCTCTTTCACTTTGAATTTTTACTTTTACACTCAGTTTCGCTCTGCTAGCGGTGGTTTGTGCTCCAAGGTGTTGGTGCTAGCTGTCGCGTGGGCCAGGCGATTTCCGGCGAAGAAATTTCGACCGTGCACGTCACTTCCAAGTTTACGTCACATCAAGGTCAGTGTTTTTGCCTTAGATATTTTTTAGAGATGTCAAGGGTAAACTCGGGAAGTGAGGCATCATCCTCTGGAGATAGTGGTGCCGAGGAGAGAATTCAAGTAGTGAGTCGGAGAAAGGGGAAGAAAGTGGTAGGGTCGTCCATAGTCGAGGAGATCGTGGAGCCAGAGAGGCGAGCCCCCGAGTCGGGTCGGTACCCTGGTGTGCTGTCCGACCATGCCGGCATCAGGAAGTACGAGGGTGATCTGCTGAAGAAGGCGATTGTTGGCCGGTCGGCGGTTTACGAGGAGAATGCCCCGAGGGAGGTCACCGAGGTGGACGACCTTGCTTCGGTATTATCCGATGGAGACCTCCTTCGGATCAGAAAGGGGTTCGCCATCCCTCCAGAGTACAGTCTGCTCCTCCCCGGCCCTAGGATGCGAACGAACACTGTGCTATCGCCGGACACGTGCGTGTTCGACTTCGACTCTCTGTGCGCCGGCTTGCACTTCCCTCTGCATCCCTTCGTGTTGAAGGTTCTCCACTGGTATTGTCTAGCACCGGTGCAATTTATGCTGAACACCTGGCGCCACATGCTCGCCTTTTGCTGTAGTGTCACATCGCCGAGGTCGAGCCAGACATGGTGATCCTCCGGAGTCTGTACTGGATCAACAGGATGTCAAAGGCCGAGCCTCACTACTACTTGTCACCCTAGAGAGGCGTTAAGCTCATTGAGAATCCGGACTCGATAAAAGGTTGGAAGGAGAAGTTTTTTCTGCTGAAGGGGCCCTCGAGGCTGGACTTCCCGACTCGGTGGAAGGAAGAAGTGCCAAAGTTCGCAAGGGCCGACCCAGTGCTGAGTCCGGACGAGGAGGAGGTGCCGGCGAAGCTCATTGCTTTCCCAATGTTAAGCTGGTGAGGAATGACTGAGGAGGTGCTACACGGGTCGGGCCTTAGTCCGATCGACCCGAGTACGCTCCTGACATCTCGCTGCATTTTTTTTCTTTCTAACTTGTTGAAGATGGACTTCACGACAAAGATGGAACAGAGGCGTCGAAGATGGACTTCACGACAATGATGTCTGAGCGAGGCAAGGTCGCCGATGGTAGGAAGAGGAAGAAGCCGAGCACCGGGCTCACATCCGGACGACCTTCCAAGGCCCCCTTGGTAGTTGCCGACCCTACCCCTGCTCCTAAGGCGCCATCTCCGTCGGTGGTTGTCCTCGTAGACCTGCCTGCCCCGGCCTCTTCTACCCCGGCCAGTGAGGCCTTTTCGGTTTCGGCGGCACTGGCTCTACAGGCCCCGTCTCTGAATTCTCAGGCCGAGCAGATCTTGACCGAGGCCCACAAGAAGCTGTTCATCCTTGACTGGCGGGTGAAGAACCACGACGACTTTCTTGGTGATTCACAGATGTGCATGCAGGCTGTCAAGCATCTCGCGACCCCAAAGGACCGAGCCGCTCTGAAGGTGGGGACGACCTGGGGACGACACCTACGAGATTGCTCGATCGCTCATGTCGGTAAGCATCTTTCTTTAAAAATTTCTTTAAGTCCATAGCTCGATTTTACAACCACCTAACGCTCATTCATTGCAGGCCACTTGCCACTTCGGCCACCTTGTTCAGGAGTTCGCCGAGCAGGAGAAGGAGCTGAAAGCCCTCTGTGACAAGAACAGGGCGGAGAAGGCGAGGGCGGTGAAGCAGCTCGAGGCAGAGCGGCACCGCTCGGAGGACTTGGAGGTTCTGGTCGCCGATCTTGAGACGGCCTTGGAGCGAGCTAATGAGCAGCTCACCGCAGAGGTTGCCAAGGTTGCTAAAGCTGCAGAGGAGCTAGCCGCATCGGCGAAGGCCTTGGAGGTGGCGAAGGCAGAGAGGGACTCCGTGACGGAGGTGGCCAGGAAGGAGGTTGAAGTCAAGGCGAAGAAGCATATGGCCAGGAACATGGAGCTGTCCTATGCGAGAGCGCTTGACCACGTCGAGGCACGTGTCCCCGGCTTTGAAAGAGTGGGATATCACCTGTGGCCCGGTGAGGAGGAGGAGGGCGAAGAGGAGAAAGGAGAAGGGAAGGAGGGCGACCAGTGGGACGAGGAGGTGCCTGCCGACCCCGTGACTGTGGCTGCCGACCCCCAGGCCGGGGTGACGGGGGCCAAGGGACCATCTGGCGAGGCGCCTGTGATCGATCCGTTGCCTCAGGTGGATCCTTGATCTCCCTATCCTTTGCATAAATCCTTTTTTCTTCTTCTTTTTTGTAAAGCCTTATAGCGGACTGGCCACCGCTTCTTTTTGACATGAATGAAAGATTTTTTTTCTTTGAATTTGTCTAAGTGTTTGGCTCGAACTCGTCTCCCAATAGAATGCTTTGGTTTTTCAGATTGTCGAACTTGGTTCGGACGCCGCAGCAGCTCGGCGGCAAACGAAATTATTTAAGCGATCATGTGAAGCTCGTCTCGAGGGCGAGGTTGAGCTAATCAGGAGGGTGCTATTCAACGTGGAGAAGACGAACAGCGAGTTATTGGCTAAGATTCGTCACTTGCAGATAGTCGAAGGAGAACTCTCGGCGAAGGAGGATGAGTTAACCTCTGCACTAGCCGAGCGCGACGAGCTCGCTTCGAAGGTTGAGCAGCTAAGGAGGGTTACGGTCGACAAAAGCATCGAAGTGACCAACCTTCGCCGAATCATAGCTGACTGTGTCGGGGAGGCAAGCTCGGCAAAACTTTCCGGTTCAAGGTGTCGGTGAAAGACGATATTTTAAAGGATAGTATCGTCGAACTTGAAGAAGAAGTCGCTCGCCTTAAACCTCAGCCCGTGAGGGTTAACGTCCGAAGCACTTCGTGCACTCGCGAAGTGAGTGAGAGGGGGATCTCCTTCTACGAGCTCACGACTCGTCCATCTATCGTTCGTCGGAGCCCGGCCGACGCTCAAAGTGGCGTGGCCATCTCGTCTAGCGGAGCCTCAGTTGGTGCCGCGGTGAGAGGCAGTGCCGAGGAGGCGTCTCAGTTTGTTGGCGTAGAGACGAGCTCGGAGGTGAAGCAGAGCC
Source organism: Hemerocallis citrina (assembly GCA_017893485.1). Taxonomy (NCBI): domain Eukaryota; kingdom Viridiplantae; phylum Streptophyta; class Magnoliopsida; order Asparagales; family Asphodelaceae; genus Hemerocallis; species Hemerocallis citrina. The sequence goes on along the minus strand of CM030363.1, from coordinate 150,210,526 downwards.
GCCCTCACGTTTCTCTAAACCGGAACGTCCCTGTCCCGAAGAAGCGTTGAAAGAGTTGTATTATACTTTGGAATTTTTGTAGCACCTTATTGTAATAGCTTGACCTTGTAAATGTTTTTGTCCGCTGTACTCCTTAATAAAAGTTCTTCTTTCCCCCTTTTTTTTCTCTTTGGTGTTTGTGTGTTGCTTCCTGTTCGGCAATTCCGAGCACGAATTTTGAGGTGCATTTTTCTCCACTTGGCAGTTCGGTAGATCAGGTAGTTCGGATTTCAGATCCGAGCTACGTGGCTCTACCTGGACGGTTGATTACGATCGTGGAGCGAATCACGAGACAAGGGGCTCAAATTTCGAGAAAACGTTATCTTGTCGTTTTGTGGAGATGCGGCATGACCTGAGCCGTTCATCATGTTCTAGAACGTTTTTTGAGACAATCTGATGGTGAAACTGGCTCGGTAGCATTTTTTTCCATATGTGGAGGTCGGTACCTCGGCACCTCGGCTCGGTAGAACGGCCATGGCGGAGCTCATCGAGGTGAGTTCATCGATGTGAGCTTTGACGAACGGTTGTGGGAGCAATTCCAAATGGCGAACCACTTCTAGCTCGCTTCAGAGCGAGCCTATGAAGCAGAGTCGAGCCAAGTGTTGGACTCCAAACTCGTCGTTAGAGTTTGTTTAAACGGTTGTGGGAGCAATTCCGAATGGCGAACCACTTCTAGCTCGCTTCAGAGTGAGCCTATGAAGCGGAGTCAAGCCAAGTGTTGGACTCCGAACTCGTCGTTAGAGTTTGTTTCAACGGTTGTGGGAGCAATTCCGAATGGCGAACCACTTCTAGCTCGCTTCAGAGCGAGCTTATGAAGCGGAGTCGAGCCAAGTGTTAGACTCCGAACTCGTCGTTAGAGTTTGTTTCAACGGTTGTGGGAGCAATTCCGAATGGCAAACCACTTCTAGCTCGCTTCAGAGCAAGCCTATGAAGTGGAGTCGAGCCAAGTGTTGGACTCCGAACTCGTCGTTAGAGTTTGTTTCAACGGTTGTGGGAGCAATTCCGAATAGCGAACCACTTCTAGCTCGCTTCAGAGCGAGCCTATGAAGCAGAGTCGAGCCAAGTGTTGGACTCCGAACTCGTCATTAGAGTTTGTTTCAACGGTTGTGGGAGCAATTCCGAATTGCGAACCACTTCTAGCTCGCTTCAGAGCAAGCCTATGAAGCGGAGTCGAGCCAAGTGTTGGACTCCGAACTCGTCGTTAGAGTTTGTTTCAACGGTTGTGGGAGCAATTCCGAATAGCGAACCACTTCTAGCTCGCTTCAGAGCGAGCCTATGAAGCGGATTCGAGCCAAGTGTTGGACTCCGAACTCATCGTTAGAGTTTGTTTCAACGGTTGTGGGAGCAATTCTGAATGGCGAACCACTCCTAGCTCGCTTCAGAGCGAGCCTATGAAGCGGAGTCGAGCCAAGTGTTGGACTCCGAACTCGTCGTTAGAGTGCGAGGGACGTAAAAATAGAGAGATACAAGCAATTCACAAGTAGAAAATGAAAAAATATCCTTTATTGAAAACAACTAGCCGGCTGCTTCTAAGTTGCGAGCCGTTATTACATTGCAGAAAACAAAATCAAAATACATTTGAAAGGACTGGGACGGTTCAGCATCCGAAGGTACTTAAAGAGGCATTGATGCGCTCTTTTGGTACTTCAAGAGATGGTCGGCATTCCAAGTCCCTGGGATCTCTCTGCCTTCAAGATCTTCTGGACGGTAGGCTCCAGGCCGAACTACTTTGGTGATCTTGTAGGGTCCTTCCCAATTTGGAGCTAGCTTACTCTTCTGACTGGGGAAGGAGATAGCTAACTTTCTGAGGACTAAGTCCCCTTCTTTGAGATCGGTAGGACGGACTCTCTTGTTATAGGCCAGCTCGATCCTTCTCCGATAGCTTTGTTGACGAATGGCAGCTCTTTCATGGAGCTCATCGATCAAGTCCAGGCTTGCTCGAAGTTCTCTGGTATTCTGCTCTTCTTCATAAGCAATAAGACGAGGGGAGGGTACATCGACTTCTAGGGGGATTACAGCCTCAGTCCCGTAGGTGAGGTTGAATGGCAACTCTCCTGTGGGGGTTCGTTTCGTAGTGCGGTAATTCCACAGTACGTTTGGGAGCTGATCGATCCATAAACCTTTAGCGGACTTATCCAGCCTCTTCTTGATACCGGAGAGGATCTGTCAATTGGCATTTTCCACTTGGCCGTTTGATTGAGGATGGGAGATAGAGGAGAAGCATCGTTGGATGGTGAGGTCTTCACACAGAGCTCGGAAGGAGGCCCCTGTAAACTGTGTTGCATTGTCGGTTATGAGGAGTCGAGGAACGCCGAACCTGCAGATGACGTTCTTCCAAAAGAACTGGAGTACTTTGTTCTCAGTGATTGCAGCCAAGGGCTCGGCCTCTATCCACTTCGAGAAGTAGTCGATTGCCACGACTAAAAATTTGAGTTGGCCGGGAGCCGCGGGAATGGTCCTAGTAAATCCATCCCCCACATTGCGAAAGGGATAGGACTTGATAGGGTGGCAAGCCGAGCTTGTGGAAATCGATGGATGTTGGAGTGCTTTTGACAAGAGCTGCATTGCCGAACATGTCGCTCGGCATTTTGTAAGAGGGTGGGCCAGAAATATCCATAATTCAACACCTTCCGGGAGAGGGACCTGGACCCTGAATGTGCTCCGCCTATGCCTTCGTAAAGTTCTTGCAAGGCGTATGTGGCTTGTTCGGGGGAGAGGCACCTCAGATAAGGTCTACCATCAACTTGTGTGAAGGAGCATTTGTACAAGACCCCCTCAACAATGGTGTACCGCTCCGCTCTGGTTCTGACTCGGCGAGCTTCCTTAGGGTCTTCGGGGAGGAGCCCATCCCTTAGGAATTCTACCAAGGGTTTCATCCAATTATCTTGAAGTTGAACTGGCAGCGACTCCATGGAGTCGGGAGTTTCTTCTTCTATGCTCGGCCTCAGGAGCACTTCAATCAAGACAGTCTGCTCGAGACCTTGGAGGGAGGATGAGGCTAACTTGGAGAGAGCATTTGCTTGGGCATTTTTCTCCCTGGGGATCTACCGAATAAGTGCCTCTTCGAAAAGAGCCATGAGATTTTGGACCTTGGCTATATACTTAGCCATTCGGTCATCTCGCGCTTCATACTCGCCCAAGATTTGATTCACAACCAGCTGAGAGTCACTAAATATGCAGAGGCGTTGTGCCCCTGCCTTGCGAGCCATTCTGAAACTGGCTATAAGTGCTTTATATTTAGCTTCATTGTTGGATGCCTCGAAGTTGATGCGGAGGGAGTATTGGAGGACAAAGTCATCGGGGCCTGCCAGAATGACCCCGACTCTGCTCCCTTCGGTACAAGAGGATCCATCAACATATATCATCCAAATAGGGGGCCCGTTTGCCGCTTGACTGACCTTGAGAATGGTGCTTTCAACTATGAATTCAGCTAAGTCCTGAGCCTTGATCGCGGTCCGAGGTTGGTAGGATATATCATGCTGGCTCAGCTCGATCGACCACTTCATGAGGTGGCCAGAGGTCTCTGGCTTGTGCAGAACTTGCTTCAGCGGCTGGTTGGTAAGAACGACCACCGAATGAGATTGGAAATACGGGCGAAGCTTCCTAGCTGCCATAACCAAGGCGTACGCCATCTTCTCTAGCCTTGGATAACGAAGCTCGGGATCACGAAGTACCTTGCTTACATAATATATGGGCTTCTGAGCCTTGTCTTCTTCCCTTACCAAGACAGCGCTGAGGGTTTGTTCGGAGGCAGCTAAGTAGAGGTAGAGTGTTTCCCCGGGGATAGGCTTGCTGAGGAGAGGGGGGTTGACTAGGTAGGTTTTAAGCTGATCGAACGATTCCTGCTGTTGCTGACCCCATTCAAAGCCCTTAGCCCCCCTGAGAGCCTTAAAGAAGGGACGACACTTCTCCCCTGACTTGGAAAGGAAGCGCCCTATAGCTGCGAGATGCCCAGTTAGCTTCTGAACTTCTTTTATACTTTTGGGGGGAGCCATATCTAGTATGGCCTTGATCTTCTTAGGGTTGGTTTCGATACCTCTATGGCTGACCATGAAGCCTAGGAACTTTCCCGATGCGACTCTGAACGCACACTTGTTCGGATTGAGCCTCATATCATGTTTTCTTAACACATCGAACGCCTCCTGCAGGTCGGTGACGTGGTCGGTCCCTCGGATGCTCTTCACAAGCATATCATCAACATACACTTCCATATTGCGGCCGATCTGATTTTGGAAAACCTTGTTAACGAGGCGTTGATAAGTGGCGCCTGCATTCTTCAACCCAAAAGGCATCACCCTGTAGCAGTAGAGGCCCTGATCGGTAATAAAGGAGGTCTTCGGGATGTCTGGGGGGAACATGCGGATTTGATTGTATCCGAAAAAAGCGTCCATGAAGCTGAGAAGCTCATGGTCCGAGATGGCGTCAATCAGGGTGTCAATGCTTGGCAGGGGGAATGGATCTTTGGGGCAAGCTTTGTTCAATTCGGTAAAATCGATGCAAATTCTCCAGGTCCCGTTGGCCTTCTTAACCATTACAACATTCGAGAGCCATTCGGGGTAATTGACCTCTTGTATGAACCGAGCCTTTAGGAGCTTTTCCACTTCCTCTTTTATGGCTTGCTGGCGCTCGGGAGCAAACTTACGCCTCTTCTGTTGGACCGGTTTGGATCCCGGAGCAACGCTGAGGTGGTGGACGAGGAGCTCTTCGGAGATTCCTGGCATGTCGGACAGCCGACCACGCGAAGAGGTCACGGTTCTTTCTAATGCATCGGACTCTGTCTGAGCTTAGGGCAGATGGGAGGGTCTTGCTGATAAAGAACTTACGGCTCGGATCCTGCTCAGAGAAAAGCACTTCCTCCAGTTCATCCACCGGCTCGAATGCTTGTCGGACACTTTCTTGGGGAATCTCAAGTGTTTCGAGGGAGAGGACTGGACCCCCAGTAGAGGTCACGTAGCATTTGCGGGCCATCTCCTGACTGCCTCTTACTTCCCCTACTCCTGCCCGAGTGGGGAACTTCATCTTGAGGTGATAAGCGGAAGGGACGGCTTCGAGAGCAGCTAGGCCGGGTCGGCCCAGGATGACATTATAAGCTGCGGGGACATCAACGACCATAAATTCCATCGGCTCCGTTCAGGTAGTAGGAGTTTTGCTAGCGGTTACGTCGAGGGTGATCACCCCTTCGATAGCCACTGGCACTCCCGTGAACCCGTGAAGTGTGTAGCCGGCGGGTTTAAGTCTATCCCGGGATAGCTTAAGTCCTTTAAAAGCATCAAAGAAGAGGATGTTAATGGAGCTGCCATTGTCCACTAGGATCCTCTCCACTTTAAAATTTGCCATATGGAGGTCGACGACTAGTGCATCACAATGGGGGTTCGGATGCCTACCAGGTCTTCATCTGAGAATGTGACGGGTACCCCAAGGCCTTTAGGGGGAGGCATGCCATGTACCGAATTGACTTCCCTTACAAAAGCCTTTCGAGAGGAGTTAGAGGAGCCCCCCATTGGGCCCCCATGAATGAGGTGTAGGACACGCTCCTCTTCGAATTCGGGTGTCTCACTGCATCGCACAGGACGCTTGTTAGCCCCCCGAGGGGGAGGAGGAAGGTCGGTTTGGTCTTTTCTCACGAATTTGGCCAGCTGCCCCCTCTGGATGAGGGCCTCGATCTCGTTCTTAAGGGCCCGACAATCATTGGTGTCGTGTCCATGGTCCCAGTGATAGCAGCATCATTTCTCCTTATCCCTTTTCTTGGCAGGGGTGTTCATCTTCGGGGAAGGAGGTATCACCTCTTCCTTCTCTACTTCCATGAGAATAGTGGAAATGTTGGCATTTAGAGGAGTAAATTTCTCGAATCTGGGGGGAGGGCGGCGCTGACTGCTGTTATCCTTTTGGAGCTTTTTGGCTCCTTCTTCTTCTGTTCCCTTTCTCTTGGACCCGGAGGAAGGCCCCTCAAAGCTGGGGCGGTGCTTAGCTTCCTCGGCCCGAATGTACTTCTCGCTTTGGATAAGGAGATCGGAGAAGTTCTGCGGGGGCTTTTTGGCGAGGGAAGACCGAAGGCTGGAGTTGTGGACATTATACTAGAATGCTGCTGCAGCGACCGACTGGTCGAGGAAAGCGATGGACCTGGCTTCCGCGGTGAACCTTTTCACATAGTCTCGCAACTTCTCACCCTTCTTCTGGTTGAGGTAGAGTAGCGATATGCTGGTCTTCTCAGTTCGGTGACTACTCACAAAGTGGGTGACGAAGAGGGTCTCGAATTGCTCGAAGGAGAATATCGAAGATGGGGCGAGGCGAGAGTACCATTTCTGGGCCGGACCCTTGAGGGTGGCGGGGAAGGTCTTACACAGCAGAGCATCAAAAGCTTGGTGGATGAGCATGAGGGTCTTAAAGCTTTCGATGTGGTCGACGGGGTCGGACTCCCTGGAATAAGTCTCGAATTGGGGAGGCTTGAAGCCTATTGGAATGGGGGCCTCCATGATGGTTCGAGAGAAAGGAGGCCGACTAGGTCGGAGGGTCCTTCCTCTAAGCTCTTCTTCTCTGTCTAGATGACCCAAGCGCCTCTCCATTTCGTGGAGACGATGGTAGACAGTGTCATCCCTTCGACGGTTATCAAACGAGCCTCTGGACTCATCTTCGTACGAGGGAGAGCGGGGGCTACGACGACGGTGGCTCCTGGAGTGGTGAGGACTAGGAATGTGCCAGGGGTTGCTAGGAGCTGCGGGAGGAGTTAGGGACCGTTGGCGAGGACTTCGGACCGGAGGAGTGGGGACTCTCTGAGGATTGTTATTGTTGGACTTGAGATTGAGAGCTTGTAAGATGGTTGCCTGGAATTGCTGAAACTCGGCACGAGTGATGGGTGCGTCATCGTTCCTGGGAGGTCGCCGATCATCAGGAGAGTGAGGTCTTCTCCTATGGTGGCCGGGGGATTCTCTCCGCCCCCTGCGAGGCGGGGGACCTTCTGTATTCTCGGCGATGAGGAGATCGCTCATTTGGACGGTATTGGCGGGAGGCTCCCTCTCGGGCCCGCCTTTCATCCAAACGGCGGCGAAAATCCTCTTCTTTGCGCTGATTGTCGAGGGTGTTGCGGAGGTCTTCTGATGCTCGGGGATTGTGAGATGCCATGGAATCAGTAGAGGGGTTGTGCACGGAGACGTGATCATGTTGGAGGGGTTGTTTCTGAGGATTGGGACGGGAGCCCCCCGCACTGGCATTCTGGAGGCCGGTCTGGCCGCGAGGGGGTTGAAGATTCTAAGGAGGAAGTTGGTCCTGCTGTGGGGCCTGGTTAGGTTGAGGGTTAGGTCCTGTTGGCTGGACGATTTGGAGGGGGACCTCCTCCTGTGGTTGAGGAGGAGTGGGTCCACGGTTGGACCCTCTGGATCTTAGCTTTCGGAGAGGCATGGCTGGGCAGATCTGACCGACGAGAAGAGGAAGAGCTGCTACTCGCTGGTTCCAACAGGCGGCGCCAATCTGTTACCGCTAAATCTGGTGTGGGGGCAAACAGATAGTATTTGTGGATTCTTGGAAAACTTGAATAGCAAACCTAAAACCTGTTCTGCCGGAGTTTGACCGTTGACTCCCACCGTTCACCTGCAAAAAATGCGAGACACCGGGGTTGATCCCGACGACGCACCCTCCGACGCTCAAGTCAGTAATCAGGAATGATTCTGAAGGAGCATAAACTAGCAAAAGATTGATTACCTCTTAATGGTGGTGGATGGGGGGTATTTATAGTCGCCTTAGGGATCATATCAGGATTGTAATCCCTAATTCCTAGTAAATGGATAGATATAAATCAGGGCCGTTGATTTGGATTAATTAGAAACCCTAATTCTATCCTGCTGGACCGGGTTCATTTCGGGTTGGGACCCGTACCCAGTTGAGGTGGATCCGTTCACGGGTTATTGGGCCTTTGGGAAAAGGACCCAGTACCCATTTCAGATCCGTTTGTATGTAAAATTACCGTTTTATCTCCAAACTTTAAGATTCGTGCCCGATTTGGACGGTTCCGATTTAACCCCATTTTTAGCCATATCACCCCTCTACCTGATACTATTTACCCACCGACAGAAGAATTGAATAATATTTTAGATGATCAGATAATCTCTACAAGAGATAGTGGTATGCACAAGTATTTGGTAAGGTGGAAGAACAAGCCGAAGTTGGATGACACTTGCAGTGATCGTAAGGAGCTCCCGTAACTGGATCCAGATCTTTTGGAGCCCCATGACAGGATCACTGGTTTTAACTCGAATGGGTCGAGCTCTCTCCCACCCGGAGAGAATGATGAGGACAACTATTCTGTTTAGTTTAGTATTTTATTTCAGTACCATATTTATTTTTGGCAATTATAGCCATATGTAATCTTTCTTTTATGCATTAGAATATTTCTGAGATTTTAGAATATTTTGAGATTTGTATTGAGATTTGTTTTGAGCCTATAAATAGGCCTTAAAATTAATAAGTGTTAAAAATCAATTAATGTGAATGTCTCTCCATTATCTCATTTTCTCCACTAACCCCATGATCTCCATGTTCTCCACTCACCATTTACTCCATGTTTGTCCTTTCAACTTCTTTTGTAAGCCTATAAATAGGCCTTTAGATGAATCATTTGGGAGTGCTAAAAAAAAAAGAAAAGGAAATCATTTGAATACAAATTATACTCTATTCTCTTGTCTCTTTTACTTTCTAGCATCGTCTCCATTATTTTACAATACGTTATCAGCACGAGGCTCTACTTCAACTATTCGAGGTATTTTTTTTAATACTATTATAATATTAAGGTCACTATAACTAAGTATGCTCTACACTCGCCATTCATTTGGATCTTGTGTATCAGAAAAGTTATAGCATTTTTTTTAATACTCAAATTATAATATTAAGGTCACTATAACTAAGTATGCTCTACACTCGCCATTCATTTGGATCTTGTGTATCAGAAAAGTTATAGCATTTTTTTTATACTCATATTATAATATTAAGGTCACTATAACTAAGTATGCTCTATACTCGCCATTCATTTGGATCTTGTGTATCAGAAAAGTTATAGTTTGATCTAAAAAAAAATTTCTAATTGCATTTTTTTTATATATACATATAGTTTCATCATGTCGAACCTTGTCAAGCTTGAATTTGAAGCTCTTGATATTACCGGCAAGAATTATTTGTCGTGGGTGTTGGATGCGGAGATCCATTTGGATGCTAAAGGTCTCAATGAGACAATTGATGAATCAAAAGAAACATCCAACCAAGATAAGGCGAAGGCAATGATATTTCTTCGCCATCACCTTCATGAGGGGTTGAAAGTTGAATACCTCACGATCAAAGATCCTGCAGATCTTTGGAAATCACTGAAAGAGAGGTATGATCATCAGAAAACTGTGATTCTTCCGAAAGCACGTTACGACTGGATGCATCTCCATTTTCAAGATTTTAAATCTGTTAGTGAGTATAACTCGGCTATTTTTCGAATCAGTTCACAAATAAAATTATGTGGTGAAACTGTTACTGATTCTGATATGATGGAAAAACGTTATCCACGTTTCATGCATCTAATGTGCTCTTGCAACAACAATTCCGTGAAAAGGGTTTTACAAAATACGGAGATTTGATATCTTGTCTTCTTGTTGTTGAGCAAAATAATGAGTTATTGATGAAAAATCATGAGTCTCGTCCTACTGGCTCTGCTCCATTCCCTGAAGTGAATGTGATAGCATTCAATAATAATCATGGTCGTGGTCGTGGCCAAGGCCGCGGACGTGGACGTGGACGAGGAAGAGGAAGAGGTTGTTTCCCCGGTGGTCGAAGTAACCACATTGTTAGGGATGAATCACAAGGAAACAATGATGGTGGCATGAATAAGAAGATGAAGGAAAGCATCTGCCACCGATGTGGGATGCAAGGCCATTGGTCGCGTACTTGTCGTATTCCCAACCATTTTGTTGATCTTTATCAAGAGTCGTTGAAGAACAAAGGAAAGAATGTTGAAGCAAATTTCATTGCTGACGACTCCAATGATTTCACCGAAAGCCTCGATGATTTGATGCACCTGGATGCAGCTGATTTCCTTATCCATCCTAAAGATGGAAGTGACCAGAAGTGATCAAGATGCTTATGATATTTGAAGTTTCTTTCAGCTTGTTATTTTGTTTCTATGTTTAAGTTTGCTATGAACTATATTTTATTTCAGTTTGTTTCAATTTTGTTAAAGTTTTTCTTGAGCTTAATTTTATTTTCAAATTAATGTCAGTCTTCATTATTATTATATGATTTATATTGCTTTCAAGTTTATTTATTCGCATTTTTTTTCTTTCTTTATCTAGATTATGAATATGTATCAATCCAAGATCCAAGTTGGGGATATATGTCTTGCAGACAGTGCTACTACCCACACCATTCTTAAAGATAAGAAATATTTTTCTAATCTGAGAAATGATCAAGCACATGTCAATACCATATCAGGCTGTGCAAAGATAATTGAAGGCTTCGGAAGAGCAAATTTTATAATGCCAGAAGGCACAAAATTCATAATTGAAAATGCATTATTTTCGCCTAAGTCTCAAAGAAACTTATTAAGTTTTAAAGATATTCGTCTAAATAGATATCATATTGAGACTATGAATGAAAGAGGTATTGAATATCTTTGTATTACCTCAAATATGATGGGCAAAAAGTGTGTGTTAGAAAAATTACCAGCTTTCTCATCTGGATTGTATTATACAACTATAAGAATAGTTGAATCATATAATACAATAAAGATGAAGTTTACAGATATATTTAAGGTTTGGCATGATCGGTTAGGTCATCCCGGTTCAACGATGATGCGGAAAATTATCGAGAAATCATGTGGTCATTCATTGAAAAACCAGAAGATTTTTCAATCCCATGAATTTCCTTGTGTTGCTTGTTCCAAAGGAAAGTTAATTACAAGGCCCTCACCAGCCAAAATAAAGAACGAATCACTGTCATTTTTAGAACGAATTCATGGTGATATATGTGGTCCGATTCATCCCCCATGTGGACCGTTTCGGTATTTTATGGTTCTAATTGACGCATCAACTCGATGGTCACATGTGTGTTTATTATCATCTCGTAATTTGGCTTTTGCAAGATTACTTGCACAAATAATTCGGTTGCGGGCACATTTTCCTGATTATCCGATAAAGACAATTCGTCTTGATAATGCTGGTGAATTTACATCACAATCTTTTATGAATTATTGTATGTCAATTGGGATTGGGATAAAAGTGGAACATCCAGTAGCCTATGTTCACACTCAAAATGGTTTGGCAGGATCATTTATAAAATGGATCCAATGGATTGCTAGACCAATGCTTATGAAATCAAATCTCCCCGTTTGGGCCTGGGGACATGCTATTTTACATGCAGCACAACTTATACGCATTCGGCCAACTAGTTATAATGATAATTCTCCCTTACAATTGGTTCATGGTCAGGAACCAAATATTTCCCATTTACGAATTTTCGGATATGCGGTATATGTCCCAATTAATCCACCACAACGCACAAAAATGGGATCTCAAAGGAGGACGGAAATATATGTTGGGTATGAATCTCCATCTATAATCAAGTATATTGAACCGACAACTGGAGATTTGTTTACTGCAAGGTTTGCAGATTGTCACTTTGATGAATCACTATTCCCAACATTAGGGGGAGATAATAAACAGTTGGAAAAAGAGATTTCATGGAATGAATTATCATTGAAATGTTTAGATCCTCGAACAAAAGAAAGTGAATTAGAAATTCAAAGGATAATTCATTTGCAAGGTATTGCAAATCAACTGCCAGACGCATTTACTGACCACAAAATAATAACAAAATCTCATATTCTAGCTGTAAATGCTCCTATCAAAATTGATGTCCCTGAAGGACAACCTATAATTGCTAGTGAGTCTAAGGCACGCTTGAAGCGTGGTAGACCACTTGGTTCCAAAGATAAATATCCTCGAAAAAGAAAAGGAGCAAATAACCATGATTGTCAAATCGAGGATGTCTCTCCAGAAGAGACCATTGACATAGTTAATAATGAAGAGAATCAAGTACCTGAAATTGATGAAAATGAAGAGATCTCGATTAACTATGTCATTATGGGAAGGAGATGGGACCGGAATAATATAATTATCAACAATATTTTTGTATATAATATAGCGCGCGATATCATAAATGAAAACGAGGATCATGAACCTACCTCTGTGGAAGAGTGTAGAAATAGAAATGATTGGCCAAAATGGAAAGAGGCAATTAAGTCTGAATTAGACTCGTTTGAAAAACGATGAGTTTTTGGATCTGTAGTCCGAACACCAAAAGAGATCAAACCAGTAGGCTATAAATGGGTATTTGTACAAAAAAGAAATGAACAAAATGAGATTACTAGATATAAAGCACGGCTTGTTGCACAAGGTTTTACCCAGATGCCTGGTGTTGATTATGAAGAGACATATTCTCCTGGGGTGGATGCAATAACATTTCGATATTTGATATGTCTGGCAGTGCATGAAAGACCTGAAATGCGTCTCATGGATGTGGTCACGACCTATTTGTATGGTTCGTTAGACCATGATATATATATGAAAATCCCTGAAGGATTTAAAGTGCCAGAAGCACATAATGATAATTCCCGGAAAATTTACTCAGTTAAGTTAAACAAAGCATTATATGGATTAAAACAATCAGGACGAATGTGTTATAACCGTCTGAGTGAATTTTTAATAAAAGAGGGTTATAATAATGATCCTATATGCCCATGTGCGTTTATAAAAGGTTTAGGATCAAAATTTGTTATAATTGTTGTTTATGTTGATGATTTAAATATCATCGGAACTCCTGAAGAGTTATTACAAGCCGTGCAATGTTTAAAGAGAGAATTTGAAATGAAAGACCTTGGAAAAACAAGATATTGTTTAGGTCTTCAAATTGAACATTTGAAAGATGGAATTTTCTTGCATCAATCCACTTATCTGGAAAAAGTACTTAAAAGGTTTTACATGGATAAAGCTCATCCCTTAAGTACTCCCATGGTAGTGAGGTCATTAGATGTTAATAAAGATGTGTTTAGACCTCGTGAGGAACATGAAGAATTAATTGGTCCTGAAGTACCATATTTTAGTGCCATTGGAGCATTGATGTATCTTGCTAACAATACACGTCCTAATATATCTTTTGCGGTAAATTTATTGGCAAGATATAGTTCCTCACCAACTCGATGACATTGGAATGGTGTGAAACATATATTTAGATATCTTCGAGGGACCATGGATATGGGCTTGTATTATTCTAACCTGTCCAAATCAGATTTAATTGGGTATGCAGATGCAGGATATTTATCTGATCCACATAAAGCCCGATCTCAATCAGGATATGTGTTCACCTGCGGAGGAACACCAATTTCATGGCGTTCTACAAAGCAAACACTAGTAGCAACTTCAACTAATCATGCAGAAATATTGGCAATCCACGAGGCAAGTCGTGAATGTGTTTGGTTGAGGTCGATATCTCAATATATCCGGGGAACGTGTGGCCTTTCAGTCGATAAAGATATCCCCACAACCTTATTTGAAGATAATACAGCATGCATAGCTCAGCTAAAGGATGGCTACATCAAAGGTGATAAAACGAATCATATCTCACCAAAGTTCTTCTTCACCCATGATCTTCAACAAAAGGGTGAAATAAGTGTTCAGCAGATAAAGTCAAGTGAGAATCCAGCAGATTTGTTCACTAAGGCTCTACCCACGACAACATTTGAAAAGATGGTAAACATGATTGGGATGCGTCGTTTGAAAGATCTAAAAGGATGATCTTTTCAGGGGGAGAAAAGATATGCACTGCACTCTTTTTCCCTTCACCAAGTTTTGTCCCATTGGGTTTTCTTGGTAAGGTTTTTAATGAGGCAGTATCGAGACATATTCTTATCCACAATTACGAGACATTCAAGGGGGAGTGTTAAAAATCAATTAATGTGAATGTCTCTCCATTATCCCATTTTCTCCATTAACCCCATGATCTCCATGTTCTCCACTCACCATTTACTCCATGTTTGTCCTTTCAACTTCTTTTGTAAGCCTATAAATAGGACTTTAGATGAATCATTTGGGAGTGCTAAAAAAAAGAAAAAGAAATCATTTGAATACAAATTATACTCTATTCTCTTGTCTCTTTTACTTTCTAGGATCGTCTCCATTATTTTACAATAATAAGAAGTTATTCTATTCTTGATTAAAAATTATTGTGCTGAGTTTTGCTCTTCATCTCTCCTTTGTGTGATACAATTGAAATCCAATTATTAGGGTTTGTGATAAATTCTAATAAAATTTTAGGATTTGTGATAAACTCTAAAACTACCCCAAATTTCCAAATCAATTAAATCAACAAAAAAAAATCCCCAAATAAAACTCTAACCCTTCTTTCCTTCTTCTTCTTCCCCCAACCCCCGACCGACCCCTCCTGTCGACCTTCACCATCGTCATCACCCCTACCATCACCGCCAGCCCTCGTCACCCTGAGACCCCTCTGTTCCTCTCTCCTCGCCAGTCGACTCCCCCCACCATCGTCGTCCCCTTCCTCCCCTCCTCTGCCTATCGTCGCCTGCCTGCCTCCCCTTCTTCTCGTCCACGCCCAACACCAGCATCGCCATCCTCTGCCCTTCCTCACAACCGATTTCGACCTGGCCGCCATTGCCAGTCACCTTGTCCTCTCCGTCGAAGTCCACCGCTGCACCCCTTGAACCCCGAGACCCCCCCCCAATCGCCTCCTCCGGCGCTCCTACCTCCGACGACCAGCACACCCCTAGCGTCGACAGGCTTGCTGCTGTCTTCCTCCTACCGTTGAGCCAAGTCAGAGCCGCTCTTACTGTGGTTGCTAGTTGTTGTGTTCTTCGCCGCTGCCAACCCGAGATCTAACGCTGGTTTCTTCGAACCCCAGTATACTCTTTCCACTTTTTAAATATTTGTGTTATACTACATTATCATCTCTATTATATTATTTAATTTAACTGTCGACCACAAATATCGAGATTGAGTATTCTATTTGCCTAATTAGAGTACGAATTGATATTGCATCTTTTACTTGCTAAGAATGCTTAGGAATTTAATTATTGATTGTTATAACTGAATTATTAATTGGGTTTGTTAAACTTAATTCAATTCTTGGAAATCCATCAAACCGATTAATTATTTTCTAACTTTGATCTGCACTATATATTGGTAAAATTAATCCTTTAAGATTCTTGAAAATTCTCTATTTATGATTACGCTTTATATCAATTTTTTTTACTACAAACAGAGCAGCATATGTTTCAAGTTCAAAGTAATTTCTCTATTAATGATCATGGCAAGTACCCGACACTATTGTAGTTAGGAGAAAGAAGATCTTGGGAGTAGTACAAAGTGACATATCTTCCAGAGGATCCAATACAAAATATTTATTTATGCAGGGACCACATTCACCTTTCTACCCATTTCATTCAAGTTAGACCTCTTAAGTCACTGTCCTTTCTATGATATGGAAAATAAAACAGTGACTAATAATACTAAATTTATTAACCTTCTCTTAAATAATAATAATTCAACAAAAAAAGAAAAAAAAAAGCTACATAATTGAAAAAGGAAGGAGGCTTCCTCCATGATATTGGCTTATAAGGATATCTTGCCGCCTTCTCTACAAAGGAACATCAGCTGAAGAATTAAGGCTCATATGGATCAGATGATGTGGCCTCTTCTGAGCCACAGGATCTCCTTAAAAATTATTTATCTCCGATCATCAGGTCTACTAGATCAGCCCTAAGCCTTCTGGGCTTCCGCCACGTCAGGCACGGACAACCAGGTCCAGACCCGGTCCCAAACGGGTCCAGACCCGGTTGACACTGCCTATAAATATCAGATCCTCTACCTGCTTCAAAAGGTAATCTATCTCTCCCCTCTCAAAACCCTAATTACTGTTACTCTTCAGTGACTAATTAGACCGTCGGAGGGCCTGCCACCGGGATCAACTCCGGTGTTCCTAGGCCGAGTGCAGGTACACGAGACTTCCGGACCCGAAATTTCAGATCCGAGCTGAGTATCCGACATCTGCCTCACTCCCGCCTACTCCCGAGCCGTTTCCTCAGCTGAGGGTCGGGCGTACCGTCAGTACCGAAGCTTCTGCTAAATTACAAATTGAGAGAACTCACACCTGGTACAGCCATCCTTAAAAAACAAACTGCATCAAAGGCAATCAAAGAAGATAGTTTATTAGAATTTTAAATTACCGTCATAGAAAATTTGGATCGTTAAAACTCCTGGCATTTCATGGACTGTTGGTTGTTATAAGTAGTATTAAGAGGAAAAATTTGTCATGTGTCTTAGCCTACAACACATCCCGTAGCTAATCATATGCTTACAATCTGAGAACTATATACAATGCTGATAAAACACATTCCTTTAGTTAAATCAAGATTGATTTAATGTGTTATATATAATGATAATTTAGCAGTCTCATCAACATCATATATCATCATGCAAATATGCTTTAGTTCGCGTTTAGTAAAGATAAAGAAAATTGGCTCTTCAAGTGTAAATATTCAAAAGTGAAAGATAAAGTCTATTATTAACTAACACTAGAATATAAACTATTGATCATATAAATATACTTGGTTTGCCCGTGGACACATGCCTATGGCATATCGTTAGAAGGTATGAAAGTAAGCGTTATAATTCCAAGAATATAAAAAAAAGAATTAATTGAACTAATATGAAAGAGTTGTAGATGTCATACCAAAAAAAAGGAAACTTACATATAGTGATGTTATCCATTGCAGGAAGCAGTGAGAAACCAGACAGATGTTGTTTAGTTTTGATGAAGAACTTACTCGTACATCAAGGATGAAAAATATTTGACGATTAACTTTGGTGTTCTCAGTGTATTTTACTATCAGATGTTAATATACTTTCTAAGATATACACTGTAATAATGTTTATGTATGATATTGGATACATTTACTTTCCAACATTTCGGATGCATGAATCTGAAACTTACATCATGGAGTTTATGTAGCTCAAGTTTGAATAGTACGACAACAATAGTTGTAAATAAAAATTCTTGTTTGAATAATTATGAATGTGTGTGTAATCCAACTTCTTAGATATTAAAGGTGTAAAATGATGAAATTTAACACTTGAGGAGATATAATTTCACTTTCAGTGTAACTTTAGATTGAAATTTACTCGAGTGAATATCCATTTAAATCTTTCATTGCATTTGAAATCAATCAGGAAAAAAACATACAAAATTTAAAAAATCTAGAAATTTACAAACTTGAAATCTGAAGATCTAAAGAATTTTTTAGGTAGAGAGATAGTGAAAATTTTGAAAAAGTGAAGAGAGTGGAAAGAGAGAATAATAAAGTGGGGAGGATTTTTGTTTTGAGGAAAAAATTTTAGTTTTGGGAGAAAAACTTTTGGAGAAAAATGTGTTTTGGGAGGTGGTGAATGTGAATTATTGATCTTGTTTCAATTGAAGGAGAACCACTTGATAGTTTTTTTTTTTTCTTTCAAATTGTCTTGTGAGTTATTATATAGATATAGCAATTTGATAGGTGCACCCTAATTTAAGTCCACTAAGGATTTTGAAAATTTTATTCTTGTAGCAAATTGGCAAAAAGCCTTTCAAATGGTACCCAACAATGATTAGGGAATATGAAAGTATCACAAATATTAATTGGCCCATAATGTTGTAACAACAGATATAATCGACCGTAAAGGGTAATATTTAAAACACTAACAACAACAGAGATCACAACCAATTAGACATTTCTATAGCAGTATTATAAGAAGTTGGCTGGAGTTTAATATTCAACCAATATCTTTCATATTATAATCTAGAACAAAACCAATATGAAACATAGATTATAGGTAACTGACAATTTACACGTGCGATGCATGTTTTAATAATTTTAAAAAAATAAAGATTTTTGACGTAAGGAATACTCGAACTTGAAACATCCTTCATATTAGTTATGTACGTACGTTGCATATGTTGGTAGATTTACAAATGACACTAAGATCTTCTCTCATTATAGTATTGGAGATAAGTCATTTCTTTTCAAAATAAAAAATGATTTTGATATGATATCAAAATTATAAAAAATCATACAAAATCCTTCCAAACAACCGTAACTGTTCAATCATATTCACAATGGCATTTCAACAAACAGCTAGATAATAGTGCAAAGTACTACAATCATCTTTATAAATAGCATGAATGCATGAACACAAAAAAATCTAAAACTTGAGGGACTTATCAAGTTTAAATTGATGTCAGTAATATAGCCCCCAAAACACAAAACATGAAATCATTTCTATCATCATCAAGATTTCAGGAAGAAAAAAAAAAAAAAAAAAAAAAGAGGGGGCGGGGGGGGGGGGGGGGGGGGGGGGAGGGGAGGGGAACAACACCTCCACGATCCATGTACGATCCATGTAGTCATCCACTAACTCCCCTAGTATATGCCCCATCACCTCCATTGTTATCCCGAAAAGGAACAACACATATCTAATTGAACAACATATGAAAAATTAGAACAAGAAAAGAGCATGGAGTTTGTATCTCAAAGTTAGAAGGTATACCTTGACACATGATATTGCATTGATTGGTGAAATGGTCAAAAATAGAACTAAATCGGGACTGTTCAAATCGGGTACGAATCTCAAATCTCTGGGGTAAAACAGTAATTTCCGTCGTAAATGGGTCTGTAAACAGGAACTAGTCTTTTCCAAAGCCCAATAACCCAAAACGAAATTGCATTACTGAGTTATGATGACAGCACAATCTAAATAAACCCCGATCCTGTATAGAGTTGTTCAAATTCATGATTATCTCTAAGAGGAAGTTTAAACCAAATCTCTTATCATGAAGGGATTTAAACTCTATTTCTTATCCAAAAATACCGGGAAGTAGAGACATATGATAATCTCAAAACTGGTCCCAAAGACGACTATAAATACCCCATACCTCCACCAGAAATAGGTAATCAGTATTTTGCTCCACAAAAGCCATCTCATATTCTTCTTGATTTCTGACTTGAGCGTCGGAGGGTCTGTGGCCGGGATCAATCTCGGTGTTTCAGACTTTTTGCAGGTCATCGGAGGCGATCATCAATACGTGAATCAAATACTACGGCACAAACGAGTCAGATCGTCCAGTCAATCACAGTCAAAGACAGTCAATACTGTTGAAAGTCAAATGGTCAAATTCTTGTTTGTTCCTTAAAAGAATCCACATCATTTGATTGCTCCGACAAAAAAAAAATAGCAATAGATTGGCGTCGTCTGTGTGAACAGCAAAGAAATCTGACCAAATATCACCGGTGAGAACAAGCCATCCAGCATGCCTCTTAAGGGAAAAGGAAAGGTGACGACCTCAAGCCGACGAGCCACCCCTCTTCCTCCACCTCCTCTCGAAGAAATCCATCCCACCTTTCACTCACAGCAAGAGGAGCCCCTCCTCCAGCTCACCTTGCCTTCACCAGAAGAGGCCCCGCTGGGGGGCTCTCGCCGGAGTCGCCCCGAACCATCTGGTAGACCCCTTGTCAAAAACAGGGGATCAATGTACTCCTTTACTCCTTCCTCACTCCCGCAACCACAGTACGACATTCGTCAAATCATCGTAGATCGCCAGCAGGAGTCGGACCTCCGGACCCATCTCAACGAGGGGACTTCTTTTGCATCCCTCTCACATAGACGAAGGAGATCCCCTTCTCCCAGTGAACGCAAAAGAAGTCCCTCTCCTCATAGATGAAGGAGATCCCTTTCTCCCAGGGGGTGAAGGGGTCATCGTTCTCCAAGAGATCACAGAAGAACTCCTCCCTGAGAAAGGAGGCATCCAACTCCAACTAGCACGATAGCTCCTAGGACGGGAAGGAATGAAGAAATGTCAATCACTAGAGCCAAATAGAAAGTTCAAGGATGAGATCCTCCAGGCCCTCAGCATAGTTCCACCTCAGACTCGACAACCTAGTCTTCACCATCCTTCTCCTCCTTGATGCGAAGAGTCCTTTGGATCCGCTAGATCTGATCAACAGGAAGATGCCATCCTTTGGCATCTCTAATAGATGGAAGACCACCTGGTTTTGCTGAAAAAGGAAGGAACAAAACAAGAAGGAAGATACCGACCCGTCAGACCTCCATTCTCTAAAAAAATTATTGAAGCTCCCGTTCCTACCAACTTCAAGGTCCTGACATTCGAACAATACAACGGAGTGACCCATCTGGTAGACCACATCGAGAGTTTCAAAACTCTCATGATGATCCACCAAGCGTCTGACTCCCTCCTATGCAAAATCTTTCCAGCAACCTTAAAAGGCTCGGCATGAGAATGGTTCTCTCGCCTTTCCCCAGGCTCCATATTTTCCTTCGACCAACTTGAAGAACTCTTCCTCACACACTTCGTCACTAGCTACATGTTATAGAAGACCAGTGCCTCCCTGTTAGACCTCAGGCAAAAAGATGTGGAGTCCCTCAAGAGCTATGTCCAACGCTTCACAACAGAATCCAGATCTATCCCCTCACTCGACTCCACGGTGGCAATGGCCGGGTTCAGATACAATGTCAAGCATGGCGACCTTAAAGCCTCCATCATCAAAATACCTCCTTAGAACTTCTTTGAACTCCTTTAGAGAGTTAAGAAGTACATCCGAGTCGAAGAGGCGATACGCCCCCAAGATTAGAAGGTGCCTCAGTCAGGGAACAAACAGAAAGGCACTAACGAAGATAAGCCCCAGAAATCCCAGAAAGACACCTTTGGCCAGCGCCACCCCCTCCCATGCCTTGTTTTTAAAAGTACACCCCCACTAAATGCAAGCATATCCGCCATTCTTATGGAGGTTGACAAGGACGAGATCCTTCAACCTCCCTACAAGATGAATGCCCCAAGCAAAAGATAGGATACAACAAAGTGGTGTGCCTTCCACAAGGATCATGGTCACCTTACGGATGAGTGTCGAGCCCTTAAGGATGAAGTAGAGGCGTTGCTCCGACAAGGATACCTCGCTGAATTTTCCTAGGTAAACGACCCCGAACCTCCTCCTCCGAGGGGACCCAACAAATGGGCAAAAAGGCCAACTGAGTCCCAGGGAACGGAGTGGATGGAGATATTCCATGCAATCCACGGAGAACCTATAGGGGGAGCCTCCAGCTCATATAGGAAGGCCTTCGTTCCAAAGGTAAATTCCGTACACAACATCCCTCCCACGATAGGTTTAGGAGTTAGCATCACCTTCTCAGATCGAGGCTTGGAAGGTGTCCGGACTCCCCACTGTGATGTGCTCGTGATTAGCATGTGTAAGGCAAACCATGAAGTGCATCGAGTCCTGGTTGATAATGGCAGTTCGGTCAACATCCGCTTTTTAAATGTGTTTAAGGGTCTCAGACTCAAGCGGGGTTGCCTCAAGCCCGCCGGATACACCCTCCACGGATTCTCAGGAACCCCCGTGATGATCGAGGGAATTGTGACCCTCGACGTTACTCTAGGGAAAGCTCTGACTGCTCACACAGAAGTGCTAGATTTTTTGGTGGTCGATACGAAGTTTGCCTACAATGCTATCTTCAGCCGCCCAGGGTTAGCGGCCCTCTAAGCAGTTGCATTAGCCTACCACCTAAAAAATGAAATTTCCTACAGCCGCAGGAATGGGGGAAGCCAAGGGAAGTCAGGAGGTCACTCGGGCTTGCTACACAACTACTATGGGGGGCTTGGTTCTCCCCCTCAATGCCATCGAACTCCCTCTTGATATTTGGAAAGCTAGCTCCGAACTCGTAGACGAATTGGTAGAAATCCCTTTCTCTGAAGAGGATAAAGCTATGTGTTTCCGGGTGAGCAAAGCACTCCCCCGTCGAGTAAAGGAGCAACTTATCACGTGCATCAGGAAGAATCGGGACCTATTCGCTTGGATCGCCGAGAATATGCCGGGTATTGCTGAAGACTTGATTGTACACCACTTAAGTGTGGATCGGGAAGCCAAGCCTATCCAGCAGAAGCGCTGCAAATTTACGCCCGAAAGGCAACATGCCATTAAAGAAGAGGTTGAGAAGCTCCTAGCAGCCCAATTCATCCAGGAAGTTAGTTACCTCGAGTGGCTAAAAAATGTTGCAATGGCCAAGAAGGCCAGTGGCAAGTGGAGAATCTGCATAGACTTCACCGACCTCAACAAAAGCATGTCCAAAAGATCTCTTCCCTCTCCCGAGCATATATGCTTTGATAGATGCCACCTCAGGGCATGAATTGTTAAGCTCTATGGATGCTTTCTTGAGATATAATCAGATCCAAATGTTCCCACCGGACATCCCGATGACATCCTTCATCACTAATCATGGGTTCTATTGTTACCGAATTATGCCATTTGGGCTGAATGTCATGCCCCGCTTTCCAAAAAGAATACGGAATACGGATACGCGACTCAACCCAGCAAATGATTTGCATCATCCATAAGCTGTTCAGAATCTTACAATAAATCTCAGAATAATTAGAGTCGGAAGCCAAAAGAATCATCCTCATACAGACATATATATCTCAAAACAAAACAGAGTGCCAACAGAAATTAATTGGAAACCAATAATATACTAGTCTCAAATAAACAGATCCGAACAAGTTAATATCCTGGGTCACATCGCCCAGATACAAATAAAATCCAAATACTCAAATACATTGTTCAAAAGCAACAGATAATAATAATAGCAAAAGAAGTCCAGCACTAATATTTTATTTCTTCAATACCATCGGGCAAACGACCATCCTGATCTGCAATCAATAAATTGCAGGAGAAGAAAAAAGAAAACAAGTACCCGTTAATACAAGTTACGGGCCGCTTGTAATGCAAGATACAAGTACAAGAAAAACTAACAAATCTAAATAATAGCAGAAACAGATATAGCATGGTATAGTAAAATCAACTAGCATGGTATACTAACATGTGTTAAGTGTCAAAAATTAAATAGCAAGCAGACAGATATATAGACAGTATCAAATAATGGTGTCAAGTGATAGTGTCAGACAGATAACAGATAATCAGATAATCAGATAACAGATACAGATAACAGATTCAGATTCAGATTCATATTCAGATATAGATGTCAGATACAGATTCAGATTCTTATAAGTCTTGTATTAATTACTAACTAGGTAGCAATTCATGTGCCATCCTTTTATCACATGGTTGCTACATTCAAAATGGTTACGTTTGTAGATTTCGTAGGGAATCATATAGGGCCATCTATTCAGGGTTCAGACAGACAGATATCATATGCAAAATCCAGATAGACAGATGGAACCTAGTGGTTCTCTTCTTCCCTACACCTTCCTATAGGAGGTAATGTAGATAGGGTACAAAATAACAGATCACAGATAATCATATGGGAAATACGGGTCCCCTTCTAAGTACACATTTCTATGCTTTCCCACTACTAGATCTTTTCCATAAATCCCGGCTTACTCATTTAATAATTATTATCAGACAGATATGTATGTGCATCAAGAAGAGTAAATCTAGCATGATATAATGACCCAAAAGTTCAGAATAATAGATAAACATGTACAGATGGTAAATAGTCACATAACAAAACAAAATAGAGTACTTCCTAATTCAGGACAGCACGATAGTACAGTACTAAAATAGCGATTTCCATTACCACAAATATCGAAACCTGAATCCGTCAGAGAATCTGAAAAATAGACTTCCAACCAAATCCAGCGAATACATATAAGTCATATAGTGTTTTAGAAAAACATAAGTCAAAACTGATTTGAATCCAGAAAATATGTTCAGCCAGAAATCAGTAAATCGAATTCAAAGTCAGGAAAGCAGCATCAAAACACTTCAAATAAATCTAGAAAAATTTGGGGTATTCCCCTATATGTCTAGTATTAGAATATAAAGTTTCACAATTTCCAGTAAGATTAGTTTAGCCAACAAAAATCAGAAAACATCAAGAAATGATAGTTTGGCAAATCTGAAATTCCCGACACTGCTGTACGAAAACTGTAATATCTCGCAAACCATGAAACGAAATCCAGATCGGCCAAAGGGAGATGAAAATAGACAAAATAAGCTAACTTTCATATTTCATAAATATTTTTCATACAAGAAAAGGAATTAGGGTGGAAATACAAACCTTTTCAGAACAGCGAGCAAAATCCAGTAAGTATAGTTTTTATAAATAAGCATGAAACGATATATAAGACTCATCAATAAAATCCACCAAAAATTCTTGGTGATCCCTAAATAGGTATAGAAATACTGTGTAAAATTTCAGATCAAAATAATATGCTTAGCACTAGTATCAAAAAAGTTTAGTCGTTAAAATCATCAATAAACGAAATCGGAAAATATAATACACCTCTGTAGTAAAACAATTATATCTCACACATACGAAAACGAAATCGATCAAAGTCAGAGAGTTTGGTAAGAAGATGGATTTCAATAAAAATCATGTTTAATACTGAAGTTAAGATACTGACCTTAATATGGTCTAAAATACCAATCAAAACTGATCATCGACAAAGTACAGATTTTCCTCTTAACAATCAACATACAACATACAAAACTCATTCCAAACACAACCAAACATGTTATAGAGTCTACCAAGTGTCCAAACATCATGCAATATGGTATATAGCATGTCCACAATAAGTATATCACATGGATCCAACCAAACACACAAATTCTCATAATTATCCCACAAATATAATCACATTAAGAGTGGTCAAAACCTAAGTTGTTTCATGTCAAATTTGTGTCGTGAGGCAACTATGGTCAATAGCACTATAGAGACAATACTCATCAAAATACATCACACACGAGTTGTCTCTAGAACCCAACTACACTGCAAGCAAAATTTATGACTTGTATCATACCTAGGAATTGAATACAAGTTACTTACCTTAACCGAAGACAAAACGAATACCAAGAATAATGGGAATGGATCCCGACAATGAACAAAACCCATGAACAAAGATCACGAACCAAAGCAATTACACAACCACACATGCAACCCACATGCTCGTGCAAACCAAGAGAGGGAGAAAGAGATCGGGAACGGTCGGGAGTGGTGCACTGGCCTTGTGTTGGCGCTGCTGTCGACGACGCCGGCGGACGAGGGACGGAGGGAGAGAGATGTTGGAGAGGTGTGGTCGGGAGATGGTGATCGGCTAGGGGGATCAGGATGGCAACTAGGGGAATCGAGATGGCGACTAGGGTAGGGCAGTCGGGAGAGGGAGGTGCAGGCCGGGGGGTGTTCGGGCTGGGGGTGACGGCACAAAGGACAAAGAGAGGGAGGAGGCCGGGGGTAGTAGGGTTAGGGTTTTAGGAAGAGAGAGATGATGGTATTTATATAGGGTTGAGATATAGGGTAGTGGGTTGTGGGTATTTGGGTTAATGGGTAGTTTGGAGTAGTAGTAGGAGATTGGGTTTAATAGGATTTGTATAGGATTTAAAATAGAATTTAGGCTAATTTGGCTTTTGTAGTCAATTAGGGATCAAAAGCAATAGGAGTAGCAACCAAAATACCACGAGCACCCAAGAACAAATGAAGAGAACAAGAACCAAAGAAAAGCGAAATAATAATAACGATCAAGAACAAATCAAGGGACAAAAAAATAAATCACAAGAAGATCAAAAATGAACAAAAATGAATATATATTGAAAACAATTCCAATATACGGTCCAAAATACAAAGAGAGTACAAATACTCAAGAAAGAAGAAGAATACACAAAGAATACGAAAAACGAAAAACAGGGGTTACACTGAAGAATGCCGGAGTCACATATTAACGCTTGGTGAACCAAGTCTTTAAAAAGTAGATCGGTCGAAACATGGAAGTATATGTGGATGATATGCTTGTAAAAAGCCTCAGGAAAAAAAACAATATCGCCGACCTCCAAGAAGCGTTCAATGTACTCCGGATCAATAATATGAGGCTGAACCCTTCGAAATGTGCCTTTGGGGTCTCATCGGAAAAGTTCTTGGGGTTTGTGGTGAGTCAGAGAGGAATTGAAGTCAACCCTGAAAAGATCAATGCCATCCTCGATATGTTTCCCCCAGCTATGATTAAGGAAGTCCAGAAGCTTACTGGCCGCCTAGCCGCCGTTGGGTGTTTCCTTTCCAAATCAGGAGAGAAATGCCTACATTTCTTCAAAGCTCTCCGAGGAGCGAAGAATTTTGAGTGGGGGAAAGAACAGCAAGCGGTCTTTGAAAGCCTTAAAAAACATCTCACCAATCCTCCACTCTTAAGTAAACCCACACTGGGAGAAATCCTCTACTTTTACATTACAGCTTCAAATCAAACAATTAGCACTGCATTTGTAAGAGAAGAAGAGCGGGTGCAAAGGCCGATCTACTACGTAAGCAAGGTGCTCCATGATGCGGAGCTTCAGTACATAAAGATGGAAAAGATGGCATATGGTCTAGTAACGGTTGCCCGAAAGCTTAGAACCTACTTTTAAGCACACTCCATATGGGTCCTCACTGATCAGCCGCTCAAGCAAGTTCTTTACAAGCCTGAATGCTCAGGAAGGCTCATGAAATGGTCTATTGAGCTGAGCCAACACGACATCTCCTATCAACCGAGAACCGCAATCAAGGCCCAAGCTTTGGCCGAAGAGCGGTTGGGGGTTTTTAGGGTTAGGGGATATGAATAGGGTAGAAGTATATATATGTATAGGGTTTCGGTTTGGGTATAATAGGTTAGTGGGTTTCGGGTCTAGTAATGGGTAATTAGGTTGAGTATTATAGGGTTTGGGTAGTAAATTAGGTTTTAGAATGGTTATTAGGATAGAAAGAAAATCCAACAGAATTAGAATAGGGTTTTAAAATAGAATTTTGGGTATAGTTAGATCCAATTAAATAGGATGAACCAAAAAAAAAATAATGAGATGAGAATAAAAATGATCAATTAAAATAAGGCATGAACAAATAAAACACCTGGGGATCAAAATTAATGGCCCGATCAAATAGAGGTGAAATAATATGAGACAATTGAATCAAGAAGATCAAATAAGGAAGAAAATCAAGGAGATGAATATATATTGAAAACAAAGATCAAATACACGGTCAAAAAGTGATACAATGAATAAAATACCCAAAAAGAAAATACATCTAAAAATACATAAAATGAAAAACAGGGGTTACACACAGTATAAACATAAATATATATACGGATTAAGATCTATTTCGAAAAATCTACAAATCAAGAGATTAACATAAATCTACCAAATTAAGATCTTTTATGAAAGATGCACTGTGTTTCATACCAAACCACCTTTCTCTTCTCAAAATCTAAAAACAAATCAATGAAAAATGTTAATGCCAAAGAACGAAAATGAATTTATAGAATGCACATTGTACACATAGTTGGAGAGATGAGATTCACGACAAATCTTGGCAATATCAGTGATGGCAATATAAGTGAGTGGCGACTCTTGGTTGGAAACGTCACTGTTGATAGATCTTATTCCCTCTTCATCTCTTTGAAAAACCTAACCCTAATAACCAAATAGAAAAACAAAGGTCTCAGACTGGCCGCATGTGTCAATAGTAAAATCGGTACGTTTACAGGCGAAAGACGACGACTTTTTAGATTTTGTCGGAAATTGACTGAGATGAGATTTGAGGAAGGAGAAAGGGTTTCGAAGAGGATGAAGAGAAGAAGGAGATGAGATACTGGTTAGGTATGGGGTTTTTAATTTTTTGTCTTTGTAGTTTAAAAATGTGTGTGTACTGCACGTATTATATCTATATATTACTCTAATAGGAGAGAATGTATCCTCTTTCCTTTCTCTATTGAAATAGAGAAAGAAGAACAAAAGAAGAAATATAAGTGCAAACCACAAAAAAAATATTTTAAAAAATATCCATTCACCCAACAACTCTTCATCTTCATCCCGACTTTCAACCCAAAAAAATAAAATAAAAGAGAAAACCCGAACCCCATATCATCACATCCCTCCCGCCGCTCCCTCCCCCCTCACCCGGCATGCCGCATGCCGCACGCCGCTCTCCACGCAATGGAGTCTCGGGTCTTCACTGCCTAACTGCAGGTTCTAGGGCTTAATTAAATTTGTTTTTTAGGTGTAGTTTAATTCCAAGATGATGTGGATCTTAGTAACTTTGAGTTGTATTTTTTTTTCATTTTAAAGGGTAACAAGTATATTCTCTCACATATTTGCAAAAAAAGTATGTGTACTATTAAAAAAATGTGCTATAAAATAATACCTTATATGGATTTATTTTTGGTTTAATTCCAGTTCACTGTTGATTAAATTAAGAATTTGGTTTTAGTTGATTCCATATCATGCTTTTTTTTTCAATATTAGGATCAGAATCATTTCAAATTTCAGATTAGTTAATAAGTAAGGATGGGTTCGGGTTTAAGCCAGAGCTTTTGGATGTGGGTTTGCTTGAAATAGGAAATTAATTGAAGTCCAGATTAGGGTGTGATTTAAGATCAATTTTAGGGCTTAATTAAGTTCAATTTTTAGGTGTAGTTGAATTCGAGCTTGCTATTGATTAATTTCAAAATTTTGTTTTAATCAATTCCATATTAGACTTATGTTTTTTTTAAATATTAGGATTACAATCATTTCCGATTTCAGATTAGTTAATAATTCAGGATGGGTTTGGAATTAAGCCAGGGCTTTTGGATGTGGGGCTGCTTGGAATAGGAAATTGCAATTTTTGGATGGACCAAGGAAATGACTGACTTGATCCCGTGTCCAAAAGCTTACGCATGAAGAGGGAGATTGTTGAGAAATTCAAAGTTTAGTGTAGAGCCATAACTGAAAGATATGTAAATGTGATTACTTGATATACATCATATATGGTTGCTCCAGGCTTCTTAAGCAGTTAAGCGTATACAACTGGGTAGAAGATGACACCTTCCTTGTTTGTCTACAATAAATTTTAGATCCTACCATCTTCTTATTGTAAATATGCAAAGCCCATCAAATGCAAGTTTTTGAACTAAAATGTTCTAATGAATTTTAAACTCAGTCTGATGCTTCAGTTCTTTCGATCAACTTATGAGAATTGACTTTTGACGTATTAAACCTTTGTTTGTATATAATGTTGGCGTATTTCTACCACAGATATTTGTTGATACTGGACTGAACAAACTAGAAGACGAACATGTCGACGTCTCTCCCGAGTCTTCCTTCAGTCATATTCTCACTATTGAGGTGATTTCCAACAACATCTATCATTCACTACCATTTTTTAATAGTTGTGTCATGATTTTTTTAAATCTACAAATGAGATTTGTATCTTAATTTTCTACAGAAGATAAATTGGCATGTGGATTGCCTTCACTACAGTTGTGCTGCATCTATTCATTCCTCATTGCTTGCCAGGTTCATATCTAAATTGCAGATTTTACAAAATACATCTCTTAAACCTAATAATATATTGTCACATTCCATTTTCATAAATTACACTTACACACTCTACTGGTGATGTTTCAAACCCAAACTTGAATACTATATGATTTATGAACACCACTTATGTCGATATACTTTTTCTATCACAGATCGGCTTGAACTGCCTTGAACACTGATTCTCCTACTAGGAAGTTGCCACGGGCCTTGTTGTTGACACGATTTGGGGCAGCCTGATTAGTGTAGTCAGTTGTCTCCTCATCGTCTGTTACCTGCTACAAGTGCACATTAGAGCTTCAGGTGGATTCAGAAATTCCTTCACAAAGAGCCAAGAGCAAGGGTGTATCCAACACCATCATCATTATTCTTATAATGGTTTACTCGGTCTGGAGTTTGGCTCTGTTCATGTTGTAAATTTATGGTACCATCTTAGTTTGTTATGGTGTCTATTGACTCTATTCTGAACAGAACCTCGTTCTTTCTTATGATTATTACATTGTAATTGTGGTTGTATTATATCTATTGATGTGCCTAATTTTTATATAAATATTTGTACTCATTTATCCATAAAAATTGCTTTTATTCGTCTATCGTGTTAATAATGTAACATCCCATATTTTTTATTTTAATTAAAAATGCTTTTTTTTCAGTATTGCACGTATGATGCACGTGTTAATTTTTCCATCCCTATTTTCTTACTCTCATTTACTATTTTAGCATGCATAATTTTTATTTAGCCTTTTATTAAACCCATGGACCTAAAGTTAGATTCTAGCCCATTAGATTAATTAAAAGGAAAAGCCCACTAGACTAACTAATTAAATTGATTAAAAAGAAAGCCCATGAGATAAGCCCGTAAATTAAATCTAATTTTAAGTTGTGCATGGACTTACACATGATATGTAATAACTTTTAATACACATTTTTTAATCATAGGCAATTGTATTTAATTCTGTGTATGTGTGAGCACTGGTGCACAACACGTGCACGTGTGAATGTGAAGAGGCAAGGGGGTGGTCGATTTTGGGAAGAAGAGAGGTTGGGGGTTAGGGTTTTGAAGTGGTGGAGTAGTGAAGAGTTGGGGGTTATGGGAGTTAAGATAATGAAAGAGTTGAGTAATTTATTAGGTGGAAAAAATTGCAATTTCAACCTTTACTTTGTCCTATAAATACCCTAGTTGTTTCTTCTCATTTCACACTTAAAATAAATAATTTTAGAGAGAGGAAAAAGAAAGAGAGAAAAGAGTGTTTTTGTGCATTGTAGAGCTTTTGCTAGAAGAAGAATGACTAGGAGTGCTTGTTGGAGCTAGAAGTGGTGTCTCTCCATCTTGGTTATTCATTCTTCATAAGAGGTGGGTGGTCTCTCTATTTTCTAATTCATAGGTTGAGCATGCTAGAATATGATATTAGTAATATAGATCAATGTGATGTGATGTGGGTAATCTTGTATTTTTCTTAACATAAGACATGCATGCTAATGTATTACATGAGTAGTATAGATAAAGTTGATGTGATAATAAGAGAACAAATCCATGCTATTTATGAATTGTAGAGATTTTGTTATAGTCATCATGTTGATTGTAAATGAGAAAAAGATGAGTATTTTGTCATATGCATGTTAATTTATAATATGGAAACTTGTAATTATAATTGTAGAGATTTCCCTTATAGTTAGCAAATGAATTTTTGAAAAGTCAAATTTGATACACCTAAATTCATTTGATTATTTATACGAGATACAAATTGCTAGTTGATTAAATTGAAGGAATATATTGCCTGTTTATAAAAGAGAGGAAATTAATTTGAAATCTAGATATTTTGTCAAAAATATGAACTTTTAGTTTGTGAACTACTGTTAGAAAATAAAATCCCTCTAGATGAACTATTTGTAGTTTAATGAAAGATTAGAGCAATTGAAAAATTCGAGTTTTGTGGAAATATTTGAATAACAGAACGGTTGAACAAAAACCTATTAGTATAACTCCAAATCAGAATTTGCACTTGAACTTACTGGTTAGTCAGTGCACCATAAGTCATTACTGTGTTGGTAGGAGATCTTGGGTTCGAAACTTATTGGACACATTTTATTTTGTTTCATTTAAATAAAATCCGAAACCTGTACTTGAGTATAAGAGGAATTCGTTGTGGCTTTATGACACAAAGTCCATAAGGACTTAGTGGCTTGCGGCTTGGGTTTGGGTGCTACTGTAGGTGTCGGCAGGTCTTGGGTTTGAAACCCGAAGGCCACTTTTTGATATTTTTTTGAGTTTTAATATTTTTAAAGAATTTCTAATGAGAATAAAATTTGAAATATAAAATAAAATAGAATTTATTAAAAAGAGTTTTAGAAATTTTCAAGTATATTTGAGAAGTTAAAAAGGAGGAATTGAGATAGAAAATGAATTTTGACTTTAAGTTTTAATTATTTAAGGGCATGAGATTTATTTTAGAAGAAGAGTAAAATATGGTTGTGTGAAATGATTTCTCTTGAAAAGATTATACTCTTACTTGGTTTAAGAAATGTTTGATGTGGTTGAGATGCATTTTATGAGCTTAAATTGCTAGTAAGATTTCAAGTGATTAATTTATGTTCATAAGAAGAATTATGGCTTCTAAAGATTGTAAATGAATAAGTGAATCATGAATAGTGTCAAGATAAGACAATGATCACTTTATGAATAAGTTGAAGATAAGAATACATTGAGTTAAGACATGATTATTGAAGGGTATGTGTACCCATAGATTCTTGTACATGAAAGGTTGTGATTTAGAGTTAGTAAGACCTCGGGTACTGGTATTGTTGAAATAAAAAGGATTGAGTTATATTTTTGAGATTTGACATGGAGCTATCTCGGTATTTGTGATTAAGTCCGGTTAGGGGTAAAACTAATTCTACGTATAATAATTTATTCATGTCTTGAACTTAATAACTAGGCACATAAGTGAAGATGTAGTAAACTTGGGCAAACGTAAGTGGGGCACTCAATATAGTCGGGCAGTGGATTCCGAGACTATAGACCCAGTCGGAGGGTGGATTCCGGGACTGTGGTTGCTTCGTGGGAGACGAGCTTTTATTTTAAATCTGAGATTATGCGTAGTCGGGCGGATAGCTTGTCGTACTCCAATGTATATACGTATACCGGGGCTAGAGGGGCACCTGCGGGATGATTCACATGATGAGGAGTCTGTTATAACAGTCGAGCGATGGACTCTGGGACTGGGTTCCGTACTCGTGGAATGATCTAAACCTTGCTTTATTATTGGGTAGTTTTCATGGCGATGGATCGAACCCTTAAATGTGGAGTACGTAGGTGCTTGCCCTTCCGACCTATGTAATACAGGATGCATAGAATCCGAACAAGTTTGTATTAGTGTCATCCAAGTATAAAATATCTGCATTAGGCATTAAGGCATTGCATACACTTACATGTTTAGAGTATTCACATTTAACACTTTATTTGCATTCAAATTTTTTGTTTGTTAAAGTATTGAGATCGTTATATTTCCGGTATAGAGAGGATGGCCGTGTATAACGTTTTTTCCGTCGGTTGTAAGCAACTGACGTGCACACAGTCTTATATGCATGAGTTGGATTTTTAAAGAAGGAATAAAGTTGATTTCGATGCTGTTGATTAATTACTTGTTAAAGATGTGCAAGTTGTATATTATTTTCATTGTTTTACTTCATTTTATCTTCTGCTGTGTAAACAATGTAAAGAACTCTGATGTATGATGAAAAGTTTAAATTTTCTTGTAAAATTGTACGAAGTGAAGTGTAAAGATCTTATGGAATCTCGAATTCTGTCTTATTTGGAATTCGGGGCATTACAAATAATTTATCTTATTTCCATATATTTGAGTTAATTAATTATTTTTGAAGGAAAAATATTTTTTTTAATGCAAAAGGTGAATATTTTCAGTAAAATTTAACAAAGAAAATAAGGAGAATGATTGATTAATTTTTATTGATTTGTTGAATTTTGAATTTTACAATTTGGCCACGTGGAAAGCAAAATAGAAATTTTAATTGTCAATAGAGGGTGAAAATGAAATAAACAAATTTAAAAGGATTTAATTGAGCTAATGTGATTATTAGTAATTAAATTTATTTTTATTTTTAAATCCTAAATTCTGATTTTATTTTTGTGTGTTGGCAGCACGTGCTTAAGAAAGAGAAAGAGAAGAAAAAGAAGAAATAAAGAAAGAGAAAATCAGAAAAAGGAAAGAAATAAAGGAAAAAGTGGGGTTATATGCAAAAGTAAACCCTAATAGCACTAGTTTGTGTTCATATAAATAGAGCAGCCAAGAGAAATAGACAAATACGCTTAACGAGAGAGGGAGAGCGACGGCTGACCACACAAACAATAATTTTTTTTAAAATGGGAGAGAGGGCAGAGAAAGAGGAGAGAGATGAGCGTTGTTTATGTGCGGCACGGAAATCGACGAGGAGAGAGAAGGCATGAAGAAGGGCGGTGGGACCAGAGGCCAAGAAAAGAAAAGAAAAAAAAATAAAAACAGAGGCTGCACTATGGAGGGGTTACTGGGCACGCATTTTCGAGGCAGAAGAAAGAGAAACAGAGAGAGAAGAAAGAAAGAGAAGAAGGCACGGATTTTGAAGTGTGGATTTTTCGGTAAATACGAGTTTTTCTTCTTCTCATCTAATTTTTATTATGAAGTTAAAGAACATATTTGTTAGTTGCAAATTTATTATGAACTAATTTTATTTTTCTAGGGCTTTGATGTAGCCTAGTTTTGAGTACACAATTTTAATTCCTTATTATTTTTCTATTTTTTTCATGGTTGTGTGTTTGATTTTTGTTCTTACTGCTTACAATTGTTTGGACAACTTTTGTATGATATTTATTAAATCATGGAGAGACCGAACTGGTAATTTATGATTCGAATTAATAAAATTAAATATCGTTATAAGAGCGAACCACTGTTAATGTGACCCATAAAAAATCCATAGATCTTAATGAATTTTCAATTAATAATTTGTGCATGAACTATGACAAATAATTAGTTGAGAATATTTTTGATATTGCTTGAGAGAGAATATTGAATAATTAGCGGATTTTTGGTCTACAACTTATAAAAGAAAAATTTTCTTGTGACATGGAATTATGAATTACGTGGGATTAATTAAGTGAAATCAAAATCCCTATAATTAGTTTTACTATTAACAAACTTTCAAATTTTAAAATTTCCTTCTTTTTAATTAGATTAGCTTTTCCTTAGCTTAATTTAGTTCAGTTGCTATTTTTATAATATTTTCGATTCTCCAAATAGTAGTTAATCTAGTGGAATTCGGTACTCAATAAAATATTTAGTTATTGTGGATTCGACACTCTTTTCACTTAAACTATATTACTTGTTGTGATTTTGTACACTTACAAAATAATCACATCAAGTTTTTGGCGCTGATGCCGGGGACTAATTATTTTTATTGATATTGATAATTGCTAGATTGTTACTAATTTGGATTTTTCTTGTTATTATTATTATTATTATTATTATTATTATTATTTTATTTTTAGTCTTTTCTATTTTTAATAGCTATATTTCAGTACATAGAAGTGTATCA
Organism: Hemerocallis citrina; assembly: GCA_017893485.1. NCBI lineage: Eukaryota > Viridiplantae > Streptophyta > Magnoliopsida > Asparagales > Asphodelaceae > Hemerocallis > Hemerocallis citrina. The sequence continues at coordinate 150,175,494 of CM030363.1, read as the reverse complement.
CAATGGCAAACAATGAGGAAAACAAGGCTTTGAGAGATTATGATATGCCCTCACTTAATGGAGGAACATCAAGCATAAAGAGACCGCTTATACAAGCTAAAAATTTTGAGATTAAACCGGCGATCATTCAAATGATTCAACAGACCGTTCAATTTGGGGGACTATCACACGAGGATCCTAATGTTAACACTGCAAACTTTTTATAAATTTGTGATGCTTTCAACCATAATGGAATATCAGATAATGCAATTCGATTGAGAACTCTTTCCTTTTTCACTAAGAGATAAGCCGAAGGCTTGGCTTGGCTAAATTTTCTACCGCAGGGTGTTATTACTACTTGAGATGAACTTGCACAAAAATTTCTAGCTAAGTATTTTTCACCGGCAAAAACAGCGAAGCTAAGGAATAACATTACCACATTCACTCAATTTGAGACTGAGTCTTTGTATGATGCATGGGAGAGGTATAAAAAGTTATTGAGAAAGTGTCATCATCATGAACTACCGAAATGGCTGCAGATTCAAATATTCTATAATGGTTTGGGAGTTACAAATTGATCTATGGTAGATGCAACAGCTGGAGGTGCTCTTATGAGCAAAACTCATAAAGCGACCTATGAACTTTTAGAGGAGATGACATCCAACAATTACCAATGGTCTTCAGAGAGAACAATGTCTATAAAAGCAGCTAAAAATCACTCAAGTATTGATTGTCAAGTGGGAAATCCATTTGCTCAACTAATTTCCTATCAAGCAAATTACGTGTCCAATTTCGAACATCAAGACAATTCTTATTTGAACACGTATAATCCAGGATGGAGAAACAACCCCATTTTTTCTTGGAACAACAATCAAGGAACAATTAGACCACCTCAGAATTTTTTGCATCAAGAAAAGAAGCCGAAACTTGAAGAAATGTTCATGCAATACATGCAAAAGACAGATTTGTCGATCCAAAATATTGCAACTTCAACTTTCGCTTCAATTCGCAATCTTGAGGTTCAGATTGGTCAGCTTTCAAATATGCTTACAGAGAGAACAACAGGAACCTTACCTAGTAACACAGTGACAAATCCAAAGGAGCATCTCAAAGCAATAACACTGAGAAATGGAAGAACAAATAAACAGTCACAAGAAGAAAATGCCGAACAAAATATGGTTGAAAAGCAAGATGAGTTGCAACCTGTAACCCCTGTATATTATTTTCTTATATTTTTGTATGTATTTATTTTCTGGGTATTTATTCTGGTTGTATTCTTTCGTCCTTTTCTGAACCATGTATTTGTTTCTTTGTTCTCGATAAATCCATCTATCTTTGTCGTCTGCGATTCCAATCTTCTGATTTTATTCTTTATGCTAATTATTGTCTTCGAATAATTGCTAAATTCTAAAATTCAATTGTTTCATGGCCTAATTAATTATCTTTTGTTTTCTACCCTGTTGGATCCAAATCTTAACCCAAGCTACCCTATTAAAACCCTATAATTATCTCCCTATCAAATTTTGAACCTGTTTACCCAATAACCCGTTTACCCCTAACCCTAATTCATCTCCTATTTAATCTCCACTGTTAAACCCCCTATTAACCTAACCTAATTACCTTCTAATACCCTAGCCGCTATTCATCATCCCCTACCTCCGGCTTCCCCTTTACCTCCCATATCCACTTCGCCGCCTATGCCCGTCCTCCGTCGTTCCTCTGCCCTGCCTCCCGTCTCCGAGCCCGTGCCACCCACTGTAGCACCACCTCGTCACCCTCACCCGCTCCATGTGCATCTCGTCGACACCCATCACCCAGACAATGCCTACCTTTCGTCACCTCAGCCCACCGTCGAGCCGCCGCTTCACCCTCATCCCGTCTGCCTCCATCACCGCTGTCGCGACCTACCCATCGCTGCCCTGTCCTCGACCACCAGTCGCGCCACCACCATCATCCTGTTCTTCCCCTCCAAAAATAGAGTGCCCCGACCATCGACAACACCACCTCCGATCACCTCCCCATACGCCCATGTGCACCACCGCAACTCTGACGACCCCTGCAGTCGCCACCCTCGCTGCTGTCGGCCTCCACCAATGCATCATCTCCTTCATCGTCGCCATTTTAACCTCAGCCGTCTGATTGGTCTTGATCATCATCAAGATCTTGATTATCAGATCTCCATCATCATCAGCTAGATCTGGACCGTCCGATCTGATCGTGATCATAATCAGCTCTTGGATCTCAGTCGTCCGATCATCTTGATCTTGATTGTCATCAAGATCTGTGTATCGTGTTTGTTGCCCGGGATCCGTTCCCATTATTCTTTTTTCAGATTCGTCGTCTACACCTTAAGGCAAGTAACTTGTATATATTTTTTTATTTGTATACAAGTACAAAATACCGCATGTAGTCTCGCTTTTGTTTTCACGTTTGTTTCCATGAAGATCTCTTGTTAAATCTTGATTCCATTCGTTGATTCATCCGTAGTCTTGATCCATCATCATGGTTGTCACACACACTACATGAAAATATACTAGATCTAGATAGACCTTCGATGCATGTATGTTTGTTCTTCGTGATCTATGATATGCTGTGTAATGGTTACGTGCTTGGAGTACTAGATGTGTTATTTTGTTGTAGGCTTGTTACTACTCATACCATGTTGATCTGAATATTTAATATACCATATGTCGCATTATATTTTAATTTGGATCTATTATAGATAAGTTGTTTGATTAAATGCATGAAAGAAATTTTCGTTTTACTGCTGCCCTGTTTTGATTCAACGTTTAGACCCTGTTAATGTTAATTAAATAAACTATTTTGTGAATATGTTTTGTAAGCATCGTTGTCTATTTTTCAGAACTTTTGACGGATCTCAGTTTTGATTTTTGATGTGTGAGTTGTCACTATTTTACTGCAGCTGTGTTGAAATTTACAAATTCTGTTTTATGAGGTCGCTAAATGCTATATGATTTTAAAACTGATACTAAAAGTAAAATTTGGATTTAATATTTTTCTGGGTATGTCTAGACATGACTGGGATCAACCCCTAATTTTTGTAGAATGGTTTAATAATTTTTATAACCTATTTCATGCTTGTGAAACAAATCAATATATTTCTAAACTGCATGTTGAGTAAAGAACCCTATTTTCAACCTGATTCCAGTCACTGTTGGTTAAAACTTTGTGAATATGAAATATAGCCTGCTGTGTCTAGTTTACGACCTTTTTGATGAATTTGGATTCCGAGTTGTATTTTGTGACTTATCACTGTTTTAGTACTGTTGTGTTTAAAATTTCAGATTCACAAACTTGCTATATTATTCTGTTTTCCGAATTTATTTGACTATACTATCTGTAATGAAATTTTACGAACTTTTATATGCTGATAATAGATATGATAAGGAATCTTTTGGATTTTTCCCAGATTTAATTTGTGTGTTTTTATGCTGTTTTCATGCTTATAAATAAAACTTTGCAGTTTGTAGTTGAACTTGAATTCTGTATAAAACGCTGTTTTGAATCCTGTTTCTGTGGTTGTTATATGACCTATGTATATGCACTGGATTCGGCTGAGAGTCTAGTTTCTAGATTTTCTGAAGGATCTAGTTTTGCATTCTTGTGGCAACAGAAATCATGATTTTGGTGCAGTACTGTCTTGCTGTCCAGACTTGGAAGTCTCGTTGTCTTAGTCTATTATGAGTTGTTTGTCACCCATTCATGTCTCTTATTCATCTTGAACTTGTCCCTTGTTATCTTAGTATGTTTTCTTGCCTTGTTTGTGCATGTTCATGCTTGCCTTAATAATAATAATAACAAGAAATCAAGTCGGGGCTAAAGGGAAGGATCTACTAGTGGAAAATACAAAAATGTGTACTTGGGAGGGGGCCCGTGTTTCCCCCTTGCTACCTGACTACATACCTTCCTATAAGAGAGGGGGTACTCAGAGGGGATCCATAGATCCTACTTGATACTTGACACGTGATTACTTGACACTTGACACTTGATACTTGATACTTGGCATGTGATTACTTGATACTTGCTACCTGAGTACACTGCCCTATATGATCCACTATGAAATCTAAACACAACTTATTTGAATATAAAAACCATGTGGTAGATAAATGGGATGCATGAAGTGCTATCTAGATAGGATTAAATACAAGACTTGAGAATAACATGATCACTTGCACATTCCTAATACTTGTACATGCTACTTGATACTTGTTACTTGTTACTTGCTACTTGCTTTCATGCTACTTGACACTTGTTACATGCCACTTGCATCCTATTATCTTGCCATGCTATTTGATTCTGTTCTTGATTAAAAGTTAATTGCTCTATTTTGCTGTCACATCCTTTCCATGCTTACTTCAGTACTTGCTTCTTATTTCTACTCTGTATACTTCTTTATCTTGTTTCGTACTTGTTTCCTGCACTACATGCGGCCAGTAACTTGTACTGACGGGCGTGTTGTTTCTTTTTTCTTTTCCTGCAAATTGTCAAATTTGCAGATTTCAATGACCAGCTGCCCGAAGGAGTAAGTGACCAAGTATTCTAGGCTGGCTAGAGTTTCTTGCATGAGTTTATTTCTTGTTTTGAATAAATTATAATTGTTGCTACTTGGATTTTGTATTCGGCAGTTTGTCCCAGAACTTCTTACTTGTTTTCAGATCTAGTTTATTTGAGATTAATTATTTTGTTTCAAGTAAACTCTGTTGATTTAGAAATTTATTCATACATGCGTGGTTGATAATTCCTTATTTATTCCTTGTTTATTCATGTGAAATATTAAAAAAATCCTTACAGCTTATGAATGGTGAAAGCCATTCGCTGGACTTAGTCGCGTATCCGTATTCCGTATTCTTTTTGAAAAGCGGGACGTGACACAACCAATTTTGGAGGAACAAACGCAGCAGGTGGACAACCACCAAATTGAGAATTCTCAGAAAAGGAACGGAGCATCAAACACCACGGTTTCCAGAGAGTTTAATTCTGGAACTTATCCTCAATCTCCTTATGATCCACCGATTCCTTTTCCACAAAGACTTAAAAAGAATAATCTCGAAAATCAATTCTCTAAAATTTGAAGTATTTTTAAGAAATTGCATATCAATATTCTTCTTATTGAAGCTTTGGAACATATGCCTAAATATGCTAAATTTTTTAAGGATATTTTATCAAGAAAACGGAAATTGGATGAACATGAGACGGTTATGCTAACCGAAGAGAGTATCGCAATATTACAAAAGAAGTTGCCTCCTAAACTTAAAGATCCAGGGGAGTTTTACGATACCTTGCACTATTGTAAATTTTTGTTTTGATAAAGCTTTGTGTGATTTAGGAGCAAGTATTAATCTTATGCCTTTTTCGGTTTTCAGAAAAACTTGGTCTTGGAGAACCAAAGCCCACTACAATTTCATTGCAATTGGCAGACAGATCTATCACGTACCCAAGAGGAATAATTGAAGATGTTTTGGTAAAGGTAGACAAGTTCATATTCCCAGCTGATTTTATAGTGCTTGACATGGAGGAAGATGAACAAATTCCGTTGATTTTGGGATAACCTTTTCTAGCTACGGGAAGAGTTTTGATTGATGTCCAACAAGAAAAACTTGTTTTGAGGGTTGAGGATGAGCAAATAACGTTTGATGTCTTTAAATCCATGAAGTTTCCTACCGAAGAATATTTATGTTTTCAAGTAAGTGAAACTGATTTAATTGTGGGCGAGAAACATAAGGTTGAAGTTGAAAAGTTACCAATCGAAGTATGTCTAACAAATTCAACAACTCTTGAATCTGAGAAAGAAAATATTTTTGAATATGTTATGTATTTGGATGCTGCACCATCTATTAATCAATTTTCTCAACTGAAATTCAAAGAGGTCGGGATGTCAAAGACTCCATCTTAAGGAAAGAAACGACTGAAATTCGAGCCACTACCATCTGGTTTGAGGAATGCACATAAAAAATCTAATCCACACATGAAGATAATTATTGAAAAAGAGGTTTGTATGTTGTTGGATCCTGACTTTACATAACCATATCAGCCACCATGTATGGCTGAAGACTTAAAACTTAGTGCTTCTGGCAAGGCAACCCATGTTTTCTTTTACTACATTTTGAATTTATTTTTCTTTTAGATTACTTTAATTTAAAATTTAAAATTTTATTTTATAGGATTGCATAAGTTTGGAGGTTTCCAGCGAAGTTGTTTTCTACACCTACTTTGATGGCTGTTTTTGAGCAGGAAGGAGTTCGACTCTGGAAAAATGTATCAAAGAGCGATCGAAGAAAATTGTATTAGCTTTCCAGAAAAAAAAGAATCAGTAGATTTGGACATCTACAACTCAAGATATCACTAAAACAATGAACGTCGGCACGTCCAGAATTTTAACACGAATCAGGGGAGCAATTCTGAACTTTTTTTGCATTCATTTTCTTTTTCTTTTTTCCTTTCCCACTGAGCACAATGTGATATTTAAGTTTGGGGCAGTGAATCAAATTTTTAATATATATAAAAAGAAAAATGACTTAAATGAGAATGACCATTATATTTGCAAGTTATTTTTTTTATTGTGCTGAAGCATTGCATATTTTTAATTTAAGATAGACAATATATTATAAAGAAAGATTAAGCATACTTAGTTATTTTAGAATTATTGAATAACATAATTCCTTACAAAATTTGAGAGTCATGTGATTATGCATAAAAGAAGAGTGTGATGTTTTGTCTTGTGATTATCCCCTTTGATTTAGTCATAAACAGAGTTTAATTAAATATAGTAATATTTTTCAAAAATTGAATAAATAAAGCTTTATCTACTCCAATTTTTGGGTTGCTTAGGAACTATGGGTATTCATCACAAATTTTTACTTTTACGTCAGACGACAACTTGAAATATGAGTCTGAAAAAACACTATAATTGTGTGGCTTATTGAGTAACCGGGTGAATTCATTACAAATATTTGCATTCGCGTAAAAAGGAAAGTGACAACTTAGAAAAGAGCAAAAAAAAAAACCAAAAAAAAAAACTCTAGTTTGCTACTCGGTTTGTAGTAGTGAGAAGGAGTGATCACAGATGGAGTTGTTGCATAATTTAGTTGAGTTAATTGCATGAAAAATATAAATTAAAGGGAATTATGTATGAATAATTGCACTAGGGATGGTGAGTATGTTTATTTTCCTTTATCTTATATTGTTTATGTACTAAATTGAAATTTTGATGCTTGCGTGAATATTTTTTTTTGAATGTGATGAGTTGAGCTTGATTTATGAGTTTACTTTGCTCGAGGACAAGCAAATTCTTAAGTTTGGGGGTATTTGATGTGTCTAATTTTTATATAAATAATTGTACTCATTTATCCATAAAAATTACTTGTATTCGTCTATCTTGTTAATAATTTATCTTTTTTCCAGATATTTCAGTTAATTAATTAATTTTGAAGGAATAAGATTTTTTTTAATGCAAAAGGTGAATAATTTCAGTAAAAATTAACAAAGAAAACAAGAAGAATGATTGATTAATTTTTATTGATTTGTTGAATTTTGAATTTTACAATTTGACCATGTGGAAGAAAAATAGAAATTTTAATTGTTAATAGAGGGTGAAAATGAAATAAAAAAAAATTAAAAGGATTTAATTGAGCTAATGTGATTATTAGTTTGTTTAATTAATTTAAACTAATTAATTTTATTTTTATTTTTAAATCCTAAATTCTGATTTTATTTATTTGTGTGTGCGACACGTGCTTCAAGAAAGAAAAGGAGAAGAAAAAAAAGAAATACATAAAGAGCAAATCAGAAAAATGAAAGAAATAAAGAAAAAAGTAGGGTTATATGCAAAAGTAAACCCTGATAGCACTGGTTCGTGTTCCTATAAATACAGCATCCAAGAGAAAGAGACGAATACTGCCTAACGAGAGAGGGAGAGCGATGGCTAACCTCAAAAACAATAAATTTAAAAAAAAATAAAAAAAAAGAGAGAAAGGACAAAGATAGAGTAGAGAGACGGGCGTTGTTTGTGTGCAGCACGGAAACCGATGAAGGAGAGAGAAGGCGTGAAGAACGGGGGTAGGTGTGCGGCGGGACCAGAGGCCAAGAAAAGAAAAAAAAATTAAAAACAGAGGCTGCACTTTGGAGGGGTTGCTGGGCACGCGTTTCGAGGCGGAAGAAAGAGAAACAAAGAGAGAAAAGAAAGAGAAGAAGGCACAGATTTTAAAGCATGGATTTTTCGGCAAATACGAGTTTTTTTTTTCTTCTAGTTTTTATTATGCAATCGAAGAACATATTTGTTAGTTGCAAATTTATTATGAAATAATTTTAATTTTTTAGGCCTTTGATGTAGCCTAATTTTGATAACACAATTTTAATTCATTATTATCTTTCTAATTTTTTCATGGTTGTGTGTTTGATTTTTGTTCTTAATGCTTACAATTGTTTGGCCAACTTTTGTATGATTTATTAAATCATGGAGGGACCGAACTAGTTTCGAACTAATAAAATTAAACATCGTTACAAGAGCGAACCGATGTTAATGTGACCGTTAAGAAATCCATAGATCTTAATGAGTTTTCAATTAGTAATTTGTACATGAACTGTGACAAATAATTAGTTAAGAATATTTTTGATATTGCTTGAGAGAAAATATTAAATAGTTGGGGATTTTTGCCTACAACTTGGAAAAGTAAAATTTTCTTATGACATGAAATTATGAATTGTGTGGGATTAATTAAGTGAAATCAAAAGCCCTAGAACTAGTTTTGCTAATAACAAACTTTCCAATTTCAAATTTTCCTTCTTTTTAATTAGATCAGCTTTTCCTTAGTTTAATTTAGTTTATTTTTATCATATTTTTGATTATCCAAATAGTAGTTAATCTAGTGGAATTCGGTACTCAATAAAATAATTAGTCATTATGGATTCGACACTCTTTTCACTTAAACTATACTACTTGTTGCGATTTTGTACACTTGCAAAATATTCCCATCATCTATATCTTATACTAATAGGAGTATCTCATCTCTCCTTTCTCTATTTTGAAATAGAAAAATAAGAGAAAAAGTATGAATTCTATTTAACTAACACGTGCACTACACACGATTTTAATAAAAAAAACCAATACAAACTAAAAATTGACAACATAAAATATCTATTTTTTTAAAATTTAGATATATGTTGCTTAATAATTTATTATTAGAATTGTTGTTTCAGTTTTTTGTGATGAAAAAAAAACATGAAAATTTGATGAAGCAAGAGAAGCTTTAGAATATGTTGGTATAAGAAGAAAAACAACATGCTGATAGTGCTATTTTTTCTAAATCTTTTATTTTGTTTGAAAAGTTTTGGGAAATTATAGTATTGTATATGTGTTTTATGGTATGGTCATTTTGTAGAGGCACGACTAAAGAGTAATATAGAACAGTTACAGACGAATATTGAGCAACTTCGTAGACAGTATGAGTATTTGTAAGCAAGCTTTGGAATTGAGGAATCTGTCAAGATTGTAAGTGATTTATGAAAATACCTCTTTCTTGACATCTCTAAATTTATGGATCTAGGGTTTACCTATATCTTTGTGCTCGAATTGTTGGAGAGCTACACACATCAAGAATTTTGGTGTTTCCTTTTAATTAAATAAAATATATGTAATGATATTGGTTTCGAAATGTGAATTGGTTAATCTATATATTTGTCATCTTTTGATATAGCTAATTATCAATTATTGTTCCCTCCATGTGTTTCTGATGTTGATTATATTTACGTTAAGAAACACGCAGTCGAGAAGGAGATAACGAAGTACATCAAGGAGTCCGAAAAGAGCCACAACCCAACTTCGGTAATTATTCGATTTTTTTAATTTCCTTTCAATTGAATAAAAATATAGAATGATGTTAGTTTGTTTTGAAGTGTAAATTAATTTGTAGATTTATCATCTTTTAATTATATTGTGAATGAAATAGTTAAGGGGCATCTCTAAATTTTTAAGTTTCATATAATTTTATGAGTTCCTCAAAATTAATTTTAGTATGTACAATTTTCACAAGGTAACACTAGTTAAGTTAGATAAGAATTTCTACATTTGCTCTCCTCTCTCTATTTCAAAACCGAGAAAGGAGAGAGGGGGTAGTCCTATTAGTATAATATATAGTTATAATATCATTTCGTTATTTTGTTGCAGTGGCTAAATAACAAAATATAGCAAAGTTAGAGAAAATTTGAATCCAAAAGATTACAAAATCTCCTCCATCCAACCGTTCATCTCTTTACTGCATACAAATACATATTCCCCCATAGAATCCAAAAGATTACAAAAAAAAATTGCAAAAAACACCTCCATTTCCCTTGGAGGAATGTTTCGTCCATGGGCTTTTTTTTCCCTTAGGGTTTTATTTTAATTAAAAAATTCATTATTTTCATCAGGCGAAGGATTAAAAAATTATAAAATATTTGAGACGAAACATTTCATCTGTTATAATATGCATATTGTTATATATTCTCTCAAATATAGCATTGTACTATATCGGAAAAGGTAAAATATGACAGAATAGCACACAATTGCAGCACTCTCTTTGCTATAAAATGCATAATATAGATATACTAGGTATGCCCATGGCACGTGCCTACGGCATGTATTCAGAACTGCATATAAATTTATTTGTAGTTATTTGATTGGGTGAACTGCATATAAAACTGAAACAATTTAACAATTTAACGAATAATTGTTAAAAATTGAAATCACAGGCAGTCAAAATGAATCCTCCCAAGGCCAATTCAAGAAACACCACACATGCATCATATATATAGGGCTTTGGGGGAAAAAATCTTCATATGACTAAAGATACAAAATAAAAATATAACAATGTTAGAGCATCCACAGTCGTTTCTTATATTTGTCAATTTGCCATTTTATAGCAAATGACAGGCTGCAATGATTTTCTATTTTGCCATTTTTTGGCAAATTAGGTACAGTTGTTTCTCAAATATGAGAAACAAAATAGCGATTCTCAAATTATAAAGGACGGTACAACATATACCGTCCCTATTATTTTAATATTATTTTTTGCTTCGGACGGTATAACATATACCATCCCAATTTTTTTTTTTAATCCGACGGCCATATTTCGCCCAAAAAAAGAAAAAAAAAAGATCCCTGAATTCCCGGACGGTACAACATGTACCGTCCTAGATATTAGGGAATTAGTGGGTAGTTTAGGTTTAGTTATTATTGTATTCTTTAATTTATTTAATTAACATATTTTAATAGCTTAATAAGTAATTAATTTTTAAAAATTTTTTTTAAACGAATGCAACGGTACAACATATACCGTTGCTTGCATTTTTCAAAAAAATTTGCACGACGGTAAATGTTGTACCGTCCCACGCAATATTTTTTTTAAAATGAGAAACATATAGCAAACGACGACTGCAGCAACTTTCGTTATTTGCTACTACTGTAGCTGCCATTTTATAAAAAATGAGAAACACGACTGTAGATGCTCTTATAGATTTTAGGAAATTTAGTAAAAATTTCGACAAAATCTCCCCTAAAATATTAGTCATTTTACAGCAATTCCTTACGGAATTCTGCTCACAATTAAAAAGATAACATCACAGGCAATAAATATGAGTCCTCCCCAAGCCAATCCAAGCAACATGACACAAGCATCATATATATAGGGTTCTGGGGGGGAAAATTCGTCATATGACTAAAGATACAAAATAAAAACAAAAATATCGTTTGAAAACAAAATAGATTTTAGGAAATTTAGTAAAAATTTCGACAGAATCTCCCCAAAAATATTAGTCATTTTACAGCAATTCCTTACGAAATTCTGCTCACAATTAAAAATATAACATCACAGGCAATAAATATGAATCCTCCCCAGGCCAATCCAAGCAACATCACACAGGCATCATATATATAGGACTCTGGGGGGAAAAATTGTCATATGACTAAAGATACAAAATAAAAACAATGATATCGTTTGAAAACATAAGAGATTTTAGGAAACTTAGTAAAAAAATTGACAGAGTCTCCCCTAAAATATTAACCCTTTTACAGCAATTCCTTACGGAATTCTGCTAACAATTCAAAATATGACATCACAGGCAATAAATATCAATCATCCCCAGGCGAAACCAAGTAACATCACGCATGCATCATATATATAAGGCTCTGGGGGGGAAAATCATAATATAATGCAAGATACAAAATAAAAACCAAAAATTCGTTTGAAAACGTAATGAATTTTTAGAAAAACCATCGAAAAACCTTTCAAAAACAACACAGAACCCAATACTCCACAAAATTGCGGGTATGGGTATTAACATAAATATATTATATCATCATTATATACAGATACTTACATCATCTAAAAAAATGCTAAATATTACAACTATTACAACTATTACATCCTCCACCATAATATACACCAACCAACCGAATGATCAAAAAAAATTACAGGGTTGTAGGAGAACACAATGGTTGAAGTCTTCAAAAATGGGACCAAACAGTGAGCCTAAAAAACAATAAGAGTTTTGAATCAAATAGTAAGAGTTTACAATAAACAATTAAAACAATTAAAGTTTGAAAACAATAGTAAGAGTTTTGAAACCATTACCTTTCAAACAAAACAATGCCTTGAACCAAATATGTTCTTCATCACCTTACCAAAAGTAAAACTGTCAATATGTACATAACGGTTCTGAGTGTAGACGACAATCTGGGGGGAAAAAGAAGCATTAAATTAGCTTTGAAAAAAGAAGCATTAAAAAGAAGCAATTGATCTGTACGATGATTAAAAAGAAGCAATTAAAGGAGGGAAAATATATGATGATTAACTTTGACGTTCTAATTATTTTAACAAACCAATCAAGACATCGTTGTGTTCTGAGCCTACATTTACTTCAATTTTTTTTGAGATTAGTTGTGTTGATATCTAAGATAAATAATTACAAATCATCTATCTAAACCCTTTCATTCTTATTGCATGCAGTTTGTACAGTGACTGAAGGTGACTGAAGGTGTGATGCTGCAAATGCATTAAGGCAAAATGAGCTCTGTATTTTATTTCACTGTGTACATTTGAGGACTGTATGTAATATATTTGAGTCTGTTCATTATACTACTATAAGTCAAACCATATATCAGATTTCTATGTTTAAGCTTTGTTTATTTGAACGTGTTAACCGTTTGCGTTAACCATATACTACTGTACAATGTTCAAACCATAAATTTTAGATAAGAAATTTTGTATGGATTAAGTTCTTGGTTCTCTGTTCAGATTAAGTTTAGTTTCAGTTCTTGGATATTGATTAACTTTGCAGATTGTTATTTGGTTCAGTTGCAAATTAAGTTCTTTGGTTCCGTTTCAGATTAAGTTCAGTTTTAGTTCAGTTTCAGTTCAGCATGGAGAAAAAAAATTTGTTCAGCCTCAGATTTGTATGTTTGAGCTTCAGATTGTTTCAGATTAAATTTTGGTTTGAGCTTTAGATTTCAGTTCAGCATGTATGTTTCAAATTTTGGCTCAGCTTCAAAAATTTTGAGTGAATTTTGGTTCAGCTTCAAAAATTTTGGTCCAGCTTCATAAAAGTAATTAAAGGTTTAAATATCGAAAACATTCTAAAGAAAATAGTCCAACAAATTTATCAGTATAGTATACCGTGTCTGATATACAATAACTTTGTAAACAGACTTGGTTGCACGCATAACAGGAAACATTATTCATCATAACATAGAATAAGTAAAGGACCTAAACATGAAGATTGATGCAAGAAAAAGATTGATCTATCAAGAATATATATATCAGTCTTTGATATAAATTGTTTTTTTTTCAACCTATCTGTATAATTGTGAGGGTTGTTTGTTTGCGTTTCTAATTTTATAAATATTTATTGTGTGATTTTTCTTATAAACTAAACTTATCTGTATTATTGTGAGGGATGTTTGTCTGCCTTTCTAATTTTATTAACTTTTGTTGTCCATAATTATCATCATCATCAGTGAAGCCTCTTCTCCCCATCTAAATTAGGACAATTATGGAGGTCAGGGCGTTATTAGAGGTAGTATTTAGTGACAGTAAAATGAAGGAGAAGTTTGAAATAGTAGCTTTCAGAAGAAAACCATGATTTAAACAACATGTACATAATTATGCATATGGGAACTTGAATAGGTGTGCAATGCCCTGTCCTACTTTTGACTAAGATATCAGTTACATACTTAGATTCCTAAGATATCAAACAGTGATCATAATCTCCATATTTAAAATCTGTTACAACCTGTTATAACGACATTAAAAGTATAAATGCATGGCATTAGTGGAAGAGTAAGAAGTATATTTTTGATGGATTTTTACCACTATGAAGAACTCAACTAAATGATTTCTTCCAAACTACTGGAATGCAATTACTACCGTAACATCAATGAATTTTGAAAAGACAACTGTAGTTGAGAATTTGCAGATATAGTCATAGATAAATGTTTGTGTAATTCCAATAATGCATAAGCTCGTATACAAAGCCTAAATCCATCATGAAATTGAATGGGATGAAAGAGATTTATAAAAAAATAAGCTATTTTAAAAATCTGTTGAAGCTGAAATATTAAATATTATACTGTATGTGTGGATATGTCAAAACCTAATCCGGTTAAGCGTATTTCTAACTTAAATGCAACCCTTTCTCCTAATGAGAATGTAGATGACTGTTATATCTAGTTTGTTCATCTGTTAAGAGGGGTCGTGAACTATATGATTGTAAAAATTCCCACCACAACTCTACCGTTCTTCTATTATGGTTGTTAAAATGGATCTTGAACAATGAGGCTAATCAGTTGTCCTGTAATAGAATAAGTGGGAACCTTGAGCAAATACAAAAATGTTGTGCAGAAAAAAAAGGATTAAATATTGATAGTTGAAATATATTGAATTTGACTTCGTTTGAAATCCCTCTCTGTAGGTCAAAACATATTATTTGGAGGATGTACTTTCTCTCTTAAAACTTGCAAACAATGGTAATCAGAATCTTGTTTTAAGCACTGTGGAGGACAATGTTCCACTAACAGAAAATTATAGAGATGCACTGGATGAGTCAATTGACTTGGCTTTATTAAGTGATGCATTTGAACCTTTGCTGGAACTTATTTCCTCTGAGCAAACCCCAAAAGTGTACAACTACCAGCATTCTTTGACTGGTGTAAAGTAAAATATCTACCAAATTTATAGATGTGTAGATTTTGTTACGTGTTGTGCTATAAAATTTATATGTAAATTTTGTGCACAAAGCATTGTTCGAAAAATATCTACCAAATAATAAGAGTTAGTATTATTTAGAGGTTAAAGAAGGTGGGTGAAACACCAATTTATGATCTTCTTTAAATTTGAATAGATCATATACAAAATTGTTAATCTATCAGAATTGCTAAGATTGAACTAACCTATTGTGTATGTTAAACGTAGAGTTGTCATGCCATTGCTGCAAATAAGATTGATGCAAGAAAAAAAACATAAAGTTTTGCTACTCTTTTGAACATTAAACCCAACTTATTTCTGAACCACTTAATTTGGACTCTAAGATTTCGCCCATCATCGCGTCAATTACATAGACAGAAGAGAAACAGAGTATAATGGGAAAAGAACAGAAGAGAAGAAGGTGATTGCCATACTGGGCAGCGAAAACTCCAACGCTAATTCCAAATGATTAAGAATTCATGTACGCAGAAACATGTATTAAGCATTCCCGTTCACAATAATGTATAGGCAAATGCAAATCCACTTAAAAACAAAAAATCACTGCAAGCGAAAATAGTTTAATGCATAATTACCATTATTGTACAGTCAATAATCTCCTAGAAAAATAAAATAAGGGTAATGATAAAACAACTGTAAATGAGATCAAATAACATTTTTCTTCTATCTATTCCACAATGAGATCAAATAAGATTTTCCCACTATTAAAAAGAGCATCAACAGCATCAACAACCTTACTTGAGTAAGAGTAGGAGGGGTAGCAGTTTCAGAGTAGGAGAGGCAACAGTTTCGGGATTTCGGGGATTTCGGGAAGAGAGAGAGAGAGAGAGAGAGAGAGAGAGAGAGAGAGATTCCAAAATGTATTATTTTTTACCCTCTAAAATGACAATTAATTGTTTTTGAATATCTCAGATCCACTAAAAAGGAAAATAAATAAATGAATGAAGAATTAATGTATGTAAGCAATCGTTCGGATTAAAGTGCAGTAAATAAAATTTCATCACAAATGACTACTAATTAGAAGAAAATTAATCAGAGCCAATTGCAAGTATCAGGAAAAATAAAATTGAATAAAAAAGAATCTGATTCGATTAGAATTTTCAACAAAATAATTAAATTAAGTGAGGGAATAATACCGGAGAAATTCGATGATTTGGATGAGATTTAATCTTCTTCTTCTTCCTCCTCTTCCTCTTCTTCCTGTCTTGAGTTGGAATTATGGAGAATAGTAGTGCCTTTCTTGACATAAAAAGAGAACTTGCTACCGTCGATAACTTGTCTCAATTATGGAGAATAGTAGTGGTTTAGAGAACTTGTCTCAATGCCATTGTAGTCCATGGGATTGCAAAGCTTCTGATACTTGGCCACTTCCTATTCAATTAATATAAAAGAAAACACTCTTAGTTCCTTATAATCCATAACGGGAAATAAAATTTTATGTTCAATCATATTTCTTTGTTGGTGCTGTGGATGGATGAAATGGCAAGCTCCATGTTTGCCTTTGGAAGTTTTACAACCCATTAGGATAGGTTTTATTGATGAAGTAATGCACTCTTTTTGTAATCGTTACTTTCCATATATATTTTTGTATTTTAGCTCCTCTATTGACTGGTGTTACAGTTGTCAAATTATATAAATTAGCTCCTCTTTATACTTGCAAACATCAATCTTATGAATCCTTTTTTTTCCTTGCTAACCTCAGTATATTTCTTAATACAATATTTTGTAGGTCATTTGTACCATACTGATGGACTGACTTACTTGTCAGTGAAGTCTGATTCTACAATTGTTATTACAGTCTCTATGTTCACCATCCACATGGAGAACATAGAGATTGCGAGGTTACGTTTTAGTTTCTCACATATTTATTTGAAGATCTTTTATTTTAGTCATTTTCTCCGACCATTATTCATTGGACTGTCTGTTTCTAAGATGAATGATCAAGTCTTTTGCAACTCATCACTATAATCCATCACTTTTCCACCTAATTCTCCTTATTTCATCTAAAAATTGCCCAAAATTCCAATTTTTGCAGAATAAGTAATCATATTAATGTGTGCAAAAATTCTAAAAATTCAAGGTTTGCAAACTAAAAATTCTAACTAAAAATTCTAACAGTTCTAACCGAAATTCTAACTACAATTCACCTAAAATCCAATCTACAATGCACCTAAAAATCCAATATACAATGCATTCAGTTTTTTTTAGATGAGAATTAGGTTACAATCCAGTCTTTAGATGTGAATTGGGTTACGCATAAAAAAAGTAACACATGAAAACCCAAATCTAACATAAACTCAACAAAACGAATGCAGTCAGTGGTCGGGATCAACTAAATGTAACACAAACCCAACAAACCCGACCACCGAATGGAGTCAATGAATTCCTTGTTACAAATAGACTTGGTAGCAATTATCACACATCTACATGCACTAAAAAAGTCAACATCATTCTATAGGTGTTTGGGAAGCCAAGTACAGTTAAATTAATTTAATTACTTTAGAGAAAGACTTGGAAAATTTAGATGAATTAGATTTGAGTAGAGTTATCTCAACTTGGAGATATCTATAGTTAACTCAACACCTATAAGGGTGTGTTTAATAATGAATTTAGACTAACTGAAGTTTATTTTAAGTAAAAGTAGAAATTTGCAATATATTATAGTAATGCAACAATTTCAAAAATCTTGATTTTCACACTCACATTTTGGGAATTACTCATACTATCTTTAATTAAAGAATTACTCAACGATTTACCATCATGAGAAATGATTGAACCTAAGTGAACATACTCCTAGCAATTTCCTACCAAACAACCTCATTTCTATTTGGAGTCTTGATTAAATTGCTTTCCAAATCTGTTCTTCACTTCTCTACTTCATTTTTTCTCATCTAATAAACTATACAATAAGATCAGAAAACAACAATCACCTACCATAGTAGGTAATTTCAAGTTCATTCATCTACAGCCAAGAGCCTAATAAATTCTCCATACACAATTCAAATTTTATCAAGTTTCCTAATATATTTTTACCACGTAATACACAAACACATTCACAAAACATTCATGAGAGAGAGAGAGAGAGAAAGAGCTTACCCTATAAGCCGAAATCAAAACTGAAATCAAAAGAAAATGCTTTTAAAATCTGTGCAAAAATAAAAATTAAGGGAAGGAGAATCCTCCTCCACTTCTAGCCAATATTTAGACATACCTCTCTTTCCCAATTCAATTTTGCCAGAAAGTTGTCCCAACAGCCCCTTCTTTTTATCTTCATACCTAAAATCAAATCAAATAATAAAGAAAGAGCTTCAAAATCCGAGCTTAAAAAAATTATAAGAAAAGTGAAAGAAAAGACAGGATCCTTTGACGGTAATGAGAAATCTTTTTTCACTTTTCGCCAACTTAACATTCCTTCTTCAAAAGTAACAAAATTTGTTGGCAGTCGGTTGCAAACTATGGTGAAAGAGGAAGATTGGGGTTTCCAAACTTGTACTAATTTCAGATATGATTGCCCGTTGACACGTAACTCTTCTTCTTCTTCGTTCTCACTCTTTGTTCTTGATCCTAGATTCTTCGTTCTCACCACACCTCAACATGTGTTTTTAGCTTTCCAATAAAGTTCATTAACCCAACAATAATAAAAATCATGGTAACACTTATGTCAATTTACAGCAAAAACACTTATAGTTCGCAGGCTATACCAAACAGAGCAAGTTCGTAGCCTTTGTATGATTTCTTGCATACAAAAACATCTTCACAAACATAAAGCAACAAAAGACACATGCAAATTTCATACATATATACTAAAAGAAATTCAAACATATGTCATCAAAGCATGAGCTTAGTAGCAACTATATAATTAACAACTAATTAAATATAATCACAATCATAAACAATAAACTAACACACTAATCAAATAAAACTCTACTACTTGACTCCAACCCAACAATCTCAAGATCCCAAATTAACCAAAAAAACCCCATCAAAATCAAATTTAAACAATCCACAGTTGAAAATTAGAGATCCTACCTCTGTTAAAGTTAAACAATCATCTCAACCACCTCAGTCCTCCCTTTTCCATCTAAACATGACATAGCATACTCTTACAAAAGCATTATCACAACTTCCTCGATATCTATCTAGGGCAATTTCTAATTTAGAAGTTAGCACAAATGCCAATTGGTCTATGTCATCATACATCGTGAAAGAATAGAAATAAATCAAACCGAACATGCCGCAGTTGAGAAAGGACATAAATGAAGAAACTAACCGTTTTAGGGCCGATTCCTTTGAAGCAAGACAGCTCTGCGTACCCTCTTCAGATCCGCATCCAAAACCTAGAAAATACAAAACCCAAAGTATAACTAACCAATCAACATAAAAATTCATCATAATAATAAAGTTGAAAATTATTCTCAACTTGTTGCCAATTGGGGAAATTGGTTATGAGATTGAAGAAAGTCGTAGCAGAGTTGGCGTTGGTGGTGTTCTGAGACCGTAGAGTGCTGATCAGACCATCAAGAACTGTTGGGTTAAGAAGAAAAAATGATTGCGAACTTTGGGCACAAAACTGAAATTTTGATCATACGTGAGATGCTGAAATCGGTGAAGGTGAGGGAGTCGGTGGTTGGATGGAGTCGCAGAATCGCTGGTTGCAAAAAGAGCGGAAGGGAGGAGCGTGGGGGTTTGCGGCGTCGGGCTTGGTTTGGTGCGGGGTCGCGACTGGAGGTGGGGGGCGGGGAGAGTGGGGAGTGAGAGGGTTCGCCACTGGAGGTGGAGGTGGGGGGCTGGGAGCGTGGTGGTAATTCTGGGCGAGAGAGAGCGGGGAGAGAGAGAGAGGGAGACAGTGAGAGAGAGAGAGGCTGAGTGAGCGGGATTCGAGAAAGATAGAGAGAGACAGTGAGAAAGAGAGGGGGGGTTATTTTGGGAAAGAGAGAGTGTGTGTGTGTGAATTTTGAAATGTGTGGGATTTGAAATTTTGAGCGGGAAAAATATGTTTTGTGAGGTCAAATCTGGGCCATTGATTTTGGAGTAGATTGAAGGAGAGCCACTTGATAGCTTTCTTTGTGTTTTATTATATAGATAGCACACGACTATGGATGCTCTACGTATCACTAAACTATACTCATATTTTACCAATTTGCAGATAACTATACTCATTTCTTTCTTTTGCGGTTCGGCCTCGTCAATATCAATGGTGTGGATAGTTGTACAGTTGTACTTCGGTACTGCGTGGTACTGTGTGATAATTATTTGCTATTTTTGCCCCATTTCTTCTACATATACCCCTATCTGCTAGTGTTGTTTAATAAGATTATTTACATTAATTAACAAAGGCTTATTACCCCATTCCTCCATTTTAAGGATCCGAGAGCAGCTTCAGGATAGAGTAGGTGAATGGTTCTTATGGGTAAGTATATTTTAATTATGAGAAATGTATTGAGTATTTCTAGTTTTTTGATGAATCGGATAGAGCCTTGCAGCTCCAGCCATATCAAAAAATATATTAATAAAGCAGAAAGTTACAAAGAGTCGCTTTACAAGGAGTAAAAACGCACTAAAAAAAACAATAAGCGGGAATTAAAAACAACTACAATCACAGAAGTAACAGAAAACGATATAGCTCCCAGAGCTAGACTGAACCGCTGATAAGAAGCAGCGAGAACAAAGGGGCTTCGATCGAAAGGGGAAAGCGTAGCCATCGCAAAGGCAGCCCCATCCTAGCGGCAAAACCGAACAGCCACTCGAACAACAACAACAACAAGATAGACGGCGCAAAACATTGAGTATTTCTAGTTGTTCCCAATATTTTTACGTGATGAGTTGGATTACTAAGGTCGAATCCAATTGACATATATTAATATAGTATGTATAATCAAAGAAAATAATTACCATAACTGTTTTAATAAAAAGCAATAAAGTTAAGCAGTAAGGAAAAGAGAAAAAATGTTTAAATTGGTCAAAACATAGATATAAAGGATAAATTGATAAAAAATTGATGCCGTTAGCCGGGAACACACCAAACTGCAAAAAGAAGATATGGGTTTAATTATGTACATATTAGTGAAACATGGGTAGTATAGTTTAGTAAAATTTATCCTTAAAAAAATTTAGGCCTTCGTTATTGGCCCAACCGTACAGATACAGGCCCAATATTAAGGTATAGAATTCGGGTCCAAACTTGAATCTGAACCTGTCAACAACTTGCATTATGTCTAGGGATGGCATCAGGTCTCGGCCAGCCTGGGATCGGCCCGGCCTGCCTCCTTTCCGGGCTGAACAGCGAACCCCCCCCCCTTCCAACCCAATCTGGTCTGGTCCTCGAGTAAGGCGAAGAAGCCCGGTCTGGCCCGGTCTGGTTGAGGCCCAGGATCGGCTGAACCGGCCCGCCCGGGCACAGGCCGGGTCCGGGCCGACCGTCGGCTTCGAGTTAATTTTTTTTTAAGGAAAAAAAAATAAAAAATTAAAAAAAATCCCCCCAACGGATTTATACTGGCTAGTTTTGGGGGGTACTTTAGGAAATCATAAAATTTTCATATTCTATATATACCATACCATACCATTTCTTTCATTCATCTTCACTAATTGACTCAAATATCTCATTCTCTCTACTATTTCTCTAATCAACAACAACAATCAAGTGATCAACACTCTCTCAAGTTTGCAAGATCAAATCTCTCTATATTTTGAAGGAAGGAAAATCAACAACAATCAAGTGATCAACTCATCAACAACAATAATCAATACTACTAGCTCGTAGGGGAATGGCTAAGTTAGCAATTAGGGGTGAATTGCCATATTTGTTTGGTGAAAAAAAATATGTAGAGACTTTTGTAGAAACCTCCTTTAACCCCCATTATAAAAAGATTGCTAGAAATGTAGTTAAGAGTGATTGTAAATTAGTTTATAATGAAACTAAGGATTTTTTGATAGCAACACTAAAATCACTAAACGCTAGAGTTTCATTGACATCGGATGGGTGGGTAGGAGTAAACGGCGTTCTAATGATGTGTGTAACATGTCATTGGATAAATTTGGATTGGTTACTTCAAAAGAGGATAACTTCATTTGGATATGTTAGGTACCTACATAAGAGTGAAATTATAGCCACACATATTATGGAAGCATGTAACAATTTTTGTATTTATGATAAAGTGTTTGCTATTGGTTTTGATAATGCCTCCAACAATACTAAGGCAATTGAGAGCTTGAAATTTACTTTAGATCCTATAGAACCCGAAATTTTTCATATTAGGTGTGCTTGTCACATTTTAAATCTTTGTGTGCAAGATGCACTAAAATATGGAAATGATAAACTTGATGCAATGAGAGATTGTGTACATTATATTATATTGAGTGGTTCAATTTATCAAGCTTTTCATGATTGATGTAAACTTAGGGAAATTGTATCTAAACGTTTTCCTAAAGATGTTAGACATCGTTGAATTCTACCTTTGAAATATTAGGTGTTGTTCTTCATTATCGTTTTAATCTTAGAGATTTTTGTGTCGCAATGGGTACGCAAAATTGTATGTTAGATGATGATTTTTGTTTTTTGCTGATAGTTTGTATAAATTTTTAGAACCTTTTAACGATGCAACTTTGCAATTTTCAAAAACATATTTATCTACATCTAGTTGTATTTTACTTGAAATTGTGACTATGATGACAACAATTAAAGATTCGCAAAATGACCATTTTATTGGAGATATGGTCAATGCGACATATATTAAAATTTTAAAATATTTTCATCCACTTCCTATATTATATTGTGTAGCTAGTGTAATGAATCCTATGATTAAATTAGATGGGACAAAAAATTTAATTGAAATTTTTTACACTTATGCCCCACATGATGCAATACTAGATTTTGATCATGTTATTTTTACTCGTAATTTGAGAATATTTTGACTAGGTTATATGATTCTTATGATAGGTTTTATTCATCTAACACTATACAAACACAAACACAAAATGTTGATTCTTCTTCTTATTCTTCCTCCTTATTAGCAAAAGGAAAGAGTCATGCTAGTAGTAGTGTTTTAAATCTTATTAAATCAAAAAAATCAAGAACCAATTCACCAAATGAGTTGAATTGGTATAATGCACAAAGTACAGTTGAAGATTTAGAAGATGTGTTAGAGTTTTGGAAGTGTAATGAAGCAATTTTTAGTATTCTTTCTCGTATGGCTAGATATTTGCTAACAACACTGGTGTCAACCGTTGTATCGGAAAGTGCTTTTTCTCGTGGTGGCAGGATAATGAGCTCGAATAGGAACCGATTGACAGCCAAAAATTTAGAGATGCTAGTATGCGCCGAAGATTGGATGAAAGTGAAAAAGAGGCCCCAAGACTTACTTGAAGCACAAGCTGGATCAACAAGTAGCAATGACTGAACGATTACATTTAGTCAATTTGCATTAAAATGATGTTCAATGAATCAATATATTGTAATTAATTGGAAATTTAGGGTGATGAGATTCTATATTTAGGTTAAGTAGAAATGCACGACAATAGTCCAATGTCTTCTCTTCAATCTAAATAGAGGTCATCTCGATCTTCAAATTCAAGTAATTTTCTTGTTTTGTAATTTGATCTAATTTGTATGGAATTTTATTCATGTACTTCGTTTTATTTAAGAATTTCAAATTTATTAAATCATGTACTTCATTTATTCATGTACTTCATTTATTATGAAATTTTATTCTTTGCAATTGTTATTAATTTATAATTTAAGACTTGATCTTTAATATATTACAAAAAATCCCTCTAAACATCGGCCCGGCCCCTACACTTGGGGCCGGGGGCCAGGTCAGGCCAAGGTTTTCAACCTTGAACCCGGCCCGGCCCGGCCCGCATAAGCTTCGAGCCCAGCCCGGGACCGGGCAAAGCCCGGGCTAACCCGGCCCGGCCCGGCCCGAGTGGCCCGAATGCCATCCCTAATTATGTCATGCATGACAACTATTGCATTCACTGCTGCTATTATTATATTAAGTTGTAAAATACACTGAGGTTTGCAGTTGACTTGTAAGAGCATCCACACTCGTTTGCTATTTATTCACTTTATACATTTTATAGCAAACGAAACCTTGCAATCGTTTGCTATTTATGCATATTTTGACGATTTCGCAACAGTAGATGGCTATATATGAGAGCGGATATAAGAAAAATGCATATTATACATGACGGATCTTCAAGATCCGTCCCACTAAAAAAAATATATTTTTTTTATTTCTTAGACGGAACTAAACAGTCTGTCGCTTAATTAAAAAATAATATTTCGTATAAAAAAACCCAAAAAAAACCCCTCCCCTTGAAAGGAATCTTCAAGATCCGTCAGTTGTTTGCGCGTTTTTCGAACGGAACTAGAACCGTCCCTTGTGTTTAAAAAAAAAAAATTAATAAAATGAATGACGATTTTATATTCATTTCGCCCTCCAACGGATCTCCAAAATCCGTCTTGTATATTTTTCTATTTTAAATTGCTATGATATAGCATTCGACGACTGCAGCAAATATTATATATGCTATATGTAAATATGCATTTTGTCTTTTTTTTTTTTGCAATCACGAATGTGAATGTCCTAAGAAGTAGCATTTAGAAGGTAGGAAAGAGAATTTAATAGCTTGAAATTTAAGCTGTGACATTTAACTCTTAGACCATAAGGCTAATAGGGCAATAAGTTTGGCCGAAATCGAGAAGAGCTGGAACATTTAATAGCTGGAAATTTAAGCTGATGAATTTTTTTACTTTTATTCTTCCATTCTTAAACCATAAGAGGCACGGAAGCGTAAAAACCTAATTGATCGTACAATTTATAAGTGATTCTGTCAATTGGCATCACGGAATTGTAATAGCCGTTACGGTTAGCAACATACCTTGGTGCACTGCCAATTATGGAAGCTTTGGCAAGAAGTCGGTATCAAATCCAACAAAATGTTGTTGGATGTGTACATGGTCTCTACTTAGTGCATGATTTAGATTCGAGAAAAGCAGCAGACTATGATAATGATTATGAAAGATTCGATCACCTTCAACAAATACGAGGATCTACTTGTGATTTTTGTGTTCCCACAATTAGGTATATGTGATACGGGTTAGGAACGACGTGGCCCATTTTGGACCACAGGATACCCTCAGGATGCGCGCACCTCCTGATCCTCCAGATCCGTCACGTCAGCATCGAAAAACCGTCCGGACCACTGCCACGTCAGCCCGGAAACCGCCCGGGCATCTGCCACGTCAGCCCTAAACCGCCCAGGTTCCCACCGCTTCAGCCACACGGGCAACCGGGTCCAGACCCGGCCCCAAACGGGTCCAGACCCGGTTGGCATCTCCTATAAATATCAGACCCTTACTCCTTCTCCAGGTAATCAACTTCTGCCCACTCAAACCCTAGTTACTGTTACTCTCCCTTAGTGACTGACTAGATCGTCGGAGGGTCTGCCACCGGGACCAACCCCGGTGTTCCGAGACCGTCTGCAGGTACACGAGACCCTCGGATCCGAGCCTCAAAGATCCGAGCCGAGCATCAGCCTCCACCTCAAAACCGCCTACCTCAGTACCATTCATCCAGCCAGGGTTGTCTGCATAGGTGTTCTTGAGTAAGAACTCACGCCTGGTGCATCCACACGTTCCTAAAAAACAAACCGCATCAGGATGGCGCCGTCTGTGGAAAACTGCCTATCGTAGACGCCAATCCGAGCCTCGCTTCCAACGGTATCCTCGTAGACGCCGACCTGAGCTCCGCCCCCGTCGGCGTTCCCGTCGACACGAGCTCCCATGGCGCCCAAAGCCGCAAAAGCTGTTACCTCCGCACGCCGACACGACGTGCCTCCGCAAGGCATCAATGCCGATGCTCAGGGACCAAACAACCAACGGGTCAGTCACGGACCCCAGCCGAACGCCTCCCGTCCGGTCTAGGGTGACCTACGGGGGGTAATCTCGAACCGCCAGGCCAGTCGTGGCAGGGGAGGAGCCGCTTCCAACTCGGCTCCGAACCATCCTAGACCCCCGTCCGAAGGGCGGGAGCCTGCGCTCAGCCGGGTCGATCGGCAACAGTCTGCCCAACCAAACTGGGCCGGAGGAGCCCTGGTTACCCACCAGGAATTCCAGGACTTCCGAAGGGAAATCTTGGGTGCCTTTCGAGGGGTCCCCGTCAATGAGAACGCCCGCCGTTCCCACACACGGTCACAGGCCGAGGCTACCGTTTCTCGTCGCTCAACAATCCCCCCAGAGTATGATGGCAACATTTTGAAGTGCCTCGACCATGTTGGTAACGGTGACCCAAAAGAAACTCAGGGGTACCGGCCAGTTCATCCTCCTTTCTCCGCCCTCATGGCGGAGATACCCCGCAATTTCCGTCTGCCTCAGTTCGAGACATATGACGGCGAGGGCGATCCTGCTGATCACATGGAGGGCTTCAAAACCCTCATGATGATTCACAGCGCATCGGATCCCCTCCTGTGCCGAGCCTTCCCCGCAACACTCCGGGGTCCGGCTCGGGAATGGTTCTCCAAGCTCACCCCCGGCTCCATCTATTCTTTTGACCAGCTAGAGGGCAGCTTCCTCGCCCACTTCGTAACCAGCCGAAAGGCCGAAAGAACAAGTGCATCACTGCTCGGACTCCGGCAAAAGGAGGGGGAGCCCCTCCGAGTGTTTGTCCGAAGGTTCACAGCCGAGGTGAGGTCAGTCTCATCCCTCGACCTCGGCGTTGCCTCGACAGCCTTCCGCCACAACGTCCGACATGGACAGCTGAAGGCCTCCCTGGCAAAGAAGCCGCTGATAGACTTCCCCGACCTCCTCAACCGGGTCGAAAAATATATCCGAGCCGAGGAGGCCCTCAATCTCGAGGACCAGAAGGAAGCCCCCGGGAAGGGGAAGCGCAAGGCCGACGAGATTGAGCCGGCGAAAAAAGCTCCAAGAGACGGGGGCTCCGCAAAGAAGGTTCCGCCGATCTCCCGCTTCGAGAGGTACACCCCACTGACGCAGAACGTGTCAACAATCCTCTTAGCGATTGAAGACAGCGACCTCGTCCAGTACCCCCCTCAACCGTCCAACAACACCAGCAAGAAGAGGGATCAGCGGTTCTATTGCCGTTTTCACCGGGACAATGGGCACGACACAGATCACTGCCGCGCCCTGAAGGACGAAATTGAGGCCCTCATCCAACGAGGGTACCTCCGAGAGTTTAAACAAGATGGAGCCCGGGAACAGAGGGACAACAGAAACAGGAGGGATTCCCCTCCTCCTCGAGGGCACCGACAGCGTCCCGAGCGGGATCCGGATCCCGAGGAGCCTGAGGGTCAAGCGATCCTGCATTGCATCCACGGAGGGCCTGTGGGAGGCGAATCCAACACTTCCCGCAAGGCCTTCATCCGGGATGTCAATACCGTCCAGGGCCCTTTATCCCCCCCGGTCCAGCAACTCCCTGTCTCCTTCTCAGGAAAGGATCTGGAGGGGGTCCGGCTCCCTCACTGTGATGCCCTCGTCATCCACCTCAGCATGGCAAACTTCGACGCCCGGAGAATCCTCGTAGACAACGGGAGCTCGGTCAATATTCTATTCCTCGAAGCATTCGAGAACCTAAAGCTCTCCCGTGAGAAACTAAACCGAGCTGGGTATACCCTACACGGATTCTCCGGCGTCCCCGTGACTATAGAGGGGATCGTCACCCTGGACGTCACGGCGGGCACAAAGCCCAACAGAAGGACCGAGTCCATGGATTTCATGTTTGTGAATGTAAAGGCAGCTTACAACGCCATCCTCGGCTGCCCTGGGGCTCTGCTCCCTCCAGGCGGTTCCCTCGGCCTACCATCAGAAGATGAAATTCCCTACCAATACTGGCGTCGGAGTTGTCTGCGGGAATCAGGAAGCAGCACGTTCGTGCTACATGACGGCGATCGGAAGCGGTGTGTTTCCCCTCGATGCCGTCGAGCTGGAGCCCGAAAGGACCCAGCCAGAGCCAGAGCCGGCGGACGAGCTGCAAGATGTCTCGTTCGAGACTGGGGATGCGTCGAAGCACTTTCGTGTAAGCTGCTCCCTTGCCCCCGACCTCAAGTCCGCCTTAATCGCCTGCATTCGGCGCAATGTCGACCTCTTTGCCTGGAAGCCCTCTGACATGCTCGGTATCTCCGAAGATCTCATCATGCACAAACTCAGCGTGATTTCCGGGTCGAAGCCAGTCATCCAAAAGCAGCGCAAGTTCGCTCCTGAGCGACAACAGGAGGTAAACGCAGAAGTGGACAAGCTCTTGTCTGCGCATTTTGTACAAGAGGTCAGCTACCCAGAGTGGCTGGCGAACGTCGTCATGGTGAAGAAGGCGAGCGGGAGTTGGAGGATCTGCATAGATTTTACCGACCTCAACAAAGCATGCCCCAAGGATCCGTTCCCTCTCCCCAGCATTGATTCCCTGATCGATGCTACATCGGGTCACGAGCTCCTCTCCTTCATGGATGCCTTCTCAGGCTATAACCAAATCCGGATGTTTCCTCCGGATATGGCCAACACGTCCTTCGTCACAGACCAGGGACTGTATTGCTACCGAGTCATGCCCTTCGGGCTGAAGAATGCCGGTGCCACCTACCAGAGGCTCGTCAACCAAGTCTTTAAAGATCAGATCGGGCGTAACATGGAGGTATACGTCGACGACATGCTCGTCAAAAGTCAACAAGGACAGAACCACGTTGCCGACCTGGAAGAAGCCTTTGGGGTCCTTCGAAGTGCACCTTCGGCGTCTCCTCGGGGAAGTTCTTAGGGTTCATCGTCAGCCAGCGCAGCATCGAGGCGAACCCCAAAAAAATCCAGGCCATAATAGACATGGTCCCTCCCAGGAATGTCAAAGAAGTCTAGAGGCTAACGAGGCGACTGGCGGCCATTGGCCATTTCCTCTCCAAATCCGAAGAGAAGTCCCTTCCGTTCTTCAAAGCACTGCGCGGCACTGGAAGGTTCGAGTGGGGTACTCAATAGCAAGAGGCCTTCGCACAGTTGAAGGAGTACCTCGCCAACCCTCCTATCCTCAGCAAGCCCGAACCAGGGGAGCCACTCTGGCTCTACCAATCCGCTTCGAAGAACGTGCTCAGTGCCGTCCTCGTTCGAGAAGAGAAAGGGGTTCAAAAGCTCCTCTACTATGTGAGCAAGGTCCTGCTCGACGCCGAGACCCGGTATTCCAGAATGGAGAAAGTGGCGTACGCCTTGGTCATAGCCGTGCGGAAGCTTCGTCCTTACTTCCAGGCGCATTCAATCCAGGTACTCACGGATCAACCCTTGAAAGCCGTGCTCTACAAACCCGAGAGCTCCGATCAACTAGTTAAATTGTCGATCGAACTCAACCAGTACGACATCGGCTATCAACCAAGAACATCCATCAAAGGGTAGGCCCTCGCCGAATTCATTACAGAATGTACCATCTCTGAGCAACCCGCGAACAAAGAAGCCGACCAGACGTGGGAAGTTTACGTCGACGGCTCTTCTTGCGAAATAGGGAGTGGTGCGGGCATCATTCTTCGAGGTCCGGATGGTTTCCTCCTCCAGTATTGTCTCCGGCTCAACTTCCCGGCCTCTAACAACGAGGCTGAATACGAGGCGATGATAGCCGGACTTAACCTGGCTCATCAAGCCGGTGCCAGACAGATCAAGGCCATTAGCGACTCTCAGTTGGTGGTCAGTCAGATCACCGGGGACTACGAGGCCCGTGACGATCGGATGATCAGGTACCGGGCCATGGTCCAACAGCTTATTATCGTCCTTTGATGAATTAGCTGTCATAAGAATCCCCCTGGGAGCTGAACGCCCAGGCCGACGCCCTGTCAAAATTGGCTTCCTCATCCTTTGATGGCCTCGACCGCACGGTCCTGATTGAAGTCCTATTGAAGCCAAGTACAGACTCCACGGAGGTTCTGTGCATCGAAGACGGAGCTCCTTCTGACGACTGGACCACTCTTATCAAAAACTTTCTAGTCAAGGGAGAGCTCCCCGAAGACCGAGCTGAAGCAAGGCGGATCAGGGTCCGATCTGAAAGGTTCGCGGTCATCAATGGCACCCTCTTCAAAAGATCCTATACAACAACAGATGGCCGACCCTACCTCCGCTGCCTAAGCCCAGACGAAGCCAAGTACGCCCTCAAGGAGCTGCACGAGGGGATCGGCGGATGTCACATGGGAAGCCGTTCACTAGCACGGAAGGCGCTAAATCACGGGTATTACTGGCCCACTATGCTGCAAGACGCCCTCGCCCTAGTGAAGAAGTGTGGCCCCTGCCAACGGTTCTCCCCAGTGAAGAGGGCTCCTCAGGCGAACCTCCGGTCCATGGCCAGTCCGGCCCCCTTTGCAATGTGGGTGATGGATTTGGTAGGCCCATTTCCGAAAGCAACGGGCCAGCGAAAGTTTCTCATTGTGGCGATCGACTATTTTACCAAGTGGATCGAGGCCGAGCCATTAGCAACGATCACCGAACGACAGACTCAGCAGTTTTTCTGGAAACATATCGTCTGTCGGTTCGGGATTCCACAGGTACTCATCACGGACAATGGGACTCAATTCGCGGGCAAGCATTTTGGCAAGTTCTGCGAAGACCTCGGGATCTAGCAGCGCTTCTCCTCAGTGTGCCATCCCCAGTCTAATGGTCAGGCCGAGAACGCGAACCGCCAAATCCTCAATGGCCTCAAGAAACGACCCCATAACTCTTCCAAGGGGTTATCGGTCGACGAGCTACCCAGTGTTCTCTGGGCCCACCGAACAACAAAGAGAATCCCCACGGAAGAATCTCCTTTCAATCTGACATACAGCGCAGAGGCCGTCATTCCCTTAGAGATCGGGACCCTTCACCCCGAATCATGGCTTTCGACGAGGCCGCCAACTCCCAACAGCTGCGGGCCGACCTGGACCTCATAGACGAGATCAGAGAAAATTTCGCCCTTAGAAGAAGCATCTACCAGCAAAGAATTGAGAAGTTCTACAACAAGAAGGTGCGCCCAACCGACATCAAACTCGGAGATCTTGTCCTCCGAAAGCTGGAGGTATCCAATCCCGGCCAGAAGAGAAAGTTGGCACCAAATTGGGAGGGCCCCTACAAAGTATCCGAAGTCGTGCGCCCAGGCACGTACCGCCTGACCAGTGCCGAAGGCAAGCCCATCAAGAGGCCCTGGAACGCGGAACACCTAATCAAGTTCCTAGGAGGAGAGTAGCCTCCATGTAAAATTATCATGATTGTAATCGGCACGTCGTGCCTGGTCTTTTGTAAAGTTCAAATATATTGTAAATATGCCAGCTTTCTTAAAACAAGCCCACGGCTTCATATTTTGTAACAAATAAAGAACATATCTCGAGCTCGGTACTCGGATTACAGCGCGAGCCCAAAAAGCTTCCCTTACAAGCTTGGGGCGCGGCGCTCGGATTACAACACGAGCCCAAAAAGCTTCTCTTACAAGCTTGGGGCGCGGCGCTCGGATAACAGCGCGAGCCCAAAAAGTTTCTCTTACAATCTTGGGGTTTAGTGCTCGGATAACAGCGCGAGCCCAAAAAGTTTCTCTTACAAACTTGGGGTTCGGTGCTCGGATAACAGTGCGAGCCCAAAAAGCTTCTCTTACAAGCTTGGGGCTCGGCGCTCGGATAACATCATGAGCCAAAAAAGCTTCTCGTACAAGCTTGGAGCTCGGTGCTCGGGCGGCTCGGCCTGGTTGGTTTTTTGGTAACGTGCATCCAATCAAACAACTCTGCTTCCTCCACGCAAACACCGTCTCTCCCTGAGAACATGTGCTGGAGCTCGGCATCGACCCCGAGCAAGGCGGGTGCCTTCTTGAAGGCACCGCGACCTTGACGCTCGGCAACGACCCTCTGCTACGCCCGCAGTTGTCTTTCTCACCGGTATGGGGGCTCGGAATCAGTCCCTCGCTCGGTTTGGGCTTCTTGAAGCTCATCAACCTATGTACGAGGTGACATCTGTCAGCCACGCCCGCACCGTCTCTCCCTGAGAACATGTGCAGGAGCTCGGCGTCGACCCCGAGCAAGGCGGGTGCCATCTTCAAGGCACCGCGACCTTGACGCTCGGCGGCGACCCTCTTCTACGCCCTGCAGTTGTCTTTCTCACCAGGTGTGGGGGCTCAGGCATCCGTCCCTCGCTCGGTTTGGGCTTCTTGAAGCTTATCAACCTATGTACGAGGCGACATCCGCCAGCCACGACCGCACTGTCTCTCTCTGAGAACATGTGTAGGAGCTCGGCGTCGACCCCGAGCAAGGTGGGTGCCATCTTCAAGGCACCGCGACCTTGATGCTCGGCGGCGACCCTCTGCTACGCCCGCAGTTGTCTTTCTCACCGGTATGGGGGCTCGGCATCCGTCCCTCGCTCGGTATGGGCTTCTTGAAGCTCATCAATCTATGTACGAGGCGACATCTTCTAGTCACGCCCGCACCGTCTCTCCCCTGAGAACATGTGTAGGAGCTCGGTGTCGACCCCGAGCAAGGCGGGTGCCATCTTCAAGGACACCGCGACCTTGACGCTCGGCAGTGACCCTCTGCTACGCCAGCAGTTGTCTTTCTCACCGGTATGGGGGCTCGGCATCCGTCCCTCGCTCGGTTTGGACTTCTTGAAGCTCATCAATCTATGTACGAGGCGACATCCGCCAGCCACGACCGCACCGTCTCTCCCTGAGAACATGTGCAGGAGCTCGGCGTCGACCCCGAGCAAGATGGGTGCCATCTTCAAGGCACCAGCGACCTTGATGCTCGGCGGCAACCCTCTGCTACGCTCGCAGTTGTCTTTCTCACCGGTATGGGAGCTCAGCATCCGTCCCTCGCTCGGTTTGGGCTTCTTGAAGCTCATCAACCTATGTACGAGGCAACATCCGCCAGCCACGCCCACACCATCTCTCCCTGAGAACATGTGCAGGAGCTCGGCGTCGACCCCGAGCAAGGCGGGTGCCTTCTTCAAGGCATCGCGACCTTGATGCTCGGCGGCGACCCTCTGCTACGCCCGCAGTTGTCTTTCTCACCGGTATGGGGGCTTGGCATCCGTCCCTCACTCGGTTTGGACTTCTTGAAGCTTATCAACCTACATACGAGGCGACATCCGCCAGCCACACCCGCACCGTCTCTCCCTGAGAACATGTGCTGGAGCTCGGCATCGAACACGAGCAAGGCGGGTGCCTTCTTCAGGGCACCGCGACCTTGACGCTCGTCGGCGACCTCGACACTCTTGCAACTGGTTCTCTCACAAACATGGGGACTCGACGAACCGAAGCAAGGCCGCGACTTTCTTCAAAGCCGTTCGACCACCACGCTCGGTTACGAGCCTCAACCGCGTGTTGACAAAATTTTATTAAGGTTTAGAGCGTCCGCCTTCGGCAGACACCCCGAGCCTCGAATCAAGTTATTGACCACCCTCACACCCGTGAACAACTAAGGGTTTACGGCTTTTACCAGCCTAAACCCCGAACTGTTCGAGGATGGCAGGGGGGGCCATCGACCCGCTGCTCTCTCCGTCCCGGAACGAACGCTCCGAGCCTTCGAACTGATCAGCTGACCCTTCTCTCGCCCCCGAACAACTCGGGGTTTACGACTCTTACGAGCCCAAAACCCCAAATTGTTCGAGGACGGCAGAAGAGCCACCATGCTTCGGCTCTCTCCGAACCCCCGAACTGATCGGTCAGCCCACCGCTCACCAACGAACAACCAGGGGTCCCACAGCTCTAACAGCTTGAACCTCGAATAGTCCGAGGGTGATCGGTGTGCCTCCGATCCTGGAGTAATCGGAAATATTTTATTCTCTGGACCCCCGCCTTTGGCAGGCACCCGAGTCAGCCGGCTCACTGCTTGACAACCAACAAGGGGAGTAGGGGATTATATAGCCCCCTGAGGCCCTCATTTATTGCATCTGGGAATACGAAACGACGGAATGCGAAACGTCGCCATAAATGTTCATGGGAATGCGAAACGTCGCCAGTTATTGCTTATCGAAAAGCTAAACACCGCGACAGTCGTGTCCGTTGCAATAAGTCACCTTGGAGCCGACCCCTGCGCAGCTCGCTCGGCAACCGTCCCTAACAACCCAGATGATCAAAGCATGGAAAATCAAATGTTCTTATTCAGTACTCATTGCTTACAACTCAATGAACGTCGGTACAAATACAAGGAAAAAGCTCACAACTCACTTGCTCTCGGCTGGGAACTCGAATTCGGGGCTCCTATCATGCTCGGCCAGGCCGACCCGGGAAGACACTCCCACCACCGAGCTTCCTGCATCTTCGGGCTGTGCCCCATCGATGGAAATATCGGAGACCGCCACGGGGTCACGTTGCTAGCCCCTTCTACTAGACTAGTGCCTAACACCAGCTTCAGCCTGCGAATCTCCAGCTCCTTCTCGACTACGGTCTCACGAAGGAAAGACTCCGAAGCCGACCCTCCGCTCGAAGCATCCGAGAGGGACCAGCCCGTCTCGATTACCCACCAGTCCCGGTCGACAACGACCTTCTTCAGGCGCGCCAACTCCAAGCCGAGCTCCCTAGACCTATTCAGGAAATAGTTAATGGCGGCGGCTCGGTCCCGAGCCTGCTTTTGTTGACGAAACAAAGCTGCCTCCGTGACCTCCTCCCCCGCTCGAACTAGAGGTACCTCGACAACAACAGGGAGGGCGACACTGGTCCCGTGCGTCTATCAAAAGACGAGGACAAACATCACAAAAAACACAAGTCTGGAAGGATCGGCCCAAAAAATAAATTTCATTTCTTTCAAAAAGTTTGATACAAAATCCGCGGTGGCCAGTCCGCCCAAGGCATTTACATCAAAACGAGAAAAAAGAAAAAAAGATCTATTCTTGAGGGAGGTGTGGCACCTCGTCGTCGACCTGATTGCCCCCCGTATCGTCGCCCCTCAGGGTGGGAGGAAGGTTCGGCACCCATCCGTAGTAGAGATGGTCCATGTTCTGCTCGGGGTAGATCTGTTTAAAGTGGGACTTGGCTTGTTCGTACGCCTCATCCTGCGCCACCATGATGGTCTCCCCCAAGGCTGACTCCATCTCCTACAGTGCCTTCTTCCCCTTTGCTGCCTCGACCGCGATCTTCGCCTCAAGATCCTCCCGGTCCTGCTTGTGGATCTTGCAGAGCGACTCTATCTGGGCCTCATGGACGGCCACCATGGCCCGAGTTTCTTTCAGCTCATCCATGGCCTTATTCAGGTCACAGAGGTACTTCCCCGCATTCCGCCTCTCGATGTATATCTCCTTCTCCAAGCACTTGTGGAAGTGCTGATCATGGAGCATCGCCTGTCCGAAGAGAGAAAGATTAGAAAAACTCCAAGTCATTGAGTAAAGTAGAGCCAAGGCAACTTACCGAGAGGTGTGCCTGAGACCACCGCATGTAGGCCTAGTCCGCCGTCTGCATCGCCAGGGCCATCCGATCGCGCTCAGTGGCGGCCTTCGAGATGAACTCGACCACCACAGGCCCATCAAGCAGAGAAT
Source organism: Hemerocallis citrina (assembly GCA_017893485.1). Lineage (NCBI taxonomy): Eukaryota > Viridiplantae > Streptophyta > Magnoliopsida > Asparagales > Asphodelaceae > Hemerocallis > Hemerocallis citrina. The sequence goes on along the minus strand of CM030363.1, from coordinate 150,139,815 downwards.
CCCCCCTGCACGATCGACCAATCATGGGCAAATGGCAACGTACCATGCTTGCTCAACATCTCCGCGGCGGTCGGCCGAATAGGGGGGAGCCCTTTTTCCGGGGCATCCACGGTCTTGCCCGAACCACCCGTAGCGTCCCGAGCCACCCTTGACGAATGGGAGGACTGGGAGTGTTGCCTCTTGGATCTCTTTGCCAGGGATGGCTCCTCGGCCACCGGTGCCGGCACCTAGGAGGATGCCCCGGTCTGCGCAGCTAGCTTCTGCTTCTCGGCCGCTATCCTCTCCTGCTCGGCCTTCTTCCTCTTCTCTACCCTCGCCTTCTCGGCGACAGCGAGCAATAACTTCTTCGCGTCCGCCTGTTGAGTTGTCATCCCTACAAAAACACAGAAGAAAAGCTAACGTTAACACGAAGGCAGGAAATGAACATATTCGGAAAGAGACATACTAGGGTCGGCGGGACTCAGTCCGGTCCGCGCGAGGTGTATCTCAGTCACTCGAGGCCACGCGATACTGTGTCCCCCGACTATCTTCTCCATCCTCTTCCACTCCTTGGCAGTCAAGTCGCTCTTCCTCGGAGGCTTATGCTTCGGCTTGACGAAGTTCCACCTGGTTGGAATTCCCCAAGACCCCTTAGTCTGAACTACACAATACTTTTCTTTCCACCCCTTTATAGAGTCCGGATGACCGTGCATAACCTTCTTATGCGGCCTCGGTGAAAAGTAAAAAATCCCCTCCTGATCTCCTAGCGAACCAATCCCAAAAATAGCTCGGAAATACGTCAGCCTCGGCTTCACTCCCTTCTCTTGACACTTCAGTATGAAGCAGACTAAATGCTTCCAGGAGTTCGGACCGTACTGCATGGGACACAACTTTGCCCAGTTCAGAACCCTCTTCACGAAAGGATGCAGGGGCAGCCTCAGCCCCGAGAGGAAGGCGTCCTCAGAAAACATACAGTACCCCGGCGCCATAGCCATGGTGGGCCGAATACCGGGGCTCGGAAGGAAGATCTCGAACTTCCGCAAAATATAGTAGGCAGCCCTAATAATGTTAAGGTATTCCGCCTTCAAAATACTCGGGATGCTATCAGCGCGGATCTTCACCCGAGTGTCTTCGCCCGGCACTGGAGGGATCGGTTCGATGTCCTTAATATTATCGGGATATATCCGAATCGACCCTGGATTCTTGAAGGAAACCCGGGGAAACTCGAGACCCGGTCTCGGTGCATACTCATCGGGTGAGGAAGGACTGTGGGGCATGGTCATGACTTTCTTTTTCCGACGAGGGCGAGCCTTACGCTCGGGAGACGGCGTCGACAAGGGGGGAAGTGGTGGAAGATCTTTTCTGACCCCAGTCGGCCTTCCAGCCGTGCCTTGGCCAGCCTCTCCTTGGGCAGCCTCCTGTCCGTCGACCTCATCCTCCTCGTCTTCCTCGTCACCCTCGGCACCCTGCTCATCTTCGTCCTCCTCTTCGACCTCGGTGCCTTCCCCGTCCTCTTCATCATCATCCTCCTCCTGATCATGTTCCTCCTCGTCCTCGCCGTACGCCTCATCCTCCTCCTCCTCGTCACCCTCATCCATGGGCTCCTTCCCCGGCCTTCTGGACCTCAACGGGGACACCACAAAGACAACGTCGTCCCCATCGTCCGACCCAGGGTCGGTCAGAACCTCCTCCTTCACCTTATACTTGCTCAAGGATGAGGACGTTTCCTGCTCGGATTCCTCTGCGGAACGGCCTGACGAGCTAGCCTCGGATCCAGACTGAGTTCGCGATATTACTAAAAAGAAAATACTAACCTGGAGTGTAGAAAGTTACGGTCACCGGAAAATCTGCCGACGGCAAGTAAGATTCCTGCTCTTGTTAAAAATTGGAAAGTGAGTAATAAAGTAAAGATGAAGAAATGAGGGAGGGGGATGGGGTTTTAAAGAAGAAAAGCAACTCCTCGATTTTCGCAAAAAAGATTTGGCCGTTGGATCTTAACTGACAAGATCCAGCAGCCACCAAGATCTGGGAATGCTTTGATTTTTGGGCCCATGACGTCAGTAATAGGCGCAAAATTACCCCATTGCCCCTCCACCTTTTCTCTCCAAAAAAGGCTTTTTTCGACAAGTCAAAAGGGTCGACGCTCGGATAGAAGCGCGAGCCAGTAATTCCCCTTCTATTTCATAGAAGGGTCGGCGCTCAGATAGAAGCGCGAGCCAGTAATTCCCCTTCTATTTCATAGAAGGATCGACACTCGGATAGAAGCGCGAGCCAGTAATTCACCTTCTATTTCACAGAAGGGTCGACGCTCGGATAGAAGCGCAAGCCAGTAATTCCCCTTCTATTTTCATAGAAGTGTCGATGCTCGAATAGAAGCGCGAGCCAGTAATTCCCCTTCTATTTCACAGAAGGGTCGACGCTCGGATAGAAGCGCGAGCCAATAATTCTCCTTCTATTTCACAGAAGGCTCGACGCTCGGATAGAAGCGCGAGCCAATAATTCCCTTTCTATTTCACAGAAGGGTCGACGCTCGGATAGAAGCGCGAGCCAATAAATCCTTCGACATAAAGGGCCTCGGCGCTCGGATAACACCGCGAGCCCCAACTACCCTCCTTTGATATGGAGGGGCTCGGAGCCCGGATAGCATCACGAGCCCCAACTGCTCTCCTTTGATATAGAGGGGCTCGGCGCTCGGATAGCATAGCGAGCCCCAATTGCCCTCCTTTGATATAGAGGGTCTCGGAGCACGGATAGCATCGCGAGCCCCAACTGCCCTCCTTTGATATAGAAGGGCTCGGTGCCCCAACTACCCTCCTTTGATATAGAAGGTCTCAGAGCTCGGATAGCATCGCGAGCCCCAACTGCCCTCCTTTGATAAGAGGGGCTCGGAGCTCGGATAGCATCACGAGCCCCAACTGCCCTCCTTTGATAAGAGGGGCTCGGAGCTCGGATAGCATCACAAGCCCCAACTGCTCTCCTTTGATATAGAGGGGCTCGGCGCTCGGATAGCATCGCAAGCCCCAACTGCCCTCCTTTAATATAGAGGGGCTCGTCTGCCGACCCCTTGTGCTCGAAAAACCGAGCCCCAGAAGAAAACCTCGCCTCCTCACTCTTCCAACTAGCGAGGAGATCGTCCACCGACCCAAGGAGCTCGTCTGCCGACCCCCAGGCACTCGGTAAGTCGACCTCCCCCAAAATCGAGCCCCAACGGAAGGCCTCGACGTCCCCTCGCTCTTCCAACAAGCAAGGGGATCGTCTACCGACCCTTGGAGCTCGTCCGCCGACCCAAGGAGCTCGTCTGCCGACCCCCAAGCACTCTTTGAACCAATTTCCTACCAAATCGACCTCAACATCCCCTCACTCTTCCAACTAGTGAGGGGACCATCTACCGACCCCAGGAGCTCGTCCACCGACCCCTAATGCTCGGCAAATCAAGCCCCAACAGAAGGCCTCGACGTCCCCTCGCTCTTCCAACTAGCGAGGTGGTCGTCTGCCGACCCTTGGGGCTCGTCTGCCGATCCCATGGGCTCGTCTGCCGACCCTCAAGCCTCGGCAAGCATCGCTCTGGCTCTCCAACTCCTCTACACAGCCTCCCGCGCAAACTCCAATGAGGGATCCATTCCTCCTACCCCCTGGCCTCTTCAGAAGATAGAAGATCCTACTTTCTCACCCCAACATCCACCCTGCTCTTCCTACGGAGGGGAAGAATCACTCCTACAGGGCTGATTCACCCAACCCTACAGGAGTGTGGGGCTTGTGATACGGGTTAGGAACGACGTGGCCCATCCTGGGCCACAGGATCCCCTCAGGATGCGCGCACCTCCTGATCCTCCAGATCCGCCACGTCAGCGTCGGAAAACCGCCCGGACCACTGCCACGTCAGCCCAGGAACCGCCCGGACATCTGCCACGTCAGCCCTAAACAGCCCAGGTTCCCACCGCTTCAGCCACACGGGCAACCGGGTCCAGACCCGGCCCCAAACGAGTCCAGACCCGGTTGGCATCTCCTATAAATACCAGACCCTTACTCCTTCTCCAGGTAATCAACTTCTGCCCACTCAAACCCTAGTTACTGTTACTCTCCCTTAGTGACTGACTAGATCGTCGGAGGGTCTGCCACCGGGACCAACCCCGGTGTTCCGAGACCGTCTGCAGGTACACGAGACCCTCGGATTCGAGCCTCAAAGATCCGAGCCGAGCATCAGCCTCCACCTCAAAACCGCCTACCTCAGTACCGTTCGTCTAGCTAGGGTCGTCTGCATAGGTGTCTCCTCCTTCAATACAAATTGAGTAAGAACTCACGCCTGGTGCATCCACACGTTCCTTAAAAACAAATCGCATCAATATGCTACTTACTTGCGAAACATAACACTAAGAGCATCTGTAGTCGTTTGCCAAATATCGATAAAATGGATATTTGGCAAACGAACGTGCTGCACTCGTTTGCCAAATATCCATTTTATCGATAAATCGCTACAGTCGATTGCTATAAATGAGAATCGATATAGCTTTTATCGATATTTGAGGGACGGCACGGCACTTAAAGTGCCATCGCTTGATTTTTTATAATTTTTTTCAATTAAAAAATCCCCCAAATCCATCGGACGGCACTTCCTGTGCCGTCCATTGATTTTTTAATTTTTTTTTCAATTAAAAAAACCCAAGCGCTCCCCCAAATCCTCGGACGACACTTGAAGTGCCGTCCAGAGGGTTTTGTATTTTTAATTTTTTTTTGCAATTTGTGAAATTTTTTTTGCAATTTTTTAATTTTTTTTGCAATTTCTAAATTGTTTTTGTAATTTTTTGAAATTTTTTGTAATTAATGAAATGTTTTTGTAATTATGGAAAAAGTGGAAAATGTCAAAAAAGTTGGAAAATGGCTCTTGGACGGCACTTCATATGTGTCGTCCGTCCATATGGATTGAATTTTTTTTTCTTTTTTTTTCCTTCTCCGACGGCACTTCATGCGTCGTCCGTTCTTGAAAATTAATTCTTTTTTATTTTCGTGCTCCGACGGCACTTCAAGTGCCGTCCGTCCAAAATTTATTATTTTTTAAATTTTTTTCTTCTCTGACGGCTCTTCATGTGCCATCGTAGCTAAAAAATAGCTTTGCACGAGTGCAGCAAAAGTTGGATTCCTATTTCCATTTATCTATATATGATATTTTTACATTCAACGACTACAGATCTACAGATGCTCTAATAAAGCATTTTGATTCCGAGGAACATAATTGAAAGAGATTGGTCTAGTTTCTTAAGCCTAATGTCATAATCTACACTATGACTACTAAAGATCTCTAAATCGTTATGTGTTTTAAGAGACGAGCATTCAAAAGCATGCTTTAAATAAACTGGTACTCTGGCAGGAAATTTCTCGATTACATCAATTCAAAAGCAAGTTACAGCGTCACTGAAATTTTGTTATATAATGAATAACGGAGAGTTATGTAAAATTGAACACCAGTGGATTCTTACTGTAGGTACATGGCAAACTGGAGTCAGATTTTAGTGGCAGAGTTGGTACTTGAGATTTCACTACCATGAGAATTTACACTGTTAAAGATTGAACAATACCTTGATTATGTTTTTCTCCAAATAGTACATAAAAGAGAATTCAATAGCCACAAAAATAAGAACTGGGCCCTATGAACAATACCTTGGTTATGTTTTTCTCCAAGTAGTACATTAAAGAGATTTCATTAGCCACAAAAATAAGATATGGGTCTTGTTCATAGGTGATGAGTTAATTCCTGTTCCCTGCAATAAAGTGAAGCTGAAAGTGGAGGGTGAGAAAACTAGAACCATCAAGATATCATTGTACTACTCTATCTCATTCTTCTGTAACCCTTTAGCGTCTTGTCTTAATTCCACATAATAACAATGACAATGTGAGTGTTAAGAAAATTTAAAAGAAAATTTTCTTGTAAGCCAATCAAGTGATACAAATTTATCGATTTGTGAAATTGGTTGTGTGAAGTGGTTGGTGTTAGAAAGGGTGCAGAAATGGGATAACTCGATAAGGAAAAGGGTTGAAGGGTTGGATGCAGCTACGTACTTTCTTCAAATTCACACCTCGCGTTTAAACATTTCGCATGCACACAATTTTTGTGATTTATCTTGGCCTACTGAGGTGAGTCTAGTGATAACTCTGCCCTAATTTTGGCCTCCGAACAGAAAGTCGGTTCGTCTACATGCATATTGTGAAACCTCAGGAGGAGAGACTGAGCTCCATGATTGGAAGATCAGGAGCAGAGACTGAGCTACATGCGTATTGTGAAAATTAATTTAACAATAATTAAGCATATTGTTTAAATCAAACTACACATTAGAGAAAGCTACACACTAGTTAGACATAATTACTTCTAACGTGAATGTCCAAATTGATGAAATGGATCAAAACAACGCGCAAATCTCATGGTCATTCAAATCACAACCTTCAAGCCATCCACATAAATTACGATGAAGCTAGTACAATTAATGATAAGAAATCCAAGCGTTTTAAAATCCACTAGTATTATTATACATGTGCTGTGCACGTGGGGAAAATTGGGAGGGGGGAATGAAAAGGGCAAAAAAAAAATTCTACCAGTACGTGCATTGCACGGGTTGGGATATGGACAGATTACACTAAGGCCTTCTCCCATTATAGTAGTAGAGATTTGCCAGCGCATCTACTTGTTACAAGAACACCACTAATTCGACCATACAATATAATAAGGGCTTAACCGTAACGCAACAAATATCTAATCACTCGACCTTCATATTCTGGAAAAATAAAATTTACTCTCTCTCATGCAGACAAGATGAACAATTACAATTATTCAAGCAATCTAGTTTAGAAACTTTTTATACCTGACAGGTTTACAATGAGTTTGCTGTAGAGCAAGATCGAGCGACAAATATGCATACACTAAAGAGAGAGAGAGTTAATCAATCTTCACCTTCACCAAAGTTGAAGAATGCAAAAAAAATTATGCTGTAAATTAATTCAAGATCAAGTAAGGAACAAAGGTTTTCTTACCCTCTTCCCAGAAGGCCACAAGTTGCACATTTCGCTAATATTAATTCTTTCTTTTATTTCTGTGGTCCTAGTGAGCCTCCTTTTGTAGGTGGAACTGCAGAAGAAGGCTAGTTATTATCACAAGGGTAACTATATAAACCGACCCCCTTGCAATTTGTAGGCATAGCCCAAAATCGACACATAAAGATCTATTAATTACTCTTACATTTTTCTTTCTTTTCAACCCTGGCCATGGGCAGTTTCTCATGGGCTCTCCTCATCTCACTGACTGTTTGCCTACTAGTTGTAGGCAACCTTTCTACTGCCTCGGCTGCCCGGGCATTCTTTGTGTTTGGTGATTCTCTGGTTGACAATGGTAACAATAACTATCTGGCAACCACAGCTCGGGCTGATGCGCCTCCTTATGGCATTGACTACCCAACCCACCGTCCAACTGGCCGGTTCTCCAATGGCCTCAACATCCCTGACATTATCAGTTAGGTGTCCTAATTAATTCCATACTTTTTAATTACGCTTGCAACTGCGCAACCTACAAGTTGCAAGGCCACAAAACAATCTTAAAACGGGCCATGTAAAGCTACAATTAATACGAATACACAAATATGCTTTAATCTTGTCTTCTTAATCTGACCTTCAACTGCGAGCTCGCAGGTGAACATCTTGGAGCTCCGTCTACATTGCCCTACCTGAGCCCTCAGCTTCAAGGTCAAAATTTGCTGGTTGGTGCCAACTTTGCATCCGCAGGGATCGGAATTCTCAATGACACCGGCATCCAATTTGTAATATACCCACATTTCACATTTTTCTGCTCAGTACCATATTACACTTAATCTGGAATGACATACATACCGTAATCTACATTTTAACATGCAGCTCAACATAATTAGAATCTCAAGGCAATTGGAGTACTTTCAAAAGTACAAGCAGAAAGTGAGCTCCATGATTGGAAAATCAGGAGCAGAACGTCTAGTGAACCAAGCCCTTGTTCTCATGACCCTAGGTGGTAATGATTTTGTCAACAACTACTACCTGGTGCCGTACTCTGCTCGGTCTCGCGAGTTCTCCCTTCCTGATTATATTCGGTATCTGATTTCTGAGTACACGAAGATTCTTGCAGTATGTTAGAATTTCCGCGCGTCTTTCTTTCTTTCTTTCTTTCTTTCTTTCTTTCTTTCGATCGAAGTTTTGGATATTACATTCATTCATTCTTTTAAATTACACAAAATTGATGAAATTGCAGAGACTGCATGAAATGGGCGCTCGTCGAGTTCTTGTGACTGGGACTGGACCCCTCGGATGTGTGCCCGCAGTGCTTGCTCAGAAAAGCCGAAATGGTGACTGTGATCCAGAACTGATGAGGGCAGCAACATTGTTCAATTCTCAACTGGTCCAGATGATTAACCAACTGAACTCCCACATTGGCTCTACCGTCTTCATAGCAGAAAACGCGGGCAGGGCCCACATGGATTTTATATCCAACCCACGACAACACGGTGAGAATTGTATCAAACCAGGACGAATTTACCATAGCTAGCTAGATATTGTCAGAAGACTAATTGTTGAGGAATTAATAATAATAAAACAACAACATTAATTCCAGGTTTCATCACGTCCAAGATAGCATGTTGTGGACAGGGACCTTACAATGGGATTGGTCTTTGCACAGCAATGTCAAATTTGTGCCCCAACAGGGATGTGTACGCATTCTGGGATTCATACCATCCCTCTCAGAGGGCAAACCGGATAATTGTGAGCCAGATGATGACTGGTTCCAATGAGTACATGACCCCCATGAACTTGAGCAGTCTATTGGCCATGGATGATAAGTTCTAATGCACTCAAACTTCAGCTTTTGATTCAAATTGTGGTGTGATAGCTGTGCATTATTCATCACATTGTTTCCCAGTCTTTAGCCAAATTAAGTTGAAAGATCAAGTTGTGGTGTGATAGTAAGGTGTGTTAGGATTATCAAGTTGAAAGATCAAGTTGATTTTCCAGTTCAGATGAGGGTTCTCGTGCATGTGCCGTAAATGCATGTCATGTAATGTCCAGCTTTGAGAACTAGGATAAATAAATATGTGATTCCTATTACGATTTATTGCAGTTTGGTTTTTCCTTTTCGATGCCAGGCTACACCGTGTAGGGGGGGTGGTTGGTTGCACGTAAAATTTCCCAAAGTTACAAGATTACTATAAAGAAGAAAGAAATCCGTAGATTTGAGTTCTAAAAAAATGGTTTGGTTGGATGTAATTATATTGTATTGTAGTATAGAGAGAGGAAAGAAAGAAATTTAATGTAGAGGGTTATGTGAAATTATTTGATTGAATAGAGTAAAAAGTAAGAGAGATGAAGTAATATTATATTGCTATAGTAGTGCTATAATCAAACAGGGTGGTGTTATTCCAATGCCGGGGCCTGAGGAATAACACCACCCTGTAAGAGAGATGAAGTAAAAAGATTTTCCAATGCTGGGGCCTTTTTTTTTTTTTTTGACTTGCCTTATAGTAGTTTTTTTTTTTAGGGTAAAGGTAGAATTACACCACCCTATTTCATTAATAAGAAGTTAATAAAACAACCCCGATGTACCAGGGGAAATATAAAAAGAACAGTGCAGAAAGTAGAACATAAACCCCCAATAATACCCTGGGGGGTGGGTCCCACCCAAAAGTACAACAGTACAACCCAAGGTACAATAGATCTAAACAAAGTACAAAAAAAGAGCTAGCTGCAGACTATGGGCTTCCCAATTGAATCATGCTCCCCTCAGTCCAGTGTCGGTCCAAACTCGACCTCTTCATCATCGAGTTCCTCCACCTGGAAGACTCTAGCAATCCTCCCTCTCGCTCCTGTAGCAGCAGCTGTGGTCCAAAAGAAAATAAGATGCATGATATGAGTAAGATTACCAGAAGTACTATTACATGAAGCACGAAAATAAAAATTATTTCTGCCTAGCCATAACACCCAAGTAGTCGCCGCAATGGCTATGTACCAAGCATCCTTCATTTCGTGGCAAACGGAGGCAAATTTGGGGCCAACCCACAATTCCTCGTATTTGCTGGGGTAGTCACATGTCCCTAATGCCCGTAGTACTTCTACCATAGTTGCCTTACTCCTTTGGCAATGAATGAAAAGATGATTCAGATTCTCCGTATGTATGTTATAGAATCCACAGTTGGTCGCGATCTGGGGTTGTCTTTTGGCAAGGTTCTCTCTGGTGAGGATTGCATTATTAAGCACTAGCCAGAGGAATACCCTAACTTTCAGGGGCATTTTGGCTTTCCATAACACCTATGCCCAACTGGGTCAACATCCTCGATGATGTATGCGATGATACAGAGACCTAACCGTGAAAGCTCCATTGGTCTCTAGTCCCCAGCGCATCTGGTCTGGGCCCTGAGCGCATATTGTTCCATTCCGTGTAATGTGTGTTTGCAGTTCATTCAGTTGCTGCTATAACCCTGGGCTAAGAGGTCGTCGGAGAGGCGGTTTCCAATTGCCCCTCTTCCATGTCTTGGCCACCGATATATTCGGGCAAGTTGTTCTCTCATATAAATCTGGGAAGGACTCTTTGATGGTGGGTGCACTAGACCATTTGTCCCACCAGAATCTGGTGGACCGTCCATTCCCAATAGGTGATGTAATCGCTGAGTTAAAAGGCCCGCTTGCTTTGGCAATCCCTTTCCAGAGGCGTAAAACTCTAGGCCCTACCTGGAAGCCTAAACTTCTCGTGCCTTTCCCCCTGAGGTATGGTTGAATGAATTCCTGCCATCCTTCCCCGCTGTGGTGGAAAACCTTCCACCACCATTTTTCCAGTAGGGCAAGGTTCATATCTCTCAAGTCGATGATGCCTAGCTCTCCATATTTCTTCTTCATGCATGCAATACCCCACTTGATCAGGTGGTATCCCCTCCTATTTGAGTCTACCCCTTTCCAGAGAAATCGCTTTTTGATTCAGTCAATCCTTTGGATCACCCACTTAGGCAGCTCAAAGAACGACATGTAGTAAATGGGCAGATTAGACAGCACCAAGTTGATAAGGACCACTCTACCCCCGAGGGAAAGCGACTTTCCTTTCCATCCAGACAATCTTTCCTCCACCCTATCTATGATAGGTAGCCAATCCGCCTTGGTGAGTTTCCCTAGTCTGAGCAGCAAACCTAAATATTTGATTGGAAAATCGTCTTTCGTACAATTCAGTATGGTGGCATGGTCTTGTGCTTCTATATCTGATAGTGCAATCGGGATCAAAGCACTCTTGTGGAAATTAATTCTGAGACCTGACCAGGCTTCGAAACAGTAGAGGGCCCCTTTAAAGAAAACTATTTCTGACCTGTTCCCATTACCAAAGAGGAGGGTACCATCATCAAACTGAAGAATCGTGCACCCTTGGTTAGAGGTGCTACTAGTCACAGGTTTAATCCAACCTTTTCTCAGACAGTTTTCCAGCATGCCCCTCGGAACGTCTGCTACGATAGTGAATAGAAGGGGTGACAGCGGATCCCCCTGCCGAAGACCCTTCTTACAAGAAAACGGTAGTCCCGGACGTCCATTAACCGAAATTGCCGTCTTACTCGTGTATAAATATTGTTTGATCCACCTGATCCATTTAACCCCAAAGCCTCTTCCTCTGAGAGCTTCCAGCAAGCAATCCCAGTCAACCGACTCATATGCTTTCTCAAAGTCCAGTTTGAGGAGGAAGTTCTTAGAGTTGCTCGTGTGGCAGTGATGGATAACATGTTCTGCGGTGGCCACACAGTCCAGGATACATCTTCCCTTAATGAACCCAAATTGGGAGTTGTTGATTAAACTGTCCATTATGCTTTCTAGAAGGATGGCCAGGACCTTTGTTATGATCTTAACCGAGCAATTTATGAGGCTAATATGTCTAAAAACTCCCACCCGATTAGATTCCACCCGTTTAGGTATCAGAATAACTTCCGCAAAGTTGAACATGCCCAGTTTGAGGTTGTTGTGGTAGAATTCATTCATCAAAGCCATAATATCCCCTTTTATTTCATCCAAGAAGACTTGGAAAAACATCATTGGGAAGCTGTCGGGCCCAGGCGACTTCTTTGCTCCCATTTGAGTGATGGCCTTTTCCACTTCCATCTCCGAAAAAAGTGCTTCCAATGTGGATAGCGAAATTAGCTGACTCATTTTGGTGGCCCTGCTAGAAATCGTCCCTAAGTGGGATCCTGAAGTTGTTCTTCTTCCTAGAGAGGCCCTTGTAGTAGTCGTGAAAGGTTTTGAAATTCACATTTTCGTCCTGGGTCGTTCCCGTTTCCGTTTGTATTGAGAGGACTATATTGGATCTACGTCTTGCGCTTGCCACTCGGTGGAAGAATGCCGTATTCGTGTCTCCCTCTTTGAGCCACGAAATCCTCGACCTCTGTTGCCATTTGATCTCTTCTAGCTTATAGAGATTGGCAATATTTTCTCAGAGGTCTAGTAGCCTGTTTCTTTCGTCTTGTGTCAGGGCTCTCATTTCTTCCAATCTCTCTAGCTCATCAATTCCTTCCATAAAGGAATCTTTTGCCCGCCAGATAGTCGAGAATCTCGATCGATTCCATCTACGCAGCCTCTTTCGCAATCTGCAAATATTTTCACACCATTGGGTTGCTGCGTCCCGTCCAGTTGTGGGGAGCGCCCAGTTTTCCATCACCATATGGTGAAAGCCCTTGATTTTTAGCCATGCCTTCTCAAATCTGAACTTCCTTGATCTTTGAGATCCCTGAACCCCAGCATCAAGTAGGATCGAGGTATGATCCAACGTAGGTCTAGGGATAGATATAGCAGTTTCCATTGGAAATTTTGCCTCCCAATCCATCGAGACTAGGATTCTGTCCAACTTGGCCATAATCAGGGCCTGCTTGCATGTTTGACCAGGTAAATAATCTGTCAGTAATTGGGATATCGATCAGCTCTAGGTCCGTGATTACCCTGTTGAATTCTTCTCTGTGTCTGTCGCTCGAGCCTCTTCCTCTGTGCTCGAATGCAAATCTAGTAATATTGAAATCACCCCCAATGATCCAAGCTCCCGACCATCGTTGCCGAATATCGATAAGCTCTTTCCAAAAGGCGTCTCGAGCTGTTGCCACGTTCGGCCCATAAACCACCGTGATCGTTTGTACCCAGCTGTCGGACCGTTGCCTTAGGCAGATAGTGAGATAGACAGGGAGAACGTTCTACTAAATTCCTCTAAACAGGTGAAAATATTCGGGTTGAACCCAATAGCAATGCCCCCCGAAGCTCCTAAGGATGGGCACAGAACACACTCCTTAATTCTATTGCCCCCTACTCTTTTGAGTTTAAACCTGTGTGCGAACTTAGTTTCCTGTAACCCTACAACCTCCGCCTTGGAGTTCACAATGACATCCCTAACCATATCTCTCTTGCCCCTTGTCCCCCAACCCCCTAACGTTTCAGAATAGTGCATTCATTGGGAAACTGATTCTTGGTTGATCATGTGTGTGGGACGGGTGTCTTCCTGGGGGACCTCCGGCGATACAGAGGGGGACCCCAGGTCCTTCACTCGTCCAATTTCCCAACTCCTAATTTTATTGAGCAGTAGAGCATTACGTTCTATGTCATACACACCTCTAAGCCACAGGTTTGAGCTAGGGAAAAAACCTCAGAATCTGACATGAAATTTAAAATAGACGCTAAATAAATTTTCGTACCTCCGTCATTGAATTTTGTAGCTTTGGCCGCCGCAACCACCTCCAGAAAGTCATCCAGAGACTCCTCATGAGCCCTCTTAGGCACCCTTTGTACCCTGAATCCAACTGTCCTGCTTGACATCCTAGTACTATAGCCAGGCGCAGATTCTGGAAAGGTGGATAGAACCATCTCTGGAGAAATCTCACTCTGTGTGTCAGCAACAAACTCAGAGTCCTCTGGTTCCTCATCCTCATCCGTAAATGAGAACTCTTCATCCAAATTTAAGCGCCCCTCCATGTCTTCATCACTCACTGCGTACTCACTGACACCATCCTGAGCGGCCCCCATCCTGGGTCCCTGCAATTGTTGTTCAACATCACTTTGGTTTGCCAATTGCATAGTAGGCTCTCCTGAAGTGGACCCCTCAATGGGCCCACAACTTGTCGCCTTTACATTCTGAATCTTGGGGACACTCGTAGCAGACCCCTCAGTAGGCCCGTTAGTCATCCCCTCCTGTTGTTCACAGTACAAAAAAATAATACTTGGCCCAGATACAATAAATTGCTCTTTGGGCCCCTCGTTGGGCCCATTAACATCTATAAATGAGTCCCCCTGTTGAAGACCCAAAACTCCTCACGATGCTTGATCTCCTACGCGAGACACGAGACCATCCTTCTCGAAAACAGCTTCCGCTGTCTGATGCAGTGGGGCACGTGTCCTAAGCGTAGGGTCTTGATCGCCACGTGTCTCCATCGGATCGGTGGGCGTTGTGGTCGAGGGTATTGGGGAGGTTAACAATGTGTTTTGGTTGAAGAGCGTAACCACGCCTGCTCTTTCACCTTCTTTGTAGCTACCAACTCCCATTTCCTTTCTTCTTTGAGCTTTCCCTACGTCCTCCCTCATATCTGAGTCTCTGTGAAGGCTTCGTCCTTCGCTTGACTTCTTCCCCAAAGGGGTAATCTCCTCTCTGGGTTCACGACCCAAGGCCACCCACTCTTGCCCTACTGAGCTTCGATTTCGCATGTCGTCAGCGCAGTCTGTCTCCACTCCTTCTTTGCCTATTTTGATGAGCAACTCTTTGTTTGTCTTCATCCCCAAAATAGGCCCTGCACTCTGGTGCTCTTGACCCACCGAGACCCCCTTTTTCTTTTCTGGTGACCTACTGTGCTTTGGTACCAACTCCCTGGCCAAAGGCACTTCCTCGGTTGACTTCTTCCCCCCCACCCCCCGGTGCTTTCCCGTACCGACTCCTGTCCCAAAGCTGGCCCCTTCCTCCCTTTTGTAGAGCTATTTTGCTCTTTTCAAGCAACTTTATCACCTATGATGCGCAGGTTACCATTTTGGAGTTTCTTTTGGGCCTCTTTTTGGTGGATCGCCTCTGTGTGCACTAAACTTTCCAGATCTGGATGTGGTTGTAGCTTTGACCTCCTGTCATCTGGGCCGTTAGAACTGTTGGTCGACCCTTATCCTCGACCACCTTTGGACAAAGATTCCTTTATTGGTTCTGATCCCTCCTCTACCTGTTCCTGGCGCCGCTCCTTGCCTCTCGCCTCTTTGATGAGCTCCCTATGAGCTCGTTTGACCTCGTGGGCCCCATCGATGGTCAAGTCCCACTTTGGTGAAGCAACTTGTGTGTACGAGCGCCCGTCTCTGAGAGCAGTTGGTGGTTTGGGGGACATGGTGGCCGAACTCTTCGCCTCTAGTTCTACTTGCTTGTCGAGCACGAAGCGGATAAGGTATGAATCAACGAAAGAGTAGACTTTGGCGAATCGAGGCATCAACGATATGTCCACACTTCTGATTAGAATTCTTGCTGACACTATTTTAGAGCGACGAACAGTCTTCTCGTCGATCTGCTTAATCGATCCAAAGTCGGCGACTATCTCTTGCAGCGCCTCCTTTTTCAAAAAGTGGAGTGGCACATTATGTATCCAAATCCAGAATAACTCGCCTTGGGGGACCTCCGCTCTGAAGCTTGGTTTCCAAGCAAAGAACTCTACTTTGAAGTGGCCGAAGTTTACAACTCCCATACTCGTAACCTCTCCCACCTTCTCCATCGATGGGAAAGATACCAAGAATTGAAGGTGACACAATTTCTTATCCACCCAGTCTCTGTGAGCCTTCATAGGCCATCTGTCATTCAACACTTGGAGTATGTGGGTCTCGAAGGGACACCCTGATCTCATTCTGGCCACGGCGCACCACTGTCGGAGCCATTTCTCCTCATGCTTAATTGTTTCGAGACTCTTTGCGAGTCAAATCAAGGTGGGGCTTTCAGGCGATCTGCCTTGGCTCACGGGGCGTTCATCGTCATTGTGGGTTTCAACAACATTGGTGCAAACATATGATAGGTGTCCCCATTTCATACATTTGAGGCAAAGAACTTCCTTGGTGCAATCTTTACGGTAATGGCCTAGTTCACCGCAGTTATTACAAGGTATCGGCTTTCGTTTGCCTTTCCGTTGCCTTTTATTGCTGCCGACTTGAGGGGGGAGTAACACTCTGTCTTTTCTTTGTTTTGTTGGCGACTACAACCCACTGCTCCCTATCTGCGCTCGCGTATAAAGCCATGGAATCCTCGTTTTGTGGGACCCCGTCTTGGGCCCGCACCATGTAGGATTTAAGCGGCATTTTAGGCTGCGACTGCGGTGATGGAGCAGGGCTGGAGTTGGAGTCCAGCACAGGTGTTTGGGTGTGGGAACGAGCCCCCGCTAGGGGGTAGGGGGAGAAATTTTGTGGTTTGCGTGGCGGTTGCTCCCTTCTGAGATGTGGCTCTCATGCCTATTGACTTGGGGATGCCGTGATTGTTGTGGGTAAGAGTACTTTCTTTGATAGTGAGGAATAGAATGCTGATACCTGTTGTGATTCTCATACTGCACCTCGTTAAGACGATGAAGGCCTCATTGGTGGTAACTCTTACGCTCGCCTGAGCCAGTAGGAGGACTCCCTCTGCAGGCCCATCCTCTTGCCGATGTGCTTGAGTGGTGTTGGCAATGATGACCAGAATCATGACTCACCCGTTGCTTGTGTGCATCTTGTGCACGCATGGGGCGTTGCTCAGGTCTGAGCCTCCGATCCTCTTCCTTATCCCTTCAGCTTTGAGGGTTCTGGGGTTGGGGAGGGGGGATTGTGACTGTAGCTGTGTTAGTTGTTGGAGTGGTTGCAAAGGTGGTTTGAAGTACTACTCTTGTCGAAGTGTTCTGGCGTTGATGACCACCATCATGTCTCACCCGCTGCTTGTGTGCATCTTGTGCATGCACGGAATGTTGTGCAGGTCTGAGCCTCTGATCCTCTTCTTCCGTCATTAGTATCTGTGGGTTCTGGGGTGAGGGTGGAGAGGGAGTAACTGCCGCAAGGGCTGGTGTTGAGGGGGTTGCGGAGGAGGTCGGGAGTATGACTGGGGCTTTGGTGGAGAGCTGACGGGGGGGAGGCATAACAGCATGAAGCAGGGAGGATTGAGGGTCACTTGGTTGTTGGGGGACCTCCACAGTAGGCTCACCACCACATAGCTCAAGTAAGGTGGGCTCCATTACTTTCACTAATAAGTTATTGCCTTATAGTAGTTGTATACAAACTATTAACTTTGTTGCATCCCTCCGGGAAAAAAAATTTTCTGGCTTCATCCTGGGAGACTGTCATAGAAAGGGCAGTAAAATTTGTTTAGACATTGTGATCTTATAACTTTATGCATACACACGAAGTAGATCCAATCAAAATTTACTTGAAATTATTATGTTTTCAAGGTATTCCGATGCTGAAATATAATATATGTTTTTTTCAAATAAAAAAAAGCCCTAAATTCAAGAAGAAAAAAAAAGAAAGAAAAAGAAGTATAATAATATGGGATACTTATATGTAAACAAAAGTGTTGAGGTACCCAGATGTAAAAACCCGAAAGATACAAACATATATTTCCTCCGCTTTCTTTAATTACCCACCCAAATTGCATTTTTTGTTCCCCTAATTCGTCAATTTCTCGTATCTTGTCGCTCGTCGCAGGAGAAGAGGGTTTCTTTCTCGCCGAGATCTCGCCGGTGCCAAAGGGGCCATTCCTTCCGAGTTCCAATTCCATCATCACACTAGGTGATACAGTCCTCCAACTATATCCGATGAAATAAAATCAGCAGAGATTGTTGTGTTTCGGTCCCTAGGCTTTGCGTTTAGTCCCTGGGTGAATTAAAGTCTTCGAAGGTTGTTTCTGCAAAAGTTATGGGTTATTTGCAGAAAAATCCCTCTAACTGCTCTCCCGGATTTGCACATGCTTGCGTGTGCTGCTGTGGTTGGTGGGTTAATAGGTGGTGGGGCCAGCTACAATGAATTTAGTTGAGTTTCAGGGTTTAGGAGGTTATGTAATACAGGCACTGCACGTTTTACGTGGTAGCACCCAATTGGTTGTAGAAAAGTAAAGAGAGGGAGCTCTGCATATATAGCAGGTTGTATTACTCTACTTCTGATTTATGATTTTGGAAATATAATTAGATTTAAATTTGTTGTTCTTCTTGTTCTTCTTGTTCTTGTTTGATTTCATGGCTATTACTTGCTCAGGGCGTGAGCCACCCCCTGCCACCTCCGATGGTGTTGCCACTAATCGTGTCGGAGTGATATCAATGGTATCAGAGCCCAACGGTCCTCTTCTTTCGACGATCGAGCGCTCACTGATCCTCGAGTCTGGGTCACACTCTGGAATCAGATCTCCGGGACAGTCGACGCGAGGTCCCACCCCTATTGGTGTAGAACCTCAAGTCGACCGATCTCGAAAATAGGATGGTGAACATCAAGATATCCATGGGATATAGCACCGATGAAGTTAGGGCTTAAGGATCTATGATGCAATCTCAGATCCGCAAGATCCAGATGTTGATGGAAAGATTGGTACATGTTGTTGATTGAGAAGAAGGGCGCTGATCAGGGTCGAACTAAAACCCACAGTGGACTCATTCACCACTAGCCGCACAACACAAAAACTCCAACTCCAACTTCTGATGCGGCAGATCTGATGATTGACAATGACAACGAGACGGTGATGTACAACTTCACTTATCCCAAACATACCAAGTTAGAGATCCCCACTTTTGATGGCAATGGTGACATTTCAAACTGGTTTTTTTTCATTTGGAGCATCACTTCGAAACTTAAGGATTGAAGATAGGCATCAGGTAGACTATAGTGTGCATTTCTTGAGAGATAATGCCTTGATATGGTGGAGGTGTTTAAGAGACACTGTGGTTTCGATGTGTGCTGGGAAGTATTCAAAAGGAAGCTGCTATTACAATTTGGGCCTGCGGAGCTTCATAATCCCACTGCAATATTGTTGAAGCTGTAGTAAATTGGCACTATTCAAGAGTATCACTGGGAATTCATCAAGTATAGCCACCTCAGTAAACCCTTAGCAATGCTAGTGATAGTCGATTGCTTTGTATCAGGACTCAAAGAGGAATTGCAGTAGGAGGTGTTACTCAAACACCCAAACAATGTTACTAGTGCCTAGAGGGAGGCTTAAGCTAGAGAGACTATACTCATGTGTTAAAGAAAAGAAACTAAGTATCAAGCTACAGCTCACAAACCTCTCAACTTAGCAGTGGTGAAGGCCTTAATAGCAGGTCAGAAGGTCATTTCAGCTGAAGGGGAGAGTGTGGGTAGTTCTATAGAGTCGGAGTTTGACAAGTTTTTTGCAAAAAAGAGAGCCAAAGGGTTTTGCTTCCGATTTGATGAGAAATGGATGAAGAGGCATAGGTGTAAGGGCATATCCATGATGCAAATTGAAGGGGAATTGAATGAATCTGATATAGATGAAGTAACAGCTGAAGAAGTGCCCAACAGTGATGCAGTTGAAGCTGACTTGAGCCAAATTCGAGCTGGCCTGATGTCCAACTCCAAAAACTTCTATTTCCCTCCATGCCATTATGGGATCTTCTTCACCACAAACACTAAAGTTCAAGGGAACTATTGCCAAAAAAGATGTATATGCTCTGTTGACATTGGGTCGACCCATAATTTTGTTGATTCCCAACTAGCAAAAAGAGTTAAACTACCCATTATTAGAGGAGTTCCTTTTGAAGTTACGTACATTAGCTAGTGAGGAGAAGCTTCAGAGTGAAGGCATCTGCGAAGGGGTGGAGTTTATATGCCAGTGTGTTAAAATAGTGGCTGATTTTCATGTGCTCTCTCTCGGTAGCAACCAACTTATCCTTGGGGCATAGTGGATTAAAACTCTTGAAGGGATGTGGCTCAGCTTCAAGGATTACGCACTGCACTTTGAGCATGAAGGAGAATTTAAGGTGCTTAGAGGCATTTGAAGGAATTTATTTATCTGCAAACAAAGCTATGTTAACGGGCATGTTGTACATGAAAAAAAGGATGCTATTACAGATCACTACCATGTTAGAGTTCACCCAAAATCCTCCTATGCATCCACCATATCTCTTCTAGCTTCTTGATGAGTTTGCACATGTCGTTGGACCTTTCATATCTTATTCTGAGTAACTGACTTGAGCGTTGGAGGATCTTTCACAGGGGCCAACCCCAATTTTCTGACTTTGGCATGTTCGTTGGCGACATCTCAGCCGTCCAATCAAGGTCTAAACGCTCTCAACGAATCAAATTTTAACACCCCGAATACCAAAATACAGTAATTCGTAGCTCAACAGGATCTACACTTCACTTCGTACAATTTTATAAGAAATTTTGAACTTTTTATTACATCAAAGACTTTTACATAAACAACGCAGTGGAAAATAAATAAAGTACAACATGGTCATATTACAACTGTAACAACTTTAACATTTAAGTAATCATCAGCATCAAATTCATCTTCTATATCTTCTTGTAAATTCCAAGTCCTGCATGTGAAACCGTGGGCATGTCAGTTTCTTATAACTGATGAAATATTATAAACGGCGATCCTCACTATGCCGTAATATAATGATTCTTTAATACTTTAACAACTACAAACTTGAATGAAAACAAAGTGTAAAGAAGTGACTATCCTAATCATGTCAGTGTATGCAATGACTTAATGCCTGATGCAGATGTTTATGCTAGGATGACACTAATGCATGCTTGTTCGGATTCTATGCATCCCATACTACATAGGTCCGAGGGCAAGTATCTATGTACTCCACATTGTAGGGTTAGGTCCCTCGCCATGCAACCTACTACGATGACTACTACAAGATTTAAACACCTTGCAAGTATTGTCTCTCTCCCTTGGAATACTGGAGACCAATCCCTCTCTGTGGATCATTTTGTGGCTCTTATCGTCCCGGAATACTGAGGATTGTCTCACTCTGCAGGTCATTCTAGAGCCCTCATTGCACAAGTATCCCATAAGCGTCGCTATCATCCCGGAATATTGGAGATCGTTCCCACACTGTGGATCATTCTGTGGCCCTTACATCCATCGTCCCGGAATACTGGGGATCGTCTCTCTCCAAGAATCATTCTGGAGTCCATAACTCATGTTTGCACTCATTTTTTCATATCACCAACTAGTGCCTTGTCCTTAAGTTTAAGTCATGAATAAGTTATAATACCTAGAGTTAGCTTCCCTTCCTACCGGTCTTAAACAAAAACACTGAGATAACCCATATAGCCATATCTCAAATCAATCAATTATTTCAACACGTGTCGGTACCCGGGTCTCACTAAACCACTAGATCACAACCTTTCATGTTTTATAATTCATGGGTACTCATACCCTTCAATATTCATGTATTAACTTCACTTTATTCATATTTTTAACTTTATTCATTCACATCTTAATCAATTCATCTTACTCTTGTAGCTATCATTCATGAAAACTTAAGGTATTTGTTTCTTTATTCAAAAATCTCTTTCTCCAAACATTCCTTTATAATCTTATAACATAAATAAATCACTTCAACAATTTAACCTCTTATAGTATTGTATGCAGTCAAGTATTCTTTAATCAAAGATGAATAACTATAGAATCTCAACAAGAAGAAAATCCAATTGTAATTCAAAATTTTATCTTCCTTTAATCAAAAAAGATTCACATTTTTAATTAAAATTTTGAGTTCTTCAACTAATTATTTAATGTGAAATCCACTTTTAATTCTCACAAAATACATCAAAATATTGTGGAAATATTTTTTATAAAGTTTAGATAATTGTAGAGAATTAAATAGATTTTTTCCCAAATTTTTAGCACTCGTAAAACTCATAAAAAAAATAAAAAAATTAAAAGAGGCTAGCGGGTTTCAAACCATGACCCCCGCCCAGTTACAGCAACCCTAGCGGGTTTCAAACCATGACCCCCGCCCAGTTACAGCAACCCTCTCAAATCGCACCCGAAGACCAAAAAGTCCATGGGCGACTAGCGATAGATACTCAGTTAGATACTTTATGTATGTGCTGTACTGTATTGTGGGAAAAATCAAAATTTAATATAAACAGAGCATCTTCAAGACTCGAACCCAAGACCATCAAACACTGTTCACAGCGCTCTAAACCCTCACCGAAGACCAATATGCCCAAACCCATTCTCTATTATAGTTTGGAGTTAAAATTTCTTTATGCTACTGGTCTGTTTATAACTCTTTCTTTAACAATTTTGATTTCCCAATTATTTTGAATCATTCAAAAATCCTATTCTTTTCAATAGGGGTGGCGAACGGGTCGAACGGGCCGGTCCGGGTCCAACCCGTGCGAGTTGGCACGCTCGAGTAGGCGGGCCGGGCCGGGTTCGTGGCTTATGCGGGCCGGGCCGGGCCGGGTCAATTTCTTATTTGGGTGGCCCGCCCAACCCGTGAACCCTTTAGGGCTCAACCCGGGTTGGGCCGGGTCGACCCGCGGGTTGGCCCGTTTAATAATATATATATATATATATATATATATATATATATATATATATATATATATATATATATATATTGGTAGCTTAAATTGAACTAATAATAATAATAATTTTACAAATGATGTATACAATTATACAAACAACCATATTTTTGTTTGATGAATATTACATTTCTTAAAAAATTATAATAAAGTAATACTACTAATAAGTAATAATACTACAATTCTTCAAATATCCCCAAATCATGTTTAATTATAATACTAAGTATGTAATTCAGTAATAATACTAATAAATAATAATACTACAATTCTTCAAATTGAATCAAATATCCCCAAATGATGTTTAATTATAATACTAAGTAAGTAATAATACTAATAAACAAAAAAAATCGTAATAATAATAATAAGATTGAAAGAGTGAAATTGACAACAAATTTTGAAATTTTATTCATACGAATTTAAGTGATACTATTTGAACAATTTATAACGAAATGAAGAATTCAATTCACAAATAAGTTTTATACAATAACATATTTCTTATGTACAATTTTAATTGACTACAATTTTTCTAATTTAACATAAGAAGAAAAGCTATTGTTGTTGTTGTTCTTCTTCTTCTTCTTCTTCTTCGGGCGAGTTGCTCCCACTTGTAGAACTTGATAGTGCTTTCCCTTGCGTCCTATCTTCAGCCTTCAGCCAGTCTTCTGTGCAAACGAGCATCTCCAACGCCTCGAGCTTCAACCGATTTCTGTAATCAGATAGAATCCTGCCACTCGTAGAAAATGCACTCTCAGAGGCAACTGTAGAGACAGGAGGAGTTAGCAAATCTTTAGCCATAATAGACAGAATACTAAAAGTGTGTTCATGTTCTTTCCACCATTGTAAAATATCTAGTGGGGAAAGATTAGGCTCAATATCCTATTGGTTATACCAATTTAATTCATTTGGTTGATTAGTCCTAGGTTTTTTAGATTGAATTTGTTCAAGTAGACTAAATGTTCTATCACCAATTCTACTTTTATCCTTACCTTTAGAACTACCAGAAGAAGAACTAACTACAGAAGTTGTACTACTAGAAGCAAAACGTCTATCATAATAATCATACAAGTTATTTAACGTAGATTCAAACTGAACTAAAAAAGTAGTGCAATCAGTTGTTAATTCTACATTGTTCTCTAAAAATCCAAAAAACATTTCTATCAAATTCTTCGTACCTTCTAATTTGATACGGGGATCCATAACAGTAGCAACACAAATCAACATAGGAGGAAGAAAATAATACTTCAAAATTTTTTGAAATGCAGGTACTACAATGTCACTAATATAGGCATCATTTAACATTTCGTTAAATATTTGCACCATGCTAACTAATTCAATAAAAATGCTACTAGAAGTAGATTCATATGTTTTTGAAAACTTTAAAGTTGCGGTTTTAAAAGGTTCTAAAAATTTCAATAAAGATTCGGCAAAAAACCAATCGGTGGGAGTCATTTCAAAATTGTGCATATTTTTGGCGATACAAAAATCATTTACAACTGCTTTATATTCGGTGACAACATTTAGTAAATCAAAAGTAGAATTCCATCGGTGTCTAACATCCTTTGGAAATTTTCTAAAAGGAACATTTCTAACCCTACACCAAGCTTTCCATTCTTGTAAAATGCTTGGACTTAATGCAATGAAATGTACACAATTTTTAATTTTATGTATGTATGGATCCGCTATTTTTAATGCATCTTGAACACATAAATTTATAATATGACATGCACATCTAACATGAAAAATATTATCAGATGGAGGGTTTAATACAGATTTTAAAGTAGTAATTGCTACACTGTTGTTAGATGCATTATCAAAACTAATAGCCATAATTTTATCACGAATATGAAAAACATCACAAATTTCTATAATACGGTTTGCTATTTCAGCGCCACTATAGGGGTACGGCAACGATGCAAGTGATATGATTCTTTTTTGAAGAATCCAATCATTGTCGATCCAATGACAGGTTATTCTCATCGTTGGAATATTGTTGACACCCGTCCAACAATCCGAAGTTAAACTGACCCTACAAGTTAAACTCCATAAAATTGCAATCAACGCGTCCTTCATTTCAACATACATTTTAAAACAATCCGATTTGCAAGTATTTCTCGGAATTCTTTTAAAATGAGGGTTTAAGGCCGTTTGATTAAAATTTTCCAAGTTCCTACTCTCGGGATAGGAAAATGGCAACTCTTCCTTAATGACTAATCGGGCCATTTCCCGACGAACAAGTTCGGGATCATAAGGGTGGCTATCTACTTGACCGGTCCTAGGGTTAATTTTTTGTTGGCCTTGTATTTGATCAAGAAGTTCTTTATGATTATGTTGTATGTGCCTACTAATTGTACCGGTGCCGTCACCCCTCTTGAATTTGTATGTTTTACTACATGTTTTACACACTTTCAAACCTACACCCGGAATATGTTCGTCCGGGATATACTCATAAAACTTGTGCCAATCGCTAGTTTCTCCTTTACTTTTCCTACTACTACGGGATTGTGTGGTTTCGGGTTGTTGTTGTTGTTCTTCTTCTTCTAATTGAATGTCACCTACAACATCCTTGTCGTGTGTACCCCATTGTTCCATAGTAGGATCAATGTAATCTTGGGTGGGCTCACTAGTTGGGACAATTGGTGGCCTACGTGAAGAAGAGGAGGAATCTTGTCCGCTACGACCGCTATCGCGTGATCTAGACATAATGTGGTAATGTGCTCAAATATGGAAAAAAAATCTACAATGTAGGAGCGGACCGAGCGGTGAATTATACAAAAAAAATCTAAAAAATAAGAGAGTTGAGATAGAGAAGTTCAAAAAACAAACAATAATTTTAACTACAACGCAAAAAAAAATTTAACAAGAGAGGTAGAGAAATTTTGATACCGTTCACCGTAGAATACGTGTATGTAAAAAAAACCGTGAAAATAAGAATATAATAGAAAAGATGGAGGAGCGCTTTGCCGATTCCGCAATTGAAGAGTTGAGAAGAGGTTGAAGAGAGTTGAAGACGTTGAATTTTGTTTCCGATACGACCGAAATTTGATCGTGTATATGCCTCCTTGTACAATTATTTGATGAATACTACAATTGCTCAAAAATTTCTTTAAAATGATGTATAATAGTAGAGAGAGTAAGAGAGTGAGGTGTAATTTTTTTTGAGATTTTTAGGGGATATTTATAGGCTTATTAGTGGGAAAAAAAAAAAAAGCCGTTCAGCTGTGTTGCAGTGTGCAACGGCTCTAAGAGCCGTTTGTCCAACCGTTGCTGCGACAGCCTGGGTTCGAACTGCGGATTTCGACCCGTTCGACTCGCGGGTCGAACGGTCGGCCCGTCACGGGTCGAACGTTCGACCCGTACGTTCATGGGCCGGGTTCAATTCGCAGTTTAACCGGGTTCATGGGCCGGGTTTCGCCAATTCGATTCACGTAAAATGCGACCCGGGTCGACCCGGTACTGTTCACCGGGTTCGACCCGAACCTGTGAATCTCTTAAGCGGGCCGGGTTCGTGGGCCGGGTCGCGGGTGGGTCGCCGGTTGACTCGGCCCAGTTGCCACCCCTACTTTTCAAGAATGTTTTCTTTCAGAAATACAGTATAATGCATATTTTTAAATTTACAAAAAATCTTATTTTCGACAATGTAATAAAATCTTCCTCCCAAATTTGCATTAAAGAACTCATATTACAAATTTTCAAATAAAATGTTGTCTCTCCTCAAAACTTCTTTATAAAAATTTCTTATACTCATAAATACATACTAGTCAGGCTAATTCCACATTTCTTTACTATAATAGCATCTTAAAACTCTTTTTATACATGTTGCATTATTTTGACTATTATATGAACATTCTAACATGCGTTAATTCTCATTCTAACAATTCACTAGATGATACTTTCTTTTTCTCTTTCTATTTTAACAAAGGTAAATGAATCACAACATTATTTCAACACATCATGCCATAATTAAAATAAGATTATGCAATCTACTTTTATCATACCAATCAAAATTTAACAACTAAACCATATATCAACTAGCATGCATCATACTGCTAAAATTAGAAAGGATTCAAGAATCACCCACCTCTAATTGAAGAATACGAAATTAGAACTTCTAGAATGAATGCTCCTAGCTCCAACACGATTGCCTAGCCCTTCTCCTCATAGCAAGAACAACTCTAAGCCTCCAACAATTGCAAGACAAAAAGTCTTTAACTCTCTTTCTTTTCTTCTCTCTTTTGATTCTTATTTTGGTACAAATGACAAACACTAGGGGTGGGGGTATTTATAAGGGAAGTGAATGGCTAGGATTTCATCTCACAACTCTAAATAACTACCCACTTTCTCCACTCTCCCATTCTCCCACTCTCCCACTTCCAAGTGGCCAGCCTATGGCTCTCTTGTGCATGCACATGCACGTGTAGTGCATGTGTGCACACCCCTTTCATTTTTATATTTATATTTCTTATATGTGTGTCTACTAGTTGTTACAAACAAGTGTAAAATGTGTGTAGGATTATCTCAATGGGCTTCTCTTGTGGGCTTATTTTATTTATTTTAATTTATTCTAGTGGGCTTAGAGGTTTTAAAATAGAAAAGACAACTAAATAAGATAAAGATAACTTATGCATACAACAACAAAAAAATTGAATGGAAGATGAGATGAAATTGCACGTGCAAAAATAAAAATGTATTTTAATTTAAAATTTATACGGGATGTTACACAAATTCAGATCAAGGAGACTCCAGTCATCACAATTCAAATCTGATCGACAATCTAGATTGTAAGTTTCCTCCACAAAAAGAACTCATCCTCTGATTGCTCCCACACTAGAAAAAAATAGCAACAGATTTGATGTCGTCTGTGGTAAACTATAGATAGCCTCTCCAATCGGATCTCTTGGGAAAAACCCATAATTTTTAGCTAAGTCGCTCAGGGGGAAGAAAGTGACGGTCACTAGCTGTCCGAATTTTTAGCTAAGTCTGCAAGCTCCCATGCACTACAGAGAAGAGAAGGTGCTCATTACTAGGGTCGAATTTTGAGACTTCCAAGATCAAATCCACAAAGCCCTCCATGTTGCCCCGGATAGGAACTGTCAAGTCAGTAGTCACTGTCCTAGAATGTTGCAAGGAGAGGAGTTTCACGGGTTGACCTGATCCGAGGGACGATAAGATCCAATCATCTGTTACCTCCAAGAGATAGGGGACTGATGTGAATTATTTACATGTGTAAAAAATCGCAACAAGTAGTATAGATAAGTGAAAGAGTGTCGAACCCACAAGGACTAATTATTTTATTTGAGTACCGAAATTACTAGATTAACTACTATTTGGAAAACTGAAAATATGATAAAAATAGCAACTAATACTAAATTAAACTAAAGAAAGAAATAAACTAATTAAAAGAAATAGAATCCGAAATTTGGTTGTTGGTTAATAGCAAAATTAATTTTAGGGTTTTCGATTTCACCTAGTTAATCCCACACAATTTATAACTCCATGTGAATAAAAATATTATTTTTCCAAGTTGTAGACCAAAATCCCCAAATTATTCAATATTCTCTCTCAAGCAATATAAAAAATATTCTCAACTAATTATTTGTCCTAATTCATGCACAAATTACTAATTGAAAATTCATTAAGATCTATGGAGTTTCTTAACGGTCACATTAACAGCGATTCGCTCTTGTAATGGTGTCTAATTTTATTAATTCAAAATCACAAATTACCAGTTCCGTCTCTCCATGATTTAATAATTCATACAAAAGTTGGCCAAAAAATTGTAAGCATTAAGAATAAAAATCAAACACACAACCATGAAAAAATAAAATAATAATATGGAATTAAACTTGTGTTCTTAAAACTATGCTATATCGAAGCCCTAGAAAAATAAAATTAGTTCATAATAAATTTGCAACTAACAAACTTGTTCTTGGATTGCATAATAAAAATTAGAGGAGAAAAGAAAGAAGAAAAACTCTTTTTGCTGCCGAAAATCCAACCTTAGAAATCTGTGCCCTCGCTTTCTCTCTCTCTCTCTTCTTTTCCTCCTCTCTCTTGCTTAAAAAAACCGTGCCGCCCTATGATTTCTCTCTTTTTTCTCCTGGATCTCAAGTTGCCAACTACAGTGCCCCCTTTATTATTTATTATTATTTTTTTCTTTTCTTCTGGTGACATTGCTGACGTGGCCTCGACATCCGCACACCAGACACGCACAGAGCTCCTCTCTCATTCTCTTCTACTGACTTTGCTGACGTTGCCTCTTCTGTTTTTTTAAAAATTGTTTGAGAGATCAGTTGTTACTCTCCCTCTCTCGTTAAGCATTCCCTCGAATTGCTTGAGGCTGCTGTATTTATAGGAATCCGAGCGTAGGGTATTAGGGTCTATTTTTGAAGAAAACCCCACATCTTCATTTATTTCTTTCCCTATTTTGATTTGCTCGTTATTTCTTACTTCTTTTTCTTCTCTTTCTCTTCTTGAAGCACGTGCTGCACACAGACACAAAAAATAAAATCAGAATTGAGGAGTTAAAAAAAAATTTAGTTTAAATTAATTAAACTAACTAATAATCACATTAGCTCAATTAAACCCTTTTAAATTTGTTTATTTTATTTTCACCCTCTATTGCCAATTAAAATCTCTATTTTTCTTTCCATATGGCCAAATTGTAAAATTCAAAATTCAACAAGTCAATACTAATTAATCAATTGTTATCCTTGTTTTCTTTGTTAATTTTTACTGAAAATATTCACTTTTTGCATTAAAAAAATCTTATTCCTTCAAAAATAATTAATTAACTGAAATCTATGGAAATAAGATAATTTATTAACAAGATAGACAAAAAAAAACAATTTTTATGGGTAAATGAGTTCAAATATTTATATAAAAATTAGGCACATCAAATACCCCCAAACATAATATTTTGCTTATTCTCGAGCAAAAAAGTAAAACCATGAATAAAGGGGTAATAATCAATAATAGACTCAACTCATCACACTAAGAGATTTTATCATGCAAGCATCAAAATTTCAACTTAAAATATAAACAATAGCAGATAAAGTAAAACTAAGCATACTCACTTTCTCCAGTGCAATTATTCATACATAATTCTCAACACAATCACATTTGTCATGCAATAATGTAATTATATCATGTAACAACTCCAGCTAGGATCACCCCTTCTCACTACTACAAACCAAGTAGCAAACTAGAGTATGTTTTTTTCCCCTCTCTCTCTCTCTCTCTCTCTCTCTCTCTCTCTCTCTAAGTTTTTATTTGTCTTTTGACGCGAATGCAAACATTTGGGATGAATGCACCCGGTTATTCAACAAGTCACAAACTTAGAGTATTTTTGCATAATCATATTTCAAGTTGCCGTTTGACGTAAAAGTAAACATTGGTGATGAATACTCCTAGTTACTAAACAACTCAAAATATTGGAGTAGATAGAACTTTATTCATTCAATTTTTTGATCATTATTACTCTATTTACTTAAACTCTGTTTATGACTAGATCAAAGAGAATAATCACAAGAAAAAATATCACATTTTTTCTTTTAATTATAATCACATGACTCTGACAATTTTGTAAAGAATTTTGAACTTCAATAATCCTAAAGTAAATAAGTATACTTAATCTTGCTTTATAAGCAATTTTCTATCCTAAAAAATTATTTCAATATTTTAGCACAATAAAGAACTCAAAAGTATAATGGTAATCCTAATTGAAATCCCTTTTGTTTTTTTTTCTTTTCAAATATATATAAATTATATAAAAAATTTGTATCCCTTCCACCAAACTTGAATATCACATTGTCCTCAATGGAAAAGGACGAAGAAAAACAAAATGAATGAGAAAAGTTTAGAATTTCTTCCCTGATTCGTGTTAAAATTCTACACGCGCGACGTTCATTGTTTCAGCGATATCTGGAGTTGTAGTTGTCCAAATTTTCTGATTCTTTTTGTTCTCGAAAGCTAGAAAATTGCCTACAATCGCTCTTTGAGAACACTTTTCCAGATTCTGACTCCATCCTACTCAAAAACAGCCATCAATTCAGGTGTAGAAAACAGCTCCGCCCAGCGACTTCCAAACTCATTCAATCCTATAAAATAAAATTATAAATTAAAATTAAAGTAAACAAAAAGGAAAATCAAATCTAATTCAGTAAAAAGAAAACATGGGTTGCCTCCCAAGAAGCATAAGTTTTAAGTCTTCAGCCAGACGTGATGGCGGAGATGGTTATGTGACGCCAAGATCCAACAACATAAGAATATATTTTCTAATACTTCTCTTCAGGTGTGGATTAGGTTCAAGCTCGAGTTTGAGTCGTTTCTTTCTTGAAGATGGCGTCTTTGATATCCCCACCTCCTTGAATGTCAACTGAGAAGAAAAATTAATAGATGGTGCAACTTGAACATATTCCAAAATCTTTTCTTTCTCAGATTCAAGAATTGCTGAATTTGTTGAACACACTTTGATTGGTAATTTCTCAACTTCCGCTCTATGTGTCTCTCCCACAATTAGATTAGTTTCACAAACTTGAAAACATGAGTGAGTTTCAGCAGTAACCTCCATGGATTTAAAAATATCAAACATTACTTGCTCATCCTTAACCCTCAAAATAAGTTTTCTTTGTTGGACATCAATCAAAGTTCTCCCAGTAGCTAGAAAAGGTCGCCCCAAAATTAATGGAATTTGTTCATTTTCCTCCATGTCAAGCACTAAAAAATCAGCTGGCAATATGAACTTGTCTACCTTTACCAAAATATCTTCAATTATTCCTCTTGAGTACTTGATAGATTTGTCCGCCAATTGTAAAGAAATTGTAGTAGGCTTTACTTCTCCAATACCAAGTTTCCTAAAAATCAAAAAGGCATGAGATTAATACTTGCTCCTCAATCACATAAAACTTTATCAAAATAAGAATTTTCAATAGTGCAAGGAATTGTAAAACTCACTGAATCTTTAAGTTTAGGAGACAACTTCTTTTGTAAAACTACACTACTCCCTTCGATTAGCATCACCGTCTCATATTCCACCAATTTTCTCTTGTTTGATAAAATATCCTTAAAAAACATATTTAGGCCTTTATTTCAAAGCTTCAATAAGAGGAATATTAATATGCAATTTCTTAAAAATATTTAAAATTTTAGAAAATTGATTTTCGAGATTATTCTCTCTAAGTCTTTGTGAAAAGGAATAGATGGATCATAAGGTGAATTAGGATAAGTGTCAGAATTATACTCCCCTGAAATTGTTTGGCTTGAAATTCCTTTAGCCTTCTTAGAATGATGATTGACCATCTGCTGCGTTTGTTCCTCCACAATTTACTCGATCTCACTTTGCTTTTCAACCACATTTGGTTAGAATTTTTTTCTTGTGGCTGCTCATTGTTCTCCCGCTTCTCAGTGTTATTGCTTTGACATGCTCATCGGAATTTGTTACAGTGTTACTGGGTAAGGTTCCTATTGTTCTCTCTTTAAGAATATTTGAAAGTTGACCAATCTGAGCCTCAAGATTGTGAATTGAAACCGTATTATTTTGTATCACCAAATCTATCTTTTGCATGTACTGCATGAACATCTCCTCAAGTGTCGGTTTCTTTTCTTGTTGTTAAAAATTTTGTTGTGGTCTAGCTCCTCCTTGATTGTTGCTGCAAGAAAAGTTGGAGTGATTTCTCCGTCCTGAATTGCATGTGTTTGCATAAAAATTGTTTTGCTTCTGAAAGTTTGACACAATATTTGCTTGTTCGGCATTTGATTGAGCAAAAGAGTTCCACTTAGCAATCTGCACTTGAGTGATTTCCTGCACAAAGATCACAAATCATATTAGTTTGAATAGCATTAACATTCATATTACCTATTTGTTTAGATAAAATATCAATTTTTGCAGTTAAAGTAGTAATAGGATCAAGTTCAAAAACTCCAGCCACTTTTCTTGGCATTGTTCTCTCTAACGACCATTGGTAATTGTTGGATGTCATCTCCTCTAGAAGTTCATATACTGCTTCGTGAGTTTTGCTCATTAGTGCACCTCCAGCTGCTGTATCAACCATAGATCGATTTGTAACTCCCGAACCGTTACAGAATATTTGAATTTGCAGCCATTTCGGTAGTTCATGATGAGGAAACTTTCTCACTAACTCTTTATACCTCTCTCATACATCATACAAAGACTCGGTCTCAAATTGAATTAAGGTGGTAATATCATTTTTTAACTTTGTTGTCTTTGCCGGTGAAAAATACTTAGCTAGAAACTTTTGTGCAAGTCCCTCCCAAGTAGTAAACACCCGGTGGTAGAAAATTTAGTCAAGCCTTCGCTTTATCTCTTAGTGAAAAAGGAAAGAGTCTCAATCGAATTGCATCATCTGATACTCCATTGTGCATAAAAGTGTCACAAATTTCTAGAAAGTTTGCAATGTGAATATAAGGATCCTCGTGCGATAGTCCCCAAAATTGAACATTCTATTGAATCATTTGAATAATTGCCGGTTTAATCTCAAAATCGTTAGCATGTATACCCGGCCTCTTTATGCTTGATGTTCCTCCATTAAGCGAAGGTATAACATAGTCTCCCAAAGCCTTATTTTCTTCTCCATTACCCTCGTTTTCCATGATGATACACTTCTATATCCAGAAATATCGCTATTAAAAAATAGAAAAACTAAAAATGAAAAATGAAAAAAAAATAATAAGAAGAAAAAAATCCAAATTAGTAACAATCTAGCTATTATCAATATCAATAAAAGAATAATTAGTCACCGGCAACGGCGCAAAAATTTGATGTGAATTATTTGCAAATGTAAAAAATCGCAACAAGTAATATAGATAAGTGAAAAAAGTGTCGAACCCACAAGGACTAATTATTTTATCGATTACCGAAATTACTAGATTAACTATTATTTGGAAAACCGAAAATATGATAAAAATAGCAACTAATACTAAATTAAACAGAAGAAAGAAATAAACTAATTAAAATAAACGGAATCTGAAATTTGGTTGTTGGTTAATAGCAAAATTAATTCTAGGGCTTTCGATTTCACCTAGTTAATCCCATAAAATTTATAACTCCATGTGAATAAAAATATTGTTTTTCCTAGTTGTAGACCAAAATCTCAAAATTATTCAATATTCTCTCTCAAGCAATATCAAAAATATTCTCAACTAATTATTTATCATAGTTCATGCACAAATTACTAATTGAAAATTTATTAAGATGTCTAATTTTATTAATTCAAAATCACAAATTACCAGTTCCGTCTCTCCATGATTTAATAATTCATATAAAAGTTGGTCAAACAATTGTAAGCATTAAGATCAAAAATTAAACACACAACCATGAAAAAATTAAAAAATAATATGGAATTAAATTGTGTTCTCAAAACTAGGCTACATTGAAGCCTTAGAAAAAATAAAATTAGTTCATAATAAATTTGTAACTAACAAACTTGTTCTTGGATTGCATAATAAAAATTAGAGGAGAAAAGAAAGAAGAAAAACTATGTTTGTTGCCGAAAATCCAAGCTTAGAAATACATGTCCTTGCTTTCTCTCTCTCTCTCTTCTTTTCCTCTGTCACGGCCCGCTTCCCAAAATATGGGAATACGAGCACGTAACGAAGGCTCAGCAAATGATTATGCATCATCCATAAGCTGTACCAGTCTAACTCAACAATATACAAGAGAAACAAGCACGCAGGCAAAGAATATAATCACATAAACAATAAATAAACTCAAAGATAATCATGAAATAAAATTCACTAATTAATAATCTAACATCTGGAATATAACAATTTCGGGTCATAAAGCCCAAGAATACAAAGTATGATTAAAAGAAAATACAATAAGCAAATAATGAAAGATAGCTAAGCAGTCTAATAGTTCTGCTCCAATCTTCAAAGAGTTTGCTCACCCGGTTCTTCTTGTAGTGTTCCTTCGGTACCTGTTAATACTGGATCTAAAAAGAAATAAAAGAGCCCTTAGAGCAAGTCGTGGGCAAAAAGTAGAGAAAATATATCAAGGAAAATGGTCATGGTCAAAGTCAAAGAACAAAACAAAGAGCAGGTAGTAATATCAAAATGGTTACAATAATCACACATGTAATGCGTGATGTCAAGTCAATTTCAATACAAGATGAGTATGCAGGTTAGTAGTCATGTTATTAGCTTATCTAGTGCACGTACTACTGCATCCCATACTATAAGTTCCATGCAAGCACAGTGATCGTTTTAGATCGATGGTGAATTCGCGGTTCGTGTACTCGGCATAACTAGATAACGTGGTAAACAAGATAACTAGATATTGAGATAACGAGATAACAAGATAATCTTCTTCCAAGACAATCTCCTCCTTCCATATCAAGTATTCATGCGAGCGAGAAGGCCTTGCCGAGTACATTTCCCGATCGTTCACTACCAAGTCTACCCATAATAATCCCGGCTTGTTATTAAGTCATTTTCATCCTATGTAAGTATGCAAGAGGGTGTCAATATTGTATATTACTATGTGTGACTAATTCTAAGCGCTACAGACAAAGCATGAAGCAAAACACATCATTTAACACATTTTATAAAATCAGGACAGCATGACCTTGCTGGACTAAAACATAGATCATGGTAACCACACAAGGGCAAAACTAAATCCACCGAAAGATCTGGAAAGTAGACTTCCATACGGTTCCATCGAGTATAATTAAGGCATATAAAAGTCATAGGAACTAGAGTGAAAGTTCTAATCAAATCAGGTTTTATGTTCAGTTAGCATGTAGTAGGTTATATTCCATTAATTAATTCGGGTCAGAAAACTCATAATTAAAATCTACAAAAATTCAGGGAAGTAGCTATACATGTCTAGGTCCAGCCTAAATTATTTCAGATTTTTTCTTTACTGTTAACAGGGTCAAATAAAATAAACAACAGCAGGATACACATGAAATTATGTGTATGAAATTACTAACACAGTTGCAGTAAAGTGATGATATCTAACAGATGACAAATTGGAATTTAGGGGAAAAATTATCTAGACATCAAGGGCTACATTTTATGTTTAGTAAGTTCTTTCAAATTAGGTCATTAACAGGGCTAAAAATCTGATTCAAAGTGAAACTTACAGCAGTCCAGAAATCAAATTAATATAAAAAGATAACAAATAATTCACATGATCACATATAGCATGCAAATTGGCAATCAAAGCAATCCTAGGTGTCAACATGCAATTTCTAAGGGTTAAGACACATTTATCATGGTCATTGTGTCAATTCATTAATTAAATTCAGTTCTAGCATGATAATTTCAATGTCCAATCTATCAAACAGTCCTATGCATGAATCTAGTTGTTTAATGTGCAAATGTATGAAACATTGGGGATTAGGATTAGATCGAAGAGAAGCACGATGTTAAGAGTATGTCAGGTTAGCTCGTGTAAACCCTCGATAATCTTAACGTAATTGTCAAAAGCAGTTTTTTTATAATAAAAAGGACAGGATCTACTTGCAGGAGATTAAAAAATCTTGAACGCAAATAAAAAGAGGGTTCAAGAAGAGACTTGCCTGTTACTCGGTTAATTCGAATAGTATAGAATATCGGGATTAGAATCCCGGGCGAACTCCCAAAGAAGCACGTGCGAAGAGAACCAAACAACAAAACAGTAGCAACTCTGAGAGATCCCCACACCGGATCTTCGACAGAACACGGGATAGCAAAAATCAGATCCAATATGCCCAAAACACGGGACAGCAAATCTGGCCGATAGATGAGCTTCTTCAACCTCGAAAGGAGAGAGAACGCAGGGGATTCGGCGACTCGAGCTCAGGACGATGACAATGCGGCGAGGTGGCCAGTCGGGAAGCGACTGTGGCGGCGAGGGCTCTGACGTGGGAGTTCTCTATTTTCGCTCGAAAACAGGGGAGACAACAATGGACGACGAAGCTCGGCTTGGACGGAGACGAAGAGAATGATGGGGGTTCTCCGGAGGTTGCAGGGTGCACAGAGAGGGCGAAGACGAAGCGGGACGACGCGGCAGGGTGCAGGCGAAGGGTAATGGCGATGGAGAAAGATGGGTTGATGGGTTTGTTGAGGGGCGACGAGCGATGGGTTCGGTTAAGCAGGAGACTAGGCGAGGACGGGGATCTGGTGATGAGGCAGTGGACGAAGGGACGGTGATCGGAGGTGCAATGGGGGGGGGTGATGGATTAACAATGGGTTGAGTTGGGTTCGTCAAGGATGGGTTCGAGCGGGAGTTGGGTTCGAGCGGTAGAAGATGACGAGGACGGGGAAGAGGTTGCGAGGCAGAAGGGAAGGCGATGATGAGGGGTGGACGACGGAGACGATGGGGAAGCGACGGGGAATGGGTTCGAAGTTGGGCGGTTTGGGAAATAGGGAGAGAGCAGAAGAGATGATGAGGGAGGAAGTGAACAGTAAGGGGGTTTGGGTGAAAACAGTGGCGGCTAGGGTATTAATTAGGGTTAGGGTTAGGGGATTAACTAAGGATTAGTGTATATATAGGGGAAAGATGAGATATTGGGTAATGGGTAATTGGGTATAAAATCCAATACATAAAAATACATTATATATGAATATAAAGATCAATATAAACCCAAATACAAAAGAATGAGATATCCGATAAAATATAATTCATAACAAAATACAATTTGTACTATGTAAATTATTTGAATGATTATAATTATTGTTTAGAAAATATTTTAACTAAGAACTCAAAACAAATTTATCAATAACAATTTTATAAATCTCGAAATACAGAAAAATACTCAGAAAATACGTATTTGTGGAAATAGGGGTTACATCCTCCTTCTCTCTCCTGCTTCGAAAACCGTGCCGCCCTATGATTTCTCTCTTTTTTCTCCTAGATCTCAAGCCGCCAACTACAGTGCCCCCTTTATTTTTTTTATTTTTTTATTTTTTTTTTCTTTTCTTCTAGTGACGTCATTGACGTGGCCTCGACAACCGCACACCAGGCGCACAAAGCTCCTCTCTCATTCTCTTTTGCTGACTTCGCTGACGTTGCCTCTTCTGCTTTTGCTTTTTTTTTTGAAATTGTTTGGGAGGTCAGTCGTCGCTCTCCCTCTCTCGTTAAGCGTGCCCTCGAATTGCTTAAGCCTGCAGTATTTATAAGAATGCGAACGTGGGGTATTAGGGTTTATTTTTGCAGAAAACCCCACATCTTCATTTATTACTTTCCCTATTTTGATTTGCTCTTTATTTCTTGCTTCTTTTTCTTTTCTTTCTCTTCTTGAAGCATGTGCTGCACACACACAAAAAAATAAAATCAAAATTTAGGATTTAAAAATAAAAATAAAATAATTAGTTTAAATTAATTAAACTAACTAATAATCACATTAGCTCAATTAAACCCTTAAATTTGTTTATTTCATTTTCACCCACTATTGCCAATTAAAATCTCTATTTTGCTTTCCATATGGACAAATTGTAAAATTCAAAATTCAACAAATCAATAAAAATTAATCAATCATTCTCCTAGTTTTCTTTGTTATTTTTTACTAAAAATATTCACTTTTTGCATTTAAAAAATCTTATTCCTTCAAAAATAATTAATTAACTGAAATCTAGGCAAATAAGATAATTTATTAATAAGATAGACGAATACAAGCAATTTTTATGGGTAAATGAGTTCAAATATTATAAAAATTAGACACACTAGGGACCGCATCTCCAGGATCAACCACAAGGAAGATCTTCAAGGTAGAAGCTTTCGCTCTAGCTGATGTCCATTCTCCAAGTCAACCCTTGAGGCCTGTGCTCCCGAAAGATTCAAACCACCAACTTTTGAGCTCTGCAACGGTGAATCTGACCCGACGTATCCCATCGAGTGTAACATCCTAGAAAAAAAAATTATTTTTTTTGCACGTAAAATTTTATGTATTTTAGTCCCTAAAATTTTCCAAAGTGATGTACATTTTTATTCTCATTTTTTTGTCACAATTGTATTATTTATTTTTTAATTAAAACTCATAGCCTAAAGTCTATTTTAAAACCCACTAGAAAAATAATTAAAAAAAGAGAAGCCCTAGATTTTATTTTACATTTTAAATGTACACTTTAAATCCTACACACTTGTTCTATAACAAACACTTACAAATAGATTAATAATAAATAATTAAAAGAATGAGAATTGTATGCACGTTGGGTGCACGTGCACGTGTGTGCACCCAAGAGGCTTGGCCGGCCAATTTAAGAAGAGGGGAGTGGATTTTGAAGTGGGTTATGTGAGTGAGTAATTATGTGGGTAGTGGGAGTCTTTTCATTCAACCAATAACACTATAAATACCCCTCCTATTGTATGGGAATTTCACAAAAGATCAAAAGAAGCAAAAGAAAGAAAGAGAGGGTTTCGGTTTTGTACAAGGAAGGAAGGCTTGCTGTTTTGCTTGCTTAAGGAGGGGGAGGCTAGCTTTGGTTGGAGCTTTGGAACAATCTTTCTGTGAGTTTTCTCTCATTTTGCATCAATAAGGTGGGTGTTTCTTTTGCCTTCTAAAGTGTTGTAGTATGCAAGTGTAGGAAAAGTTGATGTTTGAAACTGATATTTTGTATGAGTTTTAGTTGATTTTCGTGATGCATGTGATGTTTCTATTTAGAATGTTTGGTAGAAATGAAACATGAAAATTGTTGCATGCTAAATGAAAACTTCATCATGATATAATTAGGTTGTTAGAATTTTTTTGAGCGGGGCCCGGGGCATTACAAATGGTATCAAAGCCGACTTCCACACTGAGTGTGGGTAAGAGTGGGTGAAATGTAGGCCTGACAGGGAACTGAGGTCAGTACGATGGCAGTTTGGCCAGGGGCAGTACGCTAGAATTAGCTGAATCAGGGTACTTCACTCCTTATCGGCGAGATGAATGCCTGAAAAGGAGCTGAGATCAGTGCACTGGCTTAGAATTAGCTGAATTAGGGTACTCTGCTCCATCAGTTAGAAAGAAGATTCTGCGCTAGGTTGCATGCCCCGTACTCAGTGAGGACGCTGATTTCTTAAAGGGGGTGTGTAACACCCCGTATTTCTTGGAGATATAAATATGCTAGTATAATATGGTACAGTATATATATATATATATATATATATATATATATATATATATGTTGAATGGCATAATGGTACTACGATTTAATGAAAATGAAATGAGATGAGGTGAGTTGTTGTGCTTTGGCTGCTACATGTGGGTGGCGTGGATGGCATGTGGGACCTAGGAAGGAAGGGGACAGTCTGTGCTTATTATGTACGAGCTGGTAGTGGTGGGGCCCTCTACTCACGTGAGCAAGGCTTGGTGGTGTGTGGATTTCTTAGTCCCACATTGGTAGGGAGCAAGAATAATTAAATAATAAATAATATTGCCTATGATCAAGAGTCACCAAATTGGTTAACCACCTTTTGAGAGGCTGCCTATGGTGGGCAGTTGTACTAATAAAAAAATAAATTGTCTGAGTTGGGGCTGAGGCATTATAAATGGTATCAGAGCCCACTTCAATAAGTAGTACAAAATTATAAGAACGACACAATATGGTGGATATTAGAAGTGTGAGTCAAACTTATAGAGATTTAAGTGTAAATTAATTTACATTTGTGTTGCTTTATACGCTGACATTTTCTCCTCTCTTTCCCTATAAGATGGCTGATAACCAAGATCCAGTGGATGAGGTAGAATGGTTCTATGAAGAAGACCCCGAAGAAGAAGAAGAAGAAGAACCCGAAGAAGAGGAAAACCCAGAAGAAGAAGAAGGAGAACTGCCCAAATCTCGAGAGATCACTCCACCTCCACCTGATTTCCCAGATGAATCCTCGGATGATTGTACCTCTGAGTCATCGAGTGTTGGAACTGGAGAAGTTTCGACACAAGAATTCTCGACATTTCACCCAGCTAGACAACAAATCTCATTGGGGAAAGCAAGAATGTCGTCAAAGATTCGAGGAAATGAAGAAGAAAATAGATGAACTACAGGGAGAGCTCAACGAAGCCAAGAAGAACCGTAGAATCTAGACTGCATTATTTGGAAATTTCTAGTGTTTTATGTACTGGATGTATGGACCAGTGTGTATTTCTGAATTTATAAAGTTTAAAATTTTGAAATAAATGAATTATGCTGGAAGAAAAGTCTATATTGTTACTATTTGTGGTGATTAATGAAGTTTTATGACCCAGAAATGGCCGAACGAAAAACCCGAGATGGTGAAGGATCTAGCGGTGAAGGCAACAAGCTTGATCTGAAGACAGAACTGGCCCGGGTGTACCAAACTCTCAACACCTTTGCCGCAAGTGTGAACCGAAACATCAGGGTGGGGAAAGCAGTACAAATCCCAGAGGCAATCAAATTGGTGGAATCATTCAAGCGAAGGAAACCACCCGTATTCGAGGGCAAGGCAGATTTAGAAGCAATAAATGGTTGGATCAGGCAGACAAAAACAATGTTCGAGGTTCTGGAGACTCTAGTAGCTAGCAAGGTGAAGCTGACCACTATTCAGCTAGAGAAGGATGTCAGGGTCTGGTGGTAGTCAATGAAGAGAACCCTGGGAACAGACCTATCACTTGGGAGGAATTTTTAGAGGAGTTCCGCAGCCATTATTTTCCGATGGATGTACAGGAGAAAAAAACTATGGAGTTCTTGAGTTTGCAACAGGGGAGCTTGTCAGTTCGGAAGTATGAGACAAAGTTCACTCGGCTCTCAAGGTATACACCGGAGTTGGTTGTCGATGAGTCTAAGAAGGCATGGAAGTTTGAGCAAGGACTGAGGCCAAGTCCGAGGTCTTAGATGATACCTGTAACGCCCGGAATTTCAAAATACACTGAATTTAAGATTCCACAGGATCTTTACACTTCATTTATTATAATTTTACAAGGAAATTTGAACTTTTCATTTTACATCAGAGTTACATGAAAACTTTGCACTTTACATTTTACAGCGGAAGCAAATTTACAACATTTAAATAAATGTACAACAACATTTAATAATCTTTAGGTATCTGTTCCTCTTTAATCTTTATCATGTCATTTACCCTGCATACAAAATTGTGGGTACGTCAGTTTATTCAACCGACGAACATTATACACGGCCATCCTCTCTATGCCGGAAATAGTATAACTCATTTTCCATATTTAACAAACACAAACTTG
This sequence comes from Hemerocallis citrina, assembly GCA_017893485.1. NCBI lineage: Eukaryota > Viridiplantae > Streptophyta > Magnoliopsida > Asparagales > Asphodelaceae > Hemerocallis > Hemerocallis citrina. The sequence goes on along the minus strand of CM030363.1, from coordinate 150,098,170 downwards.
TCACATATCAAACTAAAGGGAATATCCTAATGATGTCGTGTTGTGATTGTGCACTTAGTCCTTAATGCAATTATTTATATTATATGACACTAATGCATACTTGTTCGGATTCTATGCATCCGATACTACATAGGTCCGAGGGCAAGCCTCTTAATCGTTCTTCATCTTTGTAGGGTTCAATCCCTCGTCATGTCTTAATCTACTACTGTAACTACGGTGAGTATCCTAGATGATCTATGAGTAAAAGCTCGTGTACAGAAAACCTGGAGGGGAATCCCACACCATGTCTTGACTCATCAAGCATGCATTCTGTGGCAACTCAGCCTCCTTCATGGCACACGATCCTCTTGCAGTCACCAAACATCCCACAAGCGTTGCTAAAGTCCGATCATTATTGAGTAGTGCCCACGCCATGTCTTGACTCATCAAGCATGCATTCTATGGCTCACACCCGCACCGTAAACTCTAGCTCTCATACTTGTGTTTTTCTCTCACTTTCATCACATCTCCACTATGTACTAATCCTTAGTTTTTATTAGAATCATGAACAAAAATCAAAGCTCTAGAGTTAGCCTCTCCACTAAACCGGACTTATTCATTCATTCAAACAAGACCAACCTTGATCTTTCATTTCAAATTTCATTTCATTTCTTTCCAAATACCGGTGGAGATTTAGCTACTCTTTTATTTCAATTCCAATTCACAATTTCCAAAATTGAGCGTTTCCAACTCATAAGTTCATCTTCATAATCATAACAGATTTTCTTTTTCAATAGCATGATTTCTAATTTATTCATGAGTCCATAGCCATACATGGAATTCAATTATTCCTTATATATTTCATCAAATATCATTTTTACATTAAAATCACATCACTAAATGAATATTCACATTTCATAATTTTCACACTATTCTCCAATAAGAATAATTCACATCACTTCACTTCATATGATTTCTATCTTTATTATATTTCTTTTCTAACACATTACTTCAAGTTCTTTTGCAAATTATAACCTCCACAAAAATATAAATGTAGAACCATAGTTTTATTCATACATTTGTTCTCAACACATACTCTATTTCATGTAAATAATCCTCAAATTATTTTTCATAAGTCCCACATATTTTTAGAATAATAATCATATTTTTTTCATAATTTTTCAATCATCAAAACACCCAAAAAAATATTTTTTTCCCACAACATAAACACAGGCCGAGACCAAGGATCGAACCAGCGACCACAGGGAAACCAACCGAAGGCACAGACCACTAGGCCGAATGCGCTAGGCGTTATAAAGAAGGGCTGAGAGCATTTAATGCTCTCGGCTGTAGTTACTTTATTTTTTCAAAAATACAAAACAAAAGTATGGTGCTAAGGGGATTCGAACCAGCAACTCATGAGACACCGAACCCACTGTAGCAATTTAAGAGCATCCCGACCACTTGAGCTATGCGCTCAGGTTGTCATAGTTCAACCCGTAATCTAATTAAATCGATTCTCTCTATTTAGTAAAACATTTCGATGTTCAACAAGCTCTCATTTCATTTTACTCTTACTAAACTTGCTGTAAAAATTCTAGATTAATTATTCCCATCATAAATTATACTCCAATATATTAAAATAATTTTTTTTCAATAATTAAACACATATTTTCCATATAATTTGGTTAAACCATAGGCTACCACTAACACATTTCTTCTTTCGACATTTCTTATCAAGTTTAACATCACTAATCTCTTTATTAGCAATCTTCATATCAATTCTTTGTTTTTAATCATTTCCCAAACCCACAAATTATACTTTTAAGTCATTCATACAACATTGTCACAATAGTCTATTTAAGCACATAAAGCGACATTGTCAATCTACTAATTCTTGTATATAATTTTTAATGTTAATAATGAAGTTTTCTTCAAACAATCGATGACTATAATCAATTCACACGCAAATTTAATGATAGAACCACATACAATTAGCATATCAACATTTCAATCAATCAATAGGTCATTTTTCCAATTAAAATATACTCTTATTAATCTTTTTCATGCATCATCATTTCAATTCAAATCTAGCATGCTTCCTAATTAGAAATACGGAAAATTACCCACCTTGATTGGAGAGAAGTACAAATAGCAACACCTCCTAAATAAATGTCCTTGCCACGAGAGCGGTCCTCCTCCTCGTCGATGCGCGCACGAGCTCCAAGAATACCAACCCGAGCCTTCTCTTTGATGCCGGCCTCTCCCTTTTGATGCAAGCACAAATCCCTCACACCACTCTCAATCTTTAACTCACTTACTAAACTACTAAATAATGTATTTTAAACTATAGGTTTGGAGAAAATAATTAGCACAAGAATAACTAGGCTGGGGGGGGTGGTATTTATACTAGAAATTTAGGAAAATGGAAGGCTAGGATTGAAGTATGAGTTAGGATTAAAATGCTAGGATTCAAGGAGGAGTTACAATAACCAACCATGATCAAGTAACCACCACCCATGACTCCACTCAAAATTTCTATTTCCCTCCAAAAGCTCCACAACCGGCCATGCTCAAATGGTGCAATTCGCACGTGTACGTGCAATGCACGTGTACGTGCAATGCACGTGCAAGCATTTGTCCCCATTAAAAAATTTGTACATTACATTTTACATAAAATAATCTTTAAAATGTGTTCTACATTACAAGTTGTATTTAAAATAAAAATAGCTCATAGGCTTTAGTTTATGGGCCAAAATAATAATTAAAAAAGATAACAAATAAATTAGATTTGGGCTTTTAAAAGAAAGGCTTTTTGTCTATTTGAAAAAGGGCATTTATATAAAAATAATTAAAGAGCACATATATCTATACTCATCATAATGAAAATAATTATAGATTTAAGTCTACCAAAAATATTGCACATGCACACTACGTGCAAAATAAAATAATTTTCATTAAATGAAAATCGGGGCATTACAATACCCCACAGTATCAGGAGGTTCGACAAGTCGGTATAGAGAGCTGCAGTCATAGAAGCATACATAGAACAGTACCAGGCGGGGCAGAACAAGAAGATCAGCTGGAGTGCTAGCAAGCGGTCTGCAGCACCAAGAAATTTCAGGGGATAGCCCCTAGCAAAAAGGTTCAAACCTACCGGAGCCAATGCTGTTGCTGTAACTGTACGGTTAAGCACTTGCTACAGATGTGGAGAGACATGCCACATTGCAACTGGGTGCACTAAACCGCAGAGGGTCGGGACTTGTGACCATTGTGGCAAGGAGGGTCACATCAAGCCAGACTTCCCTCAATTCTAGTGGGGAGTGTAACACCCCGTATAATTTCTAAGAGTATAAAATATAAAGTATATATATATATAAAATAAAGTTGGTAAAAAGTGTTCTTTGTAGAAAGTTATATGCAGGTTTGGCATATGGTGAATATAATGTTGAAAATGTATTAAATGAAGGGGGGGGGGGGGGGGGGGGGGGGGGGGGGGGGGAGGGAGGGAGGGGGGGCACACATGAAGGAATGAAACCAGGTAAAGATCCTTTGACTTTGTTCAAAAGGAAAGGTTGACGTGGCTTCAAGAGGGGGGCCCACCCGTTGACTGTCAAGGATTTGTGCTCTCTTCATTTCGGAGAGAGATGGTATAATACTTAGTACCATATCTTTAATTTCCAAAGAATAAATATAATATAAATACTAAAAGTCAAGGATCAAGAGTCACCTAATCGGTTAACCAACTTTTGAGAGGCAGCCTGTGGTAGGTAGTTGTACTACATAGTATCTAATTTTGTGTTCTAAATTGTATAAATTGTCTGAGCTAGGAGCAGGGGTGTTACAGGGAGGGCCGAATAAGAAGTAGGTCAACCAAGGGAAGAAGCCATACCGGTAGGGATGAGTGTTCACCTTGACTGAAGCAGATGCAGATGATATTGACAATGTCATCACTGGTGTGGGAGCACATGAATAGAGTTTACTACTATTATTTTTAGTTTGTATTAGAATAGTGTTATGTACTCAGAACATTCATTATTTAACAGGAGAACTTCTAATAAATGGAATAAAGGCTACTGTTTTGTTTGATACTAGATCGTCTCACACTTTTGTGTCTCCTACATTTGCAAAATGATTGGGAGTTGAGCCGAAATTTTTTCCTGGCAAGGTTCTAGCAGTAGCTACACCGTGAGGAGAAACATTGACGACCGATTAGTACTATGCTGGTTGTGACCTCGAGATCGGAGGAAGATACTTTGGGACCGATCTCATAGAGTTGGCAGTTTTGGGAGTCGATGTAATCATTGGCATAGACTGGATGTCGATCTACAGTGCCAGTATCGAATGCAAAACTAAGAAAGTTATGGTGAAGGATCCAGGAGGACCATCAGTTACATTTCACGGGAAGAGAAAGTGTAAGAAGTTGGTGGCAGCTATGACCAAGAAGAAGATTCCTGAGGAAGTTAAGCAGATTCTCATTGTCCGGAACTTTCCAATAGTGTTCTTAGAAGATCTACTCGGGATAGTGTTGGATCCTGTATGCAAGGCAAATAACACACAGAGAATCAGCAAAGCTAACACAATGATATATCCTGGTTCGATCCTCCCGACCTACGTCCATTCCCCAAGCAACCCACTTGAGATTTTTCACTATTCTTAAAAAAATACAAGAATACCCTACGACCTTTGGCAACAACTATGCCAAACCCGTAGACCTCCCTCACCACCAGAGAGAGCAAGACCTCACTCTACAAGACAGAGTGAACACTGACTCTACACCAAAAGCCATTCTCTCCAATCGAGAGGACCACTCTTACAACCCGAGAGTGAACAACCAAGAAATTAAAGATTCCAACACCTAGAGCCTTGATTTTTTAGTGTGCTTTTTGTATAGAGGCTATAGGTCAACTTCTAATCGCAGTCTTGAACTTAATCGTTGTTATACAAGACTGAGATTAGAGAACCAAGTCAAGAGATTCAAAGTTCTTGAAAGCTTTGAGTTCTTTTTCACAAAATAAAAGTAAAGACTTGATTAAAGCATTGGGTAACCTTTCTCAAGTTCGTTCTGAACTCTATTTATAGAGTAAGAACACCAAGGACGTTGGAAAACGGTTTAGCCAACTGCCATAAAACGGATGAATTAATTTTATTTTAAACTTCAGAAAACTGTCAAAACTGTTCGAACAGTCGACTGGGTTGCCAAAGGAGTCGACTGGTCAGAGCTTGAGTAAGTTCAGTCTGTTTCGTACTTGAACAGTCAACTGCTTATCGAAGTAAGTCGACTGGTACTTTGACAGCTGAACTTATACAAGCTTGAATTTGACATTTTTGATTTTAATAAACTTTATTTTAATTCCTAGGGGATGTGTGAGTGTGTGCATCAAGGCTTTAACAAAATTTCTAAGACATCAAAGATTACAATAAATTTACAAGACACTCTTTTGAGCTGATCACTTTGGAAATCTTTGAAGCTCTGAATGACCATTGTCATGTAGCTTGATCTTGACCCTTGAAAGCTTCCTTGTCTTGTAGCTTGATCTTGAGTCTTGAAAGCGTTGAGTACACACTGCAAGAGATATGTAAAATAGAACATATGTGTATCATGTTGTAGTCATCAAAATCAAGAATCTACAGCTACCACCTCATCGGGATGTAGAGTTTAGCATCACCATTCAGCTAGGGAGTGCACCGATTTCCAACGCACCGTACAGAATGGGGCCGGTGGAACAGGATGAGGTCAAGAAGCAGATAGAAGAATTGTTGGGCAAGGATTTTATCAGGTCGAGTGCGTTGCCTTGGGGAGCGCCAGTGTTATTGGTGAAGAAAAAGGATGGATCGATGAGGATGTGCATCGATTACATGGAGCTGAATAAGGTGACCGTCCAGAATAAGTATCTGATTCAGCGAATCGATAATTTGTTCGGCCGACTACAGGGAACAACTGTTTTCTCCAAGATAGATCTTCGGTCGGGTTATTACCAAGTTCGGGTTAAGGAAGAGGATGTGCATAAGACTGCATTCCGAACTCAGCATGGGAATTATGAGTTCTTGGTTATGTCGTTTGGAGTAACAAATGCACCAGCTATTTTCATGGACATGATGAATAGGATCCTACGACCATTCATCGATTCTTTCGTCATGGCGTTTACCGATGATATTTTGGTCTACTCCAAGTCAGAAGAAGAGCATGAAGGGTTGTAACATCCTGAATTTTCAATTATAATTAAATATAAGTTTTGTTTTCACGTGTCTTGCATGTGCAAATTTATGTACATTTACCCTTACAAATTATTTATTTCATGAACAAGTATTTTATTTCTTCTCTTTTAATTTAAAGCCTATTTTAATCTCTGGGCCTAATTGTTTAATTCTAGCCCACTTAATTAATTTAATTATTTTAATTAGAGAGCCCATGCATTCTAGCCCACCTATTTGGCCCATTAGTTATTTTTTAATAATAAACTAGATTTGCCCATGGGCACGTGCCTACGGCACGTCTTCGGAACGATACAAAACACGAAAAGCCCTATAAATAGTGAAACAACAATTATGTAGCTCAAGTTTGAATAGTATGACAATAATTAATTATAAATAAAAGTCCATGTTTCCATTAGTATATGTTGAAAAATAATTATAAATGGGGGTGTAAAATCTATCTTCTTAGAGGAAAATGATGAAATTTAACTGTTGAAGAGATATTTGCTATTTTTAATATAACATGTGCAATAAAAAAAACATAAAAATTCTGAAAATTTACAAACCTGAAATCTTAAAATATAAATTTCTAAGTAAATAAAGAAAGAATGGGAGAGAGAGATAGGGAGAGAAAGAGAGAAATATGAAAAAGTGAAGAGAGAAGAGAGAGATAGTAATAAAGTAATGAGTTTTTTAGTTTTGGGGGGAAAATTTTGGTTCTGGGGTTTGAAATTTTGGGGGGGGGGGGGGGGAATGTGTTTTGTGATGTTAGATCCAGGCCTTTGATTTTGAGGAGATTGAAGGTGAGCCACTTGATAGCTTTCTTTGTGTTTTATTATATAGATAAGACAACTTGTAGGGCAGACTTGTTTTTGTAACAAATTAATTAAAATACATGAACATTGAGTAACTAGCTATGCATGAAGAGGCACGTGCATTGCACATGCACGTGCAAGTGTGCTTGAAGGGTAGGCCGGCCACACTTGAGAGGAGGTGGGAGAGATGGAATGAGTGGATGGGTAGTTATGTGTTCATGGGTAGTACTTCTAACTCCCTAGTACATCCTAGCCTCTCATCTTAATTCATCTAGCTAATCTCCACCCCTGATTTAGCCTTAAGAAGTGTATAAATAGCCCCCCTTATCCATTCATTTTCTTTGCACCATTAGAATCTTGTAAGAGTGAGAAGAAAAGATAGAGTGGTAAAATTTGTGTGAGCAAAAAGATTGAGAGTTGTGCTTGTGTGTGTTCCCTTTCACATTGGAGGTCGGCCTACATCAAGAGGAGAGAGAGGAGCTCGGGTTCATTCTAAGCAAGGAGGAGAAGGCTCTTGGTGTGCACAATCAAGGAGGAGAAGGCTCACAACTAGGAGAGGATCGTGTGTTCAAGGATTTTTCCGATGAGTTTTCTTTGTTTCATCAATTAAAGTTGGGTGATTTCTCTACTTCTAATGTAGATAGCATGCTAGGGATTGAATTGATGAATATGCTAAGAGAAACTAGTTAAATTGGCTATATATTTGTTAAAAAAGAGACTAATTAGAAATGAGATGAATGCTTGATGAATTGATTGATAGTTGGTATAATTGCAATTATTAAATTAGAAATTGTCATGTTGCTATGGAATATGTATTTTATAATCCATGCTAGATTAAGAAAATTTGATTGTGAAAGACAAATTTGCAAACTAAACTATTGATATGTGTTAAATAAGTAGTGCAATATTCGTTTGGCGCACTTGCCCTGTTGGCTTGGCGTTGCGCTGCTTCCTGGTCGGGTTGGGTTCGAAACTTGATAACCCAAACATTTGAAGTAAGGCAACTATGGTTGAGGTACTTCGAGCCTTGGGAACAGGCGATTACCCCTGCGTTTATGAGGATTTGTGGATTGACCCCAAATTCGCAACGAGTCGCCATGATATGAAGGATGCGTGGTACATTGCTATTGCGGCAACAACATAGGTGTTATGGCTTGACAGAAATAATTTTTATTTTCGTGCTTCATGTAATAGTATTTCTGGTAACCTGACTCACATTATGCATCTTATCTCCTTTTGGGCTACAGCTACAGCAACGGGAGCAAGAGGAAGAATAGGCAGAGTGTTCCAGGTAGAGGAGTTCGATGATGAGGAGGTAGAGATCGGACCGACACTGGACTGAGGGACTGGCTTCACCAGTCAGGACAGTGCTTATGCCAGATTGTGTTTTGGTTCATCCTTCTGTACTCTTTGGTTGCTGGAGGTTTGAGTAGTTAGACCCACCCCTCAGGGTTTGTTGGGGGGGTATGTTTTCTTTCCTTTTTTTTTCCGGCATTGTACATTTGTTTTGTACTGTTGTTTTCTCCCGGTAGGTCGGGGTTGTTTTATTAACTTCTTATTAATGAAACAAGGTGGCCTTATTCCACCTTTTCCCTCAAAAAAAAAAAATATTCATGCAAAAAATTAGAGGAAACTTGTTCTAAAATTCTTATAGAAATAAAAGAATGCAAGAAAACATCTTGTTGTGAAAATTGCATTGCCAAATTTTGAAGAAATTATGGTTGCATTCAATGTCGAAAATGTTGACTTAAAATATAAATTAGAAAGAAAAATTCACTTTTTATGTCAAAATAATGGTTTTAAATCACTGTTATGCTGCAAAATTCTAAGAGTAATAATCTAGAAAATTTTTGTATGATACAAAATGGAAGAGAAGAAAATTTAAAGAGATTTTGAATTGTGAAAAATTATCAACAAACAGCGAGTTATTTAAATAACTCAACTTATTTCATATCAGGTTAGTCACTCAGACCTACTAGTCAGTGGGTGCATTTTAAAAATGTCACTGTAGCTCAGCGGAGGTTAAGTCTTCGGTTCAAGTCTCTCCAGAGATTTTATTTTTCTGAAATTTGATTTTAACTCAATACTGAAACCAGAAATTTAAGTATAATATAAGTTCTCCCTTAAACAGTTAGCTACCTTGGCCTAACTGGTCTTCGGGTGTGGTTTAAAACCATTATTGTAGCGCGGCGAGGGCTTTGTGCGTGGGTTCGAATCCAGCCTTGGCCACTTTTGAAAATTTTGATATTTCTTTTCTATTTTATTATTTTTAAATAGTTTTAAGTGTTTTAAAAATTGAGTAAAATTATTAGAATTATTCTAAAAATACCTAGACTTCATGGAAAATTAATCTGCAATATCTTGACTTATTATAATGAGAATTAGAGGCTATTTTGAGAAAAAAGGACTTGATACAAATTTCTTAGAATATAATCTCGATTAATTAAAGAAAACAAATATTTTCTTTTGAAAGAAATTTTGAGTAGAGTTTTTAAAATGAGATTTGTGACATGGATAATTTAAGTAAGATTAATGTGTTTTCTTCGCTTAGTAAATGAAAGAATGACCTTGTGAATGCAAAGAAATTATGTGAAGTTTAATTATGAATGTTGGTAAGTTAATAAATGAATTGTTGTGTCATACATGAATAATGCATGGAAATAAAATGAAAGATCATGATGAATTATGAGAAAAATTTGTGAGTATGAATACTCGATTTTTATGAACATGAAATGAGATTAAAGACTAGAGTATAGCTAAGTCCTTATACCGGCACGGATTAATTCTTTTTGAGACAAAATGTTGAAATGAAAGACCAAATTTGGGTCATTATTGATGATTGATGGTTAAGACCAAATGAAAGACCAAATGTTAGAGGAAGTGCTAACTCTAGGGTGTTGATTTTGTCCATGATTCAAATAACTAAGGACAATACACTAGTGAAGATGTGATGAAAGTAAGAGAAAAACATAAGTACGAGGGCCTCGGATCTACGGTGTGAGAGTGTTCACAGGCAGTCTACATGATGCGCCATGTCATGACGTGAACACATCTCCTGAATTATCGGGACCGTGGCGACGCTTGTGGGATGTTTGGTGACTACGTAGTGCCATAGTCCCATGACAGAGGCTAAATTGTCCATAGGCTGTCTACATGATTCGTCATGTCATGACGTGGGATTCCCCTCCTCGCTGTCTGTACATGGGTTCGTATCTCATAGAACATCTAGGATACTTACCGTAGTTACCATAGTAGTTTAAGTCATAGCGAGGGATCCAACCCTACAAGATGAAGAATGATTAAGGGCTTGTCCTCGGACCTATGTAGTACGAGATGCATAGAATCTGAATAAGTGCGCATTAGTATCATGTAATATAAATAACTACATTAAGGACTAAGTGAGCATTCACACACGACATCAATAGGATAGTCCTCCTTAGTTTTGTTTGTGACAAGTGTGTGCTTTCTAAGTAAGAGAAATTGATGTATTATATCCTAGCGTCAGTTATATGCAACTGACGTACCCACAGTTTCCATGCAGGATAAGGAAAATGACAAGATTAAAGAATAATTGCTGCTTAAAGAAATGTTCAAGTTGTTATCCAATTCATGTATCATGTTATAATTTATAATTCCGCTGCATTGATGTAACCATTGCTGTAAATAAAGTTTTAAATTCCTTGTAAAATTGTACAAAGTGAAGTGTAAAGATCCTGTGGAACTTCGAATTCAGGCTTATTTGGAATTCGGGGTGTTACAGAGCGGTATCAGAGCCACGCTTTCAAGTAGTACAAATTTATAAGGAACGACACCCTGGAATGGACATTAGAGTGTGAGTTGGGTATAGAGATTTAAATGTAAGCTACTTATATTTGTGTTGCTCTATGATGGATGCTTCTTCTTCTCCCTTCCCCAAGATAGTGAACCACTACGACCTAGCAAGAGATGATGATTAGCACATATTTGAAGAAGACTACTACCCCGGACAAGGAGATTCCGACGAAGAAGATTCCTGAAGAGTATGAAGGAGAATAGCCCGAGTCCCGAGAGATCACCCCACCTCTGGACTCGTCAGACATTTCATTCGACGAGGAAAAGCAAGTTCTGGAAGGTCTCATCATGTCTCTTCAGAGACAAGTGGAGACTCAGAGGGAGATAGCAGATCTATTGCAGGCCCAGTGTGCGAAGTGCAAGGAGAATATTTTAACCCTCAGTCATCGTGTTTGGAAACTCAAGAAGAGAAAGAACATGTATGGTATACTGAAGGTAGAAGTGGCAGAACTACGGAAAGAACTTAGGTAAGCCAAGAGGAACCAAAGGAATTAGAATGTTGTATTTTCTCAATGCTTTTGCTTGATGTCAGACGATGTTTTAAATTTGAATGTACAAAGTTTGAATTCAATGAAATGAAAGAAGTTGGTTTAAATTTATATTTTCTACTTCGAATTTAATGGATCTTTTGAATCAGAGTATGGCTAGAAGAAGATCGAGGAATGGAGAAGGACCCAATTGTGGACTCGACTTGGAAACGGAGTTGGCTAGAGTCTATCAGACCCTCAATGCTATAGCAATGAATCAAAACAATAAGGGGATGCCTGCGAATCTAGTTCCTGAGGCGATCACTCGTGGAGTCATTCAAGAGGATGAAGCCACCAGTGTTTGAAGGGAAGTCAGACCCAGATACAGCTGACAATTGGATTCGGCAAGTCGAGACTATCTTTGAAATCTTGGAAACTCCAGAAGGTAGCAATGTGAAGCTGGCTACATTGTAGCTTGAGAAGGATGCGGCTGTGTGGTGACAGTCGATGAAGCGGACTATGAGAAATGGTGTCGTCAGCTGGGAGGAATTCTTGGAGGAGTTTCATGGTCACTATTTTTCATCTAATGTCGAAGAGAAGAAAGTGATGGAGTTCCTGGCACTGCAGCAGGAAGGCATGTCTATCAGAAGTATGAGACAAGGTTTACTCAACTCTCGAGGTATTCACCCGAACTTGTGATGGATGAGGCAAAGAAAGCTCGAAAGTTCGATCACGGATTGAGGTCGAGTCTGAGATCAAGGATGATACCCCTTGGTATCAGGAGGTTTGACAAGTTAGTCAAGCAAGCTGTAGCTAGAGGCAGATATGGAGCAGTTCCATGCTGTTCAGAATAGGAGAAACAATTGGAATGCTGGGAAGAGGCCGCAGTTTTTGGGAACGTCAGAGGGCAGCCGCCAACTCAAAGGTTCAAACCTACGGGGAGAACACTGTCAATGTGGCTGGGAGACCCGGAAATGGTTGGGTGAGACCTCATGTGGTGACTTGCTTCAACTGTGGAGAGACAGACTTTTGCATATCTCATTGCCCCAAGCCGCAGAATGTCGCCCGGAGTGGACCACCGCAACAGGTTGGGAAGAAGTCGTATCAGCAGGGGTAAGTATTTGCCTTGACTGAGGCTGACGCCGATGAAGTGGATCACGTCATCACTGGTACGAGGGCGGATGTTTAGAAGTTTTCTGTTGTTCTTTTTTCCTGCTTTATTTAGTAGAACTGTTATGTAATGAGAGTGTGTTATGTAACAGGAGAACTTTATTTGAATGGAATGAAAGATGTTGTTTTGTTCGATACTGGATCATCTCATACTTTTGTACCTCCTGAATTTGCTAAAATCTTTTGAGTCGAACCGAAGATTGTTCCAAACAAGGTCTTTGCAGTAGCTACTCCATCATGGGAGACTTTATGAGAAGTAACTAAAGTTGTATGATAGGATGAGAATGAGTTATAAAACATGTATTTGATATAATAAGAATGAGCATTAAAATAAGCGATATGATGATGATAGGATGAAATGAAAGTAAATTGTAATTTATAATGAGATGTTATGATATGTGTTATAAGAAATGAATGAATGTGATATTATGGGATTGAATGCATATGAATAAGATGCGATGAAAACAGGCACATGTGATGATATGTAATAAAATAAATACCTGTAATGAGATGTTATGAAGATATATGTGATATTATTGATTGTATGAATGTGATGTATGTAATATGAGAATGAAAGTTGATGTATTACGAAATATTATGATAAGTGTTATAATATTTGATTGAATGTGGTATTATGAGATTAACTGCATGTTAACATAATGCACTGAATGCGAATGGATGTAAAGATTTACGGTAGAACAATTATATGTGATAAAATGCAATAATTTATGATGGAATAAATGTGAAGTTACGTGAGGAGAATAAATATGATAGGAATAAATATCCGTGTGTTGCAAGATTGATGAGTGTGATGTTATGTGATATGAGAAGGAGAAAGAAAATGGATGAATGAAGATGAGTATGAAAGAATATGAGTTATGAGTAGTGTAAATGAAAATGAATGGTGAATGAAATGGGTGGTTAACTACATACGAAAAACGTGGTGATTGCATTGTGTTATTATAAACAAAAATTTAGAAAGGGTGTTGTGAAGGTAATTAGGAAATGATGAATATTTGTGTTATGTGATTAAAAATGAAAAGTAAGTAGAGTTTACGTGAATTAAGATAGTGTTTTGTATTTGAGTATAAAGTGAAGGAGTTGTATATATATATATATTAATATGATGTGGTGTTTATGAAATTAATCATTAAGGATTTCGTGTATAATAATTCATGTGGATAACACAAACAATTGGGGTATGGAAAGGAGTACAAGAAATAAAGAAAGTGTGTATGTGTGATATAATATTATGTGAATGTAAAAATAAAGTTATATATGAGATTAGTGTGATGCATATAGTGAAGTGTGTGAAGTTATGGATATATATATAGATGGATGCAGATTTGCTGAGTACTTGATATAAAGCCGTATTTATAATGTTTTTATGTTCAGATTTCAGGTCGAATCTTACTATCTTGATATTGTAAGTTCAATTTATTTTCTTTATTCAGTTTAATTTATTTATTAGACTCCTAAACTTATACTCACTCCAGAAATGGCTAACCCCTTAGTGTTTCAGGGGTTAGGAGAGTTCCTGGACTACCCTAGACCCCCTACTGCTATAGGTCATCAGCAGTGCAGAGGTTAGGCGTAGATTTTGTTGAGTGGAGTCCTGTACTTTTAAAATTTTGTATAAGTTAGTATGATGAATAGTGAAATTTATGGTTTAAATTGTATTTTAGATGTGCAAGCATGTTGATGATGAAGATGAGTATAGTGTGGGATAGTACGTTATGTTTTTGACCCGTACCCATCTCGTGGTGGGGTATTGGGCCCTGTGGTGTGGTTTCCAAGGTCTTTTCTAAAAACTTTACTACGTTTTCAAAGAAATTTATGGTTTTTAATTGATACTTGATATTCTATTAAGAGTTTGGCCCCCAAAGCATGATATTTATATTGCCTGTGTGTTTTGCTCATTTTGGCCTGGGGAGGCCATGCAAATATTGCCTGTGCTGTGAGCTACGAAATTTAGAGCAGAATTCCGTAAGCTTTTTGTGTTTCAGGGCAGAAATTTCAAGGGAAACTCTGCCAAATTTTTATTTGAAATATAACTATCTTAGTTTATGTTTAAAGTGATATAGAAATTGAAAGAATTCAATTTGGAGTTATTGAATCGAGAGAAAAAAAAATGGGGCATTACACTTAAAGAAGCTGCAAGAACAGGAACTGTATGCCAAGTTATCAAAGTGTGACTTCTGGAAATCCGAAGTCACGTTCCTGGGTCATATCTTTTCTATGGAGGGAGTGGCCACTGATCCGCAAAAGATAGAGGCATTGAGGGATTGCCCAAGACTAACAACAATGAAGGAGATCATAAGCTTTTTGGGTTTAACTGGCTACTACCAGATGTTTATTCAGGGCTATGCTCAGATAGTCGTGCCACTCACAGGACTTATAAGGAACAATATAAGTTTTAAGTGGACGGAGCAGTGCGAAGCAAGTTTCCATGAGTTAAAGGAGAGGTTGATTACCGCTCCAATTCTGGCTTTGCCGAGAGCAGAGATTGATTATGAAGTCTACAATAAAATTACCCAACCCATGATCTGGAGTTGGCAGCAATTATATTTGCATTGAAGCAGTGGAGGCACTATGCGTACGGAGAGAAGGCCAATATGTACACTGATCACAAAAGTCTGAAATACATTCATCAACAGAGGGATCTAAACTTGAGGCAGAGGAGATGGTTGGAAGTGCTAGAGAATATCCGTCCTGAAATAAAGTATCATCCGGGCAAAGCAAATGTTGTTGCAAATGCGCTCAGTCGGAAGAGCAGCTTGTCCTGTTTGATTATGACTCAGGAGAAACTAGCAGAGGAGCTCGATCAAGATGGAATTGAAGTTGTGTTGCAAGGACTGGGAGCGTCTTTAGCACAGTTGGAGCTTCAACCTACACTGAGAGATCAGATTATCGAAGGTCAGAAGTCAGATCTAGAGATCCAGAAGATGAAAGAGCAAGTCGGTGCAGGCAAATTGGTAGAATTCCAAGTGAAGGACGAAGTGTTGTGGCTTGGAGAGAGGTTATGTGTACCTGATCAAGCAGAGCTAACGGAAAGCATTCTACAGGAGGTACACACCACTCTTTTATCAGTACATCCAGGGAGTACCAAGATGTACAAGGATATCAAGCAGCATTTCTGGTGGTCAGGGATGAAGAGGAATGTGGCAGAGTTTGTTGCAAGATGTGCAACTTGTCAACAAATCAAGACAGAGAATCAGAAGCCCGAAGGATAATTGCACCCATTACCCATTTCGGAGTGGAAATGGGATAACATCAGCAAGGACTTCATCATGGGGTTACCTAGAAGTCCTAAAGGGAATGATGCGATTTGGGTGATAGTGGATCGACTCACTAAATTTGCTCACTTTTTGGCAACGAAGGTTACTTGGTCTGGCAGAATTGTATGTCAGGGAGATCGTGAGATTGCATGGAGTTCTTGTATCAATTGTATCAATCGATATGCACGATTCACATCGCACTTTTGGAGAAGTCTTCAGGTAGCCTTGGGGACCAAGACTGACTTCAGTACTGCCTTTCATCCTCAAACTGATGGGCAGACTGAGAGAGTCAATCCGGTGTTGGAAGATATGTTGAGGTGTTGTGTGATAGACTTCGGAGGCACCTGGGAAAGAGGCACTTAGCTCTGGTCGAATTTGCTTACAACAATAGCTTTCATACTAGCATTGGTATTGTAATACCCCGTAATTTTGAAATAGTATAATATATAGTATATTGTATATAATATGTTGAAGTGGCTGTATGGTTAATATATGAGATGAGATTGGGGGGCCCCACGAGAGGTTAAAACAGCAGGTTAACGTGATTTGAATTGAGGGATGATGTCATCCATGTGGGACCCTGGGTTTGGTTTGATGAAGCAGCCGCTCTATACCGTCGTTGAGTTTGGTGACGTGGCACTAGGGCCCACGGGTCTTAGGTTCTCACGGGATTAGGGAAATAGGAGAGAGATTGTATAAATTAATCCCATATCGGGAGTATACAAAAATTAATTGAGTATAAATAAAATTGCCTATGATCAAGAGTCACCTAATTGGTTAACCACCTTTTGAGAGACAGCTTGTGGTGGGCAGTTGTACTATAAGTATTAATTTGTCTTCTAAAAATAATAAAAATTGTCTGAGTATTGGGGTGGGGTGTTACAGGTATGGCACCATATGAAGCTTTGTATGGAAGGAACTGTAGAACACCAATGTGCTGGTATGAAGTGGGGGGAAGGCAGATGTATGGGCCAAAAATAGTGCAACAGACTTCAGAGGAGATTGAGCTGATCAGGAAGAGGCTGGTTGACACCGAGAGCAGACAGAAGAGTTATGCTGATAACTGGAGAAGGGATCTGGAGTTCGAAGAAGGTGATTATGTTTTCCTGAAAGTATCTTTGACTAAGGGTGTGGTCCGATTTGGAAAAGGAGGAAAGTTAGCCCCAAGGTACATAAGACCCTACAAGATATTGAAGAAGATTGGGAAAACAACTTATCGATTGGAATTGCCAGAATAGCTAGCCCAAATACTCAATGTCTTTCACATGTCTATGTTACGAGGCTATATTTCGGATCTGAGTCATCACTTGCGAGAAGTGCCAGAGGGTCTGCAGATAGATCTGAGCTACAAGGAGCGTCCAGTGGAAATTATGGACCGATAGGAGAAAGTTTTGAGGAACAAAACTATACCCATGATCAAGGTCATGTGGAAGAATCAACTGGTTGAGGAAGCCACCTGGGAATCTGAGGAGAGGATGATGAGAGACCATGCCACGCCTCGCTTCCCAAAAAGAAGATACGGAATACGGATACGTGACTAAGTCCAGCAAATGGCTTTCACCATTCATAAGCTGTCACGATCTTTACAACAAGCACAAGTATAAACAAGGGAGATACAAGAGAAATAGTCAACCACACATGCATAACTGAATTTATATAGTCAACAGAATTTACTTGAAATAAAATTTAATAATCTCAAATAAACCAGATCTGAAAACAACTCATAAATTTTGGGTCTACTACCCAATACAAAATAATCCAAGTAGCAGATACATTTATTCAAAATAAGCAACGGGAAATAATAATAGCAAGAACTCCAGCAACTAGAAGGTCAGATCACCTATTCCATCTGGCAGCTGGTCACAAAAGTCTGCAATTTAACAAATTGCAGGAAAAGAAAAAAAAAGAAACAAAATGCCTATCAATGCAAGTTACGGGCCGCTTGTAGTGCAAGCAACAAGTACAGAAAAGATAAACAAGTATAGAGTAACAGTGGAAGCAAGTATAGCATGGATTAGATATGAAAGCAAAACAAGATGACTAACATAAATCAGGAAACAGAATTAAGTAATGTAATATGCTAACAGGGTACAAGTAACATGTGACAGGTAACAGGTATCAGACAAGTAAGTAAACATGTAACAGGTGTTAGGTAGCATGTATAGGTAATCATGTAATAGGTAAGCATGTAATAGGTAAGCAAGTAACAGATATTATGTCATGTCAAGTCTTATATTTATTTCTATCTAGGTAGCCCTTCATGCGTTCCAAAATTTTATCACATGGTTACTACATACATACAAGTTACGTTTAGGCCTAGTGGTAGGTTTCTATAGGGTCGTGTACTCAGGCGTCATGTAACAGATAACATGTAACAGACACGAATCACGTAATCGTAAACTCGTGGTATCATGTAATCAAGAACATGCATGAATCATGTAGTCATGAAATCATGACATCATATAATCATATAGTAAATAACATGCATGAATCATGTAATCACGAATCACGGCATCATATAGTAATAACAGACATGAATCATGTAGTCATGAAATCATGACATCATATAATCAGGTAGTAATAACATGCATGAATCATGTAATCATGAAATCATGGCATCAAGTAATGGAAACACGACCCCCTTCCGAGTACACTTATCTATATTGTCCACTACTATGGTCTTTCCCTTAACCCCGGCTTAGTTATTTGTTATTATTATCAAACAAATATATACGTGCACAAAACAGGGCAAGAATAACATGGTATGCCAAGTAACAGGTTCAGGTTAGAAGATAAACATGCACAGGTAACAGACAACTTATAACAGGCTAGGACAACGAAAATTCTAGTTCAGGACAGCAAGACAGTACTGCACCAAATCTGGGATTTCATTGCCACAAATATGCAAATCTGGATCCGTCAAAAAATATGAAAAATAGACACTCGTCCGAATCCAGCAAATATATATGTCATACGGTAATTCACAAAAACAAGTCTCAAAACAGCATGGTATCCAGAAAACATGTTCAGCCAGAAATCAGAAGTTTGTATTCATAAACAAAAAAATAGCATAAAAACTTACTGATTAAATCCAAAAAAAATCTGGGGTATTCCCTAGTTTGTCTAGTATTAGCAAATAAATTTTTATAATATTCCAACATGTATAGTATAGTCAAATAAATCCAGAAAGCAGCAAGATACAGCAAATTTGTAAATCTGAAACTCTTGACACAGCAGTACTAAAATAGCAATAGATTGCAAAATATAAATCGAAATCCAGATCCGTCGAAAGGGTGATAAAATAGATACAGAAGGCTACATTTCATATTCATAAAGTTTTTATCAACAGCAACTAGAATTAGGTTGAAATTAAGGTTCTTTACTGAACAACATAAAAATTCTGCAAGTATAGTAGTTGCTTGCAAGTATATAATAGTTTATAAAAGTCATCAAATAAATCCAAAAAAATTAGGGGTTAATTCCAGTCAAGTATAGTTATACTCAGCAAAATATTGGCTCAAAATATTATCTTTAACATCAGTATAAAAATAAATTACTCTCTAGAATTCACATAAAACCATCTACACCTCTGTAGTAAAATAACCATAACTTCCACCTCACAAATCGAAAGTGAGATCTGTCAGAAATTATGGAAAGTAGACAGAATTCTCTATAAATCATATTCACAAATAATTTCCATATACTGACCTTAACAGGGTCTAAAATACTGAACAAAAACGGGGTAACAGAAAAGACAGAAATATTCTTCATGCATAAAATCGACTATGTCATATGTAACACATCCACATCATAACAAAGTGTGAAATATGGTGTCCTAGTTGTCCAAGCAACATGATATAGGGTGTTTAACAGATCTATAACAGAATACTACCAGTAGCACGTCAAGCATGCAAGATTCATACAATAACTAATGGATTACAACCAACATACATATATGTAACAGGATTTAATTAGATCTAATTCTAAATTCATGTCGTGTGTGTAATAAGACAACTACGGTGGATCAATACATAGAGACAAGATATAACATGGGTTTTCATGAGAATTATCTCTAGAACCAAAAGCTACACTATAGGCGGCATTTAGTACTTGTATATGCAAACAGAAATTATACAAGTTACTTGCCTTATAGTCGATGACGGAAACGATGCAAAAGCGAGAATAACGGGAAAGGTTTCCCGGGCACGAACTCAACGAAAGACTCACGAATCACGACCACAACTTCGAGATCAACACACGCACATAAAATCAACACCCGTACACAAGAGAGGGCAGTGGAGGGGTGTGCACTGAAGAACGATGACGGCAGCGAAGTCGCTGCTTGCTGTTGCTGATGCTGTCTGCATTGGGAAACATAGCACTGAGGTGTTGTCGCTCAGGCTGTCGCTGCTGTGGCGCTGCAGGAGGGTTGCAGCATCGGAGGGGGTCTGGGTGGTGCACTGTGGTGGAGCGTCGGGATTAGGCGGGGAGCACAGGGGGAGCGACTAGCATCGAAGGTGCAGGGCTGGGCTGAGGGGTGAAGAGGGATCGGGATAGGGAGATGCACCGGGGGTTTGGAAGTCGGGATGAGGAGGTGTAGAGGTGATCGGAAAGAGCACGGGATGGGTCGGGAGTGGGTTTAGAAGGAAGATGAGAGATGGGTTTTGAAAGTAGTAGGCGGCTAGGGCTTAATGAATAGGGGGAGATGAACAGGATATATATATATATATATATATATATATATATATATATATATATATATATATATATATATGCAGTGGGGATAGATATTAGGGTTATAATATACTAGGTACCAGTTTCAATGGGTAGTTAACTGGTTTGGGGCTGTATATAGAGTAACGGGTAGGAGTTTAAATGGGTTAGGGGATTGTTATCGGGTTGTGGGTTAAGTGAATGGGTCCAGTAGGGTTTATTAAAGGGTTTATTTGGTATTAAAGGGTCTTGATATAATAGTGATCCAATAGAATTAGAATGGGGTTTAAGAATAATTTAATAGAATATAGGGTGATCCAAAATGAGATAGGAACAAAATCAATACATAAAATAGGACATGAACAACTAATGAGATTCAAAAAATAAAAGCTCGATCAATCAGAGACGAAACAATAGGCTGACAATTGAATCAAGAGGATCAAATAAAAAGACGAAAAATCAAATAAATGAATATATTGAAAAAGAAGATCCAATATACGGTTCAAAAAAAGTCAGAGAATACATGATGAATAAATACTCAGAAAAAGAAAAATACATCCAAAATACAGAAAAGGAAAAACAGGGGTTATAGACCATCCTGAGCTTTTTTACTAAAACTTGTAAGCTTTCCTTTTCTTTTGTTTTCTCACTCTTTAAGCGTAGTTCCGAGGACAGAACTATTCTAAGAAGGGAGTGATGTAACATCCCAGAAGAAAAAAAAATTATATTTTTTTCACATGCGATTGCTCATAAAATTTTATGTATTTTAGTCCTTAAAAATTTCCAAAGTGATGTACATTTTTATTCTTATTTTTTTTGTCACAATTGTATTATTTATTTTTTTGAATTAAAACTCATAGGCCTAAAGTCTATTTTAAAGCCCACTAAAAAAAATAATTTAAAAAAAGAAAAGCCCGTGATTTTATTCTACATTTTAAATGTACACTTTAAATCCTACACACTTGTCATGTAAAAAACACCTACAAATAGATTAATAACAAATAATTAAAAGAGTGAGAATTGTGTGCACGTTGGGTGCACGTGCTTGTGAGTGCACCCAAGAGGCTTGGCCGGCTGATTTAAGAAGAGGATAGTGGATTTTGAAGTGGGTTGTGTGAGTGGGTAATTGTGTGGGTAGTGGGAGTCTTTTCCTTCACCCATAACCCTATAATTACCCCTCCTATTGTATGGGCATTTCACAAAAGATCAAAAGAAACAAAAGAAAGAAAGAAAGATAGGGTTTCAGTTTTGTACAAGGAAGGAAGGCTTGCGGTTTTGCTTGCTTAAGGAGGAGGAGGCTAGCTTTGGTTAGAGCTTTGGAACAATCTTTCTTGGAGTTTTCTTTCATTTTGCATCAATAAGGTGGGTGTTTCTTTTGCCTTCTAAAGTATTGTAGTATGCATGTGTAAAATAAATTGATGTTTGAAATTGATATTTTATATGAGTTTTAGTTGATTTTTGTGATGCATGTAATGTTGCTACTTAGAACGTTTGTTAGAAATGAAACATGAAAATTATTGCATGCTAAATGAAAACTTCATCATGATATAATTAGGTTGTTAGAATTTGTTTGAGCGGGCCCGGGGCGTTACATCGAGAGTTTTAAAACTCTCATGATGATCCATCAATCCTAAGACGTGTTCCTCTGCAGAACGTTCCCAACACTTGAGAGGGTCAGCATGGGAATGATACTCCCGCTTCTCTCTAGGTTCTATCTTATCCTTTGATCAACTCGAGGAGATTTTCCTCATACACTTCCCCACCAGTCGCAAGGTCGAGAAATTGAGTGTCTCTCTTTTTTGAGTTAAAACAAAAGGGAGGAGAGCTGCTCAAGGATTTTGTTAGGTGCTTCACGGTAGAGACTCGATCCATCCCCACCCTCGATTCGGCGATGGCAGTCGATGCTTTTCAGCACAATGTCACCCATGAAGCCCTCAAAACATCCATCGCAAAGAAGCCTCCTAGGGACTTCTGTGAACTCCTGCTAAAGAGTGAGAAGTACATCCAAGCTAAAGAGGTCATCCATCCAAAACACCAAGGGGAGTCTTCGTCCGGGAACAAACGGAAAAGCACTAATGATGAGGGACTCAAGAAGTCCCAGAAAGATAGTTCTGGTCAATGTTGCCCTCCTCCTACTCATCGCTTCAAAAAATTCACTTCCCTCAATACAAGCATATCAGTAGTTCTTATTCAAATAGAAGGAGAGGGACTATTGTGCCCTCCTCCTAAGGTGAACACGTCCGGCAAGAAAAGGGACATGAATCAATGGTGTTGTTTCAAAGAGATCATGACCACAATACCAATGATTGTCGAACCCTCAAAAAGGAGATCAAAGCTCTGATCCAGTAGGGCTACCTCTTCAAGTACATCAAGAAGGATAAGTCTGAGCCTCCTCAAACTCAGGGGGCTAGCAAGCATGTTAAGAAAGAACCCGAGTCCCAAGACTCAGATCACATGGCTTCCACTCCATCCACGGGGGACCAATGAAAGCGGAATCAAACTCCTCCAGGAAAGCGTTCGTCCGAAAAGTAAACTCAGTGCATAACATTACCTCTACTAAGGGCTTGGGGATTCTAGTAATCTTCTCTGACCAAGATCTAGAAGGTGTCTGAATGTCTCATTGCAATACACTAGTAATTGCTATTTGCATGACAAATCACGAAGTGCACCACATCCTGGTGGATCACGGAAGCTCAGTAAACATCCTCCTCTTCGAAGCCTCAGAAGGCCTCAAGCTTTCCAGGGATCGTATCAAGCCCACCGGATACACCCTCCATGGGTTCTCTGGAGTCCCAATCCAAATCGAATGAATAGTCACCCTCTATGTGACTAAGGAAAAGCCCCAGCTACCCAAACTGAGTCCATGAACTTCAACGTTGTCAATGTGAAAGCCGCTTACAACGCAAACCTTGGCCGTCTAGCCCTAGCAGCTCTTCACACCATAGTGTAACCTCTCGTAGTAAATTTTTAAAATAAAAATACATTTTTTTCATTTTTGCACGTAAAACGCACGTGCAATTTTATTTCATTCTTTCTAAAAAAATTATTAAATTATGCATAAGTTTCTTTTATTCTCTTTTGTCTCATTTATTTTTTTCTTTTCTTTAAATTAGAAGCCCATAGGCCTAAAAGACTAATTTAGATCCATTAGAAATAAAATAAATAAATAATAATAAGAGCTCAAAGAGAAGCCCACTAATAAAACCTACATTTAGTTTGTACACTTTTTACACTTGTCTTATAACAAACTAGTAGCTACAAATAAATTAACAAAATATAAAATAAAGGAGAAGAGTGTGCATGTGCACTACACGTGCACGTGCTTAGCCCCAAGCAAAGAAGTGGTCGGCCATTGGAGTAATGGGAGAGTGGGGAGTGGGGTGAGTTCATGGGTAGTTACTTGGGTAGTGGGGTTAATTCTAGCCACACAAATTCTCCATATAAACCCCCCTCTCCCCTATTGTATGTTATTTGAACATAAACTAAAGA
This sequence comes from Hemerocallis citrina, assembly GCA_017893485.1. Classification (NCBI taxonomy): domain Eukaryota; kingdom Viridiplantae; phylum Streptophyta; class Magnoliopsida; order Asparagales; family Asphodelaceae; genus Hemerocallis; species Hemerocallis citrina. The sequence continues at coordinate 150,074,233 of CM030363.1, read as the reverse complement.
AATTAAAAGAGAGAAAAGAAAGAGAGCTAGAGAGATTTCGGTCTTGCATTCTTTGAAGGCTCGGAGCTTACTTTTGTTAGGAGGAGAAATGCTAGGCCATTGGAGTAGAGGTAGAAGCTTTCCTTTAGGAGATTTTTAATTTGTGCAACAAATAAAGGTGAGTGTCTTACTTGTTTTCTAATTAGTTTAAATATCATGTTAGGGGTTATGTAGTAAATTTTAGTCTAGTTTTAATGATTTTTGCTAATGAAATTTTGATACATGTTGAAATAATAAAATTTGTTGTTCATGGAAAATTATGAGATGCATTGTGTGTTAAATTAAAATATATGATTTGAATGATAGATTAGAATGAGGAAAGGGATAATTAAATGTATGTATAAAAGTGCTAGGTACAATTGTAAAAAAGTGAGTTTTCTTTTGTTGCATGAATGTCGCCTTGTACAAAATTAGGCATAATATGTATACAGAATATGATAAATAGTAAAGAGAAATTCGGAACAAATTGGGGGAATAAATGAGTATGTTTGAATAATTAAAAATCACTATAGAATGTAAGTTACACAAAATTTTGCATAGTTGCATTAGTATTTTTTTTGTAAATATCTTATACGAGGAAAATGACTATTTTGAAAAAAAGAGAGCTAATTCTCATTAAAGAGAATAAAATCAGTAAAGTTATTAATTTTGGGTCGTACATAAATCCAAATTTATATTGTTATTTTTGAAGAAAAGGAATAGTTGTTCTAAATCAAATTTCATGTTTACACACTTTAGAAAATGAATATGTGTAAAAATGGGTATAAACACCCTTAAATATAATTAAATCCAGTAAGAGAGGAATTCTGGAGCTTACAAATATTTTTTCTTACAATATAAATTTTGAGAAGAAAATGGAAAGTCGAAATAATTGAAAGTGTGAAAAATGAGAATTTTCGAAGAGTAATTAATTAAGAATTATAACCCTCTTTTATATCAGTTGAGCACTTGGCTCAAGTGGCTAGCAGGCGTGCATTGCGCCTATGGCTGCCACGTGGTGCCGTTTTTGTTAGGGGGTCTCGGGTTCGAGCCTCACTGAGCCTTTTTTGTGTGTTTTTGATGTTCCTTTATTTTTTTTGGAGTTTTAAAATCCAGAAAATTATATTAAAAAAATTAAAAAAATATTATGAGGACAATACTTATATTCTCACTATTTTTCAATATATTTTTGAGATTTAAGAGTTATATTTTTGTGATAACTGAGATCAATGATTAAGAGGAAAGTATAAAAATTAAGATAACAAAGTTAAATTGGGAGAAAGGTAATGAGTTTCTAAGGATGAACCTCAAAGAGTTGATGTTTAATTTAAAATTTTGGATTTTGAAAGTTAGATGAATGTGAATGAAAAGAGCATTGTGGAAATGAGTAAATTAAGTTTGTTCTTCATGAATGATAAGTACAAGAATAAAGAATGAAAGGATTGATTAAGATGTGAATAGAGTGATTTTAATACATGGATATCGAAGGGTGTGAGTACCCATGATTATGGAATATGAAAAGATGAGATTCTAGAGGTTTAGTGAGACCCAAGTACCGACAAGTGTTGAAAAGAATTAATTCATTTGAGATTTGGCTATATGGGCTATCTCGGTATTTTTTTAAGTTCGGTAAAGGGGAAGCTAATTCTAGATAGTGTAATTTATTCATATTTTAAAATTAAGGATTAAGCACTAAGTAAAGATGTAGTAAACTTGGGCAAACGTAAGTGGGTTACCTCTATATAGTCTGACGATGGACTCCGGAACTATAGACCCAATTTGACGTGGACTCCGGGATTGTGGCTGCTTGCGATGGAGGCGAGCCTTAATTAAATTATGCACTATAATTGGTTTGATGGTGGACTTCAGGATCATGAATAGTCAGACGGTTTGTAGGCCGTGCTCCAGTGTATATGCATATATCGGGGCTAGAGGGACGCTTGCGGGAAGTTTGCATGACGAGGATTTCCGTATAAGCTTGATGGTGGACTCCAGGGCTGGAATCCGTACTCGTGGGACGTCTAAAACTTGTTTTATTACCGGGTAGTTTTTCATGGCAAGGGATTCAACCCTTTAATGTGGCGTAAGTAGGTGCTTTCCCTCGGACCTATGTAGTAGGGGATGCATAGAATCCGAACAAGTATGCATTAGTGTCATTTTAGCGTAAACATCAGTGTTAGGCATTAAGGCATTGCATATACCGACATGTTTAGGATAGTCACCTTTCACTCTTTGTTTTACATTCAAGATTGTGGTTGTTAAAATAATTGAATCACTATATTATGGCATAGCGAGGATGGCCGCGTATAGTATTGCGTCAGTTGTATGTAACTGACGTGCCCACAGTATTCAATGCAGGCATTGGTTTTGCAAGGATACATAAAGATGATTGATGCTAAAGATTACTTCCTGTTAAAAGTTGTTGATGTTTAATTGTTCATCTATATCATGTTGTAATTCATTTATTTTTTCGCTGCGTTGTTGTAAAAGAACTTGATGTAATAAAGTTTCAAAATTCTTTGTAAAATTGTATGAAATGGAGTGAAAATCCTGTTGAGCTACGAATTACCGTATTTTGGTATTCGGGGCATTACACGTAGGCTCAGCCTTCCATATAAAGATGAGGTTATCGACGTCAATAGGAGTATAGGAAGTTAAGGGAAGCCCAAAAGAAGCTTGCGCATGTTACACAGCCACAAATGCGGGCTCAGTCTATCCCCTTGAATTCACGAGAACTCCTTCAGGAGAGGAGCCTTTACTCCGTGCTCATGGATGAACTAGAAGAAATCCTCTTCTCCAAATAAGATCAGATCAAGTATTTTCACGTAAACCAGGCTCTCTTCCATCGGGCCAAAGAACAACTTGTCAATTGTATTAGGAAGAACCGAGACTTGTTTTCTTGGACCGCTGCCGACATGCCTAGTATCTCAGAAAACGTGATCATGCACCACCTTAGTGTTAATCTAAATGCCATGAAGGTCCAATAGAAGTGATGCAAGTTTGCCTCCGACAAGCAACAAGCGGTCAAGGAAGATGTCAACAACTTCTAGCCACCCACTTCATCTATGAAGTTAGCTCCTTTTGGTGGTTGGCCAATATCACCATGGTAAAGAAAGCAAACGACAAGTGGAGAACCTATATCGGTTTCACTGACCTGAACAAAGCATGCTCAAAGGACCGCTTCCCACTCCCCAGCATAGATTCCTTGATCGTTGCAACATCCATGCATGATCTCCTTAGTTTCATGAATGCCTTATCGAGATACAATCAGATATGGATGTTCCCCCTGATATCCCGAAGACATCCTTCATCACTGACCACGACCTCTACTGCTATCAAGTCATGCCCTTCCAGCTAAAGAAATGGTGGAGCCACTTGCCAATGCCTAGTGAACAAGGCCTTCAAGGAAAAAATTGGTCGAAGAATAGAAGTCTATGTAGATGATATGCTTATAAAGATCCTTAAGAAGAGTGGCCATGTAACCAATCTCCTAAAAGCCTTTGATGTTCTCCGGAAACATAACATGAGACTCAACCCTTCGAAGTGTGCCTTTGGGGTTTCATTGGGCAAATTCTTGGGATTCATGGTGAGCCAAAGAGGGATTGAAGCCATCCCGGAAAAAAGTTAGGCCATTCTTAACATGTCTCCCCCATTCAGCATCAAAGAAGTCCTGAAGATTACGGGGCACCTCGCCGCCATCGGGCATTTTCTCTCCAAGTCTTGAGAGAAGTGTCTTCCTCTCTCCAAGGCTCTCCATGGATCAAAGGGCTTCGAGTGGGGGCAAGCACAACAAGAAGCTTTCGAACAACTTAAGACATACCTTACCAATCCTCCACTCCATAGCAGGCCGGGCCAGGAAAGGTGCTCTTGTAACCTCTTTTTCCGTTAATTTGTATTTCAAGTTTTTTACCGTATTTTAAATTAAACTATTCTCTTTTAATTTAATATGATATTCAAACTATTTTGTGAAGCCCAATATTTGATTACTCAACTATTTTAATATGTGAAATATTTTGGAACCCAATTTTTATTATAAGCACAGTAAATTTAAATTAAACCCAATGGTCTAATTATTATTTTGAGCCCAATTCTATATTTAAATAATTAAATTTGTTTTGAGCCCATGGACCAAGCCCATCCTCTATTGGGTCTTGAACCACTAGCCCAAACCCAAACTTTCTTGTTGACCAGATCAACAATTTTTCCTAAAACTCCCCTAATCTCTCCTACCTCCTGTAATCCCTAAATTTAATCTCTCCCCATTAACCTAGCAGTTATAACAATCTTAATTGCCTCTAATTCTTCTCCACTCAATCAGCTATTTGACCCCGTAACCCCCTTCCTAAAATCTCTCCCATCCTTATTATTATATTCCTTTTATTATATTTTAATATATATCTCTCTCTCTCCTTCTGTTCAAAAAACAAACAAACAAAACAACCAAACAGCCGCCTACCCTTCTCATCTTCATCCCGCTCTCTCCCCCTCAAACCCATTCCCGATCTCCTCTTCCTTCTCCTCCTGGCACCTCCCCTCACGTCAACAACCACGTAGACACCCCTGGTCGCCACCTTGTGCTCCCCCTGGTCGACGTGCCGCCCAGCGGCATCGCCACCTTCGCAACTCCGCGACGACAGCCCGATGCCCCTCGACAGTCAAAGAAGCAGCCGATGCCAGCCCCGGCGACCGCACTGCACCACCACAGTGCACCCCGACGCCCTCTCCCCGTCGCGCGCCAGCGTTCCCTCGCGACATCCTGGTCGTGCTGCATGGGACTGCAGTGCCTCTCCTTCGCTGTGTGGCCAGCAGCAACAATCGCCGCGGCAGCCCTGTAGTCCCCTATGCGCGCCCCGCAGCCCTCGCCATCACTGCCGGCGCGCCTCGTCGTCAACCTCGTGCAGCCTGGCAGCCAGCACTCGCCGGCGCTACTCCCTCTCTCGTTCTCTGTTTCAGTAAAGAAGGAAGAAGAAAAAGGAATAAGAAGCAGGAGGGAAGAAGGAGAGTGGGAGATTGAATCTCAGCCGTCGATTTGATCAAGATCTGATTTTGATCAGATCTGATCTTTTCAGCCAGATCAGATCTCGGCCGTCCACCCGATCGTGATCCTCAGCCCAGATCTAAGTAGATCCAGCCGCCCGATCGTCCTGATCTTGATCTTCCATCAATATCCGCTCCGGATCCAACCTTGTGTGGGTGTTTGTACGTGTCCCGTACGTGCACGTGTCCGTGCTAGTGCCTCATCTCTCGGGATTTGCATCCCGTATTGGTTCGTGTTCGGATTCTTCGTCAAAAAGGCAAGTTATTTCTTATCGAATATTTATTGTATCATATTCGATGTTTTTATTGAATTCCGCAAGTGGATCCTATTGAATATCGTAAAATGTTATTGTATCTATCGTTGAGATGCCACGGATTTACAAGAGCGGATCCAAGTGGTAATCTCGACTTCGTACCTTCTTTTTGCCTCTAATGTATATGAATTTTACATACACCCATGTAGCTATAGTTATTGAATATAAGAGTAGGAAATCATTATCACATTTCATACCATGACATTAAAAATAACTATTGTAGATTGTATATTAGGGTTGATTGTTTATGTGATTGCTATTGATAAATTAGTTGAATTGTAATTAGTAGAATTATGGATATCATCGACCTTAATACCATGTTCACATAGGATTGGTTCGCTGTTATTATGATTATTAAACTCCAATTTATCATTCTTAACTTTTAACCGTTTTATTCGAAATGGACATGTTGACCATTCTGAAAATTACACCAACCTGAATCTTATTGTGCTGTTTCGACCTAAATAACTTCATTAAAATTAGAAAATTCCTGAAAATGAAACATAGACCTAAGTGTCTAGATGTCAATAGCCTCCGGAATTTTTGAATTCCGATTTATATCGCCCGAGTTATGACCCATTTGCTACAGCTGCGCTGTAAATTCAGATTCATGTACATACCATGTTAGGCTAATAAATTAAGTGGACTAATGATCAAATATGGCCAAGATAAATTCCAGATTTGTAGATAACATGCTTAGGGTGTTAAAAACTATTTTTACTGATTTTTGTAATGATTATTTACTGCCTTTATAACTGAAATTAGACAACATTGACACCCAGCCAGAAACTAAAATCTATAAAGATTATTGAATTTCACCTAGCTATTGTTGTCGAAATATAGACTTTAAGTATGCGTTGGAACCGGGCAGAAGTATAGTTTCTAGACCACCTGACGGATCAACAATTGCTGTCCTGTAGCAACGGGAATTCAGATTTTGGTACAGCAACCTACTGCTGTCCAGAATTGGGTTCCTATGTTTAATAATATATAATTATACCAATAATGTTACTTTTAGTGTATTTAATCGTATATAGTATATTGCATGATCTTAGAGTTGTTTTGTCACCCTTTACTAGCATCCCTTATAAATCGCATTATTGTATGATAATCGAATAAAGAAAGAAAAGCAAGCCGGGGTTAAGGGTTGATTAGGGTAGTTGATGACATAGTGAGTGTACTCGGAAGAGGGGCCCGTGTTTCCCTAATTATCGGTATATCGGTTATTGGTTATTGGTTATATCGGTCATCGGTTAATTGCAGATTACTGACTTCAGTATCTCGATTGATTCGGTCATCGGTCATTATTGAATATTGTTTCCGAGTACATGAACTATAGAATCTACCACCTTAGTCTAAATAAAATTGATTGTATGCATCGAATCTGTCGTACGACACACATGGGACACAGTAGTACGTGCATTAGCTAGGATTTAAAAATGAATAATAGACCTAAGGCTCTCATCACATTATCATTGCATATTGTTATCTTATTGAACAGTGTTATCATTATTATTGCCATTATTGATATTGTTTATCGTTATCGTGGTAAATCATAATTATTGCATATTATATTATTATCTCTTTTACACTGTTCAACACTATTGATTTCATCGTTTATTGAATTCATTGCTATACCACCATTGTTATTGTTTCTCTGCTTCTCCACTTGCATGTCCACGACTTGCTCTAAGGACTTTCTTTTTCCTCTCTTTAGATGAGCAACTTACAGGTATCCAAGGAGATTTACTGACGGAATTGGCGAGCAGACATTTCAGGTTTCGCTTGGAGCAAGGACTTGTTTAAATAATTGTTTTCCTTAAGTTATTTATTCCCTCTGCTGTATAAGACTTGTAACGGGCTGATGTTCCCGAATTTTATATTTTATTCCAGACATTGAAAATATTTTGGATATTATTAATATTTAAATTGTTTTCTGTTGCTTAATAAATTATTTATGCATGCTTGGTTATATATATATCTCTCTCGTTATATTCTTGTTGTGATGCTGAGTCGATCCTACAGCTTATGGATGATGATAAAATCATTCGCTGGACTTCGTCACGTGCTCGTATTCCATGTTTTTGGAAAGCGGGGCATGACAGCTCTACTATTATTTGGCCACTTCAGACCAGACCCTCAGTGTCCTCTTGGTGAAGGAAGAAGATAGAGTCCAGAAGCTGATCTATTATGTGAGTAAAGCACTACACTATGTCGAGCTTCGTTACTCTCTGATAGAAAAGATGGCATACGCTTTAGTCATGGCTGGCCGCAAGCTCTGGCACTCCCTCATGGTCCTTATCAATCAACCTCTTAGGTTAGTACTTCACAAGCCAAAGAACTCTGGGTGACTCATGAAGTGGTCCATCGAGTTGAGCCAGCACGACGTCAACTACTGGTCGAGGACAACTATCAAGGCCCAAGTCCTTAGCCGAATTCATAGTTGAAAGCACTATCCCCAATCTCCCATAGAAGACGAGGACCCTCCAACCTGGAGCATAAACGTGGATGGTTCCTTTTGCATCGAAGGGAGTGGGGCCGATGTCATCTTACTAGGTCCAGATGAGTTTGTTCTCCAGTATTCACTATGTCTCAACTCCCGGGCCTCTAATGATGAGGTTGAATATAAGGCGCTGATCACCGACCTCTTCTTATCCTGAAAGGCAGGGGATTAAAAGGTCAAAGTGTTAAGTGGCTCCCTGCTGGTAGTGAACAAAATCCAAAGAGACTATGTGGCCAGAGACGACTGCATGGTTAACTACTTATATTGTGTGAAGAAACTCCTAGCTACGTTCAAAGAAGCAGAAGTCACTCACATCCCCCGTGAAGAAAACGGGTAAGCAACTGCTCTTTCTAAACTAGCTTTCTCTTCCTTCAAATAACTCGACCACATAGTGCTCATCAAAGTCCTACTCAATCCAAGCATCGAAGAGAAAGCATTAGATCTCATGTGCATCACTCCTCATATACCGGTATATTGTTGGATGAAAGCCTTTGTCGTCTTCCTCGATGAAGGAATACTCCCGGCGGATCCTCAAGAAGCAAGAAAGATCATGGTAAGATCAGAATGATACAAACTTGTCGAAGGAGTCATGTATAAGCTCTCCTACACTCTCATAGATGGTAGGCCTTACCAACGATGTCTTTCCTCCATGGAGGCTAATTATGCACTCAGAGAAGTGGACGAAGGAATCAATGGTAGTCATAAGGGCACGAGGTCCCTTGCGTAGAAGAATCTTAATCACGGGTACTATAGGCCTTCACTCCTCAACGACACCCTGGAACACGTCCCTCGATGCTCCTATTGTTAGAAGTTCTAGCTCCATGCCGAGTCTGATCCCCTTCGCCATGTGAGGAATGGACTTGCTCGAATCGTTTCCTCCTGCAAATGGACAAAGGAACTTCCTAGTGGTAGCTATCGATTACTTTATAAAGTGGATCAAAGTGGAACCGCAAACCTCCATCACCGAGTAGAAGATTCAGCATTTCTTTTAGAAGAACATTGTTTGCAGGTTCGAGATCCCTCGAATCCTTATCACCGACAACGAAACTCAATTTGCTGCTAAGGGATTATGCAAATTCTGCGCTGATTCTCTTCCATCTCATATCTCCAGACCAACGACCAAGCTGAGAATGCCAATTAACAGATCCTTGGTGGCCTCAAGAAGAGGCTCGACGATACTCTCAAAGGGTTATGAGTAGTCGAGTAGAAGAACTCCCTAGTATGCTCTGGTCCCATAGGACCACAGAATGAACTCCAACAAGAGAATCCCCATTCAATCTCACATTCGGCTTCGAGGCACTAATCCCTCTAGAGACCAGACTACCTACTGCTTCCCCTTTCCTTCTCCCTTTTAATGAAGAACAAAACTCAAACGACGTTCGAGACAACCTTGATGTCATTGAAGAAGTTTGTGAGAAGTTTGCCCTTTGAAGATACATCTATCAGAAGAGGGTAGAGAAGTTCTACAACAATAAGGTCCGCCTCGCAAACCTTAAGAAGAGGGACATGGTCCTCCAAAAACTTAAGATCTATGACCCACGCAAGAAGGTGAAGCTCGTCCCAAACTGGGAAGGACCATACAAGGTCTCCAAAGTCGTCTTCTCGGGAGCTTACCGGCTTGAAGACCTGGAGGGGGAAGAAGATATATAGGACCTAGAACATCGAGCCTCTGATGAAGTTCCACGAGGATGCTTAACACCATCCACTAGTAGTAGATTTTCAATTCACAATAAGGCCTGACATCTATAATGGCCAGAGTGTAATATAGGCTAGCCACCATCAAGGCAACCACTTACTTTTAATTTTCAATAATACTCAGCATTTTATTTCAACAATTCTTGTACTACTCTCTAGACGTGAACAATGAGAAAAGTACTCAGCTCATTCCACGAGCCACACCAACGACTCACTGAGTCTCAAATAACAGGTTTGGAGTCCAAGTCTCCCCCAGATTTGCTCCCACAACTCGTTATTTTAAAATAACAACTTTGGAGTCCAGCATGTGGCTAGACGTCGCTTTAGCAACTTGCAAACAAATAGGCATGGAACATGGCTCGCCATTCGGAATTGCTCCTGCAACTCATCAATCCTTTAATAACAAGTTTGAAGTCTAACACGTGACTCGATGCAACTTTAGCAACTTGCAAACAAGCAAGGGCAGAGCAGGGCTTGCCAATTGAAATTGCTATCGTAACTCATTAAAACCCTTTAATAATAGGTTTGGAGTCCAACATGTGACTCGAAGTCGCTTCAACTGTTTGCAAGCAAGCAAGTGCAGAGCAGGTTTGCTCGTTAGCTTTTAAAAAAACTAGTTTACAGTAATCATGTCTCTGAATTGCGCCCACAACTTGCGAACACGCGAGTTTGGAGCTCGAAGCGACCATTTGAACTACTAATGAAACTCGTTAATGTATCGACATGCAAGCTCGGAGCTATGTCCTTCCTTAAAACCGCTCCCACGACTCGCTAATGCAAATACCAAAGACCTAGCTCCATTGAAGAGAATATTCAAGAGTTCTAACCAAACACATCTGAAATATCTTGCACACAAAAGAAGAGACACAAGTGTCTGATACCAAAAAAAAATTCATCTTCATCAAGAGAAAATGTGGTAGCCAGTCTGCAAAATAAAAAGAAAGAAGATAAAAACATGAAGGGTAAATCAAAGATCCACTTCGGTCGACAGAACCTCTCCTACACCTTTCTTCGAACCCTCCACCTCATCACCTGCTTGCTCATCCAGGGTGTCCTCCCCCCATGTCGCTATTACCGCTCTCTACGACAAGATCGGACCCCAAGCTTGAGAAGGACATTGTACCCCTTCCCGAAGAAGCCAGAAACACACTCAGCCACATCGGTTATAGCCTTCGCATAGGCCTTGTCTATCACACCTTGGATCTTGCTCTTCGCCTTGGCCTCCACCTCGGCCACGACATCACTCGTCTCCCCCTTTGCTTGCTCCATCTCGAACTCATGGGAGGTATTTCTCTTCCTGGCTTCCTTAAGCTCCTAGAAAAGCGCTTCTGAGCTACTTAAATCTCCTTAGCGACTTTCTTCTTCTCCATCTTGGCATGAGAGGCCAAATCCTTAGAGTTTTTTCCTTGGCCTCATATTGGTCAATCAAATCAGATTGGTGAAGTGGCAAGTGATCTAAAAAGAAAATTTTCAAAGTTTAGAACCAAGTATGAAAGGGTATAATGCTACATTATGATATACAATATTTATCGACATAGCAGCCTAGGCCATCAAAGTCCATCCCTTCTTTTCCTATGAGAATAACACAAAAGGAGATGTTACAATGTGAAGAAACATAAGAAGTTAAGCAAATTTGCAAAAAAAACTAGAGATAAAAACTTGGATGTAATATAAAAAGAAAAAATCGTACTAGGGTCCATCGGGCTCATCCCCTCCTCGAAGAGAATCTCCTCGGTCATGTCCCTCCAGTTCAACGCTTTCTGTTTGAGAAGAGCATTGCTCCATCGCCTCTCCCCTTCGGTCACATTTGACTTAGCCTTCACTTTCGCGGTCACATTCTCCCTCCATTTCATAGGAATCCTTTACGGTTCCATGCTGCAGATGATAAAGAATTTGTTCTTCTAGTCTTTAATTAAGTCAAGATTCTCGATCACTCCCCTCCGCTCCTCCATCTTACTCGGCTGAATAACTCTGAAGTGCCTCCTCTAGATAGTCAAACTTGGTTCGATGCCGAGACCTCGACATTGCAAGATAAAATTAATCGCATGTCTCCACCCATTCGACATAAGTTGCACCAGGCACAACTGATACCAATTCAGAATCTCTCTCAAGAAGGGATGGAGGTAGATGCAACCGAATGTAAAAAGCATCAAAAGAGAAGAAACATAACCCGAAAGGCATCCCGTAGCAGGCTGTGACTCCAAGGCTGAGAAGGAATAACTCATACTCAGGAGGAATCCCAAAGATGACTAATCTTCATCAGATCTTCTTTTGTCAGGATAGTCTTGGTAAAATCAGCCTCGGTGGTGTGAACGTAATCAGGCTCCTTGTGTCGCATACCATGCTACATAAAATCCCATAAGTCTTCGGGATACTATGAATAAGCTTAGGGACACAAAGGGGATGAGGCTGATCAAACAAATTTCTTGAAGACTCCCACTTCGATTCAATTATCGCCTCGACAATAATTGAACTCCCTGCTATTCCTTTTCCTTTATGCTCTCTAGTAGGGCACCCAGAAACCACCTTTTATTCAGAATGACCCGAGGAGGAGGAGGAATCACCTGACGAAACTCTAGACCTAATTTATGAAATTATAATAAGTTACCTCAATCGACAATTGCAAACTTTGGTGAAGCAAAGTCCAGAAAAGTCTCCGGAGACAAACCTTGGAGAGAGAACCCCCCTAGAGAGAGAAATTTAAGGAAAGGAATGGGAGTGAAGGGATAAGGAAGAGATCAAGGAAACTTATAGAAGGATGAGTGTAATGGTCAGAAACCGCTTGGACACGTGATAATATCCACGTTTTCTGATCTTAAGTGTTGACACGCAGCAACCATCCACGCGATGGGGATGTGTAAACTACAGGGGACATGTAGCAACCAGCTCAACATCTAGCTCAGATGATATGTCCCTGAGCAAAAAAGTAGCTTGAAATTTTTGTCATCTGAGCTACGCATTAATTTCGTCAAAAGTTGACCGTTCGCTCGTCTCAAATCGCATGCAAAAGAGACATGGCCGTTCGATCTGCTTGAAAAGGTGTGCAAACCAGCTCGGCCACAAAAGGACAAGCCAGATGATGTTAGCAAACTTGCTCTGAGATGCCCCTGAGCTAGTGAGTAACTCAGAATTTTCTTCAACCGAGCTACTGGCCCGTTTTGGAGATTGTGGGCCACCCAATCTCCCAGGATTTCGTGCCTACCAGATCTAGGCACCAAATCGCTCCAAATTTCGCACCATGTATTAATTTTTTATTAAAATTTCCATTTTAAATTGTAAATTCTGGCAAATTAATTAATTATTTTGAAAATTAATTAACTTTGTTGAAAATTAATTAAAAACTAAAATATTATTATAATTTCGAAAATTTGTTCACCAAATTCTGAAAATTATTTATGAATTTAGAAAATCCATGAATTAATTATAAATTCTGAAAAATTGATTGAAAATTCTAGAAAATAATTAAAAATTGAGAAAATAACTAAAATTTCAAAAAGTTCGAAAAAATATTGGAAATTCTACAAAATTGTTGCTACTCCGAGCTGCTCCAAACAAGGTTCCTAGAATCTTTAATCGTGCCTTATAGTCAAACTAGCTCTCCAAAACATCCAGGACAGCGAGACTACTCCTCGAAGGTTGAGAAATCTACCATTCAGGAGTGGAGGGTTTGCCATATTGGTAAAAATCGCAACGAATCAGGGCCTTATGATTTAGGCACGCATCTTCAAGCTTCTAAGGGACATAACGATAATTTCAATAACTACATGCCCGCAAAAAGGAATTTAGGCTAATTTCAGGCCCATCAACTCAACCAGACCTACAAGATTGGATTGTCATATAGCCCAACAAGAGGAGTCTCAGCAAATTAAAAGATATTCACTAAATCCTTTATCTTTAATAGAGTTATCAACTAACTCTATCCCATAACCATGGAAATCTGGAGTTTAATCTTAAAAGATGCTGATTTAAGTCTATCTTTAGCAACTAACTCAAGGACTATAAATACCCACCATCATGTTCACATAATCAATATACTGCCACCAAAACTCATATCTTTTTTTGAGTTACTGACTTGAGAGTCAGAAGGTTTTTTACCGGGGTTAGCCTCAATGTTTAGACTATGTGCAGGTTCGCTGGCGATATTTTAGCAGTCCAATCCATATTCAGATATTGTCAACAGTTCATGTTCAGATCAAGGAGACTACAATGATCACAATTTAGATACAATCGACGGTCTAAATTGTAAGTTTTCTTCTAAAAATATTTCATCATGTGACCACACCATATAAAAACAGCAACACTGCCTTTCCACAATCATAATTGTAGAAATGTTATCATATAATTAACATTGGTTGATTGTATTTGGAAGCGAAAAAAAAGAAAAAAAATTGGATAAAAAACCCTACTAAAACCCCCACAAACCGACAAGAGAATGGGGTTTTGGACGAATTTTTTGGCGTACTGTCCACTTTTTAAAAATATTTAGCGATCTGACCCACTTCTGAAAATATTTAGCGATCTGACTCAGTTTTGGATACGTCAACATAAAACGTTATTGAAAATAACAACATATGTTATTTATATGCCGTTGTTTCCAATAGGGGCATCTATTAAAAAAAAAACACATGCCACTATTTGGAGTAACAGCATCAGTTAACTTATTCCCAATCGTATACTCTTTTTGACTTGAAAAAAAATGCAAGTGTGAAAAAATCCTATAGATGATGTTGTTGTTTGGAACAACGACAATAACATTATAGATGTTATTGTTTGGAACAACAGCAACAACATTACACATGTCGTTGTTAGGAATAGCGGCATCAGTTATAATATTCATTGTTAGGAATAACTGATGTTGTTGTTATAACTTATGCCATTATCTCCAACAACGACATCAGTAATTCGAATGCCGTTATTGGAGATAACGACATTTTTTATAAACTGTTTCAACACTTAGAATTTTTTCTAAGAAGATTCACACTTGTATAAAATTGTACTGATGCCGTTTTTCCAAACAACGACATTCTAAAAAAAAATTAAACTGATGCCGCTTTTTGGAAGAACGGCATGGTATGCCGTTATTTTCAATAACGGTTTATGCTGATATATTCAAAACTGGATCAAATTGCTAAATATTTTCGGAAGTGGGTCAGATCGCCAACTATTTTCAAAAAGTGGGTCAGTACGCCAAATCTTTCGTTTCGGACGGTCCAAAAGCAAGCAACGAAGTTTGCAGCTACTCAAAAGTTAAAACCACTCTATTATCCATCACCGCTTCTCATCCTCCCCGCAAACGCTTGATACTCTCTTCTTGTCGTCACCGCCGCTTCTCATCCATGCCGATTCCGGTCACCGGCTGTAAGCGCACCGTCCTGGAGGGAGTAGTCTTCGACATGAACGGAACCCTAACGGTTCCGGTGATCGACTTCGGTGCGATGTACCGGGCGATGCTCGGAGAGCAGGCACACGCGGCAATGCGATTGGCGTCGATCGATATTCTCCACTATATTGAGACGTGGGGCCCGCAGGAGCAGTGGAAGGTGTATGAGACCATCGCTCAATACGAAAAAGATGGAGTGGATCGTCTCCAATGTATGCCTGTTTTCCCATCTTTATTTTTTTTAAAGCCCTAATTTTGAATTATGTTTGATTGATTTGAGTGTGATGTAATGTACTAATGTGCAGGTGCGATGGAGCTCTGTGAATTTCTTGATTCGAAGAAGATAAGGCATGCTTCTTGAATTCTTGATTGTTGAGTTTTTGTACACTGCTAATTAATTATAAGATTTAGATGCTGATAGTTACATTTTGACGTTGTACGTTTAAGTAGCATAATATGGCAACTGATTGTTTTTTGCCTGTGTTTTGAAATCTCCATTTTGGAGTAGTAATGTGGATTATTTGTGTTGGAAAGGACTCTTGAGAGTGTAGTGTGACTATGGGGTGATGTCAAAATAATTAGCGGAAAATCGGAAATCGATAGGGATGGATCACACCAATACCAGACATAGATCACACTAATACTAGACAGTAAGAACTATCTGTAGAAAGAATCCTGGTACACACGCTCAGGGAGTCATGTATGTAAAGTATCAATATGGAGATAAAATCAAAATCATTAGAGATGTGATGGTTTGGAGAATGGTAAACCTCTTGTATAGTGTTGATTTCTCAATAGTTGTATTTGTGGGAGCTTGATTTGGTTTCAAACTCTGTTAGTGCATTTTGAGTGGTACTGCAGATTATTCATATTAGGAAGCACTCTGAGAGTTTGGGGTTCCAAGGAATGTAAATCCTGTCGCTCTCTCACTAGTAGCAATCTTCTTCACACATATGCCTTGCTCATGCATCCTGATTAGATAACTTCACCTGAAATGGTGGGTTCATGGTCTATAGATACATAATTATCAGTTCGGAGATACAATCGAAGCCATAAAGACAGATGATTTTGATGAATGGCATTCACAAACCTCGTATGGAGTCTTGCTTTCTCAATAAAAGTCATTTAGTTGGCATTTAACATCATGCCGTGCTTCTAGAATTTTATATGCACTAAATGAGCAGATGACGCAGCTTTAAGTGCATACAATTTTGGGATTCTGAGCATTTCTAATAATCAGCTACACAAACAAATCATGTCAACATAGCAAAGCCTATATCATGTACAGTTCCATTCCTAACTTGATTTTCTTTTTTGTTTATTTGAAGGAGGGGATTAATTATGAGCAATGTGAAGGATGGAGTTAATTTGTTCCATCAGAGATTTGGGGTAAGTTGTTTTCTTCTCCTTTCTGTTTCGTTCTCCCTAGTATATTTCCATCCAATTTAGATAAGCAGAGATGCAATTCATATCTGTATATGTTACTAAGCTTGTGTTGCACAGATTACTGAATAGAATCACTGACGCTATGATGGGTAGACAGAACATATGAGGCTATAGTTACTACTGAGTTTCTTCCAACTAATTAGATAAGTCGATTTCAGTCATTTGAGGTTTTCCATTACAAAGGAGATATTTGTGATTAATAATGTATACGGTTGGACACAAAACACTGGAGATGGGATGAGAATTTTTTGAATATTTTGTTATTAATTTTTAAATCTTCCTATGTAGGTCAGCGTGTGAATGTAGATGAAGATTCTCTCTCTCTCTCTCTCTCTCTCTCTCTCTCTCTCTCTCTCTCTCTCTCTCTCTCTCTCTCTCTCTCTCCTCATATTAAAACCAATAAAATGGATCCTTATCAACCCTCGTCCACTAGAAGAATCGCTAACCCCTCAGTAAACATATGCAATGTCAAACAAACAATAATCTGTATCATTTTCCCTTACAAATTCTATTAACTAGCAAAATTTCCTACATTCCAAAACCACAATATGTTTTGTAAATTGTAATGACTGTGGCCCTTTCTTTATATAGTTTTTGGCTAGAGTTCCATCAGGAGGAGCTCTATTTGATATCCAACAACAAAAAAAGAGAAAGAAATGACTTTCATTTTGCACCTTGGGCTTGCAAGCAAAGGGACTTTTGAATGATTCACTTGAGTTGCTTGTACTTTATTGGAGTTAGCAAAAGTTGCAACTAAAACGTAAAAGAAGTTAACTTTCTTGCACCTTGGGCTTGCAGCCAAAGGGAATCTTGCAAGTCGGGTTGCAACTTGGAAGTTACTTGCACTTGCTTCCAAATTGCTTCCATATTGCTTCAATGAACTAAACACCCCTTAGCAAATTATTGTTGGCTTTTGGGATTTTTAAAGGAGATTGTTGCTAACTATTGATCATGCTCTAGCATATGCATGTTGCATATATGATACACCACTGTCCTCTTTCTGCCATTTTTGTAATCTTCAACATCTCGATTGACCTTGTTGCCATGCTTTCACTTCTAGTGCCTCTATTGGTATTTCATATAACCTTATCCATGGCAAATTTTCTGGTTGAGAGATGCGTAGGACCACTTTAGTATTTCTTCTCGACGAAATTTGATGATGCAAGCTATTCCTTAAAATACAAACATGTGCATGTTAGTTTTAATTTCTAGCACAGACCTGTCTTGCTGCAAATCTGACTAACAATTTGCATGGATCACACACTTGACAGAGAGTCGATATCCATATGAAGGATATGTAGGTATGTACACATGGATATCGCACGCAGATATGCTTCATAATGGACCAATAAGATGAATTCAACTAAGATGGTTTAAGCAGATAATATTGTAGCGTAATTTCTTTGTTCAATGCCACATATAGATGACTTTTCCCTCCTATATTCTCTTGAATATGGAACAGTGTCTAATTTATTTAGCTGACTTTTTTTAGCGTTCCCAATTATGGAATAATTAACTAATTTCTATAAGAATAGAACACAAAAATTGGTGTGAAGGAGGTGTCGAAGGAGGATAATGGAGGTGATTCTAGTGAAAGAATGATGAACTACTATATTTTCAGTTGCCATATATCTAGGATTATTGTCATTTCGTGTGTTTTGGAGTATTAGATGCTCAGTCCTCCAAGAAATCGCCATTGGCTTTAAATCCAATATTCTTTAAGCACAGTCCAAGCAACTGATGATAATAGTATCTAGCTATAATTTACTATTATTACAAGCACAATGGTATGACTAACTCAGTCCATGGGGATCATAATCTGTTGTTCCATTTGTCATCTTATTTCCAAACTCCCTGCTCTACCCATTAGTTCTTGCATTAGACATGGAAAAATTGCTATACATGTTAGAATTGTATCCTTAGAGCAGAATTGATGTAGACTGGCAGAGATTGTGAATAGTCTCAAGAAGATAACGATGGCTTATTCATCATATCAAGATGATTTTAGTGCTTTAAGGCAGCTACTTAACAGATGTGTGCATTGTGGAGTCTAGTTGTCTCGTAACAATAATATGCAACTAAACCATTAGTCTTATATTAATGATTGACCTTTAATTAATACATCTTATTATAATACTATATTTTACACTGCATTTGAATATCTGTTTACGCAGAATATGTCAATTGTGTTGGGGGGATGTCGACGAACACTGTGCAGCGGAATAGATTAGAGCAATAAGGATGGCGAAGTAGATGAGACGAAGCAATTGATCAACCAAACAAAATAGATCAAGCAATCCAACACAAACACAATGAGAATTTATCCCGATTAGCTTTCGCTTAATTCAGAGGGAAATATGGGGAGATATAATATTCAACTAGAAGAGATTACAAGGAGTTAATGATTCACTTAACATAAGAAATTAAACTAATTCACCAAGTATTATCTCTCTCAAGTCTCTCTTTGCAAAAAATGTCAATGAAGTACTCTACCACTCATATTAGAGGCTATTATAATATATAGAAGAAGAATAGAGAGAACCTTAGGTTAGTCTTCATTATTAGTCGTCCGATTTATCCTGTAGAAGAAGTAACTGAATAGGAGCAGTACGATGTAACTTGAAGTTGAAAATTGGGTTGAAACGATCACCAAAATCGAGGCCCAAAATAACACAGCGTCACGGACGGTCGACTGCACCCAAGTGCAGTCGACTGTCCCCTTCTCAGGAAAACCCTGTACAGTGACCAGTCAGATGTGCGGTCGACCGCAACCTTTGGACAGTTGACAGCAACTCTGCTTGCAACTGCTTTTACTGTTTCCATCTTCGACTCTCTTTGACTGCTTTGACCTCCATGCTTCATATACAAGACATAATTCTAACAACCTTCACCTTAGATTACATACGATTGCTATCAACATGATGTGATTTTTCATCTCTAAACTAAAAAAAACTACACTTGCGAATATACTTAGAACAATGGCTTTTTCTGCTAGTTGAACAAATCTCTTACCTAATCTCACTTATCAGTATACCCCCTCCAGGGCACACCTTAGTAGGCGTTAACATGGAGTTGCCTACTGAAGAATCTACCACAACTCGTAGTGCTAGTAGCGGAAGTACACCACAAGCAATAGAAACTATCAATACTTAGATGAAACAAGAACAAGCCACGACAATATATGCAAAATCTCACAAGAACACAATCAATATGCAGAGATAACCAATACTTCTTATTCCCCAATAAATACAAAGATTACAAAAGAGATTACAACTCTCATTCTCTCTCCTTTACCTTTGAAACACTCGGCACAATCCCCTCTTGAAGTTGAACAATGATAACAGCTCACTTCTTGATCTCAAAGTTACAAACCCCAGAGTCTATAGCCATATATATAGCCCCCAAGTAAACTCTAAAGATAAACACAAATCCTAGCTTATTGGGCCTCAAACTCGTCAGTCCAGATAACATACAGCGCCACTGTCGGTCGACCGCACCCCCAGGTTGGTCGACTACAACGTGTAAAGCCCACACCGGAGACATGACAAGTCAACTGCACCGTTAACTGTCCCCTTCTCTGTTGAACCCTGTACACTCAAAGAACCTCCTACAGTCAAGGTCGGTCGACCGCAACCCCGTGTTGGGTTTTATGTCTTGCATACTTGTTCGGTGTGAAGAGAAGATGGTGATACAAGCAGAGCATTCGAAGCAAAGGATCGAAGAGAAGGAGAAACAGTCAGCAGCAGTAGTAGTCAACAGAGAAACATACGGTCGGTTGTGCGGTCAACCGAACCTTCTCGGGATGATGGTCTGGGAGTTGCGGTCGATCGTCCGCGACGCTGATGGATTTTTTGGATGCGGGTTTGTTGATTCGATTGAAGCCCACTTCGTATTCTGGTTAGATCGTACGGCTCTAATTGTATGTTTATCTCTTCAGTATATATTAGATGGCTATTGTATCAAGATATATAAACTAGGGTTTCTCTAGATGTATACATACAATGTAAACGCTCATAGAATGATATGATTCTATTGTGCCGAATAGAAGAAGAGAGTACTTCATATGAGAGGGTGAGAGTTTCTTCATTGTAAGCAGCAACAAAGTTTCAGTTAGGCTTGAGAGAGGGTCGTTGTGAGAATTATAATATTCTTGTATCTTCTAGTTGAAATAATATCTCGGTTCTTTTTTCCCGGAATTAAGGCAAAGCCCTAACCGGGATAATTCTTGTGTGTTTTGTGTGATTAGTGCGATCTAGTTTTGCTTGGTGGTTTGTGTTGATTATGTCAAAGACTCAACAAGAGCATCAAATTCCTAACACCCCGGTCGGTCGTCCGCTACTCTCCAAACTGCACATCTTCTACTTGCTGCTGTTGTCTCTTGTTGTCTTCGTCTTCTCTTCTCCAACTTCAAGTACTCAGTGCCTACGTGTATTTGAGGTCACAATCCTAATAATCTCCCAATTGGACCAAATACACAACGCTTCAAAGTTATTGTAATCTTTATCTCGCATTATCTCTGCTAATCTCTCATTTCATGGAAGACCCAAGTACTCCCCACTCTCATGAAGAGTACCTCCGCCACTCCACCACGTGGAGTGCACCAACTACCCCTCATCGTCTCATGAATGATGTGCTCCATCAATCGCTTAAAGCATGAATACCGGAGAAACAACCTCCCGTGCCGAATTCCGAGTTACAAGACTCCCAACTCGGAGAATGTTCATCAACACCTAACATGGTTCAAAGCCCTCTTAGTGCACCCTCTGCACTAATAGCCTCCGTGGTCGACACCTCCACAATATCCACAGACTGTTCAACCCCTACTGTCCCTTTTCGGTTACCCTCATCGACATCACCCCGCATATCGATACCAGTGCTCTCTACCTCACAGCAGCAATGTATTGCCCTCTAGGATCACTTCAATGGCCAGCAGCTTCCACTAAATTAGTGACCTCCCATCCACAACTGAAAAAACTCGGTTGCACACCACACAACCTACTACTCAATTTCGGCTGAGAGTCAACTACAGGAGAAACACTCCTCACGTCTCTAGGCAAATATAGCGTTCCTTCATGCTTTCTTTTTGCAATCACCCTTGAATCTGCAGCTATACACCACTCCCCACTACCAACTGTAGTAGAAATATCCTCTTCGTCTAGCCTTCCAATCGAGATAAAATTTTTCTTCAAGTCTGGATCATGCCTTGTCTCCCGCAAGACAACACACTGATCATTAGGCTTTCATGCGAACAATACCAACCCTACGTACAGGACACCGGTGACCATCCCCGCGATCACATCTCCAAAAGAACTCTCCTCGTAGTCATTAAACGCCTCTCCTCGGAGTGCAATGGAAAGATGCACCCGAACCAATACACCAATCTTGAGTGCTCAACTCCTCCCGAGCTGATAAGCATAACTCTTCAACAAGCTCCACTTGAGCATCCTTCGGGATATCTCTCTTCGGTTTCTACTGCTTCCTTGTCATATAAACTTTGCAACTGCGCATCATGTGACCCTTTTTGTGATAGTACTAACACTCAGGCCCATGTCCCCCATCGCTGTCATCAGACTCACTTTCAGATTAACTACTCTGATCCTTTCTTCTTTGATTGCTCTTAGAATTCCCACGTCTCCTCTCTACAGACATTGCAAAATCTCTAGAAGATGATGATGGATATCTCCCGTTTCTTACCCTTCTCACCTCCTCGTTCAGAATGCTACTCATCACATCCTGTAGAGTCGTCGAATCTATCAGTGTCTGTAATAGTCTGTCCACCGTACCATAACTGTCAGGTAAAGTAGATAGAAGTAACAATGACTGCCCCCTCTCTGAAAACTTCAAACCTGCAGCTTCCATCTTGTTCTAAACCATACAGTTTTTGTTTACATGCTCTGCTATTGAACCCCCTACCCTCAACTTCTTATTAACCAATTCTTCAGATGAAAGAATTTGATTAGATGTCGACGGTTTCTCATACATATTCGTGAGAATCTCTATAGCCTCTTTTGTGGCCTTTGCCTTCGAGATATGAAAAACACCTTTCTACTCAGCCTCAACTGAACCTGCCCTAGCGCATTCTAATCCAAACGATTCTAATCTGCCAAGACCTTCGCATCCTTGTCTCTACCTTCTAGCTTCTCATTAAACAACAGACCATCAAGATCTTTCTAACGAAGATACGCTATCATCTGAATCCTCCACATCGCGAAGTCACTCTCAACAAATCTCTCGATCTTCGACTTGCTATCGGCCATCTCGAACCTAGTGCGTTCTGATACCACTTTTTGAAGAATCTACCACAACTCGTAGTGCTAATAGCGGAAGTACACAAGCAATAGAAACTATCAAGACTTAGATGAACCAAGAACAAGTCACCACAATATATGCAATATCTCACAAGAACACAATCAATATGCAGAGATAACCAATACTTCTTATTCCCCAAGAAATACAAAGATTACAAAAGAGATTATAATTCTCAAACTCTCTCCATCACCTTTGAAATATTCGGCACAATCTCCTCTTGAAGTTGAATAATGATAACGGCTCATCTCTTGACCTCAAAGATACAAATCCTAGAGTCTACAACCATATATATAGCCCTCAAGTAAACCCTAAAGGATAAACACAAATTCAGCTTATTGGGCCTTAAACTCGTCAGCCCAAAAACACAGTGCCGCTGTCGGTTGACCGCACCCCCAGGTCGGTTGACCGCAATGTGTAAAGCCTACACCCGAGACATGACCAGTTGACTGCACGGTCGATCGTCCCTTTCTCTGTTGAACCCTGTACAGTCGAAGAACCTCCTACAGTCAAGGTCGGTCGACTGCACCCCCGGTCGGTCAACCACAACTCTCCAGACTGCACATCTTCTACTTATGATGTTGTCTCTTGTTGTCTTCGTCTTCTATTCTTCTCCAACTTCAAGTACTCAGTGCCTACGTGTATTTGAGGCCACAATCCTAACATTGCCATCCGCATGAAGTCCACCTACATCGAGGCACTCTCCACCTCTCGACGATATTCTAACGTCGTAGTTTCGCTTCGATGATGCTAGTTACGGCATACTAGATGAACTTGCGGGAATAATGGAAAATATATCAACACTTGCGCAAGTATTTCGGATTCCCCAAAGTTTGTAGAGATTGCGTTGGCTTAGCCCAACGACTCTCATACCTCCAATTACCTTACGACGACCATGAAAAATAGACAGATGTTCACTTCGAACTGTGTACCTACACCCCCGTGCTGTCCCAAGAAAATCAGATTCTGTTTCAGCAGAGGAATATGCAAGATTTTTCTTAGAGTGAACATGTTTAGACCTGACATTTTTAACTCAACTGTCTCCTCACTCACTACTTCACGAATCTCTGTAGTTCTTGTTGTCACACAACGCCATGTAGTAGACTTATAAATAGAAAATAACTCTCTTTCGGAGCAAAATGAGTAGAACTTCCCGAGTCAAAAAACCAACTAGAATCAACTTCTAAAGAATTTGAAATAAGAGGACACAAATCAACTGATTCAGAAGGGTAAATCACATTTGCAATAGAATTGCCATCCTTGACGCTTTTCTGATTCTGCAATTTTCAACAGTCTTTTTTGATATGCTCTGACCTCTTGCAATATTGGCAACAGATCGAATCCTTTTGCAATGCACTTTGACTTCCAGTTGAAGGACCTTCTAATGCTAAACAACTTATGGGGGTAGACGTTCTGAGTCTCCTAAGTTAATTTTTCTTCAATGCTTTGATTACACCACTGTAATACTCTCCTTGTGAGATTTTACCGTGTAGCATGATAGTGATCAAATGCTCGTACGAATCTGTCAGTGAATATATCAAGTTGAAGACTTTATCTTTTTCACTCATATCCGCTTTTATTGCCTTCAATTCCGATAGCACCTTATTGAACTCTGTGATGTGAACTTGAAGATCAATATCTTTCTTCATTGATAAAACTGAATAACTCTCTCTTTCAATGCATCTGATTTAATAACGACGAACCAGATTAGTTAGCTATGAGTTTTTCCCACAAACTCGCCGCTAGAGTTTCTTCTAGAAACTTGCACTTGACCTCATCTGCCAATGATAGTCAGATTAGATATATGGCTCTTTCACAAATATCATTCCAAACATCCTCCTTCATATCAGATGACTTTTCCCTCTTCTTGACGGCTAATTACAGACGTTCTTGAACTAGGACATCATACATGTCTACCTTCTAAAGATTGAAGTTGATCTTTCTATCGAATTGCTTGAGCTTCAGAAGACTGTGACCTGTCATCTTAACCAAGGGACTTGGCAACCTGAAGCTTTGATACCATTTTATTTGGGGATGTCGACGAACACACCGGTGACGCAGCGGAACTGATTTGTGCAATGAGGATGGCGAAATAGATGAGGCGAATCAATCAAACAACCAAACAAAATAGGTTCACCAATCCAACACAAACACAACGAGAATTTATCCCGGTTAGCTTTCTCTTAATCCGGAGGAAAATATGGGGAGATATAATATTCAACTAGAAGAGATTATAAGGAGTTAATGATTCACTTACTATAAGGAATTAAACTCTTTCTCAAGCCTCTCTTTGCAATGGAGAAAATATCAATAAGTACTTAAGAATATATATATATATATAATATTATATTGGGATAATCCTATAGAGATTTCGATGAGTTGGTTGTATGGGAATTTGGTGGAGATGAGATTGAGAAGAAGTTGGTTGTGAAGTCGAGCAATGGTGGGGCCCGGTTGTGTGAGTTGGCTGCTTAAGCCGGCACGTGCAAGTGGTGTGCTGTGCTTGAGCTTGTGTGCACAACACGTGCATGTGTGTTGTGTTGGTGTGAGATTTGAATAATCCCACATCGGCAAGGGAAATAGGTGATTGTGTGAGTATATAGATATTGCCAAGCAGCTTAAGGTACCAATAAGCTATAACATGTTTTGTGAGGCACGCTTGTGGTGGGCAGTTGTTAGGACTTATTTTGTTTGCATGTGCGCCCACGTGTAGTTACGTGCGCAGCTGAGCGGGGTTTGAGACGTTACAAATGGTATCAGATCTGACTTTCGACACCGATCGTGGGTAAGAGTGGGCTAGATATACACCTGAGATGGAGCTAGCAGATGATGTACACTGGTGGATAACTAGAGTCTCGGGTAGGGCTGTAGAATCAGGGTACTCCACTCTACATCAGCTAGAAAGGGCATCATGGATCATGTTGCAAGTTCCGGGCTCAGCGAGGACACCGAGTTCTTAAGGGGGGGGTGTGTGACACCCCGCACTTAAGAGTTTATATATAATATTATATTGAGAGAATATAATAATAATAATAATAATAATAATAATAATAATAATAAATAAATAAATAAATAAATAAATAATATTAGAGGGTGGCTTATGGAGATTTCTATGGGTTGGTTGTATGGGAATTTGGTGGAGATGAGATTGAGAAGAAGTTGGCTGTGAAGTGGAGCAGTAGTGGGGCCCGGTTGTGTGAGTTGGCTACTTGAGCTAGCACGTGCAAGTGTTGTGCTGTGCTTGAGCATGTGTGCACAACATGTGCATGAGTGTTGTGTTGGTGTGGGATTTATCCCACATCGGCAAGGGAAATAGGTGATTGTGTGAGTATATAGATATTGTCAAGGAGCTTAAGGTACCAATAAGCTATAACACATTTTGTGAGGCACACCTGTGGTGGGTAGTTGTTAGGACTTGTTTTGTTTGCGTATGCACGCACGTGTAGTTATGTGCACAGCTGAGCGGGGTCCGGGGCGTTACACTTTACCTCTCATACTGGAGGCTATTGCAATATATAGAAGAAGAATAGAGAGAACCATATGTTAGTCTTCATTCTCAATTGTCCGATATATCTTGTAGAAGTAACTGAATAAGAGCCGTACAATCTGACTTGGAATTGAAGATTGAGCTGAAACAATCACCAAAATCGAGGCCCAAAATAACACAGCGCTGCGGTCGGTTGACTGCACCCAAGTGTGGTCAACTATCCCCTTCTCGGGAACACCATGTGCAATGACCAGTCGGGTGTGCGGTCGACCGCAACTTTGGACAGTCGACCGCAACTCTGCCTGCAGCTGCTTTTACCATCTTCGACTTTTTTCGACTGCTTCGTGCTTCATTGTATTTTTTTCTAATATGTACCGTGGGTATACAAGACATAATCCTAACAAATTGAGAGCTAGAATTTCTGGAGTCCTGAATAATAAATTGCTTGGAACACCATAATGGTATCATCTTGATGAAAATTTATCTTTTGATTGCATGGAGATGTTTTAAATTTAATTAATTGACTATGGTCTATGCCTACAACAAAAATATCCTTTTTTCCATTCAAATGCTCATTTGTTTACCACTGTAGATGGTGTTGAGTAGCGAATTTCGTCCTTATGAACCTGATCCCGCTCAATTGCTGCATATCTGTGCATGTTGGGGTGTTTCCCGAAATGAAGTTATAATGATCGGAGACAGCCTTTCGAGATGATGTAAGTGAATATATATCCTGTGCTATGTGCAAGCTGCAAATCTTTAGATAATGAAGGGCACATCTCTAATGATAATTTCTTCCAGCAGTATTCAACTTTTCTTCCAGCAGTATTCAACTTTTATACGCCTACTATATATAGAAGTCTGAAACTTCTAATTAATCCAAAGACTTCTATGTTAAAATTATCTTAGACATAATAATCCTTGCATTAGCCTCTAGATTATTTCCCCATTCATCTGAAGTTGAACATGCGAAGACAGATCATAGAAAGTTGGTCCTCAAAACTGAATTTTGCTATTGCTATAATTTTAATTAACACTGCATACAGCACATATTGAAGTTCTGATGCCTTGTTCAAATTGAATATAAATATGTTTACGGATTCTTACTTAATTAAATAACTAAATAAAGGAAACTGTCTACCTTGATAGCTCTAGTTATGAACTTTGCATAACTCTAGTTATGTGTGACCTTCATATGTAAATTTAGCATAATTTGATATTTTTGATATGTGCATGGAAAATAGGTTGGTTGTGGGAAACGAGCAGAAGCATTACATGCTTGCTGGATGAGACAGGGACATATGGCTCAATTGATTCACTAACAGATTGTTCGAAGCTGGGTTTGAAGGTGTCCTCCCTCACTGAAGTGTTTTCTGTACTGGATATCCATTTCAACCTATTTCCCCATGTTAGAACTATCAACTGATTGATAATCAAATCTCCTTAAAAGTAAAACTATAAAAAACTGGGTCCAGTAGTGTGTTGGTGGTTTTACTCTTTTCTATTTATTGTGTTTTTGTACCTGATTGGCTCTTCATGCTTACATGCCTAATCAATGATAGCTCTTGTCATATCATCAAGATGAAGCATCGATAAGGAGAATGTTCTTTTGTTTTTGTTGTTTTGTTTTGTTTGTTTGAGTTGATTACTGGTCACACTTGTTTTTCATTCTCGATTATTTAATTTCTCGAGAACACCTATGAAACTGCAAAAGGAGTTGTCCCATTTCGAAATTTTTTCTTCCAAAATGACATACTTTGCGAAAATAAATACCAAACTGACCCACTTTCGAAACTAATTACCCAATTGATCCACTCACTATTTCAAACAGCCAGTTTAGTTCAATTAGAGTTGCTGTTTAAACAGCGAGTTTAGTGTTAGTATTTTGAGACGTGACAAGATTTTTCTAAGTGTTGGAGAAATTCTTATAATTAAACTCGATGTTTTGAACAATGATCCTAATTGAACTAGACTCGCTGTTTCAAATAACGAGTCTAGTTCAAACAATGAGTCTAGTTCAATTAGGGTCACTGTTTGAAACAATGAGTTTAGCTTTTTTGAGATTTTATGAGATTTTTCTGAGTGTTGGAGAAATTTTTAGGAATAATTTAGCAAATGTCTCAATTCAAAATATGGAAAACTAGCATATAGCCACACTATTTTTAAAAAACTAAAAAATACTCTCAGTTTGGATGAAACCGTTAAAATCTCCATTAAATGAACTCATGTGCGTCACACGTGATATGTAAAATGACAGAAATATTCATGATAAAATATATTTTAGCAAATGCCCCCAATCAGAATGTGGAAACTAGCATATATCCTCACTATTTTAAAAAAATGATATTTGAGATATTTTAGCAACTGTCCCCATTCAAAATGCAAAACTAGCATATATTCCCACTATTGCAGTGTTAGGTGTAGTGAAAATATGAGTGTTATGTGTTGTTACTTAGTCTGAACAACTTATTCCTGTACTGATGATAACAATGCAATGTAAAGAGATTGTACGTTAGATTTTGATCCCCAAAAACACAAAAATCATCATCTATTACAACGGATTGTTGTGCATCATCACTAGCTTATGTACCATCATCTATTACAACAGACTGTGTGGTCTCCTGTTCCACACTAGAATGTGCATCATCATTTTCGTCATCTTCATTCACAATAGGTTTAACAGAAACTTGTGTATTATTCAGTCACAAATTTCTTAAGGAAACTGAGGATCTTGTTGTCTCTTCAACACAATCAACACAAACCACCAAGCAAAATTGGATCGCACCAATCACACAAAGTACACAAAAATTGTTCCGATTGGGGCTTTCGCCTTAATCCGCAGGAGGAAGAACCGAGATATTATTTCAACTATAGAAGATACAAGAATATTATATTTCTCACCACGACATTTCTCACCACGACCATCTCTTAAGCCTAACTGGAATTTGGTTGCTGCTTACAATGGAGAAACTCTCTCACCTTCTCAGATGAAGTGCTCTCGTCTTCTATTCGGCACTCAATAGAATCATATCGTTTTAGAAGTCGTTTACATTGTATTTATAGATCTAGAGAAACCCTAGTTTAATACATGTGATACGTTAACCATCCAATTACTACTGAAGAGATAACCCTGCATTGGGAGCCGTACGATCTGACTTGAAGACGAAGTTTGGCTTCTCACGAATCTCCAAGACCCGACCCAAATAACCCATCAGCGGTCGGTCGACCATACACAACAGTCGGTCAACCGTTCTCCTCTCGGGAACCCTATACAGTCGGAGCGGTCGATCGACCCCAAGTGCAGTCGACCGTATCTCCACCTGTTTACTTCTACTGAATGCTTTCCTTTTTCTTCGATGTCTCGCTTCGATCCATCTCAACGCTTGATCGTCTTCTTCATCGGACATGTGTATGCAAGACATACAAACCCAACAAAATTTGTCGTTTATAAATAATTCGACAAGATTTAATATTCGAAAATCAACAAAAATTTGGCAAATTCGGGAAAAAATAGCAAAAGTCCAGGAAGAAAGAAATACAAAATTTAATGCATCTAAGTAGTTAGTACTCATCACCTAAGTTAATATATATATATATATAAATCTATAAATATTTCTTGTATAATTCGCTAAATTCACGAATTATTAGTTTAATTCGTTATTTTCGTGAATAATTCGCGAACTCTGGGAATTAAATGCAAACCGACAAATAATTTGACGACAAATTATTTCTTCGTGAATAATTTGTGAATTTAACAATTTATTCACAAACTTTTTTAGTATGATATTATCTACTGTTATAGTAGGTCGTGCATCATCTTCAACAACACCAAAGTTGAGATGTGGGAAAAAAGAATTGATGCTGGCATTGATTTTTTTTTATCAAAACAACAAACCGTATTATGTAATATTCAAAACCATAAATCTGTTCCGTCCAAACTGACGATATTGTTTAGTTTTTTTAAAATAGTGGGTGTATATGCTAGTTTTCGCATTTTGAATGAGGTCATTTGCTAAACTATCCCAAATATCCATTTTCTAAATAGTGAGGGTATATGCTAGTTTCTACATTCTGAGTGAGGGCATTTGCTAAAATACATGTTATCATGGATATTTAGGTCACTTTACATATCACGTGTGACATACATGAGTTCACTTAACGTGAATTTTAACGGTTCCGTCCAAACTAGGGGTATTTCTTAGTTTTTTAAAATAGTGGGGGTATATGCTAGTTTCTATATTTTGAATGGGGGCATTTGCTAAATTATCTCAAATTTCTATAACTAAACTCGATGTTTCAAACAACACCGTAATTATACTAAACTCGCTATTTGAAATAACGAGTCTAATTCAATTAGGATCTCTGTTTGAAACTGATATGGGTTAGGAACGACCCTGGCCCATCCTGGGCCACAGGATCCCCTCAGGATGCGCGCACCACCTGATCCTCCAGATCAGCAACGTCAGCGTCGGAAAACCGCCCGGACCGCTGCCACGTCGGCCCGGGAACCGCCCGGGCATCTGCCACGTCAGCCCTAAAACCGCCCGGGTTTCCACCGCTTCAGCCACACAGGCAACCGAGTCCAGACCCGGCCCCAAACGGGTCCACACCCGGTTGACATCTTCTATAAATACCAGACCCCTACTCCTTCTCCAGGTAATCAATCTTTCCCCACTCAAACCTTAGTTACTGTTACTCCCCCTTTAGTGACTGACTAGATCGTCGGAGGATCTGCCACCGGGACCAACCCCGGTGTTCCGAGACCGTCTGCAGGTACACGAGACCCTCAGATCCGAGCTTTAAAGATCCGAGCAGAGCATCAGCCTCCACCTCACTACAGCCCACCTCAGTACCGTTCGCCCAGCCAAGGGTCGTCTGCATAGGTGTCTCCTCCTTCAATACAAATCGAGTAAGAACTCACGCCTGGTGCATCCACACGTTTCCCAAAAACAAACCGCATCAGGATGGCGCCGTCTGTGGGAAACTGCCTATCGTAGACGCCAATCCGAGCCTCGCTTCCAACGGTACCCTAGTAGACGCCGACCCGAGCTCCGCCCCTGTCGGCATTCCCGTCGACCCGAGCTCACATGGCGCCTGTAACGCCCCGCACTCAGCTCATACGCACACAATTAATTAAATTCTAGCCACGCCCACCACAGGCTGCCTCAAAAGGGTGGTTAACCGTTGGGTACCCTTATAATTGGCTTTTTCCTATATATCTCTCTTTTCTTCCTACTATCCCACCGATATGGGATATTAATCCCATGGTCAATCCGGTCAAAGCACCACACACACACACTTCCATTCTTTCTTTCTTTTCTTTTCTTCTAATTCTTATATACTACCATATATATATACCATATATACCATACTAGTATATATACTATATACTACTCTCTAGAAATACGGGGTCTCACAGCGCCCAAAGCCGCAAAAGCTGTTACCTCCGCAAGCCGACACGACGTGCCTCCGCAAGGCATCGATGCCGATGCTCAGGGACCAAACAACAAAAGGGTCGGCCACGGGCCCCAGCTGAACGCCTCCCGCCCGGTCCAGAGCGACCTACGGGGGGTAATCTCGAACCGCCAGGCCAGCCGTGGCAGGGGAGGAGCCGCTTCCAACTCGGCTCCGAACCATCCCAGACCCCCATCCCAAGGGGCTCCGAACCATGCCAGACCCCCGTCCCAAGGGCGGGAGCCTGCGCTCAGCCGAGTCGGTCGGCAACAGTCTGCCCAACTGAACCGGGCCGAAGGGGCCCCGGTCACCCACCAGGAATTCCAGGACTTCCGAAGGGAAATCTTGGGTGCCCTCCGAGGAGTCCCCGTCAACGAGAACGCCCGCCGTTCCCACACACGGTCACAGGCCGAGGCTACCGTGTCTCGCCACTCGACAATCCCCCCAGAGTATGATGGCGACATTTTGAAGCGCCTCTAAGAAATGGAGGAGCGCCTCGACCACGTTGGTAACGGCGACCCAAAAGCAACTCAGGGGTACCGGCCGGTTCGTCCTCCTTTCTCCGCCCTCATCCTGCAGGCGGAGATACCCCGCAATTTCTGTCCGCCTCAGTTCGAGACATACGATGGCGAGGGCGATCCTGCTGATCACATGGAGGGCTTCAAAACCCTCATGATGATTCACAGCGCATCGGATCTCCTCCTGTGCCGAGCCTTCCCCGCAACACTCCGGGGTCCGGCTCGGGAATGGTTCTCCAAGCTCGCCCCCGGCTCCATCTATTCTTTCGACCAGCTAGAGGGCAGCTTCCTCGCCCACTTCGTAACCAGCCGAAAGGCCGAAAGAACGAGTGCATCACTACTCGGACTCCGGCAAAAGGAGGGGGAGCCCCTCCGGGTGTTTGTCCAAAGATTCACCGCCGAGGCGAGGTCAGTCTCATCCCTCGACGCCGGTGTTGCCTCGGCAACCTTCCGCCACAACGTCCAACATGGACAGCTAAAGGCCTCCCTGGCAAAGAAGCCGCCGATAGACTTCCCCAACCTCCTCAACCGGGTCGAAAAATATATCCGAGCCGAGGAGGCCCTCAATCCCGAGGACTAGAAGGAAGCTTTCGGGAAGGGGAAGCGCAAGGCCGACGAGATTGAGCCGGCGAAAAAAAACTCCAAGAGACGGGGGCTCCGCAAAGAAGGTTCCGCCGATCCCCCACTTCGAGAGGTACACTCCACTGACGCAGAACGTGTCGACAATCCTCTTAGCAATTGAAGACAGCGACCTCGTCCAGTACCCCCCTCGACCGTCCAACAACACTAGCAAGAAGAGGGATCAGCGGTTCTATTGCCGTTTTCACCAGGACAACGGGCACGACATAGATCACTGCCGCGCCCTGAAGGACGAAATTGAGGCCCTCATCCAACGAGGGTACCTCCAGAGAGTTCAGACGAGAAGGTGCCCGAGAACCGAGAGAAAACAAAAACAGGAGGGATTCCCCTCCTCCTCGAGGGCACCGACAGCGTCCCGAGCGGGATCCGGATCCCGAGGAGCCTGAGGGTCAAGCGATCCTGCATTGCATCCACGGAGGGCCTATGCGAGGCGAATCTAACACTTCCTGTAAGGCCTTCATCCGGGATGTCAATACTGTCCAGGGCCCTCTCTCCCCCCCGGTCCAGCAACTCCCTGTCTCTTTCTCAGGAGAGGATCTGGAGGGGATCCGACTCCCTCACTGTGATGCCCTCGTCATCAACCTCAGCATGGCGAACTTCAACGCCCGGAGAATCCTCGTAGACAACGGGAGCTCGGTCAACATTCTGTTCCTCGAAGCATTCGAGAACCTAAAGCTCTCCCGTGAGAAACTAAAAGCAGCCGGGTATACCCTACACGGATTCTCCGGTGTCCCCGTGACTATAGAGGGGACCGTCACCCTGGACGTCACGGCGGGCACGAAGCCCAACAGAAGGACCGAGTCCATGGATTTCATGGTTGTGAATGTAAAGGCAGCTTACAACGCC
Source organism: Hemerocallis citrina (assembly GCA_017893485.1). Taxonomy (NCBI): domain Eukaryota; kingdom Viridiplantae; phylum Streptophyta; class Magnoliopsida; order Asparagales; family Asphodelaceae; genus Hemerocallis; species Hemerocallis citrina. Next base: position 150,040,590 of record CM030363.1, on the reverse strand, counting down.
ATCCTTGGCCGCCCGGGGCTCTGCTCCCTCCAGGCGGTTCCCTCGGCCTACCATCAGAAGATGAAATTCCCTACCAATACTGGCGTCGGAGTTGTCCGCGGGAATCAGGAAGCAGCACGTTTGTGCTACATGACGGCGATCGGAAGCGGTGTGTTTCCCCTCGATGCCGTCGAGCTGGAGCCCGAAAGGACCCAGCCAGAGCCGGCGGACGAGCTGCAAGATGTCTCGTTCGAGACAGGGGATGCATCGAAGCACTTTCGTGTAAGCTGCTCCCTCGCCCCTGACCTCAAGTTCGCCTTAATCGCCTGCATTTGGCGCAATGTCGACCTCTTTGCATGGAAGCCCTCCGACATGCCCGGTATCTCCAAAGATCTCATCATGCACAAACTCAGCGTGATTCCCGGGTCGAAGCCAGTCGTCCAAAAGCAGCGCAAGTTTGCTCCTGAGCGACAACAGGCGGTAAGCAGAAGTGGACAAGCTTTTGTCTGCGCATTTTGTGCAAGAGGTCAGCTACCCAGAGTGGCTGGCGAACGTCGTCATGGTGAAGAAGGCGAGTGGGAGTTGGAGGATCTGCATAGATTTTACCGTCCTCAACAAAGCATGCCCCAAGGATCCGTTCCCTCTCCCCAGCATTGATTCCCTGATCGATGCTACATCGGGTCACGAGCTCCTCTCCTTCATGGATGCCTTCTCAGGCTATAACCAAATCTGGATGTTTCCTCCGGATATGGCCAAGATGTCCTTCATCACAGACCAGGGACTGTTTTGCTACCGAGTCATGCCCTTCAGGCTGAAGAATGCCGGCGCCACCTACCAGAGGCTCGTCAACCGAGTCTTTAAAGATCAGATCGGGCGTAACATGGAGGTATACGTCGACGACATGCTCGTCAAAAGTCAACAAGGACAGCACCACGTCGCCGACCTGGAAGAAGCCTTTGGGGTCCTTCGAACCCACAACATGAGACTCAATCCGGCGAAGTGCGCCTTCGGCGTCTCCTCGGGGAAGTTCTTAGGGTTCATCATCAGCCAGCGCGGCATCAAGGCGAACCCCGAAAAAATTCAGGCCATAATAAACATGGCCCCTCCCAGGAATGTCAAAGAAGTCCAGAGGCTAATGGGGCGACTGGCGGCCATCGGCCGTTTCCTCTCCAAATCCGGAGAGAAGTCACTCCCGTTCTTCAAAGCACTGCGCGGCACTGGAAGGTTCGAGTGGGGTACTCAACAGCAAGAGGCCTTCGCACAGTTGAAGAAGTACCTCGCCAACCCTCCTCTCCTTAGCAAGCCCGAACCGGGGGTGCCACTCTGGCTCTACGTATCCGTTTCGGAGAACGTGCTCAGCGTCGTCCTCGTCTGAGAAGAGGAAGGGGTTCAAAAACCCCTCTACTATGTGAGCAAGGTCCTGCTCGACGCCGAGACCCGGTATTCTAGAATGGAGAAAGTGGCGTACGCCTTGGTCATAGCCGCGCAGAAGCTTCGTCCAGGCGCATTCGATCCAGGTACTCACGGATCAACCCTTGAAGGCCGTGCTCTACAAACCCGAGAACTCCGGTCGACTAGTTAAATGGTCGATCGAACTCAGCCAGTACGACATCAGCTATCAACCAAGAACATCCATCAAAGGGTAGGCCCTCGCCGAATTCATTACAGAATGCACCATCTCCGAGCAACCTGCGAACAAAGAAGCTGACCAGACGTGGGAAGTTTACGTCGACGGCTCCTCTTGCGAAACGGGGAGCGGTGCGGGCATCATTCTTCGAGGTCCGGATGGTTTCCTCCTCCAGTATTGTCTCCGCCTCAACTTTCTGGCCTCCAACAACGAGGCTGAATACGAGGCGATGATCACCGGTCTTAACCTGGCTCATCAAGCCGGTGCCAAACTGATCCAGGCCTTTAGCAATTCTCAGCTGGTGGTCAACCAGATTACCGGGGACTACGAGGCCCGTGACGATCGGATGATCAGATACTGGGCTCTGGTCCAATGCCTATTATCGTCTTTCGACGAATCGACTGTCATCAGGATCCCCCGGGAGCTGAACGCCCAGGCCGACGCCCCGTCGAAACTGGCTTCCTCATTCTTTGAAGGCCTCGACCGCACGGTCCTAATTGAAGTCCTGTTGAAGCCAAGTACAGACTCCACGGAGGTTCTGTGCGTCGAAGACGGAGCTCCTCCTGACGACTGGACCACTCTTATCAAAAATTTCCTAGTCAAGGGAGAGCTCCCCGAAGACCGAGCTGAAGCAAGGCGGATCAGGGTCCGATCTGAAAGGTTCGCGATCATCAATGCCACCCTCTTTAAAAGATCCTATACAACAACAGATGGCAGACCCTACCTCCGCTGCCTAAGCCCGGACGAAGCCCAGTATGCCATTAAGGAGCTGCACGAGGGAATCGGCGGATGTCACATGGGAAGCCGTTCACTAGCACGGAAGGCGCTAAATCATGGGTATTACTGGCCCACTATGCTGCAAGATGCCCTCGCCCTAGTGAAGAAGTGTGGCGCCTGCCAACGGTTCTCCCCAGTGAAGAGGGCTCCTCAGGCGAACCTCCGGTTCATGGCCAGTCCGACCCCCTTTGCTATGTGGGGGATGGATTTGGTAGGCCCATTCCCGAAAGCAACGGGCCAGCGAAAGTTTCTCATTGTGGCGATCGACTATTTCACCAAGTGGATCGAGGCCGAGCCATTAGCAACGATCACCGAACGACAGACTCAGCAGTTTTTCTGGAAACATATCGTCTGTCGGTTCGGGATTCCGCAGGTGCTCATCACGGACAATGGGACTCAATTCACGGGCAAACATTTTGGCAAGTTCTGCGAAGACCTCGGGATCCAGCAGCGCTTCTCCTCAGTGTGCCATCCCCAGTCTAACGGTCAGGCCGAGAATGCGAACCGCCAGATTCTCGACGGCCTCAAAAAACGACTCGATAACTCTTCCAAGGGGTTATGGGTCGACGAGCTACCCAGCGTTCTCTGGGCCCACTGAACAACAAAGAGAATCCTCACGGGAGAATCCCTTTTCAATCTGACATACGGCGCTGAGGCCGTCATTCCCTTGGAGATCGGGATCCCTTCACTCCGAATCATGGCTTTCGACGAGGCTGCCAACTCCCAACAGCTGCGGGCCGACCTGGACCTCATAGACGAAGTCAGGGAAAAGTCCGCCCTTAGAAGAAGCATCTACCAGCAAAGAATTGAGAAGTTCTACAACAAGAAGGTGCGCCCAACTGACATCAAACTCGGAGATCTTGTCCTCCGAAAGCTGGCGGTATCCAATCCCGGTCAGAAAAGAAAGTTGGCACCAAATTGGGAGGGCCCGTACAAAGTATCAGAAGTCGTGCGCCCAGGCACGTACCGCCTGACCAGTACCGAAGGCAAGCCCATCAAGAGGCCCTGGAATGCGGAACGCTTAATCAAGTTCTTAGGAGCAGAGTAGTCTTCATGTAAATTATCGTGATTGTAATCGGCACGTCGTGCCTAGCCTTTTGTAAAGTTCAAATATATTGTAAATATGTCAGCTTTCTTAAAACAAACCCACGGCTTCATATTTTGTAACAAATAAAGAACATATCTCGAGCTCGGCGCTCGGATAACAGAGCGAGCCCGAAAAGCTTCCCTTACAAGCTTGGGGTTCGGCGCTCGCGCGAGCCCTAAAAGCTTCCCTTACAAGCTTGGGGTTCGGCGCACGGATAACAGCGCGAACCCAAAAAGCTTCCCTTAGAGCATCCACAGTCGTTTTCTAAAATTCCCATATTTCCAAATTATAGCAAACGAAGCCAAAAGAGACGCTGCAGTCGTTTCTCAAATGTCCATATTATGGAAAACTTGCTATTTCCATTTCTCAAATATGAGAAACGATCTGAGCTTTCTCAAATTATAAAGGATGGGGTATGATACCCCGTCTCTTCTATATAATATTTTTTTAATCGTATCAGACGGACGATCATAGACCGTCTCTCCTATTTTCTTAAATTTTTTTTTTAAAAGGTCGGACGGGGAATGATACCCCGGACGGGGAATGATACCCCGGACGGGGTATCAAACCCCGTATCTCCCCTTTTTTTATTTGTTTTTTTTTTTTTTATTTTAATAAAACGAACGCTCAGGATTGAGCGATAGGAAAAAAAAAAAAGAAATGGTGGGACGGGGACACATACCCCGTCCAGATTATATGGTGGGAAATTTAATGCTGGCAGGGTACTTTTTAGGATTAGTTAGTATATTAATAGGTTTAGTTAGTATATTAATTAGGTTTAGTTAGTTTTATATTATTTAATTTAGTTAATTAATATAGTTTAATAGTTAATAAGTAATTAACTTTTTTTAATTTATTTGAAACGATCGGACGGGGTATGATACCCCGTCTCTCTAAAAAATAGAAAAAATATAGCAAACGACGACTGCAGTGAACGATCGTATTTGCTATTACTGTAGCTGCCATATTATAGCAAATGAGAAAAACGACTGTGGATGCTCTTACAAGCTTGGGGTTCGGCGCTCGGATAACAGTACAAGCCCAAAAAGCTTCTCTTACAAGCTTGAGGCTCGGCGCTCGGATAACGGTGCGAGCCCAAAAAGCTTCTCTTACAAGCTTAGGATTCGGCGTTCGGATAACAGCACGAGCCCAAAAAGCTTCCCTTACAAGCTTGGGGTTCGGCGCTTGGATAACAGCGCGAGCCCAAAAAGCTTCTCTTACAAGCTTAGGGTTCGGCGCTCCGATAACAGCGTGAGCCCAAAAAGCATCCCATACAAGCTTAGGGTTCGGCACTCGGATAACATCGCAGGCCCGAAAAGCTTCTCGTACAAGCTTGGGGCTCAGTGCTCGGGCGGCTCGGCCTGGTTGGTTTTTTGGTAACGTGCATCCAATCAAACAACTCTGCTTCCTCCACACCCGCACCGTCTCTCCCTGAGAACATGTGCAGGAGCTCGGCATCGACCTCGAGCAAGGCGGGTGCCTTCTCCAAGGCACCGCGACCTTGACGCTCGGCGGTGACCCTCTGCTACGCCCGCAGTTGTCTTTCTCACCGGTATGGGAGCTCGGCATCCGTTCCTCGCTCGGTTTGGGCTTCTCAAAGCTCATCAACCTATGTACGAGGCGACATCCGCCAGCCACGCCCGCACCGTCTCTCCCTGAAAACATGTGCAGGAGCTCGGCATCGACCCCGAGCAAAGCGGGTGCCTTCTCCAAGGCACCGCGACCTTGACGCTCAGCGACGACCCTCTGTTACGCCCGCAGTTGTCTTTCACACCGGTATGGGGGCTCGGCATCCGTCCCTCGCTCGGTTTGGGCTTCTTCAAGCTCATCAACCTATGTACGAGGCGACATCCGCCAACCACGCCCGCACCGTCTCTCCCTGAGAACATGTACAGGAGCTCGGCGTCGATCCCGAGCAAGGCGGGTGCCTTCTCCAAGACACTGCGACCTTGACGCTCGGCGACGACCCTCTGCTACGCCCGCAATTGTCTTTCTCACCGGTATGGGGGCTCGGCATCCGTCCCTCGCTCGGTTTGGACTTCTTCAAGCTCATCAACCTATGTACGAGGCGACATCCGCCAGCCACGCCCGCACCGTCTCTCCCTGAGAACATGTACAGGAGCTCGGCGTCGATCCCGAGCAAGGCGGGTGCCTTCTCCAAGACACTGCGACCTTGACGCTCGGCGACGACCCTCTGCTACGCCCGCAATTGTCTTTCTCACCGGTATGGGGGCTCGGCATCCGTCCCTCGCTCGGTTTGGGCTTCTTCAAGCTCATCAACCTATGTACGAGACGACATCCGCCAGCCACGCCCGCACCGTCTCTCCCTGAGAACATATGCAGGAGCTCAGCGTCGACCCCGAGCAAGGTGGGTGCCTTATTCAAGACACCGCGACCTTGATGCTCGGCGACGACCCTCTGCTACGCCCGCCGTTGTCTTTCTCACTGGTATGGGAGCTCGGCATCAGTCCCTCGCTCGGTTTGGGCTCCTTCAAGCTCATCAACCTATGTACGAGGTGACATCCGCCAGCCACGCTCGCACCGTCTCTCCCCGAGAACATGTGCGGGAGCGCAGCGTCGGCCCCGAGCAAGGCTGGTGCCTTCTCCAAGGCACTGCGACTTTGACACTCGGCGGTGACCTCGACACTCTTGCAAATGGTTCTCTCACAAACATGAGGGCTCGACGAACCGAAGCAAGGCCGCGACTTTCTTCAAAGCCGCTCGACCACCACGCTCGGTTACGAACCACAACCTTGTGTTGACAAAATTTTATTAAGGTTTAGAGCGTCCACCTTCGGCAGACGCCCCAAGCCTCGGGTCGAATTATTGACCTCCCTCTCACCCGCGAACAACTCGGGATTTTACAGCCTTTACCAGCCTAAACCCCGAACTGTTCGAGGATGGCAGGGGGGCCATCGACCTGCTGCTCTCTCCGTCCCGGAACTGTTCGAGGATGGCAGGGGAGCCTTCGAGCTGTTCAGTTGACCCTTCTCTCGCCCCCGAACAACTCGGGGTTTACGACTCTTACGAGCCCAAAACCCCGACTTGTTCGAGGACGGCAGAAGAGCCACCACGCTTCGGCTCTCTCCGAACCCCCGAACCGATCGGTCGGCCCACCGCTCACCAACGAACAACCCGGGGTCTCACGGCTCTAAACAGCCTGAACCCCGAATAGTCCGAGGGTGATCGGTGTGCCTCCGATCCGGAGTACTCAGAAATATTGTATTCTCTGGGCGTCCGCCTTTGGCAGGCACCCGAGCCAGACGGCCCACTACCTGACAACAAACAAGGGGTGTGGGGGATTATATAGCCCCCTGAGGCCCTCATTTATTGCATCTGGGAATACGAAAGGACGGAAGGCGAAACGTCCCCATAAATGCTCATGGGAATGCGGAACGTCGCCAGTTATTGCTTATCGAAAAGCTAAATGTCGCGACCATTGCGCCCGTTGCGATAGGTCACCTCAGAGCCGACCCCTGCGCAACTAGCCTGGCAACCGTCCCTAACAACCAAGGTGATCAGGGCGTGGAAAATCAAATGTTCTTATTCATTACTTATTGCTTACAACTCAATGAACGTCGGTAGAAATACAAGGAAAAAGCTCACAACTCACTCACACTCGGCTGGGAACTCGAATTCAGGGCTCCTATCACGCTCGGTCGGATCGGCCCGAGAAGACGCTCCCGCCACCGAGCTTCCTGCATCTTCGGGCTGCGCCCCATCCGGTAGAAATATCGGAGACCGCCCTGGGGTCGCGTTGCTGGCCCCTTCTATCAGACCAGTGCCTAGCACCAGCTTCAGTCTGCGGATCTCCAGCTCCTTCTCGACTACGGCCTCACGAAGAAAAGACTCCGAAGCTGACCCCCCGCTCGAAGCATCCGAGAGGGACCAGCCTGTCTCGATAACCCACCAGTCCCGGTCGGCTACGGCCTTCTTCAGTCGCGCCAACTCCAAGCCGAGCTCCCTGGACCTGTTCAGAAAATAGTTAACGGCGGTGGCTCGGTCCCGAGCTTGCTTCTGTTGACGAAGCAAAACTGCCTCCGTGGCCTCCTCCCCCGCTTGACTTAAAGGTACCTCGGCAACAACGGGGAGGGCGGCACAGGTCCCGTGCGTCTATCAAAAGACAAGAACAAACATCACAAAAAACACAAGTCTAGAAGGATCGGCCCAAAAAATAAATTTTATTTCTTTCAAAAAATTTGATACAAAAGCCCCGGTGGCCAGTCCGCCCAAGGCATTTACATCAAAACAAGAAAAAAGAAAAAGATCTATTCTTGAGGGGGGTTTGGCACCTCTTCATCGACCTGATTGCCCTCCGCATCGTCGCCCTCCGGGGTGGGAGGAAGGTTCGGCGCCCATCCGTAGTAGAGATGTTCCACGTTCTGCTCGGGGTAGATCTGTTTAAAATGGGACTTGGCTTGTTCGTACGCCTCGTCCTGCGCCACCGTGATGGTCTCCCCCACGGCCGACTCCATCTCCTGCAGTGCCTTCTTCCCCCTCGCCGCCTCGACCGCGATCTTCGCCTCAAGGTCCTCCCGGTCCTGCTTGTGGATCTTGCAGAGCGACTCTATCTGGGCCTCGTGGACGGCCACCATCGCCCGGGCTTCTTTCAGCTCATCCGTGGCCTTGTTCAGGTCACGGAGGTACTTCTCCGCATTCTGCCTCTCGATGTATATCTTCTTCTCCAAGCACTTGTGGAAGTGCTGGCCATGGAGCATCGCCTGTCCGAAGAGAGAAAGATCAGAAAAAACTCCAAGTCATTGAGTAAAACAGAGCCAAGCCAACTTACCGCGAGGGTTGCCTGGGACCACTGCATGTAGGCCTGGTCCGCCGTCTGCGTTGCCAGGGCCATCTGATCGCGCTCGGTGGCGGCCTTCGAGACGAACTCGACCGCCACAGGCCCATCAAGCAGAGAATCGCCCCGCACGATCGACCAATCAGGGGCAAATGGCAGCGTGCCATGCTTGCTCACCATCTCTGCGGCTGTTGGCCGGAGAGGTGGGAGCCCTTTTTCCGGGGCATCCACGGTCTTGCTTGAACCACCCGCCGCTTCCCGAGCCCCCCTCGACGAATGGGAGGACTGGGAGTGTGGCCTCTTAGTCCTCTTCGCCGGGGAAGGCTCCTCGGCCGCCGATGCCGGAACCTGGGAGGACGCGCCGGTCTGCGCGGCCAGCTTCTGCTTCTCGGCCGCTATCCTCTCCTGCTCGGCCTTCTTCCTCTTCTCTACCCTCGCCTTCTCGACGACAGTGAGCAACAACTTCTTCACGTCCGCCTGTTGAGTTGTCATCCCTACAAAAACACAGAAGAAAAGCTAACGTTAACACGAAGGCAGGAAATGAACATATTCGGAAAGAGACATACTAGGGTCGGCAGGACTCAGTCCGACCCGAGCGAGGTGTATCTTGGTCACTCGAGGCCACGCTATACTGTGCCCCCTGGTGATCTTCTCCACCCTCTTCCACTCCTTGGCGGTCAAGTCGCTCTTCCTCGGAGGCTTGTGCTTCGGCTTGACGAAGTTCCACCTGGTTGGGATTCCCCAAGACCCCTCAGTCCGAACTACAAAATACTTTTCTTTCCACGCCTTTATAGAGTCTGGGTGACCGTGCATAACCTTCTTATGTGGCCTCGGTGAAAAGTAAAAAATCCCCTCCTGATCTCCGAGCAAACCAATCCCAAAAATAGCTCAGAAATACGTCAACCTCGGCTTCACTCCTTTCTCTTGACACTTCAGTATGAAGCAGACTAAATGTTTCCAGGAGTTCGGACCGTACTGCATGGGACACAGCTTCGCCCAGTTCAGAACCCTATTCACGAAAGGATGCAGGGGCAGCCTCAGCCCCGAGAGGAAGGCGTCCTCAGGAAACATACAATACCCCGGCGCCAGAGCCGTGGTGGGCCGAATACCTGGGCTCGGAAGGAAGATCTCGAACTCTCGCGGAATATAGTAGGCGGCCCTGATAATGTTAAGGTACTTCGCCTTCAGAATGCTCGGGATGCTATCTGCACGGAACTTCACCCGAGTGTCTTCTCCCGGTACTGGAGGGATCGGTTCGATATCCTTAATATCGTCGGGGTACATTCAGGATCGACCCTGGATTCTTGAAGGAAACCAGGGGAAACTCGAGACCCGGTCTCGGTGCGTACTCATCGGGTGAGGAAGGACTGTGGGGGATGGTCATGACTTTCTTCTTCCGACGAGGGCGAGCCTTACGCTCGGGAGACAGCGTCGACAAAGGGGGAAGTGGTGGAAGATCTTCTCCGACCCCAGTCGGCCCTCCAGCCGTGCTTTGACCAGCCTCTCCTTGGGCAGCCTCCTGTCCGTCGACCTCATCCTCCTTGTCTTCCTCGTCACCCTCGGCACCCTGCTCATCTTCGTCCTCCTCCTCGACATTGGTGCCTTCCTACTCTCTTCATCATCATCCCCCTCCTGATCCTGTTCCTCCTCGTCCTCGCCGTCCCCCTCATCCTCTTCCTCCTCGTCACCCTCATCCATGGGCTCCTTCCCCGGCCTTCTAGACCTCAACGGGGACACCACAAAGACAACATCGTCCCCATCGTCTGACCCAGGGTCGGTAAGAACCTCCTCCTTCACCTTATACTTGCTCAAGGACGAGGACGTTTCCTGCTCGGATTCCTCTGCGGAACGACCTAACGAGCTAGCCTCGGATCCGGACTGAGTTCGCGACATTACTAAAAAGAAAAATACTAACCTGGAGCGTAGAAAGTTACGGTCACCGGAAAATTTGCCGACGGCTAGTAAGATTCCCACTCTTGTTAAAAATTGGAAAGTGAGGAATAAAGTGAAGATGAAGAAATGAGGGAGGGGGATGGGGTTTTAAAGAGGAAAAGAGACTCCTCGATTTTCGCAAAAAAGATCTGGCCGTTAGATCTTAACTGACAAGATCCAGCGGCCACCAAGATCTGGAAACGCTTTGATCTTTGCGCCCATGACGTCAGCAATAGACATGAAATTACCCCACTACCCCTCCACCTTTTCTCTCCAAACAGGCCTTTTTCGACAAGACAGAAGGGTCGACGCTCGGATAGTATCGCGAGCCAATAATTTGCCTTCATTTTCACAGAAGGGTCGACGCTCGAATAGAAGCGCGGGCCAATAATTCTCCTTCTATTTTCACAGAAGGGTCGACGCTCGGATAGTATCGCGAGCCAATAATTCCCCTTCTATTTTCACAGAAGGGTCGATGCTCGGATAGAAGAGCGAGCCAATGATTCCCCTTCTATTTTCACAAAGGGTCGACGCTCAGATAGTATCGCGAGCCAATAATTCCCCTTCTATTTTTACAGAAGGATCGATGCTCGGATAGAAGCGCGAGCCAATAATTCCCCTTCTATTTTCACAGAAGGGTCGACGCTCGGATAGAAGCGCGAGCCAATAATTCGCCTTCTATTTTCACAGAAGGGTCGACGCTCGGATAGTATCGCGAGCCAATAATTTCTCTTCTATTTTTACAGAAGGGTCGACGCTCGGATAGAAGCGCGAGCCAATAATTCCTTTTCCAATTTCACAGAAGGGTCGACGCTCGGATAGTATCGCGAGCCAAATAATTCTCCTTCTATTTCACAGAAGGGTCGACGCTCGGATAGAAGCGCGAGTCAATAATTCCCCTTCTAAATTCACAAAAGGGTCGACACTCGGATAGCACCGCGAGCCCCAACTGCCTTCCTTTGATTCAGAGGGGCTCGGAGCTCGGATCGCACCATGAGCCCCAGCTAGCCCCCTTTACTTCGGAGGGGCCCGGCGCTCGGATAGCACCGCGAGCCCCAACTGCCTTCCTTTGATTCCGAAGGGCTCGGAGATCGGATATCACCGCGAGCCCCGGCTAGCCCCATTTACTTCGGAGGGGCTCGGAGCTCGGATAGCACCGCGAGCCCCAGCTAGCCCCCTTTACTTCGGAGGGGCTCAACGCTCGGATATCACCGCGAGCCCCAACTGCCCTCCTTTAATCCAGAGGGGCTCGGAGCTCGGATAGCACCGCGAGCCCCAAAATATCCTCCTTTGTTCAGAGGGGCTCGGAGCTCGGATAGCACCGCGAGCCCCATGAGCCCTCCTCTTGTCACGAGGGACTCGTCTGCCGACCCCTAGTGCTCGACATACCGAGCCCCAGAAGAAGACCTCGCCTCCCCTCGCTCTTCCAACTAGCGAGGAGATCGTCTACCGAACCTTGGAGCTCGTCCGCCGACCCAAAGAGCTCGTCTGCCGACCCCCAAGCACTTTAAACCGATCTCCTACAAAATCGACCTCAACGTCCCTTCGCTCTTCCAACTAGCGAGGGGACCGACCCCAGGAGCTCGTCCACCGATCCCTAATGCTCGGCAAATCAAGCCCCAACGGAAGGCCTCAACGTCCCCTCGCTCTCCCAACTAGCGAGGTGGTCGTCTGCCGACCCTTGGGGATGGGGCTCGTCTGCCGACCCCCAAGCCTCGGCTAGCATCGCTCTGGCTCTCCTACTCCTCTACACAGCCTCCCGCGCAAACTCCAGTAAGGGATCCATTCCTCCTACCTCCTGGCCTCTTCGGAAGATAGTAGATCCTACTTTCTCACCCCAACATCCACCCTGCTCTTCCTACGGAGGCGAAGAATCACTCCTACAGGGTTGGTTCACCCAGCCCTACAGGAGTGTGGGGCTTGTGATATGGGTTAGGAACGACGTGGCCCATCCTGGGCCACAGGATCCCTTAGGATGTGCGCACCACCTGATCCTCCAGATCAGCCACGTCAGCGTCGGAAAACCGCCCGGACCGCTGCCACGTCCGCCCGGGAACCGCCCGGGCATCTACCACGTCAGCCCTAAAACCGTCCGGGTTTCCACCGCTTCAACCACACGGGCAACCGGGTCCAGACCCGGCCCCAAACGGGTCCAGATCCGGTTGGCATCTTCTATAAATACCAGACCCCTACTCTTTCTCCAGGTAATCAATCTTTCCCCACTCAACCCTAGTTACTGTTACTCCCCCTTTTGTGACTGACTAGATCTTCGGAGGGTCTGCCATCGGGACCAACCCCGGTGTTCCGAGACCGTCTGCAGGTACACGAGACCCTCGGATTCAAGCCTCAAAGATCCGAGCCGAGCATCAGCCTCCACCTCACTATCGCCTACCTCAGTACCGTTCGTCCAGCCAAGGGTCGTCTGCATAGGTGTCTCCTCTTCAATACAAATCGAGTAAGAACTCACGCCTGGTGTATCAACACGTTCTCCAAAAACAAACCGCATCAGAAATATTGAGTTTAACTTTAGTGTTTTGAATTTTTGCAAGATTTCTCTACGTGTTGGGGAAATTTTTACAATCAAACTCGCACAAATAATTTGATGTATGAAACAACGCGTGGTCAGTTTGGTAATTAATTATGAAAAAAAAAGGATTCTCCCACTTTCCCACCCTGTTGTATTTAAAATTTGGTTGAGATAACCAATAAAGAGACAACAATTTCTTTCATTGGAATAGAGGACTGTGTCTACAGTAAAAAAACAGAGTAAGCCACACTGTCCCTTCCACTTGTAAATTGAGGGAATGAAACAGGGTAAGGCAGACCTTCCCCTTTCCCCGCGAGGCATTGGAAAGGAAATCAGTGAAAGGGAAATTCTAAGGGGGATAGATTTTGAAGAAAGTTGGTAGTAATTTTGGAAGAATTAAAAGCATTCACTATCGCTTACTAAGAGCATCCGAATAGTCGTCTAAACCCAAAATATAAATATTTGACATATAACAATAGAAATCAGAAATGAACTGTAATTATCTAAATTCAAAATTTGACTTTTAAACAATGAACGGAAGATCATTTCTGTGAGGACTTTTTTAAAAAAATATATCGGATGGGATATCCCATCTGATAAAAAAATTTCTAAATGAAATGAGTGAATGGCCCGAAGAGATGGACTATAAGCCTAATGTATAAGATTTTAAAAAAATGAGAAAGAGCTGTGAGGGATGGGATATGATTTCGTTTCTCTGACATTTTTTTTTGTAAAATTGATCGGACGGGATATGATATCTCGTTCGATCTATTTAATTTTTTTTAAAAAAAACTAATTTAGTCGACAAACGAGATATCATATTCCGAAACCCAAATTTTGGGTTTTGCCATTTCTTCTCCCAAATTTGGCAGTCGACTGTTCACATCTCACCCAAAATATGGATACATGGCCAACGACTACAGCAGATTTTTGGTCAAAATTTTCATTTTTCGATTGTGGGATATCATTGAGAAATAGGAATCCGTATTATTAAAGGATTTCCCGTGATTCTTTATTTGATATTTAGCCAACGACTACATATGCTTTAAAAACTCAAAAATTTGCATTTGAGATGAAAAATACTATACTATTATTCGCTAAAAATCCAAAATTTAGAATATGGGTGAACAGTCGATCGCTAAAGATAGCAGCGGCTTTAGACGATTGCTAAATATAGAAGACGGAGGATCAAGCACCGTCTGTTTAATTCTGCAAATTTTTTCCCCTAAAATTTACAAAAATGCGATTAACAAATTACGAAATTGCCATTTAAAAAAATTGGACGGAAGATCTTGTTCTGTCCGATCACTTCTTTTTTTTTTTCTTTTTTCTTTCACATATTACTAAAATGACATTACTTATTTACGAAAATGCCATTTTATTTTATTTTTATAAAAAAATCGGACGGAAGATCTCCGTCCGATCACTTTTTTTCTTCTTTTACATATTACTAAATGCCATTACTTATTTATGACAAAGCCATAAAATAAAAGAGATCATCCGTCTGATTTTTTTATTTTGTAAATTTATCAGAAACGATAGCTGCTTCACATTCGTTGCTAAAACCCAAATGCTAAATATGCATCTTTTAGAAGTGACGATAGTGGATGCTCTAATGAGATACAAAATTTTTCAAAATTTAAAAAAGATATGCTTGGAGTTATTTTAGTTGTACCAAATATTTTAGTTGATGAGTTGGATTTCTATCCGAAATTTAATTATCACATACTCCTATAATATGAATAATCAGATAAAATAAATAATATTAACAATCTTTGATTAGGTTATGCTAAATATCACAAGTACCTGTACCAATTCGATCTCATATAGGAATTTAATGTATCAATAATATTAGTGTGTACATTCAAAAGTACATATAGGCATTAAGAAATGCTATGAGTAATCATGCATGATTCTCGCTTTTGTCATAATATAATTGTTACGATAATCAGTTCTGATCATTTTTAGTTATGCTCAATCTCTAAACGCTAATATTATAATGGAAGAATTGAGATGGTTATTTATAGACAACTAACTATCTAATTTTAACAATTTATTTCTAAGTAGGAGTCATATTAACTGTTAGAATATAAATATTAAAATCCTCACTCTTACCACAACTTTGGAGTTTTGGTCAATTGATAGGGTCATTATGGTATCAGAGCAAACCAGGTTCGAATCTCACCGACTGCGCAATTTAAATGCGGATTGAAAAAAAAAAAAAATACCGCTGCGTATAGTTCAGGTCTTGGCCCAAAAAAAAATTAATGACCCTACCAATTGACCAAAACTCCGAAGTTGTGGTAAGAGTGAGGGTTTTAATATATAAAATGAAAGTTGGTATAACTAAAGATAATTTGTAAAAAGTATGTAATAAAGATAATTTGTTAAAAGTATGTAATAAGTAAAGAGAAAATAAGATTCGTGACCAGATTACTTCATAATATTTACTTTAAAAATATATACGACATGCAAAGCATGTGCATATTACTAGTTATTTAAATCGTATTGTACGAATTCAGGATCAAACAAATATTGTAATTAATGAACTAACCATATTGAAGTTATTGCTTCCACTCAATCTGTAGTGTTCCAGGTCAAATTCAAACTCCTTAGAGCATCCACAGTTGTTTTTCTCATATGCTAAAAAATGGCAGCTACAGTAATAGCAAATAAACGTGTTTGCTGCAGTGGTCGTTTGTTATATGTTTCTCATTTTTAGAAAATAAGCGAGCGACGGTATATGTTATACCGTCTCATCGTTTAAAAATAAATTTAAAAAAGTTAATTACTTATTAACTATTAAACTATATTAATTAAATAAATTAAATAATATAATAATAACTAAACCTATCCTAAAACTAACTAAACCTATTTATATCCACCTAAGAGCATCTGTAGTCGTTTATGGTAAAATTATCCATATATGGATAAATAGAAATAAGATTTTCGATTCCGCTGCACTCGTCGAAAGCTATTTTATAGCAATCTATAATATAATATTAAGAGACGGCACATGAAGTGCCGTCGGTGATGAAAAATGCGCAAAAAACGGGTCCCATTCGGTCAGACGGCACATGAAGTGTCGTCCGTTCAACCAAAAAAAAAAACAAAAAAAAATTCTCAGCCTTAAGTCTAGGACGGCACATGAAGTGCCGTCCAAGACATCTCAGTGCTTTTTGGAAATTTTTGGCATCTTTTGGCATCTTTTTGGCATCTTTTTGGCATCTTTTGGCATAAAAATTTTTTTATTATTAAAACTCGACGGACGGCACATCAAGTGCCGTCCGGGATATGCGGCACATCCTTTTGTGGCGTTTAAAAAATCAGATAAAATATAATTTTTCCAAACGGACGACACTTCAAGTGCCGTCCGACGATTAAAATATTAATTTTTTTCGTGGGACGGTGCTTCGAACGCCGTCCCTCATTTATCGATAAATGCTATATCGATTCTCATTTATAGCAATCTACTGTAACGATTTATCGATAATATCGATATATAGCAAACGACTGCAGCTGTTTTTTAAACCAAATATCGATATTATCGATATATAGCAAACGACTACAGATGCTCTAACCTACCCACTAAAACCTATTAAAGTATATTAACTATCAGATTGGTCAGCAGGTATAACATATCCCGACCGGGATATGTTATACCGTCTGTCGTTTTTAAATTTTTTTTTTTTTTAGAATAAATCTGACCGTTGGATTAGAAAAAAATTTAAAAAAAAATTAATATACGTGGGCCGGTATAACATATACCGGACGATATATGTTATACCGTCTGACCCACTTTAAAAAAAAAAAATTAATGACACGGTATAACATATACCGGACGGTATATGTTGTACCGTCTTTCAAAATTTGAGAATCGCTATTCTGTTTCTCATATATGAGAAACGAATATAGCAGATTTGCTATAAAATGGCAAAATGAGAAACCATTGCAGCGCTCCGTTTCTTATAAAATGACACTTTGTCATTTATAAGAAACCATTGTGGATGCTCTTAGAGCATATGTATTTGTTCCCTATATTTCGAAAATATAGGGAAGTAACTGTTGATTCTTGATTTTGATGATTACAACACATTGCAACATGTATCTGTGCTATACTATATAATTGCAGGTTGAATACACAAAAGCCTTCTTACTATACAGCTGAACAAATGAACAAGCACACGCTCTGGATAAAGACAATGGCTTCACTCAAGACTCAAGTCAAGACCTATGCTTCAAGTGTCATATATTTTTATATCTTGTAAACAAATGTAATATTTTGCTTTATTTGAGTCTTCGAATGATGTACAACCTTGTCACACACACATACACTCACATATAACTCTTTTAAATGTGTGATTTTTCAAAACCAAAAGTCAAAACAGTTTGAACTAGATTAGCTGTTGCGTACCAGTCGACTGCTACTTGCTCCAGTCGACTGAGTTGGTACAAAACTGCCTAATCTTATTCAAACTCTGACCAGTCGACTCATCATGGTAACCCAGTCGACTGTTCAAGTGTGTTTGACAGTTTTCTGTTTTTAAAATCGTTTTTCAAATTCAAATTTTTTTAGATCCGTTGGTTGACAGTTGAACAACTGATTCCCAACGTCCAGTGAATCTATCTCTATAAATAGAGGTTAGAATCCACTGTTAAAGACACTAATACTCCAAGCATTTCTTTGAGATATTAAGTTTTTACATTTTTCAAGAGACAAAAGATTTCAACTCACTAAGACTTGGTTCTCTGTCTTCAGTCCAGTATAACATTTGATTTCGTTTTGGACTGAATATAGAAGTCAACCATTTAGCCACGTACTATATCACAATCACAAACAATGCTATAGGTTGATTGTAAACAATTTTTATTGTTTTCTTTTCCTCTCGGTTGGAGAGTAGGACTCTAGGGTGTAGAGTCAGGTTTGTCACTCTTGGTAGAAGAGTGGGTTGCTTTCTCTGGTTGAGAGAAAGTACTACGGGTTAGACAAGGTTGTTGTCTGAACCCCGTAGGGTATTCTTGTAAACTTTTTCAGGAATAGTGGAAATCTCAAGTGGGTTGCTTGGGGACTGGATGTAGGTCGGGAGGACTGAACCAGGATACATCGTGTGCACTCTGTGGTTGTATCTCTCTAACTTGCATTTATATTTTCTCAGCTTGTGTTGTTGTTACTGTGTAACTTGTCTGGATAGTCGACTGGGTACTTGATAAGTCGACTGGTCAGACTCGTATACTCTGATAGTTTTCTGGTTGTTAAGTCGACTGTTCCAACTCTAAGACGACTGCACAGACTTGTTTAAATTACTTTTTCATTTTGTTAATTCAGTCGACTGGTTTATTCCTTAAGTCGACTGTACAGAAGAAAAATCTCTATTCCGCAATTTAATTTTTAACAAACACTATTCACCTCCCCTCTAGTGTTTGTTGCCTCGCCTACAGGATCCAACACTTGGTATCAGAGCAAGGTTAAAGGCTATGGCAGCTACGTCAAATGCAAATCAGTACTATGAAGGGCAATCTACACAAAGGCCACCTCTCTTCGATAGAACAAATTACAATTATTGGAAGTGTAGAATGAAGATCTGTCTCCAATCCATCAATTATGAAATATGGAACATGACTGAAACAGAATACACTGCTCCTACTATTCCGTATGCACAATGGAATGATGACATGAAGAACCAAACAATGAATAATGCAAAAGCAATGAATACATTATTCTGTGCTCTTACAAAAGAAGAATTCAACCGTGTGTCAAATTCAACAACCGCACATCAAATCTGGCATACACTCGAGGTAACTCATGAAGGAACAAACAAAGTGAAAGAATCTAAAATATCTGTTCTTCTTCACAGGTTTGAAATGTTCCGCATGAAGGAAAATGAAGGTGTGTCCGAAATGATAACCAGATTTACTGACATTACAAACTCACTTGTGGCACTTGGAAAAATATACACTCAAGCAGAGATGGTGAGAAAAGTTCTTCATGCACTTACTCCTGAATGGGAAAAGAAGACCACTGCAATAGAAGATGCCAATGATCTATCACAACTTTCTCTTGAGAATCTTGTGGGAAATCTAATGGCTTATAAGGTTCAAATTGAAGAACGGAAGAAGGATGCAAAACCACAACAGTCAAAGAAAAAATCATTAGCCTTTAAAGCCATGACAGACGCAGAAAATGAAGAAGAAGATGAAGAGGAGATAGCCATGTTCACAAGGAGATTCAAAAAATTTCTAAAGAAAGGTAAGTTCAATTCTAAATTTAGAGATTCTAATGATCCTCTAACTTGTTTCAGGTGTAATAAAACATGCCATATGAAGAAGGATTGTCCGCTAGAAAATACAAAGTCGAAGGGAAAGACATCCAACTTCAAGAAGGATAAGTACACAAAGAACAAGTTTGCCAAAAACAAAAAGGCATATCAAGTAACTTGGGATGACAGCGATTCTTCCTCAGAAGAAGAAACTGGTGAAACCAACGAGGTTGCGAACATGTGTTTTATGGCTTCACAGAATCAAGTAAGTAATGATTATGATTCAGAAGATTTACTTGTGGCTTTCAATGAAATTTTTCAAGAATTGAAAAAAGAAAAGATTAGAGTTAAGAATCTAGAGAGAGTTAGTCAAACGCTTTCTCAAGAGAATCTTAACATTGATAAAGAAGTAAAATCTTTAAATTCTCGTATTTCAAGTTTAGATATGGATCTTGAATCTCTAAAAAAGAATTATGAAGAGATATTTAAGAATGTATCTAAGTTCAATAAAGGAAAAGAGAATTTAAATGATGTTCTTCAAAATCAAGTGAAATCTAGTCAAAAGTTTGGTCTTGGTTTTAAAAAATCTTTTGTAAAAGATCTTTCCTCTAAAAACACTAGTAGAAATAAACCTGAATCTATTTCTAGTGTTAAACATAAACTGTATGAATTCTTTGAAAAGCCTAAGCTTATAAATTTTAGTGATAAAAGCAAGTCTAAAGTTCAGTCAAGTCGACTGAGTCCATCCAACAGTCGTCTATCCGGAGGAACTGAGTCTGATTTCACAAGACCAAAGTCTCATATAAGTCGACCTATATTACCATCCAGTCGACTTACTTATAGTAGAAGTCGACTGAAGGATGCTATAAAGTCGACTGGACAGAACAAACTTGTATGAGTTCCAGTTAACTGATAGAACTGCGTATATCAATTTATATATGTTAAATGTATGTAATTCTGTTAATTTTATTCCTGCTTATGGCGGAAGATCAAACTCTTTATGGGTTTGGTTTTCCCCAAACTAATATGTTTTTGGACCCAATGAAAAGGGTACCATATTCACATTGAATATCTTATAGGTACCAAAGAAAGATCGTTGGATACTTGACAGTGGGTGTTCAAAGCATATGACTAGTTATGCCAGTCTCCTATCCACCATACAAAGTATCAATGGAGGAACAGTTACCTTTGGTGATAACAACAAAGGAAAAGTCATAGGAATCGGCATGGTTGGTAAAAATACTAATCCTACTATAGAAAATGTTTTGTTAGTTAGTGGACTAAAACATAATTTGTTAAGTATTAGTCAACTATGTGATAAAGGTTATTAAATTGTATTTGAAAAAGATGCTTGCTTAATTTATGATTCTACTATGCAAAACATTATTTTTCAAGGTTTTCACAAAAACAACATTTATAAATTATGTTTGAATACAAATGAGATTTCAAATGATTTTTGTTTAATAGCTTCTAATAATGATTCTTGGCTTTGGCATAGACGATTTAGTTATGTGAATATGAAAAATCTCTCTAAAATATCTAAGTATAACCTAGTTAAAGGACTGCCAAAACTATCCTTTAAAAAGGATAAGTTATGTGATGCATGTCAACTAGGAAAATAAATCAAATCCACTTTTAAAACAAAAGAAGTAATCTCTACTAGTAGGCCACTTGAGTTAATTCATATAGATTTATTTGGCCCTACTAGAGTTGCTTCTTTAAATAAAAGCAGATATGTATTTGTTTTAGTAGATGATTTTTCACGATTCACTTGGACATTCTTTTTAAAACATAAAAATGATGCTTTTGATGAATTTGCAAATTTTTGTAAACGAATTCAAAACCAAAGATCTCTAACCATAGTCACTATTAGAAGTGATCATGGTGGAGAATTTGAAAATAAAACGTGTACAGAATATTGCAACAAGAATGGAATAACACATTCATTTGCATTTCCTAGAGCTTCACCACAAAATGGAGTATTTGATAGGAAAAATAGGACTTTGCAAGAATGCGCACGTACCATGCTTGTTGAAAGCAATTTACCTAAGTATTTTTGGGCTGAAGCCGTTGCTACAGCCTGTTATGTTTTAAACAGGATTCTAATAAGACCTAAGTTAAAGAAGACTTGTTATGAGTTATTTTTTAACAAAATTCCCAAAGTCTCTTATTTTAAGACATTTGGTTGTAAGTGTTTTATTCTGAACACTAAATATAATTTAGATAAATTTGATCCTAGATCTAATGAGGGTATCTTTATAGGATACTCAAATAGGAGTAAAGCATATAGAATTTTCAACAAGTCAACAATGACTATTAAAGACTCAATGCATGTTACATTCGATGAATCTCTGTCTTCATCAAATTTAATTAAAGATGATGAAACTGACTCATTACCTTTAAATAAAGTAATTATATCTTTAGAACAAACTAGTCTCGCAGATAAGTCGACCGATAAGGACATCAAGTCGACTGATGTAAACCAGTCGACTGAGAAACTTGTCAAGTCGACTGATCCTATTGTGATATCTTCAACTTTACGAAATTCTTTTGTTGAAGTTAAAGATCATCCTCATGACTTAATAATTGGTGACATCTCCTATGATATTCAGACATGATCACATATTAATATGATATCTCATACAGCCTTCTTGTCGGATTTTGAACCAAAAAATATACAAGAAGCATGTGAGAATGAATTTTGGATGAATGCCATGCAAGATGAGTTAAACCAATTCATAAGAAATGATGTATGGAATTTAGTTCCACGACCTCCTGATCATACTATTATTGGTAACAAATGGGTATTTAAAAGTAAGTTAGATGAATCAGGTCAAGTTGTTAGGAACAAAGCTAGACTAGTTGCTCAAGGATATAATCAAGAAGAAGGCATAGATTTTGATGAAACATATGCTCCTGTTGCTAGATTAGAATCAATTCGTATTTTATTATCCTTTGCTTGTTTCATGAATTTTATACTTTATCAAATGGATGTTAAAAGTGCTTTTCTTAACGGGTTTATTAAAGAGAATGTTTATGTTAAACAACCACTAGGTTTTGAACATGAACAATTCCCAAACCATATTTTTAAATTGAAAAAGGCTTATACGGTCTTAAACAAGCACCACGTGCTTGGAATGATCGCTTGAAAACTTTTCTTTTAGAAACAGGGTTTGAGATAGGTAAAGTAGATCTACCTTATTTATCATGAGAATTAAGAATGATATTTTAATCATACGAATATATGTTGATGATATAATTTTTGATTCTACTAATAATAATCTATGTCAAGAGTTTGCTAACACCATGAAAAACGAGTTTGAGATGGGTCACATGGGTGAACTCAATTATTTTCTTGGACTACAAATTAAACAGTCTTCAAATGGCATATTTATTAATCAAGGAAAATATGCAAAGGAATTACTCAAACAGTTTAACATGGATAGTACAAGTAGTAAATCCACATCTATGACTACTACTACTACTCTTGACAAAGATATATTAGGTAAGAGTGTCGATCAGAAACTCTATCGAGGTATGATTGGTTCACTCTTATATATTACTGCTAGTAGACCAGATATTATGTTCAGTGTATGTTTGTGTGCTAGATATCAGTCTAGTCCTAAAGAATCTCATTTAAAAGCTGTGAAACGAATTTTAAGATATATTAAAGGCACATCGGATTATGGTTTATTTTATCCACGCACTGATAATTTCCAACTTTTGTCGTATAGTAATGCTGATTTTGCTGGTAGTAAAACTGATCGCAAGAGCACTAGTGGGACATGTCACTTTTTGGGACATTCACTAGTTTCTTGGTGCAGTAAAAAGCAAAATTCAATGTCCCTATCTACTACAGAAGCTGAATATATCGCTGCAAGTTTGGCATGTGCACAAATTTTGTAGATGAAACAAACCTTATTAGATTATGGTATTTCTTTTGAAAAACCTTCAATAATGTGTGATAATACCAGTACAATTAATTTATCTAAAAATCCGGTTCAACATTCACGTACGAAACATATTGATATTCGACATCATTTTCTACGTGATCATATTTTAAAAAGAGACATATCTTTAGACTTTATCTCTACTGATAAACAAGTAGCTGATATCTTTACAAAACCCCTTAAAGAAGATACTTTTATTTCTTTAAGAAGAGAACTAGGGATATGTAATTTTCTTAATATTTGTTGAAAATATTTCTGTTAAGTCGACTGCGATTTCACGAAGTCGACTGTCCCGTATTTTTTATATATATACTTATTTTTTCTCTGACCAGTCGACTGACATTTCACCAAGTCGACTGATCAGTTGTTATAATTGCTTATTTTTCTCTCGACTAAGTCGACTGTCTCTGAATACCAGTCGACTGTCGCGAATCAGTATGTCTTCAACTTCGGATCGTCACACAGTTTTTGAGACAAATTTTTATCCTTTGACTCACCCGTGACTTCTTTGTGAGCCGTTGATCTCTATTCTATTCAATCTCAGCCGTTGGCTTCAGTTAAAAATCCTCTTCACTGCCTCAATTTTTCACTTTCACTTTTACCCCAATTCCAGATCTAAAACCCTAAGGAGAAAAGAGATAGATCCAGAAGTCGACTGCCGAATCTTCTGTTTGGAGCTGCTGATTTTCGCTCCCTTTGCTGTTTGATTCCATTCTCCTTGTTGGTATAATCCTTTTAAATCTCACTTCTCTTTGTTTGATTCCCTTAAATTTCTTAATGGCTCCGAAACGATCTAAGACATCCCATGTTGATGATAGTTCTTCATCAAAAGGCTATTCTCAGTATCTTAGGAGTCCTGATCTCTTAGAAAAATGGTATCTTATTTGTAACATTGTGATTTTTCCGGGTAGATTTGTCAACTTCAATGATTTAGATAAGTTCAATCTTATTTCTCTTTTTCAACATTGTAGTCTATATGAGTTTTTATCCTTGGAAAATCAACCCGACTACTACCCACAACTCATCTATCTTTTTATACCAATATGAGAGTAGTTCAAATGGATGATGGATAAATTGTTGTTTATTCTTCGGTCAAAAATAAGAAGATTAAACTCACATCCGAGAGAATTAATCTTATTATGGGTATTGATGATGAAGGACTTGATTTAGGTGAGATCATTTTAGATGATACATCTATCCTGTCCAAAAAAATTTTGCCAAATCATGGACCCCCTAATGTCTAGTAAATCTATCACACCTATTGCAAAACTAGTTGCAAGAATACTATCATATAATATTCTTCCCAAAACAAGGAGCTTTGATCAGTATTCTATGGAATTGCAACAAGCGGTTTATGCAATTTTTGGTAGAATAAATATCAATTGGGGTCGTGTCATCTTTTTGAGACTCCACAAGTCTCATACTCACTTTTTGCCTTTTGGTGGTCTCCTTACTAGAGTCTTCCTTGCTTATGATATTGATCTCGACTCCGAGACCAATGTGGTTAAGCATTATGAGTGCTTCGATCGTGCCAGTTTAGCACATATGAAACTTCTTGATCCTTCCCCTAGACATTGCCCTAGACCTACTCCTCACACCCAAGTTCCTTTAGCAACTTCTGCTAGACCATCTTCAGCCTCCAGCTCTTCTCGTCCCCGTGCTGATTTTGATGATCCACGTAGTCTAATCTTGCTGTTAACTATCTCATGGATCATCAAGATACCCTTGCTTCCCATATTGATTTCCTTGATTCCAAACTTTCACATCTGACTCAGCTGTTTACGACTCAATTTCCACCTCCGTCTCAGGATGTTGATGACAACGACGAAGATGAAGATTGCTGATTATTAGACATTTACTATGTATTTCCTTTCTTGCATTTTTTTTTATGTTGTTCCTTTTGTAAGCTTTCCTTATTTTTGTAAGACATTATCTTGTGTCCTTTTTTTGTTGATGACAAAGGGGGAGAACACCTCCTGTTGTGTTATGTTGTGTAATATTTTTCAAGTTCTGTTCTTTTCAAGAAGTTCTGTTAAGTCGACTGATATAATATGCATTATGTGCTTTTAATAGGGGGAGCATATCAATGATTGTATGCTTGTATTATTTTTGTTATTATCAGCTATTGCGTTGTCATCATCAAAAAGGGGGAGAGTGTTGATTCTTGATTTTGATGATTACAACACACTGCAACATGTATCTGTGCTATACTATATAATTGTAGGTTGAATACACAAAAGCCTTCTTACTATACAGCTGAACAAATGAACAAGCACACGCTCTGGATAAAGACAATGGCTTCACTCAAGACTCAAGTCAAGACCTATGCTTCAAGTGTCATATATTTTTATGTCTTGTAAACAAATGTAATATTTTGCTTTATTTGAGTCTTAGAATGATGTACAGCCTTGTCACACACACATACACTCACATATGACTCTTTTAAATGTGTGATTTTTCAAAACCAAAAGTCAAAACAGTTTGAACTAGATCAGCTGTTGCGTACCAGTCGACTGCTACTTGCTCCAGTCGACTGAGTTGTTATAAAACTGTCTAATCTTATTCAAACTCTGACCAGTCGACTCATCATGACAACCCAGTCGACTGTTCAAGTGCGTTTGACAGTTTTCTGTTTTTAAAATCATTTTTCAAATTCAAATCTTTTTTAGATCCGTTGGTTGATAGTTGAACAACTGATTCCCAACATCCAGTGAATTTATCTCTATAAATAGAGGTTAGAATCCACTGTTAAAGACACTAATACTCCAAGCATTTCTTTGAGATCTTAAGTTTTTACATTTTTCAAGAGACAAAAGCTTTCAACTCACTAAGACTTGATTTTCTGTCTTCAGTCCAGTATAACATTTGATTTCGTTTTGGACTGAATATAGAAGTCAACCATTTAGCCACGTACTATATCACAATCACAAACAAGGCTATAGGTTGATTGTAAACAATTTTTATTGTTTTCTTTTCCTCTCGGTTGGAGAGTAGGACTCTAGGGTGTAGAGTCAGGTTTGTCACTCTTGGTAGAAGAGTGGGTTGCTTTCTCTGGTTGAGAGAAAGGACTACGGGTTAGACAAGGTTGTTGTCTAAACGCCGTAGGGTATTCTTGTAAACTTTTTCAAGAATAGTGAAAATCTCAAGTGGGTTGCTTGGGGACTGGATGTAGGTCGAGAGGACTGAACCAGGATACATCGTGTGCACTCTGTGGTTGTATCTCTCTAACTTGCATTTATATTTTCTCAGCTTGTGTTGTTGTTACTGTGTAACTTGTCTGGACAGTCGACTGGGTACTTGATAAGTCGACTGGTCAGACTCGTATACTCTGATAGTTTTCTGGTTGTTAAGTCGACTGTTCCAACTCTAAGACGACTGCACAGACTTGTTTAAATTACTTTTTCATTTTGTTAATTCAGTCGACTGGTTTATTCCTTAAGTCAACTGTATAGAAGAAAAATCTCTATTCCGCAATTTAATTTTTAACAAACACTATTCAGCCCCCTCTAGTGTTTGTTGCCTCGCCTACAGGATCCAACACTAACCACTGTAGTCATTTCCTATATTTTTGAACAAGTAAGGTACACGTCCATTGCACGTATTAGTTTTTTATAAAAAAATTTAAAGTGAAACTCTAAGTTATACGTGTGATGCATGTCTTAATAAATATGATTAAATATATATATATTTATAAAATTAAATGTGAAAACTATAATGGGAGAGTTGGAGTTTCACATAAGTAGGTAGATTTACAACTCTAACTCTTCTATTATATTGGTTATTATGTATTATATTATGGATAGATATATAGATAGATAGGTAGATAGTAATTTGCACGTGTGATGCACATTTAATATATTTAGTGAGGATTCAAACCTGAGATCTTCTTCATATTAGTTATGCACCTGCAATACACGGGTTGGTAGATTGACAAATGACACTAAGGTCTTCTCCCATTATAATATTAGAGATTTTGGAAAAAATATTGGAACAATAACCTTCTATATTTGAGAGACAATATAGGAATTTTCCAAATATTGGAATCAGAAGATCATCTTGCGTCCGTTCTAAAAAAATGATCTCGGTAGCAAGATGGTCTTGTGATGAAAAATATAAAATAAATACATAAACAGGTCGGACGCAATC
Organism: Hemerocallis citrina; assembly: GCA_017893485.1. Taxonomy (NCBI): domain Eukaryota; kingdom Viridiplantae; phylum Streptophyta; class Magnoliopsida; order Asparagales; family Asphodelaceae; genus Hemerocallis; species Hemerocallis citrina. The sequence continues at coordinate 150,013,513 of CM030363.1, read as the reverse complement.
TTGCGTTTAGATCAATTTTTTTTTAAAAGTGTCAGACGCAAAATCATTTTGCGTCTGACTATAAAAAGAAATTCGCTGAAGAAATCGGACGCAAGATCATGTTGCGTCCCTGTGATTTTCCCTCATTTTGTTTTTTTTAAATTCTATCGAATAAAGTCTATAGGATTATTTACACATATAAAGTTAATTGGAGACTGGTTTGATTATTTGATCAAGGGATGAGATTGAATGGCCTATAGGAATTATTATGTGTTCGTATGTGTGGTAGGGTAAAAATGGCATGGGGCCCAACCAGGGCCCAGGACAGCTCTCGCTCAAAAATGAGAAAAACAACAATCTGGCTCGGCTTCGAACCACTCCAGGGTCGGCACCGAGCCGCAAGTTCACCCCCACAGAACTGGTCTCCTCGTATCCGACGAGCCACGATGGCCCTCGACCTCCGATCCGCGACAGCCCCATGGGCCGTCCGCCTAGTCTGGCGAGGAATGAGGATGACCTGGCACAACCTAGGCCATCCGATTCCCCCCAGAGGCATAGGAGCCCCATGATCAGCCATGTCAGCTCCAAATACCACCTAGGGCTTTGCCGTGTCAATCCTATACCACTCTTGGCACTGCCACGTCCGCCCTAAACCCCCTGGGCCTCCTGCCACGTCTGGCCCATGGGCTTTCGGGTTCAGACCCGGCCCCCAAGCGGATCCAAACCCGGTTGGAATTCCCTATAAATACCAGACCCTCACCCACCTTTTCAGGTAATCAATCTTTCCCACCTAAATTTCCCTAGTTACTGCTACTCTCTCACAGAGACTGACTAGATCGTCGGAGGGTCCGCCACCGGGATAAACCCCGGTGTTTCAGGACCGTCTGCAGGTACTCGAGGCGAGGCCATCCGAGCTGATCCTCAAGCGCCGAAGTGAGCCCCTCGCTCACCGTCCAGCACCGTACTCTTCCCTCATTACAAATTGAGTCTGAACTCACACCTGGTGCATCCACACTACGACAAAAAACAAACCGCATCAGGTTGGCACCGTCTGTGGGAACCTTTATCCGGTACGGACGTGAGTCCGAGCCTCGCCACCGACGCTCTCCCTCGACCCAATCTCCCATGGCTCCCCGAGCCCGAAGATCAGCTCGTTCTGCCCAACCAGACGGACCTCCTCCCGAGGGGGCCCTCGACGGAGGGCAAGCATTCAATAATCCGGGGGCGAACCCCGGACCCCAACGAAGCGTTTCACGCGTCGCCGAACCCGACCTTCGTCGGGTCATTCTGAACAGAAGGGCTAGCCAGGCTAGGGGAGGGACCGCTTCCAAATCGGCCCTGAACCACTCTAGGCCCGCACAAGGGGAAAGGCCGTCGGTACTCAGCCGCATCGGCCGAATTCCTACGCCCCGACCCGACCCTTCCGACCATGGCGGGGTCACCAGGGGCGAGTTCAGAAGCTTAAGAGAGGAAATCATGGAGGCCCTCCATGGAGCGCCAAGGTCCGCGACCTACGGCCGAGCCCCTCAAATGAGCGAAGGGAGAAGCCACACTCGTGCGCCGACTCCCCCTCCTGAGCACACAGACGAGGTGCTCCGATGCCTCCTAGAGATGGAGAATCGAATCGAGCGCAACGGCGACAGGAATCCCAACCTAGTCCAAGGACGGAGGCCTTCTCGACCTCCATTTTCCGTCAACATCATAGAGGCGGAGATCCCCCGGAACTTCCGGCCGCCGCAGTTCGAGAGTTACAACGGCGAGGGTGATCCAGCTGATCACATGGAGGGCTTCAAAACCCTCATGATGATTCACAGCGCTTCGGATCCCCTGCTGTGCCGAGCCTTCCCGGCCACCCTCCAGGGTCCGGCCAGGGATTGGTTCTCCAAACTCTCCCCTGGCTCGATCTTCTCGTTCGACCAACTGGAAGCCAGCTTCCTGGCCCACTTCATCACCAGCCGGAAGAGCGAAAGGACGAGCGCTTCCCTGCTCGACCTCAGTCAGAGGGAGGGGGAGTCGCTCCATAACTTCGTCAAGAGGTTCACAACCGAGGCCAGATCCGTCTCTGCCCTCGACGCAGGGGTCGCCTCGGCAGCTTTCCGGCACAATGTCCGCCACAACCAGCTAAAGGTCTCCTTGGCAAAGAGGCAACCTCTGGACTTCCCTGACCTTCTCAACCGGGTCGAGAAGTACATACGAGCTGAAGAAGCTCTGAACCCAGAGGGCAGCAAAGAAGTTGTGGGGAAGGGCAAGCGGAGGGTCGATGAGGCCGAACCTGCCAAGAAAACAGCAAAGGAAGGGGTCGGCGCGAAGAGGGCACCTCCGGTCCCTCGCTTCGAAAGGTACACTCCCTTGACACATAACGTGTCCGCCATTCTCTTAGAAATCGAGGATAAGGGCATTGTCCGACTACCTCCCCGATCAAATAACAACAAGAAGCGAGATTAGCGCTTCTATTGTCGTTTCCACAGAGATCATGGGCACGAAACCGACCAATGTCTGGCCCTGAAAGACGAAATTGAGGAACTCATCTCACGAGGGTACCTCCGAGAATTCACCAGAGAAGGCCCACGGGATCGGCGAGATGCTAGGAACCGGAGGCCTTCGCCTCCGAACCCTACTCCGAACCGCATCCATGGTCAGGATCCCGAACCCAGGGAGCCGCGGATACGCCATTCATCTTGCACTGTGTCCACGGGGGGCCAATGGGGGGAGAGTCAAATACTTCCCGAAAAACCTTCATCCGAGAGGTGAATGTTGTCCAAGACAACCCCTCGCCCAAGTTGCAACCGGTGCCTGTCTCCTTCTTCGGAGAAGACCTCGAAGGCGTTCGCCTCCCTCATTGCGACGCCCTCGTCATTAGCCTCCACATGGCTAATTATGAGGTTCGACGAATTCTCGTCGACAACGGCAGCTCGGTAAATATTCTCTTCCTCGAGGCCTTCGAGAATCTCAAACTACCCAGAGGCAAGCTCAAGCCAGCCAGGTACACCTTGCATGGGTTCTCTGGCGTCCCTGTCGTGATAGAAGGGATTGTTACTCTCGACGTCACCGCGGGATCAGCTCCTGTCAAGAGGACCGAGTCCATGGACTTCATGGTAGTAAACGTCAAAGCAGCTTACAACGCCATACTCGGCCGACCCGGACTGTGCTCCCTCCAAGCGGTACCTTCGGCCTACCATCTGAAACTTAAATTTCCCACCCCGCAAGGGGTCGGCATCGTCCGAGGTAGCCAAGAAGCAGCGCGGTCGTGCTACATGACCGCCGTCGGAGGGGGTGTATTCCCCCTCGACGCCGTTGAGCTCGAGCCCGAGAGGGACGGCCCGGCTCTCGAGCCTGTCGACGAACTTGAGGAGGTCCCGTTCGGCGCCGAGGATGAATCGAAATGGTTCCGGGTGAGCCGCTCGCTCCCCGAGGACTTGAAGCCAGGCATAATCGCCTGCATCCGCCGCAACGTTGATCTCTTCGCCTGGAAGCCCTCCGACATGCCCGGAATCTCCGAAGACTTGATCATGCATCGGCTGAGCATCGTCCCGAACTCTAAGCCGGTCGTCCAAAAGAGGCGCAAAGTCGCCCCGGAGAGGCAGCAAATTGTGAAAACCGAGGTCGACAAACTCTTGTCTGCTCGATTTATTCAGGAAGTCAGCTACCCCGAGTGGTTGGCTAATGTCGTCATGTGAAGAAGGCAACCGGGGGCTGGCGGATCTGTATCGACTTCACGGATCTAAATAAAGCATGTCCGAAAGATCCTTTCCCCCTCCCCGCATCGACGCTTTAATCGACGCAACCTCGGGGCATGAGCTACTGTCCTTCATAGACGCATTCTCCGGGTACAATCAGATCCGGATGTTTCCCCGGACATCTCCAAGCCCTCGTTCGTCACCGACCAGGGTCTTTTCTGCTACCGCGTTATGCCCTTCATGCTAAAGAACGCCGGAGCCACATACCAACGGCTCGTCAACAGAATCTTCAAAGACCTGATCGGCCGCAACATGGAAGTCTATGTCGATGACATGCTCGTCAAGAGCTGGGTCGGACCGGACCACGTCGCCGACCTCGAGGAAGCCTTCGGAGTCCTCCGGCATCACAACATGAGGCTCAACCCGGCTAAATGCGCCTTCGGCGCCTCCACTGGGAAATTCCTGGGGTTCATCGTCAGCCAGCGCAGCATCGAGGTGAACCCCGAGAAAATCCAAGCTATTATTGACATGGCCCCGCCCCGGAATGTCAAGGAGGTTCAGAGGCTTACGGGCCGGTTGGCTGCAATCGGCCGTTTCCTCTCCAAGTCAGGGGAGAAGTCCCTCCCCTTCTTCAAGGCCCTACGCGGAAAAGGGGGCTTCGAGTGGGGTACCCATCAACAAGAAGCCTTCGAACAGCTGAAGCAGTACCTTGCCAACCCTCCTCTCCTCAGCAAGCCCCAGCCAGGCGAACCACTATGGCTCTACCTGTCCGCCTCGGATAGCGCCCTCAGTGCCGTCCTCGTCTGAGAGGAAGATGGGGTCCAGAGACCATTGTACTATGTGAGCAAAGTCCTGCTCCCCGCCGAGACGAGGTACGCAAAGATAGAGAAGGTGGCCTACGCTTTGGTCATGGTAGCCCGGAAGCTTCGCCCTTACTTCCAGGCCCACTCCGTCCAAGTACTGACCGACCAGCCACTGAAGACTGTCCTTCACAAGCCCGAAAACTCCGGCCGCTTAGTCAAGTGGTCAATTGAACTGAGTCAGTTCGACATCAGCTACCAGCCGAGGACGGCCATCAAAGGGCAGGCCCTCGCCGAGTTCATAACTGAGTGCACCATCTCCGAGCAGCCCAGCACCGAGGCCTCGGACCCGACCTGGGAGGTCTTTGTCGATGGATCATCATGCAAAACGGGGAGTGGGGCTGGCATCATCCTTCGTGGCCCCGACCAATTCCTACTCCAATACTCCCTCCGCCTCTACTTTCCGGCCTCCAACAACGAGGCGGAATACGAGGCCATGATCGCCGGACTGATCCTCGCCCACCGAGCCTGTGCCCAGCAAATCCGAGCCTACAGCGATTTTTAGCTCGTGGTCAATCAGATCACCGGGGAATACGAGGCTCGCGACGATCGGATGATGAGGTATTTGGCAGTGGTCCGACGTCTCCTAGCGTCTTTCTGCCACTCCGCGGTTATCAGAGTCCCTAGGGAGCAGAACTCTCAAGCAGACGCGTTGTCCAAACTCGCCTCTTCCTCCTTCGAGGGTCTCGACCAGACGGTGCTCATAGAAATCCTCCTAAAGCCGAGTATCAACGATCAAGACCAGGAGGCAATGTGTGTCCAAGACGGTGCCAGTCTAGATGACTGGACCACTCCCATCCGGAGATTCTTAGTCAGTGCCAAGCTTTCTGAAGACCGAGCCGAAGCTAGATGAGTCAGGGTCCGAGCTGAAAGGTTCGTCATGATTGATGACATCCTCTTCAAACGCTCATACACCTTGGCCGACGGCAAGCCGTACCTCCGCTGTCTCACCAGCGACGAGGCCAGCTACGCGCTGAAAGATCTTCATGAGGGGATCGGCGGATGCCACATGGGGAGCAGGACGCTCGCTCGGAAGGCCCTGAATCAGGGGTACTATTGGCCGACCATGCTCCAAGACTCGCAAGACCTAGTCAAGAGATGCGGCCCATGCCAAAGGTTCTCCCCTATCAAGAGGCTTCCTCAAGCCAATCTCCGATCCCTGGCTAGCCCTACGCCATTCGCCATGTGGGGCATGGACCTCGTGGGTCCCCTTCCCCGTAGCGGTAGGGCAAAAGAAATTCTTGATTGTCACCATCGATTACTTCACCAAGTGGCTCGAAGCCGAGCCTCTGTCCAGCATCACCGAGCGCCAAGTGCAACAATTCTTTTGGAAGAACATCGTTTGCCGGTTCGGAATCCCTCGGGTCCTCATCACGGACAACGGAACCTAATTCCAAGGTCAGAACTTCCAAGCTTTCTGCGCGGACATCGGCATCCAGCAACGTTTCTCGGCTATTTGCCACCCTCAATCGAACGGCCAAGCAGAGAACGCGAACAGGCAAATCCTCGACGGTCTCAAAAAGCGCCTCGACAGCTCCCCCAAAGGACTGTGGGTCGAAGAACTGCCTAGCGTGCTGTGGGCGCACCGAACCACCAAGAGGATCCCCACGGGAGAGACGCCGTTCAGCTTGACCTACGGGACGGAGGCAGTTATCCCCGTCGAGGTCGGCCTGCCTTCTCCCCGGATCATAGCCTTCGATGAAGCTGACAACTCGTCCGGCCTGAGGGCCAACCTGGACCTCGTCGCCGAGGTCAGAGAGAAGTCTTCAATCTGGAGAAGCATCTACCGACAACGGATCGAGAAGTTTTACAACAAGAAGGTCCGCCCCACAGACATCAAGGCGGGGGACCTCGTGTTACAAAAACTATCCGTCTCTGATCCAACCAAGAAGAGGAAATTGGCTCCCAACTGGAAAGGCCCATACCGTGTAGTCGAGGCTGTACGCCCTGGTACATACTGACTGGCAGACATGGACGGCAGGCTGATCAGCCGACCCTGGAACGCCGAGCACCTAATGAAGTTCCTAGAAGAGCGAACATAGGTTCTATCTTGGCTAATGTAAATGATATTTTTTGTAAGCTGTCATGTGTAAAGGGCCGTTCTAGCGACCCTCCCTATCATATATGAAAGAAATCTCTTTTTGTCAAACTCCAAACGCCTCGACGGCCGCGACCTAACACCGGACAATGGGATCGGCACCCGAGTCCTCACTCCGGTATCGTCCCCAACGTCTCGGTAGGTCCGACCCGGCTTCAGGCCAGGGAGTCTTCCTAATGCCCCGCGCCGATCCCTCACGGATCGACGGGACCGAACCTCACCTCTGCCATCGTCCACTACACTATTGGGCCAGAGCAAAGAATGAAAAGAATTCTTTATTCATATTCCCTTATTAGTTCAGAAAAAACAAACAAAGACCGTTACAGGACCACTCCACTCATCTCAAACTGGAGGAAGTCGCCATCTTAGGGCCCCCCGGGTCCGACGAAGGGCAGGACCACTCCGACCGAGCGACTAGGAGCCCTCTCCTCGTCATGATGGTCCTTAGGCTCAGCCACGGTCGACACACCAGCCACTGAGCTCTGGACATCAACTGGTCGCACACGCTCCAGCAGCAGCAACGCAGAGGGAACCCCCTCCGCTCACCAACCCACCGAGGAGGATGCTGAGACACCTAGCATCGTCTTGTAACGGTGTATCTCCATCTCCTTCTTCACAATGACATCGCGAAGTAACCTCTCAGAGGAGGGCCTCTGTACCAATGCACTCGACATGGTATATCCAAGACTGACACTGCCGAGGTCCCGATCCACCATCGCCCTCCTCAGCCGGCTCGCCTCCTCACTTAAGGCTGCAGACTTATTCCGATAATAGTTAAAGGCCGCATCAGTGTCGCGAGCCCCATTTCGGTAGCAAACCAACGTGGCCTCCAGGGCCTCAACTTTGCTCCGGAGCCACGCCACGTCGGAACGACGGGGGTCCACCTCGGGAAGGGGAGCCGCAACCTACAAGAGAACCAGCCCACTCAAAACACATAAGCAAGGAGGTTCGGAAATATCCGAGGTCAAAACACTTGGCCAGTCAAAAATCCTTTTTTATAAATGGAATCACTTCGTACAAAAAATGCAGTGGCCAGTCCGCGGAAGGCAAATACAATCGAGAGATGGAAAAAGAAAGACAAAACTATACAACTTGTTTCCCCACCTCAACATCGGCCGGGTTCACAGGGAGGTTGGCAGCCGGGTCATCAACGAGCCCTTCTTCATTGGGGGTCTTCGGTGTCCCCTCGATCTCCATGTCGTAGTCGAAGTTGGACAGGTCGACGGTCGGGTAGAAGTGCCTCACATGACTGAGGGCCTTTGCATAGCACTCGTCCTGGGCTTTGATCACCAGGAGCTGACCCACCTCCGTCAACTCATCCTTCTCCTTGGCGAACCTCTTCTTCTGAGCCGCCATCTTCTTCGCCCATTCCTCCTTCTCCTTGTCGAACGCCGTCTTCATCTCCTGCTCCCTCTTGTGAGAGCCTTCGAGCTCTATCTTCATCTCCTTCATCTCCTGCACGGCCTTATCAGCCCGGTTGCGCTCCCGCTTCAAGGCCGCCTCATAAAGGTCCCTCACGTGGGCTCCCTGCATGGTCGCCTGCAGCATCCAAGCACTACTGAGAAAACCTCATTACAAACATTTCACAAGACAAGGGGGGTCGGCAGACTTACCAGCACATTAGCCTGCGCGAGGCGCGTGTACGCATCCTCCAGGCCCTCGGCGTTCATCTCCGCGCGGTCCCGAGGGGTCGCCAGCTTAGCCGCCACCTCGACAGCCTGGCGCCCTCGGGTTAAGCAGTCGCCCTCGCGGATCGACCAGGCCGGCACCCACGGTCGCCGCAACCTCTCCTCTACCTCTGTCTCCACCAGGGGACCCTCCCCCTTATCGAGATCGGCGGCCTTGCCCTGGTCCGAGCCCCCCTGAACCGCCACGTCCTTGCCCATCTCCGAGCGAGTCCTTTTGGCCCTCGGCTGAACTGGGGCCTCGGAGACCACCTGGGACGACCCCCTCGTCTTCATCGCGTCCCCCTTCTTCTCGGCCTTCTCCTTCTTCATGGCGAGCCTCTTTGCCTTGATTGATTCAGGATCCATACCTGCGAAAAGATCCATTAAGAGCAATGAGCGCAAAAGAACAACAAGACCAAGAGAAAGGAAACAACTACATACAAAGCACGGTCGGGCTCAGTCCGACGCTCGCCAGGTGACCCTCCGTCACCTTCGGCCAACTGATACTGTGTGACAGATGGAGGTGCTCAACCAACCCCCACTCCTCGGCCGTCAGGTCCCTCGGCCTCGGTGCTTTGTAGCTCGGCTTGGAATGGTTCAATCGAGTAGGGATATTCCAAGGCTCCTCACTCCGGATCACCAGATATTTTTTCTTCCAGTCCTTGATAGAGTCCGGGTGACCGTGGACGACCTTCCCCTTACTCCGAGGGGAGATATAATAAACTCCCTCTGACTCCCCTGACGAGCTGATCATCAACATCGCTCGGAACACGTTCAGCCGGAGGGTACCTTCTGCTCCTCGCATAACAGCACGAAGCAGATGATCTGCTTCCAGGAGTTCGGCCCATACTGCATCGGTGCCAGGGACGCCCAATTCAACACCTCCCGAACGAACGGATGGACCGGCAGCCTCAGTCCGGAGATGAAGGCGTCCACTGGGAAGACGCAGTACCAAGCAAGCAGGGGGTCGGTCGGGCGCAGAGTAGAGTTTGGCAACATGAGCTCGTAGCTGGACCCTATGTGGTACGCCAACTGCAAAGCCTCCAAGTCACCAACCTCCAAGACGGTCGGAAGCGTGTCCATCTTCACCCTCTTCCGGCTCGGCGAAGATGCCTGGACCCCAAAAAGCTCTTTATCGGAAAGGTCGTCTGGGTACCGACGGAACGGCTTCGCTTGTACGGGCGACCCTGTCCTTAAGTTATGGTAAACAGGCGCCTGGCTCGAGCCTCCGGCCCTCGACCCCTTCTTCTTCGGAGCCCTCTTCTTCTTGGCTCCTTCCGGCGAGGGAGTAGATAATCGCCCCAGACCGGTCGGATTTTGAGGCCCTTCGGCTTCACCCTCCTCTGCGCCACCCTCCTCTTCGGAAGCTAACTCTAAGATCTGAACTTCGTCCGAACTATCGTTCGCTTCCTCCGACTCGCTACTCTCCACCACGAAAGGTTTTCGGGAGCGTAACGGCCTCACATTGTACACAGGCTCCTCCCACGAAGTCGAATCGGAAGGCTTCTCATCATGAACAGACTCCTCCTCCAACACTGGCTCCTCCCACGAAGTCGATTTTGAGGCAGGTTTCCCTTCCCCCCTCGACGTCGACGCTGACGAGCCAGACTGAGCCCTATCCATCTGTGCCTAACAAAAGAAACTTACAAACTAACCTTTTGAATGCCTCGGACTGACGAGCCGGTGCCGCTAAAACAGTCAAAGCCGAGCGCTGAAGTGTTTGATTTCTTTTTAAGGAGACAGCAGAAGAGAAGTAAACAGAATGGAGAAGGGGGGGGGGAGATATTTATAGAGAGAGAGGCGACGCCTCGAATTTCGCGTTACTGTTCCTCGAATAGCGCGCGTCTGCCACCAATGGAATCGCGCCACGTCATCCTCGAAACTGGCACTGCTGACGTCACCTAGCGCCGGTTGGAGACCCCACAGAGGTCGGTTCGGATGAAGTATTCGGAGGAGAAAATTTTTACTTAAGATTTAAGGCGCCATCCTTAGACAGGCGCCCCGAGCTCCAGAGCTCGGTCGGCTCCCCTCACACCCGCGAGCAGCCAGGGGCTTACGGCCTCGGCAGCCGAAACCCCGAACAGTTCGAGGGTGGGACAGAAGCCACCATCGCCTGGAACCCTATCGGAAAGCAGATCGCGGCCCACCTCCAATCGGAGACGACCCATCTATCTGAGGCTCCTCAGTCCCAGGTTCGGAATTCGGTTGATACCCCTCCCGTCTGGATCTCTCTCGGGCCAAACAACCGTGTCAGGGCCGTCTGACCCGAAAAAGGATCCAGACGGCAAAGCCACCACCAGTCCGAGGTCCCCAGGGTTAAAACCTTTCAATACCTTGCCCCCCGAGCCCGGACTACGGCCGCCATCTCTTCTGCCTTGTTCTCCCCTGATCCTGACACTCACATCGAGGCCGTCAGGAACGGGAGAAGAACAAGGCAATTGAGTGACCACCTGTCCAACGCTCTCAGGGTCAAAATTTTGCAAGAGATAGACGTCCGCCGAAGCAGACACCTCTGATGGCCGATGGACCACCCTTGCTATGATCAAACCCGCTGTGGAGGGAGGGGTATTTATAGCCTCCCCCATAGACCGACCATTATGACATTGGGAAAGCTAATCGACGGAAGCCCATGAGCCATGCATTTATTAGGCGGCGCCATTAATGCCCCTAGGAAATTGGAACATTGCACAGATCCCGGAGCGCCTTCAATGCTCCGCAAAGACGGCGGACCACCCCGCTCAAACCTTCTAAGGCACCACGATTCGCCATCACCCTTGCCGACCCATAATCTCTCGCCAGCTCGAGGTTCGGTCTAGCACCAGGGTAGTCTTCTCAGGAAGGCTCAACGGCTCGCCATCACCCTTGCCGACCCATAATCCCTCGCCAGCTCGAGGTTCGGTCTGCCACCAGGGTAGTCTTCTCAGGAAGGCTCAACGGCTCGCCATCACCCTTGCCGACCCATAATCCCTCGCCAGCTCGAGGTTCGGTCTGGCACCAGGGTAGTCTTCTCAGGAAGGCTCAACGGCTCGCCATCACCCTTGCCGACCCATAATCTCTCGCCAGCTCGAGGTTCGGTCTACCACCAGGGTAGTCTTCTCAGGAAGGCTCAACGGCTCGCCATCACCCTTGCCGACCCATAATCCCTCGCCAGCTCGAGGTTCGGTCTAGCACCAGGGTAATCTTCTCAGGAAGACTCAACGGCTCGCCATCACCTTTGCCGACCCATAATCCCTCGCCAGCTCGAGGTTCGGTCTAGCATCACGGGTAGCCTTCTCGTGAAGGCCCAGCAATTCGCCATCCCATTTCCTCGACCATAAACACTCCTCCACGGCTAGCTCCCGCACCCCCGCAGGAGTGGGGGGCTTGTGTGGTAGGGTAAAAATGGCATGGGGCCCAACCAGGGCCCAGGACAGCTCTCGCTCAAAAATGAGAAAAACAATAATCTGGCTCGGCTTCGAACCACTCCAGGGTCGGCACCGAGCCGCAAGTTCACCCCCACAGAACTGGTCTCCTCGTATCCGACGAGCCACGATGGACCTCGGCCACCGATCCGCGACAGCCCCACGGGCCTGTCCGCCCAGTCTGGCGAGGAATGAGGATGACCTGGCACAACCTAGGCCATCCGATTCCCCCCAGAGGCACAGGAGCCCCATGATCAGCCATGTCAGCTCCAAATACCACCTAGGGCTTTGCCACGTCAGCCCTATACCACTCTTGGCACTGCCACGTCCACCCTAAACCCCCTGGGCCTCCTGCCACGTCAGGCCCATGGGCTTTCGGGTTCAGACCCGGCCTCCAAGCGGATCCAAACCCGGTTGGAATTCCCTATAAATACCAGACCCTCACCCACCTTTTCAGGTAATCAATCTTTTCCACCTAAATTTCCCTAGTTACTGCTACTCTCTCACAGAGACTGACTAGCTCGTCGGAGGGTCCACCACCGGGATAAACCCCCGGTGTTTCAGGACCGTCTGCAGGTACTCGAGGCGAGGCCATCCGAGCCGATCCTCAAGCGCTGAAGCAAGCCCCTCGCTCACCGTCCGGCACCGTACTCTTCCCTCATTACAAATTGAGTCCAAACTCAGACCTGGTGCATCCACACTGCGACAAAAAACAAACCGCATCAGTATGCTTACAAGTTTTTTTAAAAAATGTTTTGGACTCAGTTTTTTTAAAACAACGGCTGAGATTCAAAATTAAAATCATTATTTACCGATTGACCAAATTTTGGATTTTCAACTACTACAAACCCAACTTAAAATATCTCTGTCTAAAAGTCAAATATGAAAATTTTAAGTTTTATGGACTGCGGTGCTCTTAGATAAGTCAACCGCATCCCTAAGTTTAGGACGTTAGAGCATCCACAGTCGTTTTTCTCATTTGTTATAAAATGGCAGCTATAGTAATAGCAATTGGATGGGTATCGTGCAGTCGTGCTTTGCTATATTTTTCTCATTTGGATTAGAGACGGGATATGATATCCCGTCCCTCTTTTTTTAATTTTAAAAAAGCGGGACGGGGAATGATTCCCCGTCTCAACAAAAAAAAAAATAAAAAAAATGGAAAAGCTTGTGCACAACTACTCGAACAACGAGATCCACACGGTTCCAATCCACGAACGAAGAACAACGAAGCCCAACGAGCAAAAACTCGAACCCGCACACCCAAACACTGCAATGAACAAACGAACAACTCAAGACCACACGCACACCAATCCACTCGCGCACAAGGGGGAAGTGTGAGACGACCGGCTGTAGTAGGGACTGCGGTTGTCGTCTTCACTGTGCGTCGACAGAGAGGAGACTGTGGGGTGGCTGTCGTTGGTTTGCAGGGCGGGAGACAGGGAGGCAGGGTGATCGGGAGTGCGGGGAAAGGGCGGAGAGGAGAAAGGGAGAGACCAGGAGGGGTGAGGTCGGCTGCACCTGCGCTGCAGTCACTGCCAAGACTGGAGCGCACAGGGGAGAGTCATCGCGGGGTTACGTCGTGACGGGGAGAGGGGATAGGGTGGACTGGCGCGCTACAGGAGGCTTTGCATGGGTTTAAATAGGATGGGTTTAGTTTAGGGTTTGCATGGGTTTAGTTTATGTGGGGATGACGGTAGGGGATGAATCAGTTTGGGTAAATAAAGAAATTGGGAGGGACGGGGTATGATACCCCGGCCGGGGTATCATTCCCCGTCTGAGGGAAAACTAAAAAAAATTTATTTTTTAAAGGGAGAGACGGGGTATCATATCCCGTCCGGGGTATGTATCCCCGTCCGACCATTTTTTTTTTTAAAAAAAAATTTAAAATTATTAAGACGGGATATGATCTTCCGGCTGAATCGATTAAACAATCATTAATTCGGAGGGACGGGATATGATATCCCGTCCTTTATAATTTGAGAAACTACATTTCGTTTCTCATATTTGAGAAATCAAAATAGAACGTTTGCTATGAAATGACAAAATGAGAAACGATTGCAGGGGTTCGTTTGCTATAATATGGTAAAATGGCATATATAGCAAACGACTGTGGATGCTCTTAAGGACGGCTAGTCATATCCCCCGTAGTTAGAGCATCCACAGTCGTTTGCTTATTTGCCATTTTTGCCATTTTTTCGATATTGTAGAGCACACACTTGTTCGCTATTTTGCCATTTTTTGGCAAAAGCGCTACAGTAGAAAGGGAGAGATAGCAATCGAAATAGCAAAATGCATATTATAGCAGACGAAACATCATGTTTCGTCTGGATTATTTAATTATTATTTTAATTGATCGGACGAAACATGATGTTTCGTCCGAAGTAAAAAAAAAAACCGAATAAAATAACCTTTGAACGTGGGAATGAACATGATGTTTCGTCCCAATTTGAGACGAAACATCATGCTTCGTCCCAATCCAAATTTTAAAAAAAATTTGTAAATTTTAAATTTTTTTTGCAATTATCTAAATTGATTTTGCAAATTTTTAAATTGTTTTTGCAAAAAAAAATACAATTTGTTTAAAAAATTCTTTTTGCAATTTTTTTTTACAAAAAAAAATCCTGGAAAATCCGGACGAAGCACCATGCTTCGTCCAGAATCTGGGCATTTTTTGGATCTTTTTGTAATATTTTTAAATTGTTTTTGCAAATTTTTTAATTTATTTTGCAAATTTTTAAATTGTTTTTGCAAATATTATTTACGAACTATTTTTAAAATTTGTTTTTTGCAATTTTTTTTGCAAAAAAAAACCTTTATTTTTTTCCACTTTTTGGTACGTGCCGCTATTTTTTTTGATTACAGACGAAACATCATGTTTCGTCTCTTTCTTTTTTAACGAACTTATGCATTTTTTTGCCAATCGACGACTGCAGTGTTTCGTCGAATTGGATGGAAAAAAATGCATTTTATCATTTTTTACATTCAACGACTGTGGATGCTCTTAGGCTAAATAAAAAAAAAAACCGATTCAGGTATAGCACAGATGAATAAAACAGCACTCAATTTTTTATATAAAAAAAGTCATTTCTCAATTATATTTTTAAGGTATGAATGATTGAAGTTTCTTTAAAACAATTTGTATTCAAAATATAGTCAATGGAGATTTTTTTAAAATTAGAAAAAAAAAAGTTGAGTACCATTTTTCTAAACTGGGTAATACTTCAGTAATTTTTTTTAATTTAGCCCCATGGTTATCATTCTAATTCAATCATCAGTTAATTAATGCATTCATTACTTACTGACCACCTCTCTGCTCCCGCCATATTTTCAAAACCGCGTCTCTAATCTCTAAGAGCATCCACAGTCGTCGAAGCCAAATTTTGGGTATTTGGACATTTGGAAATAGAAAAAATAGAATGTTGCTGCAGTCGTTAAAGCCATTTTCGAGCTATTTTCGATTGATCGTTTGTTTTCCTTCAAACGACGGAAGATTATATTTCTTCAATCTTATAGGACGGAATAAGATTGGCCGTCTCTTTATTTATTTTATTTTTTTCTAAAAAAAACCCAACGACGGGAAAAAAACAACCGTCAATTCGATCACACGGCACATTATTCATCGTCGGTTGACTTCCTTTAAAATTTTTTTTTCCAAAAAAAAAAATAACAAGAAACGGTCGATGATGCACCGTTAATTATACCACACGGAAGATTGTCCACCGTCGATTGACTTTCGTTATTTTTTTTTATTTTTTTTTTAAAAAATACCACCAACGGATCATAAAGCACCGTTAATCTTGATACACGGTACATTATTCACCGTCCGTAGTGCCCTTTTAAATTTTTTTTTTTTTTAAAAAAAATTCACCAACGGAACATTATGAACCGTTAATGTTATTAGAAGGGGGATAATGAACCGTCGGTTGACCAACTTTTAAAATTTTTTTTTTTTTTTTTAAAAAATTCCACCAACGGAAGATTATTAACCGTTAATCTGATTACACGGGGTATTATGTGCTGTCGGTTGACCATCTTTGAAATTTTTTTTTTTAAAAAAAAAAAAAAATCCACCAACGCACTGTTTTTAAAAAAATCCACCAAAAAATCCACCAATCGGTTGACCATCTTTTTAAATTTAATTTTTTGTTTTTTTGGCCAAAAACGTCTTAATCATTGGGAACGAATCTTTTTGTACGATACGGAACATTATGTGCCGTTAATTAGATCGGACGGGGGATTATCTTCCGAAAGCTATATTTTCCATTTCGCCATATCGCTTGCTATATTTGGCAGCGCACTGTTCCTTGTCAACCCAAATTTTGGGTATTTGGACGACGACTGCAGATCGTTTTTTTCCAAATTTTCCAAATTTTGGGTATTTAGCCCACGACTGTGGATGCTCTAATCCATCAAATATCCCGCAAAATATCCACCAATATCTCCCTCCCCTGCCGTTTGAAATAAGAGACAAAACCTGAGGGAACTTCTTTTCTCTTCAATTAAACTGTTCTTGCGGAACAGCAGACCGGATGGTTCATCGTTCCCAACGATTCCACTGCGCGCTCTATATCACGCGGGCTCTCATAAATATATTAAAATACAGACGAAAAAACCCCGTCCACTGTTTAAACCGGTTCGAACTCTGTGTTGTCCTCTCTCTCTTTTCAACAACGAAGAAACTCCACTGTCGCTCACTCTTCCCCCATATTCCCGTCACCTGCTCAATTCCATCCTCAATTTCAAATTCTTATACTTCATCGATGGCGAAGGAGGAGAAGCTGGTGGTGGAGGTGGCGGCGGCTTACAACCTCATGCCGAAAGACGGCCAAGGATCATCGTCCCCGTTCGTCGAAGTTGAGTTCGAGTACCAGAAGCGTCGAACCGGAGCCAAACCGAAGGAGCTGAACCCCATCTGGAACGAACGGTTGATCTTCGACGTTTCAAACCCCGATGACCTCCCCTACCGTTCGATCGACGTCGGCGTCTACAACGATCGCGGGTCCCACACCTCGGGTCGGAACTTTCTAGGGAAGGTGCGGGTTCCGTGTGCGGGTGTACCCGCTCCGAACGAGGAGGCGGTGGTGCAGCTCTTCACTCTCGAGAAACGGAGCCTCTTTTCGCATATACGAGGCGAGATCAGTTTGAAGATTTACAGGGTTTTCGCCGGTGACGTGGCGGCGGCGGCGGGGTCCACTGATCAGAATTCGTCGGCAAAGTCGAAGGAGGAGCAGAAGGGCGGAAACAACAACAGCAACAACAAGCAGCAGCAGCAGAAGCAGCGGCAGAATACGACGACGACGGTTGTGGTGGGTCCCAACAACCCTCACCCACTGCCACCGCCGCTGCTGTCACGTGACAACAAGGTGGTGGGGACCACTGAGATTGCGTGTCACATGCCAGGACCGACACCTGGTAGACCGATGGTGATGGGGCCCATCATCGCCGGTCAGGACTTCTCGCTGAAAGAAACCTGGCCCCACCTCGGTGGCAATGCAGTAAATAAAGAGAAGACCAGCTCCACCTATGACTTGGTGGAGCAAATGCTGTACCTCTACGTCCGCGTTGTTCGAGCACGTGACCTGAACACCTCCAGCGAGACGTACGCCGAGGTGAAGCTCGGAAACTACAGAGGACTCATCAGATCGTTGTCAAACTCAAATGGGACCCACGTCTACGACCAGGTGTTCGCATTCTCCAGAGACACCATGCAGTCTTCGGTCGTCGAAATCTTGATCAAGGAGAAAGAAGGAGCTGATTTCATCGGCCGGGTCGGGTTCGATTTAAGTGAGGTGCCGAAACGGGTCCCACCCGATAGCACATTGGCCCCACAGTGGTACAGAATGGATGACAAGAAGGGGGAGAAGAAGAATGGGGAGGTGATGATTTCGGTCTGGTTCGGTACTCAGGCCGACGAGTCGTTTGCCGAAGCTTGGCATTCCAAAGCTGCTGGGGTCCACAGCGATGTCATCAAGTCGAAAGTGTACGTTGCTCCCAAGCTCTGGTATCTTAGGGTGTCGGTCGTCGAAGCTCAGGATCTGTTACCTGCTGAGAAAGGAGTGGTGGCTGCTGGTCGCTTTCCGGAGCTGTTTGTTAAGGCTCAGGTTAGCAATCATGTTCTCCGTACCCGGTTCGCTCCCTTCAATCCGAACCGGGGTCCATTGAACCCGTTGTGGAACGAGGATCTCATGTTTGTAGTTGCTGAGCCATTTGATGATTTGATAGTTTTGACTGTTGAGCAACGGGTGGGTCTGAATCACGATGAATTGCTGGGTCGGCTTGTCTTTCCGGTGTCTGCGGTTGATCGCAGATTGGACAATAAGCTGACAGTTTCTCGGTGGTTTGGGCTAGAACAAAACGGGGGTGGGTCAGGCCGGTTTGCAAGCAGGATTCACCTGAGGTTGTGTTTGGATGGAGGGTACCATGTGCTGGATGAGGCCACAGCGTACAGTAGCGATCTCCGTCCTCCGATGAAGCAGTTGTGGAGCCCGCATCTTGGGGTTTTGGAACTGGGGATTTTGAGTGCAAATGGTTTGATTCCGATGAAGATGAGAGAAGGGAAAGGTGGGACAGCTGATGCTTACTGTGTAGCAAAATACGGTCAGAAGTGGATACGAACTCGGACTATTGTTGATTCTGTTAACCCGAAGTGGAACGAGCAGTATACATGGGAGGTGTTCGACCCTTGTACTGTAATCACCATTGGAGTCTTCGACAATTCACATCTAAATAGCGGCAGCAGCAACAACAACAATGCTCGTGATGCTCGGATTGGGAAAATCCGAATCCGATTATCTACACTAGAAGCTGATCGGGTTTACACTCATTCGTACCCATTGATAATGCTGCACCCAACTGGAGTTAAGAAAATGGGCGAGCTTCACTTAGCTATCCGCTTGTCCTGCATCAATGTTGGCAACATGCTCCACTCTTACATCCTCCCAATGCTCCCTAAAATGCACTATGTTGATCCGTTACTAGTTCGACAAGTGGAGAACCTCCGATTCCAAGCCTCAAATGTTGTAGCCATGAGGCTTTCACGAGCAGAACCTCCCTTATGTCGAGGAGTTGTTGAATATATGTTAGATCATGGGTCTCAACTATGGAGCATGAGGAAGAGCAAGGCCAATTTCTTCAGACTTGTAGCAGTTCTCTCTACTCCGATTGCAATTGGTAGATGGATTGAATCGGTCCGGAGCTGGAATCATCCTGTTCAATCCATCTTTTTTGCTATCACCTTCCTGTTGTTTGCAGCTGCACCTGAGCTCATCCTCTCTATGGGGCTACTGTTTACGGCAATTGTTGGGTTATGGAAGTACCGATCTAGACGGAGAAATCCACCACATATGGAGACTAGACTATCATGTGCTGAATCTGTATTCCCTGATGAATTAGATGAAGAATTCGATACATTTCCAACAAGTCGAGATGGGGATATGCTGAGGTTGAGGTACGATCGACTGAGGAGCGTGGCGGGGAAGTTGCAGATGGTGGTGGGCGACTTAGCAACACAGGCTGAGAGGGTCCATGGGCTACTGAGCTGGCGAGATCCAAGGGCGACCTTTATTTTCTTGGTGTTCTGTTTCGGCATAGCAGTGGTGTTGTATGCTGTGCCGGTGCAGTTGTTGGTTGCAGGGTGGGGGTTGTATGCATTGAGGCCGCCGAGGTTTAGGACGAGGATGCCGTCGCCGTTTATGAACTTCTTCAGGAGGTTGCCTACAAGGGCGGATAGCTTGCTGTGATTGTTTAATTATGGGAAATTCTGGGTTGAACTTTTGGCTGATGTATCCAGTTATATGTAGGTTTTTAGTTATGGACATGTTTGTGTTATTTTGTATGCAGCTTGTTTAACTAGGTCTTTTCATATGCTATCAGACTCTTAGAGATGTAGTTGCAAATGCTAAATGGTTATAGTTTCTAACTGATCAGTATTATGTATGTCATCCAATGTATTCAGCTATGTTGCATTGCCAATGGATTAGGTTACATCTTGTCTGTGTAATTGCGGTTCAGATTACTATTGATAATGATGAATTGCTGTTCAATAGCAACACTGATGCATTAATTGATAACAAATGAAACAAAGAATTAGATCTTGTATAAAATAAGAATGTTCAGTAAGAATGTTCAGTTAAATATCCCAACTTTCTATTTTCTCTCCTGTATTCACTGCTAGTAATAAAATATGACTATGGTAGTGCATATATCTTCTTTGTTTACAACCCCTAATATGTCTTCCATACTTATTCGATGTGAAGAGAAAATGGAGAAGCGACGAGAGGAATCAAGGCAATTGGAATTGGAAGTGGTTGAAGCAAGTAGAGCAGCAGCAAAGAAGAACAAGAATAGAGGATTTGACTATCGACTGCGTTTTGGGCAGTCGACCACCTAGACCCTCAGGGTTTGGATTCAGCCAAGCACGGTCGACTGCCACTTTGGACAGTCGACCGCATCGATGCAGGCAGCATATGGGTATTGGGTATTGGGAATTCGATTGAAGCCCAACTTGTTCTTCAGGTTAGATCGTAGTGCTCTTATCGTATGGTTATTTCTTCAATATACATCAGATGATTATTGTGTCAAGAATAGTGAACTAGGTTTTCTCTAGATTTCTATATCATCAATGTAAAGGCTCAAAGAACAATATGGTTCTATTGAGTGTCGAATAGAAGAAAAAGATGGTACTTCATCCGAGAGATGAGTGATTTCTCCATTGTAAACAGTAAGTATTTCTAGTTAGGTTTAGAAGGTCGTGGTGAGAGTTATAACTCTTATTTCTTCTCTAGCTCCCCCCCCCCCCCCCCCCCCCCCCCCCCCCCCCCCCCCCAAAAAAAAAAAAAAAAAAAAAAAAACAGAATAACAAAAGATTAGGGCTTGCTCGAACCGAAAAAAATATTGTGCTTTTTTGTGTGTTTTGTGTGATTTTCTATTTACTTTGTGGTTTGTATTGATCATATCGAAGACTCAACATGATTCGGAACATAATTCCTAACAATTGGTGTCAAAGCATCATGTTAGAAATCTTCTGTAGTTCAAGGTTTTTTCGAGTTCCTTGGAGAAGATGATAGATCAGAGTACGGAGATCAAGCAGTTTGATGGTAAGATCAACTTTAATCTCTAAAAGGTAGACGTGTATAACACATTGGTTCAAAAAGGCTTGCATATTGTCCTAGAAGGAGATGAAGGGAAGCCAACCGACATGAAGCATAAGTGGAATGAGATTTGTTTGAAGGCCTTGAGTTTAATCCGACTGCAATTGGCAGATGAAGTCAAGTGTGATTTGCTTGATGAGGAACCAGCGTCATGTCATCTCGATCCACGTGCCCACGTCCAATCACGCGTCACGTCGTCTCGAGCTTCGAGCCGCATGTGTCAGCGCACCTGCTGCTTTGCCTCGGAGTCAGATGCGCCACGTCAGCCTGGCCCGTTCTCTCTCCTGCCTCGTCAGAGCCCACTCTCTTTATTTCGTCTTGATTCCCAAGCCACACAGTCCTCATGCCTACTTCTCTCTCCTCCTTTGCTGTCTTCGTTCTTTTTTATTTTTATTTTTATTTATAATGATTAGGGATCAACCGTCGCTCTCTCCATTCGTTCAACGCTCCCTTCTTCTCTTGTTTGCTCTTCTATTTATAGGCGTAGGAAATAGAGATTAGTGTTTATTTTTGCAGAAAATCCCCTCTTCTTCATTTATTTTTTTTCTTATGTAAGTTGCTCTTTATTTCTTGCTCCTTTTTCTTCTCTTTCTTTTTCTTCAAACACGTGCTGCACACACAAAATTAAATCAGAATTTAGGATTTAAAAATAAAAATAAAATTAGTTAGTTTAAAATTAATTAAACTAACTAAATATCATATTAGCTCATTTAAACCTCTTTTAAAATATCATATTAGCTCATTTAGATCTCATCATGCAAGCATCAAAATTTCAATTAAAAATATAAAAAATAGCAAATAAAGTAAAATCAAGCAAACTCACTTTCTCCAGTGCAATTATTCATTCATAATTTCTAACCCAATCATATTTGTCATGCAATTAATGTAATTATCGTATGCGACAACTCTATCTGTGATTACCCCTTCTTACTACTACAAACTGAGTAGCAAACTAGAGTTTTTTTTTAATTATTATTATTATTTTTTTATTTTTTATAAATTTTTTTTGGTCTCTTCTCTAAGTTGTCACTTGCCTTTTGACGCGAATGCAAACATTTGTGATGAATACACCCGGTTACTCAACAAGTCACAAGCTTAGAGTGCTTTGCAAACTCATATTTTAAGTTGCCGTTTGACGTAGAAGTAAATATTTGTGATGAATACCCCTAGTTACTAAGCAACTCAAAACATTGGAGTAGATAGACTTTATTCATATATATATATATTTTTTCTTTTCATTATTACTCTATTTACTTAAACTCTGTTTAGGACTAGATCAAAGGGGATAATCACAAGAAAAAATATCACATTTTTCTTTTATGTATAATCGCATGACTCTCACAATTGTGTATGGAATTTTGAAATTAAATAATTCTAAAGTAAATAAATATGCTTAATCTTGTTTTATAAGCAATTGTCTATCCCTAAAAAAAAATTATTTCAATGCTTTAGCATAATAAAGAACTCAAAAGTGTAATGATAAGCCTAATTGAAATCCCTTTTGTTTTGTTTTTCTTTCAAATATATATATATATATAAAATAAAAATTAAATTTCTAACCCTTCCCTTAAACTTGAATATCACATTGTCCTCAATGGGAAAGGAAAAAGAAAAACAAAAAGAATGCAAAAAGTTCAGAATTTCTCTCCTGATTCGTCTTAAAAATTTTGCACGCGCGGCGTTCAGTGTTTCAGCGATGTCTGGAGCTGTAGGTGTCCAAATGGGCTGACTTTTTTTTTGCTAGAAAGCTAAGACAATTGTCTGCAATTTCTCTTTAAAGCACTTTTTCAGATTCTGACTCCATACTGCTCAAAAACAGCCATCAATGTAGGTGTATAAAATAGCTTCGCTCGGCTACTTCCAAAATCGTGCAATTCTACAAAATAAAATCAAAAATTAAAATTAAAAATAAACTAAAACAAAAATAAAATCTAAATGCAATAAAAGAAAACATGGGTTGCTTCCCAAGAAGCGCTAAGTTTTAAGTGTTCAGCCAGACATAGTGGCTGATATGGTCATGTAACGCCAAGATCCAACAACATCAAAACATCTTTTCTAATACTTCTCTTCAGGTGTGGATCAAGTTCAAGCTCTAGTTTGATTCGTTTCTTTCTTGATGATGACGTCTTTGATATCCCCACCTCTTTGAATTTTTTCTGAAAAAATGAATGAATAGATGGTGCAGCATCCACATGCATAACACATTTTGAAATTTTTCCTTTTTCAGATTCAGGACTTGCTGAATTTATTGGACATACTTCGATTGGTAACTTTTCAAATTTAGCCTTATGTTTCTCGCCCACAATTAAATCAGTTTTACTTACTTGAAAACACGACCGTTCTTCAGGAGGAAACTTTATGAATTTAGAAACATCATACATTACTTGCTCATGCTAAATTTGTTCTTCCATAATTTGCTCGATCTCACTTTCCTTTTCAACCACATTTTTTTTGACATTTTTGAATTGTGGCTGCTCAGTTGTGGTCCCACTTCTAAGTATTATTGCTTCGACATGCTCATTGGGATTGACCACTGTGTTGCTTGGTAATGTTCCTGCAGTTCTTTCGTTAAGAATATTTGAAATTTGACTAATTTGTACCTCAAGATTGTGAATGGAAGCCGAAGTTGAATTTGCAACATTTTGTATTACCAAATCTGTCTTTTGCATGTATTGCTCTGTCTTCTGCATGTGTTGCATGAATATCTCTTCTAGTGTCGGCTTCTTTTCTTGTTGCTGAAAATTTGGAGATGGTTTAATTACTCCTCCTTGATCGTTGTTCCAAAAAAAGTTGGGGTGATTTTTCCTTACTGGATTGTATGTGTTTGCATAATGATTGTTTTGCCTTTGAAAAAGTTTGACACAAAATTTGCATGTTCGGCATTTGATGGAGCAAAAGGGTTCCCCACCTGGCAATCTACACTTGAATGATTTCCTACACAAAAATCACAAATAATATTAGTTTGAATAGCAATAAAATTTATATTGCCTAATTGTTTAGATAAAGTATCAATTTATGCAGTTAAAGTAGTAATAGGATCAAGTTCAAAAATTGCAGCCACTTTTCTTGGCATTGTTCTCTCTGAAGACCACTGGTAACTATTAGATGCCATCTTCTGTAAAAGTTTATAGGGTGCTTCAAGAGTTTTGCTCATTAGTGCACCTCCAGCTGCTGCGTCAACCATAGATCGATTTGTAACTCCCAAACCATTATAGAATATTTGAATTTGCAGCCATTTCGGTAGTTCATGATGAGGACACTTTCTCAATAACTCTTTCTACCTTTCCCATACATCATACGAAGACTCGGTCTCAAACTGAATGAATTTGGTAATATCATTTCTTAGCTTTGCTGTCTTTGCCTGGCGAAAAATACTTAGCGAGAAATTTTTGTGCAAGTCCTTGCCAAGTAGTAATACTACCGGGTGGTAGAAAATTTAGCCAAGCCTTCTTCCTTATCTCGTAGTGAAAAAGAAAAGAGTCTCAATCTGATTGCATCATCTGATACTCCGTTGTGTTTGAAGGTGTCACAAATTTCTAGAAAGTTTGCAATATGAACATAAGGATTCTCGTGCGGTAGTCCCCAAAATTGAACAGTCCTGTTGAATCATTTGAATAATCGCCGGTTTAATCTCAAAATCGTTAGCTTCAATAACCAGCCTCTTTATGCTTGATGTTGCTTCACGAATTGAGGGCATAGCATAGTCTCTCAAAGCCTTGTTCTCATAGTTCACCATAAAATGTACTTGTATGTCCTGAAATATAAGTATTAAAAAAAAGAGGAAAAAAATAGAAAAACTAAAAAAATAAAAATAAATAAATAAAAAGAAAAGTAAGTCAAAAGAAAATAAAGAGGTAAAATAATAATAAAACAAACAAAAAAAAAAAAATCTAAACTAGTAATAACCTAGCAATTTTCAATATTAATAAAAGAATAACTAGTCCCCGGCAACGGCGCCAAAAACTTGATGTGAATATTTGCAAGTGTACAAAATCGCAACAAGTAGTATAGTTAAGTGAAAAGAGTGTCGAACCCACAAGGACTAGTTATTTTATTAAATACCTAAATTACTAGATGAAACACTATTTGGATAATCGAAATTAATAAAGAAAGCAACTAAATTAAATTAATCTAAAAAAAACTAACTAAATTAATTAAGAGGGAGCGGAATCTGAAATTTTGTACTTTGTTAATGGCAAAATTAATTCTAGGGCTTTTGATTTCACCTAGTTAATAACACACAATTTATAGTTCCATATGAATAAAAAGATTATTTTTCCAAGTTGTAGACCAAAATCCCCAAATTATTCATATTTCTCTCTCAAGCAATATCAAAATTATTCTCAACTAATTATTTGTCATAGTTCATGCACAAATTACTAATTGAAAATTCATTAAGATTTATGGATTTCTTAACGGTCACATTAACAGTAGTTCGCTCTTATAACGGTGTTTAATTATTATTAATCACAAATTACCAGTTCGGTCTCTTCATGATTGAATAGATCGTACAAATGTCTGTCCACCAATTGTACACATTAAGAATAAAAATCAAACACACAATCATGGAAAAATAGAAAAATAATATGGAATTAAAATTATGTTCTCAAAACTAGGCTACATCGAAGCCCTAGAAAAATAAAATTTAGTTCATAATAAATTTATTGCAACTAACAAATACAGTCTTGGATTGCATGATGAAATTAGACAAAGAGAAAAGATGAACAAAAAAAACTGTTTTGTAAACAAATATTTTGCAAATCGAATAGCCTCGAACCGTGTTCCGAAAAGCAAAATTAGTTCTCTCTCTCCTGTCTGGAACTGTCACGTCGAACGAAGCCGCCAGAGCTACGTCAGCTTCCCTTCGTGCACGACTAGGAACCAGCGTCACGTCGTCTCAATCCACGTGCCCACGTCCAATCACGCGTCACGTCATTTCGAGCTTCGAGCCGCACGTGTCAGCGCACCTGCTGCTTTGCCTCGGAGTCAGACGCGCCACGTTAGCCTGGCCCGTTCTCTCTCCTTCCTCGTCAGAGCCCACTCTCTCTCTTTTTCGTCTTGATTCCCAACACAGTCCTCACGCCTACTTCTCTCTCCTTCTTTGCTGTCTTCATTCTTTTTTTATTATTAATTTTTTTAATTTTATTTATAATGATTAGGGGTCAGCCGTCGCTCTCTCCCTTCGTTCAGCACTCCCTTCTTCTCTTGTTTGCTCTTCTATTTATAGGCGCAGGAAATAGAGATTAGGGTTTATTTTTGCAGAAAACCCCTATTCTTCATTTATTTATTTCCTTATGTAAGTTGCTCTTTATTTCTTGCTCCTTTTTCTTCTCTTTCTTTTTCTTCAAACACGTGCTGCACACACAAAATAAAATCAGAAATTAGGATTTAAAAATAAAAATAAAATTAATTAGTTTAAAATTAATTAAACTAACTAAAAATCATATTAGCTCATTTAAACCTCTTTTAAAATTGTTTATTGCATTTTCACCCTCCATTGGCAATTAAAATTCATATCTTGCATTTCACACGATAAAATTGTAAAATTTAAAAATCAACAAAACAATAAAATTTAATAAATCATTCCGTTTGTTTTGTTTGTTGAATTTTACCAAAAATATTCACATTTGCATCAAAAATCTTATTCCTTCAAAACTAATTAATTACTTGACATCTTATGGAAAAAGATGAATTAAACACAACATAGACGAATACAAGCAATTTTAATGGGTAAATGAGTACAAATATTTGTATAAAAATTAGACACATCACCATCTCCATTGCTCCGACCACCATCCCTCACCATCACCCCGTCCCGTCGTCCTCCGATCATCTCCATCTCTCTCCCCGTCCTCGCCCAAGTCTCCCGCTCAACCGAAACCCATCCACCTCGTCGCTCCCCTCTGCTCGTCGCCACCGTAGTCCCCTCTCCATGCACCCCTGCATCCACCGTAGATCCCCTCCATCCTCTTTGCCGTCGTCCAAGCCCCGAGAGCACTCCGGTCGTTGTTTCCTCTGTTTTCATCGAGAACAGAGTCGCTCGCCGTCGCTTCCTTGGTCGCTGCGTCGCTTCCCGACCACAGCACCTGCTGTCGCCGCCTCACCGTGGTCGCCGCTGCCGAGCGCCCCCGCCGCAGTGCCGTGCCGTCGCTGCTAGTTCTCCCTGCTCTTTCCTTCTCTCTTTGTCGTAGTGGGGAAGAAGAACCAGAGTGGTCCATTTCGCTGGTTGCTGTTTTGGTGTAGCGGATCCGGTGTATTGGTGTTCTGTGTGTGTGCTTGGGATCCGTTGTGGTGGAGTTGTGTGCTACTTGGGTTTCTTGCACGTGATTCACACATGTGTGTATCATCGCCCAGGATTCCAATCCCGTTATTCTATAATATTATTCGAATTAACCGTCTCACAGGCATGTCTCTTCTTGAACTAATATTTTGTTTTGTTCAAGTTTATTTGATCTCTGCAAGTAGATCCAGTCCCTTTCGTTATCATACTGCTTTTGACAATTCCGTTAAGTTTATCGAGGGTTTACACGAGCTAACCCGACATACTCTTAACATCGTGCCATTCTCTTTGATCTAAAATCTAGTCCCTATTGTTTTATGCATATGCACATTTAAATAACTAGACTCATGTATAGGACTACTTGATAAGTTGGACATGTTAAATTGAATGTGCTAGATTGAAGTTAATCGATGAATTGATACCATGCCTATGATAATTGTATCTTAAACTTAGAAATTTGCATGTTGACACCTAGGATCACTTTGATTACCAATTTGCATGCTACATGTGATCGTATGATTTATTTATTGCCCTTCTATGTTAAAATAATTTCTGGCCTGCTAGTTGTTCCATTTTGAATCAGATTTTCAACCACGTTAATGTCATAATTTGAATTAACTTGCTAAACATAAATTGTAGCCCCAGATGTCTAGTTCACTTTCCCTTTTTGCAGATTTGAATTCTGATGAGTAACCTGCTAGATATCATCATTTTAGTACAGCCATGTTAGAAATTCCAGATTTACAATGCATGCATACCCTGCTGTTTCTTAATTTAATTGACCAAGCTAACAGTAAAAGAATAATCTGAATAAATCTAGTTGAACCTAGACACATGTAGGAATCACCCAGAATATTTATAGATTTTATTAATGAGTTTTCTGACCTGAAACAAATAGTTGAACACAACTTACTGCATGCTGCCTGAACATAAAACCTGAATAGAATAGAGTTTTCATCGTAGTTCTTGTATCTTTTAAATGCCTTAATTATATTCGCTGGAACCGTATGGAAGTCTACTTTCTAGGCCTTCCGACGGATTCAAGTTTTCTATTTTTAGTGGTTGTAATCCATGTTTTAGTACAGCAAGGTCATGCTGTCCTGATTGTGTGAATTGTGCTTATATGATGTGTTTGCTTCATGCTTTGTCTGTAACGCATAGAGTTAGTCACATTTAGTATCTTACAACAATGACACAATCTTTCATGCTCACATAGGATGAAAATAAACTAATAACAAGTCAGGGGTATTATAGGTAGACTTGGTAGTGAACGATCGGAAAATTTACTCGGTTAGGCCTTCTCGTTATAACGTCATGGAAGGAGGAGATTGTCATGGAAGAAGATTATCACGTTATCAAGTTATCATGTTACACTAAGTACACGCTCCATGAATTCACCATCAGTCTAAAATGTTCACTGTGTGTTTGCGCCGAACCTGTAGTATGGGATGCAGTAGTACGGGATGCAGTAGTACGTGCACTAGATAGGCTAATAAAATGACTAATAACCTGCATACTTGATCTTGTGTTGAACTTGACTTGACATCACTCATTACATGCGTGATTATTGTAAACTACTGATACTATTGCCTGTTCTTTGCTTTATTCTTTGACTTTGATCCTGTCCCTTTTCTTTGATATTCATGCTTTCCTTTATCCTCTGTTTTCTCTACTTGCTGCCTACGACTTGCTCTAAGGGCACATTTTTCTTTCTTTTTAGATCAAGAATTCACAGGTACAGAAAGATCAATCCCAGAAGGAATTGGTGAGCAAACTCTCTGAAGATCGGAGCTGGACTTTAGACTACTTAGCTATCTTTTGTTATTTGCTTATTGTATTTCTTTTTATCATACCTTGTATTCTTGGGCTTTTATGACCCAAAGTTTGTTTTATCCCCGATGTTGGATTATTATTTAGTGAATTTATTTCATGATTAATTTGGAGTTTATTCATTGTTTATGTGATTATATTTCTTTTGCGTGGTTGTATTCTCTTGTATATTGTTGAGTTAATCTGTTACAGCTTATGGATGATGTATAATCATTCGCTGGGCCTTCGTTACGTGCTCGTATTCTCGTATTTTGGGAAGTGGGACGTGACATGGTAAATGGTTCACACTAGAAGAGGTCATGCATACTCCTTTGATGAAACATAATCTGAAATCCTTGGGGACTTTGGATGTTCGGGGCTGTAGGTACACAGCTTGAAGTAGAGTTTTGACAGTTTGGGAGAGTCATCGTAAGGTGATAAAGGGTAAGAGAGGGACTAGACAGGGTCAACATAACCTCTACCAGCTTTGTGGGTACAGGAAGTCTTACGTGAGTGGATTGAAGCCATACATTCCTAAAGCAGTATCTAGTTTGTCGTAACTAAAATCACCGAAGCGAGACTGCGACGTTTGAATACCGTTGGGAGGTGGAGAGAGCCTCGGGGTAGGTGGAGTTCGTGTGGAGGGTGATACCTCAATGATAACATCTACTGGGCTATGCCCTTGAAGGGAAACATACAGTTGGGGAAAAACAAGTGGTGGTAGATTAACTTGCAGAAGAAGTTATTGAACCGAGTCGTTTACAAGAGGAGCTAAAAAGAGTCTAGACGAGTTTAAATCACACATGTGTGTGTTCATGCGTATGCAATCCAATGTGGAGATTGTTGGGTTTTATAAGCCTTGCATACTTATTTGATGTGAAGAGAAGACAGAAAAGTGACAAGAGGAATCGCGACGATTTGAAGTGGTTGGAAGCGAGGAGAGCAGCAGTAGGGAAGAACAGAGGATTTCATAGTCGACTGAGTTTTGGGCAGTCGATCGCCTAGACCCTCGGCTTTGGATTCAGCTAAACACGGGGCAGTCGACCGCATCGATGTAGGCAGCATATGAGTATCTGGTCTAGGGTATTCGATTGAAGCCCAACTTGTTCTTCAGGTAGATCGTACGACTCCCATGGTATGGTTATCTCTTCAGTATACATCAGATGATTATTGTATCAAGATTAACAAACTGGGTTTTCTCTAGATCTCTATATAATCAATATAATGGCTTAAAGAACGATATGATTCTATTGAGTGCCGAATAGAAGGATAGAGTACTTCATATGAGAGGTGAGTGAATTCTCCATTGTAAATAGCAAGTATTCTCAGTTAGGTTTGCGAGAGGGTCGTGGTGAGAGTTGTAATTCTTGTATCTTATCTAGTTGAATAATATCTCAGTTTTTCTCTCTATATATCTCTATATAATCTACGTAACGATTTAAAGAACGATATAATTCTATTGAGTACCGAATAAAAGAAGAGAGTAAGTACTTTATATGAGAGGTGAATGAATTCTAAATAGTAAATAGTAAGTATTTTCAGTTAGGTTTGAGAGATGGTCGTGGTGAGAGTTGTAACTCATGTATTTTCTCTAGTTGAATGATATCTCGATTTTTTCTCCTTCGGATTTGGGCTTGCCCGAACTAGGACAAATATTGTGTGCTTTGTGTGTTTGATGTGATCTTTTATTTGCTTAGTGTTTTATATTGATTGTGTCGAAGAATCAACAAAATTTGGAGCATAACTCAACACTAACCATAGGGATTTTTGTGAATTAAGTGTTGATGTTGGTCTCGTTCTGTGTTTTTTTTGGTGGATAGCAAATCACTTTCATAGCCTGGAATGGATGAGGGTATACAAGCGGTTGAGAATGGGAAAAAAAGTGGGAACAAACAATTGCTCAAACTCGTGGACATGGAGAAGCCACCGAGGGTTGTGGAAAATCTGGGGAAGGAATGGAGGAGGCAAATTTACTTCTTAGATTGAACGGTGCTGCACAAGATGGAATGTCCATGCTGAGATCACCGCGATTTAACCTCCAATCATTTAGCTCCACTGTTAGTTATAGTAATATATATTTAGTCACATATCAGGTTTTGTATCAGCTTAGTATTTAGTTCCCTCCTATATATATGAGTCATTGTACTCAGTTATAATCAATCCAATAATCCAATGATATTTTCCAATGTTTCTGTTAACCTTAATATGGTATCAGAGCAAGATTATAAAAATTTTCTTTTCTTATTTTCTTCATCAAAACCCTAGAAGAAAAAAAAAGGCAGAAAGCCAACTTCAACAAGAAGAAGAAGAAGCCAACTTCAACCCATCCCGTCGCCGACTGTCTCACATTGACAACCTCCTTCTTCAACAACAACAAACCCTTAACTCTGCCTTCGCGCACTCGCGCGACGAGCCAACAACAAGATCCAAACCCTCCAGATCCAGTTGGGTGTGGGATCTCCTCATCCTCACCGTCGGCAGCAGCACCCACCCATCCTCACGGTCATCCTCGACGCTGCATCTTACTCCCACTGCCTCCCCTGTCAAAACCAAACTGCCTCTATCCCTGACTTCGAAACCCTAGCTGCCATCTTAATTTCCTCTTCCTCTTCGCCCATACCCGATAATCCTTCAACCCGGCCCGAAATCCAAACACTATTACCCTAAACCCTATACTCCAACACCCAAACCCACATATGAAACAATCCAAACCCAAAACCTTATACTCAATACTCCAAATCCAAACCCTCATACCCGGAACCCAAACCCTACCCATTTCTTTACTGTTTTCAAAAAAATGTAGGTATTTCCTTCTCCAATGGAAGCTCAGTCTCACCGGTCTCTTTCATTCTCCACCGAATTCTCCGCTGCTACATCTACCTCTTCACTTTCCCTCACATCTCGATCTCCCTCCATATTCAGATAGATGCAATGACGTCATCATCCTGATACCGGCCTCCTCCCTCCTTCCAGCATCATTCCTACCCGACCCTACCCCTTCTTCCGCATCTAGTAGCACCACCTATCTCAATCTCGACACTAGCAGCATTTCCGACCTCACTTCGATCCCTACCACAACGACACTAGTCTCATTCCTCTTCACACACACTTCTTCCCCAACATCCTCAACCATGACTGTTACTTCAGCCTTGCCGACTCTTGCTGATTAAGCTAATCTTAAGCAACGCCTTGCTCAGCTGGAACTCCAGCTCTTGGGTTAGTCTGTCACTGCTGGCCATTCTGCCCCTGCATTCTCTGTTACTTCTGGTTTGAATTCTTCCTGGATTTTAGATTCTGGTGCATCACATCATCTTACTAGTAATTATACATTGCTCACCACTAGCACTGCACTTCCCACTCACTCTCTATCCCTACACACTGCTGATGGCTCACAATTTCTCACTACACACTCAGGGTCTATTAGCTCTTCCACTCTCACATTGCCTTACGTTCTTTCTTGTCCAACCCGCTTCCCAAAAAGGAGATACGGAATATGGATACGTGACTAAGTCCAGCGAATAATTTTCATCATCCATAAGCTGTTAGAATCTTTACAACATTTCACAAGAATAACAGGAAGTAAACAAGGAGACATCAACCACACATGCATGAATGAATCAATATACCAACAAGATTACTTGAAACAAACTTAATAAATCTCAAATAAACCAGATCTGAACAAGTCAATAATTCGGGTCACATTTCCCAATACAAAATTATCTAAGTAACAGATACATTTATTCAAAATAAGTAACAAGAATTAATAATAACAATAATAGCAAGAACTCCAGGAATTAGAATCTCAGATCACCTACTCCATCGGGGAGCTGATCACCAAAATTTGCAATTTAATAAATTGCAGGAGAAAGAAAGAGAAACAAAACTCCCGTCAATGCAAGTTACGGGCCGCTTGTAGTGTAGGCACAAGTACAGGGGAAATAACAAATATTGAGTAACAGCGGAAGCAACATAGCATACAATAGATATGGTAACAAAATAGAATAATTAGCATGAATCATGAACAGAATCAAGTAATGTGGTGAGATAACAGGTGTATATAATATGTGACATATAACAGGTATCATGCAAGCTGCAAGGAGGTAAACATGTAACAGGTGTCAATTAGCATGTACAGGTAATCATGTATCAGGTAAGCATGTAATAGGTATTATGTCATGTCAAGTCTTGTATTTATTACTATCTAGGTAGCACTTCATGCGTCCTAAGTTTTTACCACATGATTGCTACATACATGCAAATTACGTTTAGGCCTAGTGGTGGGTTTCTATAGGGCCGTGTACTCAGGCGTCAGGTAGCAGGTAGCATGAACAAGTTCATGAATCAGACATGTATACGAATCAACTGATTCGTGCATCAAGAGGTTCATGAATCAACAAGTAACAGGTACACGAACCAATAGGTTCATGCATCAAAGCGTAAAGTACAACAGGTTCACGAATCCACAGATTCATGAATCAAACCTAAAGTGAAACAGGTTTATGTATCAAAATGAATCAAATATAAAATGGGAAATATGAATCCCCTTCTGAGTACACATACCTATATTGTCCACTATTAAGGTTTTTCCCCTTACACCGGCTTGATTACTTGTTATTATTATTAAACAGGCATATACGTACACAAAAAGGGCAAGAATAACATGGCATAAACAAATAACAAGTTCAGGTTGAAAGATAAACATATACTGGTAAAAGACAACTCATAAAAGAATAGGACAACAAAAATTCAATTGCAGGATAACAAGAAAGTACTACACTAAATCTGGAATTTCTATTGCTACAAATGTGCAAATCTGGATCCATCAGAAAATCTGGAAAATAGACTCTCAGCCAAATCCAGCAAATATATATAAATTATATGGTATTTCACAAAAACAAGACTCAAAACAGAATTGTATCCTAGAAAACATATTCAGCAAGAAATCAGAAGTTTGTATTCATAAACACAAAAATGGCATAAAACTTACTGATTAAATTCAAGAAAAATCTGGGGTATTCCCTAGTATGTTTAGTATCAGAAATTAAAGTTTTATAATTTTCCAACATTGATAGAATAGTCAAATAAAATCAGAAAGCATCAAGATACAATAGTTTTGTAAATCTGAAATCATAAACACAACAGTACCAAAACAGCAATAGATTTCAAAATACAAATTGAAATCCAGATCCGTTGAAAGGGTGATAAAATAGATACAATATGATACAATTCATATTCACAAAGTTTTTATAAACAGCAAATAGGATCAGGTCGAAATTAAGATTCTTTACTGAAAACATGAAAATTCTGCAAGTGTAATAGTTGTTTGCAAGTATAGATTAGTTTATAAAAGTTATTAATTAAATCCACAAAAATTATGGATTAATCCCAATCAAGTCTAGTTGTGTTCAGCAAAGTATTGGATCAAAATATTATCTTTAACATCAGTATAAAAATAAATAGTCATACAAAATCCATACAAAATAGAATCTGGAATTTTCTACACCTCTATAGTAAGATAGCCATAACTTGCAACTCATAAATCGAAACTGAGATCTGTCAGAAATTCTGAAAAGTAGACAGAATTCTCTATAATTCATATTCACAAATAATTTTCATATACTGATCTTAATAAGATCTAAAATACTGAACAAAAATGGGGTAACAACAAAAACAGAAATCTTCTTCAAGCATAAAATTAACTAGATCATATGAAACACATCCAAATCATAACCAAACATGAAATAGGGTATACTAGATGTCCCAGCAATATGGTATAGGGTATGTAGCTAGTCTACAATAAGTTATACTATGACTGACACAATCAAGCATACGACATCATACGAACAACATGCATGTATACATCAAGAAGTGATCATCCCCAAGTTATTTCATGTCGTGTGTGTAATGTGACAACTTCGGATGGGTCAACACATAGAGACAAGATATAACAAGGGTTTTACACAAGAATTGTCTCTGGAACACAACTACATTACAAGTGGTATTTAGTACTTGTATTTGCAACAGAAATTAATACAAGTTACTTGCCTTATAGATGCCGACAAAAACGACGAAGTAAAAACAAGAATAACGGGAATGGAATGCCGGGCACAAACTCCACAAACAAACGACCCATGAATCACACGAACACACGGTCACAATGAGAGATCACACACCCGCACATAAGAGGGAGAGAGAGAGGCCGGGTGCACGAGGGGATGGCGATGGTTGAACGGGGACGACGGCGGACAGGGGGGTCGTGACATCGACAGGGTGTTGCTGTCGGGGTGATCGCGACAGGGGGTCACTGGGCTGCAACGGCTACGACAGCTGCGGGAGAGGAGAAGGGAAGGAGGGGGTTGCCGAGGTGGTGGATGAAGAGGAGGCTGGGAGATATAGGGTGAGGGAGAACAGGAGGAAGGTGGCAGGCAACTAATAGGGTTTAGAGGTGATAGGGTATATGCAGGGGCATATGAATATATATATATATATATATATATATATACATATATATATATATATATATAATGATGAAGTTAGGGTTAGGGTGCAGATGGGTATTTGGGTTTCGGGTTGTAGGGGATTAGGGTATGGGTATTAGATAACAAATGAGTTTGTGGGTAGGGTTTGAATAGGATTAATTTAAGAAGATCCACATAGAAATGTAGGGTGTTCCAATAGAGAGGTGGAACCGTAATAAATAGATAAAATATGACATGAACAATATAAAATAAAGTGGATAAAAAATAATAGCTCGATCACACAGAGACGAAACAATAGGAGACAATAGAATCAAGAAGATCAAATAAGAGACGACAAAATAAATAGATGAATATATATTGCAAAAGAAGAACCAATACAAGGTTCAAAAGAGATACCATGAAAATAAATACAAAAAAAGAAAAATACACCCAAAAATACATAAAATGAAAAACAAGGGTTACAAATCCTACCCACCCAATAAGAAAAATTTCGTCTTCGAAATTCAAACAAGAGGCACATAGGATAACCCCAAAAAGAAAAGAAAAACCAAAAAAAAAGCTACTCAAACAGATGAGAAAACTTCTGCTGAATCTCCTCCTCCAACTCCCAAGTTGACTCACCCGGCGAGTGAGGATTCTATGAAACACGAACCAGCTTGATGACCTTGTTCTTAAGCACTTTCTCCCGCCGATCCAAAATAGTAACTGGCGAAATCTCACAAGTCAGATCCGACCGCACGGTCAACTCAGAATAGTTGATCACGTGGCTCTCATTTCGGATATATCTCCTAAGTTGTGAGACATGGAAACATTGTGCACTCCTGATAAAGCTGGCGGCAAAGGAAGACGATAGGCCACCTTGCCCACTCATTCCACAATATCAAACGATCCAATAAACCTAGGGCTGAGCTTGCCCCACCACTAAACCGAATGACACCTCGCCCAGGCGATACCTTTAGGAAAACATGGTCATCAACCTCAAACTCCAAGGCTCTTCGATGGACATCAGTCCATTGCCTCTGCCTATCCTGAGCTGCCTACAAGTGCTTCCTGATCTGAGACCGCATCAACTATCCTGGTGATCAACTTCGAACCCAACAACTTTCTCTCACCAATGTCATCCTAGCACACTGGTGATCTGCACTTCCGCCCATAAACTGCCTCGAACGGTGCAGCTTTAAGACTGGCCTGAAAGCTGTTATTGTACGAGAACTCTACGAGATGCAAATAGTCCTCCCATGATCCACCAAGCTGCAGGACCTCAACATGTCCTCTAGAATCTGGATGGTCCTCTCTGACTGTCCATCAGTCTGGGGATGAAAAGCTGTACTATACTTCAATTTACTCACCAAACTACTCTGAAGACTCTCCCAGAACTGAGATCTGAATCTCGTATCCATGTCGGATACAATACTGACTGGAACCCCATGAAGTCTGATGATCTCTAGCATGTACTTCTTAGCTAGGCTCTCAGTAGACTGTCCGAATCGAAAGGGAATGAAGTAAGCACTCTTCGTCAGTCGGTCGACAATCACCCAAATGGCATTGTGACTCTTAGGATTCCTCGGCAAAGCTGTCAAAAAATCTATAGTGATATGTTCCCACTTCCACTCCGGAATGAGAAGCGGTTGAAGAAGTCTAGAGTTCGCTGATGCTCTGCCTTAACCTGCTCGCAGATCAAACACTGAGACACAAACCGAGCCACAAACCTCTTCATACCATGCCACCAAAAATGAAGCTTCAAGTCTCGGTACATCTTAGTGCCTCAAGATGAATAGAATACGACGAATGGTGGGCTTCTTCAAGCAACCTCTGACGAACTTTACCCTTTGGAACACACAACCTGGACCCAAAACGAAGCGATCCATCAGCATGAATAACCATATCCGTTCGTGAACCAGACTAAACTTCTGCTCTGAAACCCTGCAACTGCTCATCACCAGCCCTGAGCCTCTTTGATCTAATCAACAAGAGAAGAATGAAGCTGGAGCACCAAATAACTCTAATCAGAACTCAGCAACAACACATCCAACTCCAACCTCTGCATCTGCTCAACCAAATCTTCTTGCTGAGTTAGGAACATAGCTGCCGATCTCCTGCTCAAAGCATCTGGCACCTAGTTCACTTTACCAGGATGGGGCAAACTGATGTCATAATCATCCATAAGCTCCAACCAACGTCTTTGCCTCATGTTCAACTCCTTCTGAGTGAAGAAGTACTTGAGACTTTTTGGTCTGTAAAGATCTCCACTCGGTCCCTAAGTAAATAGTGTCTCCACAGCTTTAAAGCAAAGATCATTGCTGCTAACTCAAAGCCATGAGTCGGATAGTTCTTCTCATGCGGCCTCAGCTGCCTCGATGCATAAGCAATGACTCAGGCCCTTCTGCAACAGAACTGCTCCAAGACCCTTACCAGAAGCGTCACAGTGAACTACAAATCCACCTGAACCATTTGGAATAGTCAACACTGGCGCTGATGTCAATCTGCTCTTCAACTTAGCAAAAGCCTCACTGCAAGCCTCAGAACAACAGAACTTCTGATCCTTCTCTGTCAGCTTAGTCAATGGTCCTGCTATCTTCGAAAAATCTTGGACGAATTTCCGATAATAGCCAGCTAGACCAAGGAAACTCCTCACCTATGAAACTGACTTGGAATCTGGCCAATCCTTCATGACTTCAACCTTGGATGGATCCACATAAATACTATCACTCGAGATAATGTGCCCCAAGAAGGTAACTCTGTCGAGCCAAAACTCACAGTTGCTGAGTTTTCCATAGAGCCTATTCTCTCTCAAA
This sequence comes from Hemerocallis citrina, assembly GCA_017893485.1. NCBI lineage: Eukaryota > Viridiplantae > Streptophyta > Magnoliopsida > Asparagales > Asphodelaceae > Hemerocallis > Hemerocallis citrina. The sequence goes on along the minus strand of CM030363.1, from coordinate 149,975,316 downwards.
GTCTGCAGAACCAACCTACGATGCTCAGCATGATCCTCCTGGTTTCGAGAATATACCAGAATGCCATCAATGAAGACCACCACAAATCTATCCAGCAACTGGGAAAAGATCCTGTTCATAAGACTCATAAATACAGTTGGCGCATTCGTGACCCCGAATGGCACCATAAGATACTCATAGTGCCCATATCTGGTCCTGAACGTAGTCTTCTGTACATCAGTCGCCTTCACTTTGACCTGATGATACCCGCAACGAAGATCTAACTTCGAGAAAACAGCTGCTCTACCCAACTGATCAAATAAGTCATCGATCTTGGGCAGCGGATACCGGTTCTTCACAGTAACACTGTTCAGTTCCCGATAATCAATGCACAGTCGACGACTACCATCCTTCTTGTTGACAAAAAGGACTGGAGCACCCCAAGGTGAAACACTGGATCTGATGAACCCCAAATCAAGCAACTCTTCTGGAAAAATATCCAGAAAATCCCGCACTACTAGAGGTGCAACCTTACAGCCTGAATGTAATTCCATCGCATAAACCTCCAGATCAACTCCGGTCTTAGCTCGGCCAAGAGGCATCTCCCGGTATGGAACTCAAACTCTGCGGACCTAGGATTCGGAATACAACTTTCTTAGCACAGAAAATCAATAATGGCAGTGGGATTCACCCAACCAATCCATACCGAGAATGACGTCGAATCCTGAATTCCCAATTACAATCAGGTTGGCCTTAGAATCTGCGCCGCCAATAACCACGGGACTCTGCCTGCACTCACGAAAACAAATAACAACACTGCCACCTGTCACAATGTTCCAAGCCTCTGACATGATGTTGCACTCCAATTGATGCCGAGCCACGAAGCGGGAAGAGACGAAGGACTGGGTTGCCCCGAAATCAAAGAGAACATGAGTAGGAAAAGAACAAACAAGGACAACACCTAAGATGGAATCAAAAGAACAAGGGGAAAAAGAATTGATGATCATGGGTGAGGAAATCACAATGCAGAAAGATAATATGAAAGAATAATGCAAGAGAGATGAAAGAGCAAAAGGGAAACAACAAAATAACAAAATGTAAAATATACCTGCAACAACACCCTCTGCTGTCTCAGCATCTGCAACAGTCAAGTTGTAAGCCTGACCTCTCCTGGGGGTAGCGGTCCACTGACCGACAATCTGGCATTGAGGAGGAAGCGATGGCCTGACAGGACCACGAGCTGGGACTACCTGCTGAACTGGACCCCCGGCTGGAAGAGCCATCCTCCGCTACGGGCAATCTGCATTGATTGGTCAATAGCACCACATCCAAAACATCGGCGATTGGCGCACCTGCAGTCTCTACGCACGTGCCCTGGAATCTGGCAAAAGTTGCAGAAACCATCGCCCCTTGGAACAGCAGGTGGGTAGGGAGCTGGCCTGACTAGATGGGCTTGGACAGACCTCCTAATCAGCCCACCTGAAGGCCTAGCAGGAGCAGCAGGAACAGTCCTGCTGGGAAGGAGCCAACCCACCACGAGCCTGCTTCTGAGCTCGAGCTGCCTCAAGAGCTTCAGCATAAGTACGCAAGAGAAAGGAGACGAGCTGCACCTTAATATCTCGCTCAAGTCCTAGCGTGATTCTACGAGCCCTGTCATCTTCGTTCGACACAAGAACGGCTGCGAAGAGACTAAGTCTGGTAAATTCTGCTGCATACTCATCCACAGACCTGCAGCCCTGTTTCAAGAAAGTCTCATGTTACAACATTGCATAGACAATATGTAACAAAATTCCAAAATAAAACAACGACCAACCTGTTCCAGGGTCAGGAACTGTTGCTCCATTTCAACTCGAGTGCTGCTAGGGAAAAACTTCTCTAAGAAGCTCCTAGTGAACGTGGCCCAAGTGACAGGCCATTCGAGCCTTTCGGACTCGGACCTCCACCAAATGTGAGCCAGGTCCACCAGCTGGATGGCCACCACATCCACTCTTTTAGCATCTGCAACTCTTGCTACTAAAAGTAACTGCTCAGTCCAGATCAACCACTGTTCAGCTTTCAAAGGCGTCTCAGTGCCGGAGAATCTGTCAGGACGTAGTCTCATAAAATCTGTGACTGTACCCGGACGAGGAAGGAAAACTGCCTGTAGGGGCACAGTGGGAGGCAAAATCCGGGCAGCTTCCAAAGTAGCCATCACAAGGTCATTGTGGTTTTTTGCTGCATTGATCAACCGTTCCAACACACTGGTAACGACCTCAAGCTCGGACTGATCTTCCTTAGAACAAGAAGTGGAATCTTTGCGAGGCATGGTCTGCACAATAATAAAAAACAATTAGCATCCAGATCAAAGTTGATTATAATTCGTTCATGTATGCATGGTCTGTGTACTGTTGAGCCAATCCCAGGTCGAGTCAAACTTGTCCAATATATTAGTCAAACTAATACATTAGGCAAACTTGGGCTCTGATACTACTAAAAAGCTTGTCACGCCCCGTTTCCCAAAAAGGAGATACGGAATACGGATATGTGACTAAGTCCAGCGAATGATTTTCATCATCCATAAGCTGTCAGGATCTTTACAACATTTTACAAGAATAACAGGAAGTAAACAAGGAGAAATCAACCACACATGCATGAATGAATCAATATACCAACAAGATTACTTGAAACAAACTTAATAAATCTCAAATAAACCAGATCTGAATAAGTTAACAATTCTGGGTCACATTGCCCAATACAAAATCATCCAAGTAACAGATACATTTATTCAAAATAAGCAACAGGAAATAATAATAATAATAGCAAGAACTCTAGGAATTAGAATCTCAGATCACCTATTCCATCGGCCAGCTGATCTCCAAAATCTACAATTTAATAAATTGCATGAGAAAGAAAGAGAAACAAAACTCTCGTCAGTGCAAGTTATGGGCTGCTTGTAGTGCAGGCACAAGTACATGGGAAATAACAAATATAGAGTAACAGCGGACGCAACATACTATGGAATAGACATAGCAACAAAATAGAACAATTAGCATGAAGCATGAACATAATCAAGTAATGTGGTGAAATAACAGATGTATATAACATGTGACATGTAACAGGTATCATGCAAGCAGGTAAACATGTAACAGATGTCAAGTAGCATGTGCAGGTAATCATGTATCAGGTAAGCATGTAACAGGTATTATGTCATGTAAAGTCTTGTATTTATTACTATCTAGGTAGCACTTCATGCGTTCCAAGTTTACCACATGGTTGCTACATACATGCAAATTACGTTTAGGCCTAGTAGTGGGTTTCTATAGGGCCATGTACTCAGGCGTCAGGTAGCAGGTAGCAAGAACAGGTTCATGAATCAGACAGGTACACGAATCGACCGATTCATGCATCAATAGGTTTATGAATCAACAAGTAACAGGTACACGAACCAACAGGTTCATGCATCAAAGCATAAAGTACAACAGGTTCACGAATCCAAGGATTCATGAATCAAACATAAAGTGCAACAGGTTCATGTATCAACATGAATCAAATATAAAATGGGAAACACAAACCCCCTTCTGAGTACACATACCTATATTGTCCACTATTAAGGTCTTTTGCTTAACCCCAGTTTGATGACTTGTTATTATCATTAAACATGCATATACGTGCACAAAAAATGGCAAGAATAACATGGCATAAACAAGTAATATGTTCAGCTTGAAAGATAAATATGTACAGGTGAAAGACAACTCATAAAAGATTAGGACAACAAAAATTCAAGTACAGGACAGCAAGACAGTACCGCACTAAATCTGGAATTCTCGTTGCTACAAATGTGTAAATCTAGATCCGTTAGAAAATTTGAAAAATAGACTCTCGGCCAAATCCAGCAAATATATATAAGTTATATGGTATTTCACAAAACAAGACTCAAAACAGAATTGTATCTAGAAAACATATTCAGCCAGAAATTAGAAGTTTGTATTCATAAACATAAAAATGGCATAAAAACTTACTATTAGATCTAAGAAAAATCTGGGGTATTCCCTAGTATGTTTAGTATCAGAAATTAAAGTTTCATAATTTTTCAACATAGAGAAAATAGTGAAGTAAAATCAGAAAGTAGCAAGATACAGTAGTTTTGTAAATCTGAAATCATAAACAGAGCAGTACTAAAACAACAATAGATTTCAAAGTACAAATCGAAATCCTGATCCGTCAAAAGGTTGATAAAATATATACAATAGGATACAATTCATATTCACAAAGTTTTTATAAACAACAAATAGGATCAGGTCGAAATTAAGGTTCTTTACTGAATACCATGAAAATTCTGCAAGTGTAGTAGTTGTTTGCAAGTATAGAATAGTTTATAAAAGTCATCAATTAAATCCACAAAAATTAGGGGTTAATCCCAATCAAGTCTAGTTGTTCAGCAAAATATTGGATCAAAATATTAACTTTAACATCAGTATAAAAATATATAGTTATACAGAATCCATACAAAACAGAATCTAAAATTTTCTTCACCTCTGAGTAAGATAGCCATAACTTGCAACTCACAAATTGAAACCGAGGTCTGTCAGAAATTCTAGAAAGTAGAAAGAATTCTCTATAATTTATATTCACAAATAATTTTCATATACTGACCTTAATAGGGTCTAAAATACTGAATAAAAATAGGGTAACAACAAAAACAGAAATCTTCTTCAAGCATAAAATCAACTAGATCATATGAAATACATCCACATCATAGCCAAACATGAAATTGGTATACTAGATGTCCAAGCAACATGGTATATGGTATGTATCAAGTCTACAACAAGTTATACTATGACTGACACAATCAAGCATACGACATCATACGAACAACATGCATGTATACATCAAGAAGTGATCATCTCCAAGTTATTTCATGTGTTGTGTGTAATGTGACAACTTCGGATGGGTCAACACATAGAGACAAGATATAACAGGGATTTTGTACAAGAATTGTCTCTATAACACAACTGCACTATAGGCAGTATTTAGTACTTGTATTTGCAACAGAAATTAATACAAGTTACTTGCCTTATAGATGCCAACGAAAACGACGAAGTAAGAACAAGAATAAGGGGAAAGGATTCCCAGGCACGAACTCCACGAACGAACGACTCACGAACGAACGACTACACACGGTCACATCGAGAGATCACACACTCGCATACAAGAGGGAGAGAGAGTGACCGGGTGCACGAGGGGATGGCGATGGCTGAACGGGGACGACGGCGAACAAGGGGGTCGCGACATCGGCAGGGTGCTGCTGTCGGGGTGATCGCGATAGGGGAGGTCGCTGGGCTGCGACGGCTGCGACGACTGCGGGAGAGGAGAAGGGAAGGGGGGGCTGCTGAGGTGGCAGATGAAGATGAGGCCAGGAGATGGAGGGAGAGGGAGATCGGGAGGAAGGTGGCAGGCGGCTAATAGGGTTTATAGGTGATAGGGTATATGTAGGGGCATATGAATATATATATAATGATGAAGTTAGGGTTAGGGTGCAAATGGGTATATGGGTTTCGGGTTGTAGGGGATTAGGGTATGGGTACTAGATAACAAATGTGTTTGTGGGTAGGATTTGAATAAGATTAATTTAAGAAGATCCACATAGAAATGTAGGGTGATCCAATAGAGAGGTGGAACCAAAATAAATAGATAAAATAGGACATGAACAATATAAAATGAAGATGATAAAAAATAATAGCTCGATCAAACAGAGATAAAACAATAGGAGACAATAGAATCAAGAAGATCAAATAAGAGACAACAAAACAAATAGATGAATGTACATTGCAAAAGAAGATCCAATACAAGGTTCAAAAGAGATACCATGAGAATAAATACACAAAAAGAAAAATACACCAAAAAATATATAAAATGAAAAACAGGCATTACATTTATGCTCCTCATCTATCCATAAACCTTATTTCCATTAGTGCGCTATGTGATAGCGGTCTTGTCGTTACATTTGATTCTTTAGGTTGTTCTATTACTGATTCACACACTAGTAAGGAGTTTGGGCGTGCTAGTCGACATGGTCATCTATATACCATCTAGATTTTCTTCATGCCTATAAATCTCATCCTCATTTTACTAGTGTTGTGTTCTCTGATGCTGATTTGTAGAGCAGACGTTTAGGACATATTAGTGAGTCTCGACTCAAGACTTTCGCTTGTAGAGGTGCCCTTGGTCATCTTTCTTTTACTCATTTGTCTAATTGTCAGAGTTGTCATTTGGTCAAACACATAATACTCCCTTTTAATCACAACAGTACTTCTCAAACCACCCATCCTTTTAAACTTATTCACTGTAACATATGGGGACCATCTCCTACACCTTCTGACAAAGGTTATCTCTATTATGTTAGTTTCATCGATGACTTTACTAGATGCACATGGGTGTTTTTTATGCGCCAACGCTCTGAGATACCTGACATTTACCAGTTCTTTATGACCATGGTTCACACTCAGTTTGGTGTGCATATCAAACCGTTTCGCTCAGACAGTGCTCGTGAGTACACTTCCACTGCTATGAGATCATTCTTTCAATCTTATGGTACACTATTTCAGTAATTATGCTGTCACACATGAAAATATTGGTGTGGCTGAATGCAAGCATCGTCATATCCTTGAGACGGCTCGCGCTCTTCTACTTCTGTCTTTTGTTCCTCGTTCTTTCTGAGCTGAAGCTGTCATGACGTCTTTCAGTCTTATTAACATCACTCCCTCATCTAATCTATCTGGCACATCACCTCATGAGGGTCTTCGTCACTCATTGTCGGACTACAGTATGCTCTATACTTTTGGGTGCACCTGTTATGTCCTTCTCCCTCTCACTGAGTGCATGAAGCTCATTGCTCGAGCTACTAAGTGTGTTCATCTAGATCTCAGTCTAGAATATAAAGGATATCATTGTTTTGATCATGTGGCGGGTCGTGTTCGTACTTTTCGATATGTCTTCTTTTGTTAGGGTTATATACTGAAAGCATCACTTTTGTATTAACTTTATTTCCTTATTTTTTTTGAATGAGAATCATATGGGCATATGTTTGCATATTGTGTTTATTATAATATTAATGCAAGTATCTGATATTCTATAAGGTTGATAATATGGTGTGAGGAGACACACAGAAGATCATATTATCAGTTCCCTATGGAATATATAAATAGTTCACAACCTAGACGGACTTGGACAATCCATTGGAAAGGTTGTAGTGTAATCTGGTATTAGTCTATCTTGACTATAGGTTTACACTAGTACACTTTGTGTGTATTGAACAGGACCACTTGAGGTTGTTCTCTTTGTACTGACTACAAAAATGAACAAACACCTCTGTTATTATGGATGCTTATGCTCTTAATCCAGATATAATAACAGATATGTATATGCAGTGTGCATTACTTTGACTCATAAAAGAGTGAGATTCATTATGGATTAACAACCTCTATAAATTAGGTAATAGCATTGTATGTATGATGGGCTGTTGATTGTAAAAGGAATCCATATCCCGATACATCGGGTTGATGATGTCCCCTTAAGGAGCTCATAAGGATTGTCATGTAAACCCTGCAGGTGGATTACATCCGACATGACAAATAAAGTTGAGTGGTATTACTTATAAAAGATGTTGATCAATATAGTTGTCAGTAACTTAATTTGATCGACGGACATTCGATATCTTAACATGGGGAGCTGAACGAGCATATAATAAAAGGAGCCCATAAATATAATTTGGGATTAGGTAGGTAGTGCAACAATAGCTCTTTAGTGGACCGAGCTATTGTTAATGGGCCTGGGTTGTGTGTTCGGGCTAAACACGGGATACCCAGATTCGTTAGGAGACCTAACCCTAATTTCTCCTCATGGTCCCTGTCGTAGCCTTATATATATATCCTCTATTCTCTGGCTGTCATATTATGATCAGAGATAAGAAGTTTTCTCTAAATTCATGATTCACGTAAGGAGAGAAAGAGAGGTCAGCCAAGGAAAAGAAAGGTTGGTAGACCATCGCCCACACGACGTCCAACCCGAGGAAGGAATACGTGCAGAAGATATTAGGGTCGCTGACGGCTCGAAGTTGCTAGAAACTATCGTCTTCTTCTCATCGCAGGTATAATTTGTGAACCCTAGATTCCGCTATAAAGGGTTAGATCACGTATTAAATCTGTTAAGCTTTTATGATCGATACGCACACCAATCCGTGGTCCTGGGAATCATCGCAGTTCCATCATCTTTGTGGAAGACTCTCCCTACTACTTGACTTCTCCTGAGGATGCTAGTTTTCTTAATTCCCTTGTAGTTGAACTTATCTCCCCTGTCCTACCTTCACGCATTCCATATGATCCCACTCCTTTGGCTCATATCTCATCTCATACTGACGTTTCACCTATCATTCCTCTTACGGAGACACCATATTCATCCCCACAGCATCCTGCACCATCACCACCTACATCCCCATAGCTTCTTGCACCCACTCCATCTATCTCACCCCCACACACTGCCCATCCACCACCAGTCCGTCAGTCTACACGTTATACCTCAGGCATGCCACCGGCCCCTTACACACCTGATGCCACTAGTCCCTTTGACCAGTTTGGTTTTGCCACCCTTACCTCATACTCATCACAATTTCATGCACATCTCACTGCTATATACTCCACATGTGAGCCCAGAACCTATCAGGAAGTTATTCAATTTTCTGAGTGGCGAGAAGCTATTGTTGAGGAGTTCCGTGTATTTGATCAGACTGATACTTGGGATGTTGTTCCACTGCCTGTAGGCGTTCAGTCTGTTAGCTGCAAGTGGATCTTCAAGGTCAGATATCGACCTGATGGCTCCATTGAGCGGTACAAGGCTCGTCTAGTTGTCTGAGGATTTACTCAAGAGCATGACATTGATTATGATGAGACTTTTTTCCTAATTGCACAGATGACTACAATTCACACTCTGCTTGCTGTTGCCTCCGTTCGTCATTGGCCATTATACCAGATGGACATGAAGAATGCATTTCTTCATGGTACATTATCTCATGCTGATTACATGCATTCTCCTTCTGGCCTTACCACTCCTCGTCATGTTTACCGTCTTCGTCGTACTATATATGGCCTGAAACATGCCATCGAGCCTGGTTTGAATGTTTCCACCGTGTTATCACCACGGCTGGTTTCAATCAGAGTTCACATGACCACTCTATGTTTATGTGGTCATCACCGTAGGGAAGAGTACTTCCACTATTATATGTTGATGATATAATTATTACTAGGAATGACTCCGCAGACATTGCATCCACCCAAAACTACCTTCGCCAGCATTCCATATGAAATATCTTGGTAGAGTACGCTACTTCTGGGTGTAGAGATTGCCCATGGATCACGAGACATACTCATTTCTCAACAGAAATATACATCAGATATTATCTCCACTGCATGTCTCTCTGACATTTGATTAACCGACACTCCCTTAGAGCTTCATGTGAAGCTTCGTCTCACAAATGGTGAGCTCTTTTCCGATCTTACTAGATACAAACACATTGTTGGACAGCTTTTCTACCTGTCACGCCCCGCTTCCCAAAAATACGGAATACGAGAACATGACAAAAGCCCAGCGAATGACTAACGGCACCCATAAGCTGTTAATCCGATTAACTCAACAATATAAACAATATAGAACATTTGCACAGGCAATAATAATTATAATCTCATGAACAATAATACTTCAAAAGAAGCAATACATATATAATATCCAAGTACAATAATCCAACGTCTGGAAACGATAATAAAAGTCGGGACATAAGCCCAAAACAATAATAATCCAATCCAAAATAATAACAAGTCTCAATACATTAAGTTTATTAAAGCAATCAGCAATTAGAAAGCAGTAGTCTTTAGAATGTTTGTTCTCCAATTCCAGCAGAAAATTCTTCTTCATTACCTGTAAACACTTCATCTAAAAAGAGGAGAAAAAATGTTCTTAGAGCAAGTCATGGACAATAAGTAGAAAAAGCAGGAAACAATGGAATAACGGTATAGCAATGAATCAATGGATCAATAGGAATCAATAATATGGGACAATAATCATGATAATCGATGCAATGGCTATAAATAATGATTCAATAATCAATAAAAATAATCAATGATCAATAATGGTAACACTTAGCTAATATTTGATATCAATAGGAACAATGAGGAACAATATGCAGTGTCGATGTTGTGTGATCCTTAAGTCTATTAATCTTTTTTATCCTAACTAATGTATGTACTACTGCATACCATACTATAGGTTCGATGTATACAATCAATTTCGTTTTAGACTCAAGTGGTGGGCTCTATAGTTCATGTACTCTTCAACGATAAACATTATTCACCTTTCCGTGTACGATACGGTCATCGACAACGATACAATACACGATATATTGAGTTACGGCCATTACCACAATCATCGATAAAACAATAGCCGAAATATTATTTAGGGAAACACGGGCCCCTCCTCTGAGTACAGTCCCTATATTGTCCACTACTTAAAGTCAACCCTTAAACCCCAGCTTATTAATTATTTTATTAATGCAACAATACAATATGCAAATATGTGACATGAGATGAACGATGATATCAATAGGGGAACAATAGGATGATAACATGGAGTAGGACAATTAGAATGATGACAATAACTCATTAAGATCATGCAATGCAACTTAAATACATCAATTCATGTAATAATTCGATATATAACCTCAAAATAAAATTCGATATAGGAATAGTTAATTCATTAAAAAGTAGTATCCAAAATTCTGGACAGTAAGCGCAACCTGTACAAAAATGCAGTTTTCTGGTGACTCAGAAATCAAAAGTTGAATCCGTCAGAAAATCTGGAAACTAGACTTCCACATGATTCCAACGCATATTTAAAGTTCAAATTCCGACAATAGTAGCTAGGTCAATCACATGTTTCTTTATAGGTTTTATGTTCAGGCAGAAATTCGACATCTTGTTAATTTAATTTTTGAATCAGCAAAAACTCAATATTAAATTCAGTAAAACTATTTTCTGGACTCCTAACCATGTTAAGAAATAATCTGGAAATTTTTAGATTAAAATTTAATCATTTGATAAGCATTTTTACTGTTTAAACATAAAAGGTACGAGAATCTGAAAATCTGAAAGTAAAAATACAACTGTAGAAAACGGGCATAACTTTTGCTACAAAACTTGGAATTCAAAAATTCAAGATATTTTGGAAACTATAAAGAATAGGCTACAACTCTTGTTCAGAAAGTAATTCAATTTAAGATCGTTTACTCGTTTGGAAATAGCAGACAATATTCAGGTCAGCAAGCATATACAGGGTTTTGGGGGTATTTTCGTGAAAATAAATAAATTAAACAATATGTGTAATGATTCTTTAGTCAATAAATTGTGTAATCAACATGATGGGTATCAAAATATGATAATTAAAAATAGAATACGCTCATACATCAATTCATCATCAATCAATCATCAATCGATCAAACAACATACAACCTAGCAGTTATGTCTACAATAGTTTATTTGTGTGTCAGTTATATGAACAACCCTAGTATCAATTCTATATGCACTCATGACAGATTTAAACTTTAGAGTCAAAAGTGGCACGATGTCAAGAATATTGGGGTTAACTCGTGTAAACCCTCAATAGACCCAACGAAGAGATGAACAATGGATAATACGATAACAAACAGATCTACTTACAAGAATTTCAATAAAACTTGAATTTGATACAATTAACAATTCAAGAGGACAGTGACTTGCCTGTTAAATGGTGAAAATGAATACCGAGAATAACGGGAGAAGAATCCCGAAGCAACGGACCCACGAACTAACTCAATCACCAATAGCACGCACACAATACATGCACAAAAAGATACTCAAGCAATAACAACAACTGACGTAAAAGAGATTGCAACACAGCAAAAAAAAGAGAGACAACAGCCAATAGCGACAGTGGCAACAGTGGCCAGGGGTGGCGGCACTGGTGGCTGAGGGCGGGGCGACGTTCAGGAGGAGCATTGACGGAAGTGGGGGTCGCAGGAGTTGGGGATTTGGTCGGAGAAGACGAAGTAGGGGGTTTGAGTGTGGGTCTATGCTGGCGTCGAGAAAGGAAAAGCAGCAGAGGGAATCGGGGGTGGTCGGGTGCTGACAATGCCCGTCAAGGGGGGTAGCGCGACGGCGACAGGGTTGGGGGTTGCTGGAGGGGCGCCAGAAGACGAACGAAGAAGAAACAGGAAGTGGGTTAGGGGATTTTTTGCTGGAAACAGATCGTGAGAGAGAAAGAACCGGAGGAGAGATGAGAAAGGAGAGAGAATAAGCGGCTAGGGTTACGAAGATGTGCAATTTTTAGGGTTTGCATTAGTGTTGTATTTATAGGGCACAATAAGGGTATTAGGTTAGTGGTTTAGGATCTAATAAGAGTGGTTTTGTGCTAAGAAAAAATAAAATTGGGTTTTAGGGTTCAATAAGAGATAGATCAAAATCAATAGGGTTTAAATAAAAAAATACCCACAATTAAATATAAGAAGATAGAATAAACAAAAATAGCTCAATCAAGAAGAACGAATAATTTCATGAACAAGTATTTAAATCCAATTAGATATATAAATAATACAAATAAGAAAAAAAATATAAATTGGGCTTGGAAAATAAATTAGATATCACCAACAAAATTAGATCAAGTATAATAATAAATTAATTTAATAGATGAATTTTAAATAAATAATCAAGAATAACAATTAATTAATATACATACAACAAAATCATATTTGGGTTTAATAATTTTAATTAAAATCACCTAATAATAATAATATATTTGTTTTAAGCTCAAATATAAATAGTTGATCAATAAGACATAGAAAGTAGATTAAAATACACAATTATTCGAAATAAATATAATTATCAATTAGAAAAACACTTTAATATAAAATCCAAAACGATTTTAACAAGTAATGAATTTATAAATATCAAAATACTGAAAATATTCAGAAAATACATATTTGCGGGAATGGGGGTTATACTACCAGACCCGATATTGCTCATGCAGTCAGTGTTGTTAGTCAGGTTGTTTCTACTCCTACATCAGTTCACTACAATGCTCTTCTTCGGATCCTCAGATATCTTCGAGGCACTATCACTCGCTCATTATTCATGCCTTCTATATCTAAACTGGAGCTCAGTGCATATTCTGATTCAGACTGGGCGGGTGATCCTACTAGTAGACGGTCTACCACAAGTTTCTGTCTATTTCTTGTGATCCGCTGATCTCATGGCGAAGCAAGAAATAGGCAGTTGTTGCATGCTCTTCCACCGAAGCTGAGTACAGAGCAAGGACAGCTACTACTAGAGAGATTGTTCATGTTCATTGGTTGTTATCAGATATGAGTGTCACTCTCACATGAGCTACTCCTCTTCATTGTAATAACCAGAGTGCGTTGTACATTGCAAGCAACCCTGTCTTTAATGAGCGAACGAAGCACATCGAGATAGATTGCCACTATATTCGTGAGCGATTTGAAGCAACTCTCACATGAACTACTCCTCTTCATTGTAATAACTGGAGTGCGTTGCACATTGCAAGCAACCCGGTCTTTCATGAGCGAACGAAGCACTTAGAGATTGATTGCCACTATGTTCGTGAGCGCTTTGAAGCATGAACCATTTTCCTTCATTCTGTTACATATTCACACCAGACAACAAACTTCTTCACAAAATCCCACATCATTTAGAGATTTTGTTACTTGGTAGGCAAACTCACACTGTTCGACTCATCGTGAGTTTGGGAGGGGGTGTTATATATTGTAATATATATTTAATCCCTTATCGGATTATGTATCAGTTTAGTATTTGGTTCCCTCCTATATATAGAAGTCAATGTACTCAGTTATAATGAACTGATGCGGTTTGTTTTTGGATGGAGTGTGGATGCACCAGGTGTGAGTTCGGACTCAATTTGTAAGAGGGGAAAGGTTCGGTAGCAGACAGTGAGCTGTAGGCTCGCCTCGGCACTGGAGGAGCGGCTCGAATTGCCTCGCCTCGGGTACCTACAGACGGTCTAGAAACACTGGGGTTTATCCCAGTGGCAGACCCTCCGACAATCTAGTTAGTCTCTGTGAGAGAGTAGCAGTAACTAGGGTTTTGTGGGTGAAAAATTGATTACCTTTGAAGGTGAATGGGGGTCTGGTATTTATAGATAACCCAACCGGGTTTGGATCTGCTTGGGGGCCGGGTCCGGACCCGAAAAGCCCATGGGCCTGACGTGGCAAGAGGCCCAGGTGGTTTAGGGGACATGTGGCAGTGCCCAGAGTGGTTTAGGGCTGACTTGGCAAGAGCCCCAAGTGGTTTTGGGGCTGGCATGGCAGATCGTAGGGGCCCTGTGTCTCTGGGAGGATCAGAGGGCCCAGGCTACGCCAGGTCATCTCCCTCCCTTGCCCGGCTGAGTGGACGGCCCGTGAGACCGTCGAGGATTGGAGACCGAGGGTCTCGGAGGGTCGTCAGGACGGGGGGGGGCTGGCTTCGTGGTGGTGAACTTATGGCTCGGCGTCGAACCTGTGGTGGTCCGGGACCGAGCCAGATTGACTTGGAGCGAAAGCCTTCCTGGGCCCCAGGTCATTTTTATCCTACCTCATAAGCCCCCCACTCCTGCGGGGATGCGAGAGTCGGCCATGGAGGAGTAGTTTCGGGTGGTGTTGGGCCTTTGTGAGAAGGCTACCCTGGTGCGAGACCCTACCTCGAGAAGGTGAGGGTTTTACGGGTCGGCAAGGGCGATGGCGGACCGTTGGGCCTTCGTGAGAAGGCGACCCAGGTGCGAGACCCTACCCCGATCTGACGAGGGTTTTAGGGGTCGGCAAGGGCGATGGCGAGCCGTTGGGCCTTCGTGGGAAGGCTACCCTGGTGCGAGACCCTACCTCGAGTTGGCGAGGGTTTTACGGGTCGGCAAGGGCGATGGCGAACCGTTGGGCCTTCGAGAGAAGGCTACCCTGGTGCGAGACCCTACCTCGAGCTGGCGGGGGTTTTGCGGGTCGGCAAGGGCGATGGCGAACCGTTGGGCCTTCATGAGAAGGCGACCCAGGTGCGAGACCCTACCCCGAGCTGGCGAGAGTTTTAGGGGTCGGCAAGGGCGATGGCGAGCCGTTGGGCCTTCGTGGGAAGGCTACCCTGGTGCGAGACCTTACCTCGAGCTGGCGAGGGTTTTACGGGTCGGCAAGGGCGATGGCGAACCGTTGGGCCTTCGAGAGAAGGCTACCCTGGTGCGAGACCCTACCTCGAGCTGGCGAGGGTTTTGCGGGTCGGCAAGGGCGATGGTGAACCGTTGGGCCTTTGAGAGAAGGCTACCCTGGTGCGAGACCCTACCCCGAGCTGGCGAGGGTTTTATGGGTCGGCAAGGGCGATGGCGAACCGTTGGGCCTTCGTGAGAAGGCGACCCAGGTGCGAGACCCTACCCCGAGCTGGCGAGGGTTTTATGGGTCAGCAAGGGCGATGGCGAACAGTTGTGCCTTCGTGGGAAGGCTACCCTGGTGCGAGACCCTACCTCGAGCTGGCGAGGGTTTTATGGGTCAGCAAGGGCGATGGTGAACCGTTGTGCCTTCGTGGGAAGGCTACCCTGGTGCGAGACCCTACCTCGAGCTGGCAAGGGTTTTATGGGTCGGCAAGGGCGATGGCGAATCGCTGGGCCTTCGTGGGAAGGCTAAGTCGATGCTAGCTGACTTCGAGGAGCATTAATGGCGTTGTGGGATTTGTGCGGCGTTCCAACTTCCCGGGGCCATTAAATGGCTCCTATAATAAATGTGCGACGCTTCGACTTCCTAGGCGTAGTGGCTGGCCCCTGGGGGGAGGCTATAAATACCCCGCTCCCCCCTGTAGCTTTGATCATAGCAACGGTGGTTGATCGACCACTGGAGGTGTCTGCCTTGGGCGGACGCCTGTTCCTTTAAAAAATTCTAACCCTGAGAGGGTCGGACGAGTGGTTATGCTTGCGCCTTGTTCTTCTCCCGATCCTCACGGCCCTGACGTGGTAGTCAGGATCGGGGGAGATCACGGTGTGAGGGATGACCAATGATGTTCGGCCCCGGGGGGTGGGCTGTTCTCCCGCCATGGTCTTCTCCTGGCTGTGATGGCCCTGATGTGGTAGTCACAGTCAGGAGAGATCACGGCGGGAGGGAGGCCCATTGAGGTTCGGACCCGGGGCAGGATGCCTCGATCGGATGGGTTTCCTCCAATCTGTGTCTTCCTTTTGGGCTGACGGCTTCTGATGGTGGTCGGCCCGAAGGAGTTAGAGATGGGAGGCGGGCCGATCTGCTTTCCGATAGGGTCCCAGACAATGGTGGTTTTTCTTTCACCCTCGAACAGTTCGGGGTTTTGGCTTCCGAGGTCGTAAGCCCCGAGTTGTTCGCGGGTGAGAGGAGAACCGACCGAGTGCTGGGGCCCGGGGCACTCGCCGAGGGCGGGTGCCTTAACACTTTCAAATTAAATTTTCCCTGCTTCCGGGGGCAGATGCTGGGGTGTTCGGATCCGACGCACTTCATCCGGACCGACCCTTGTGTCTGGCTTCAAGCTGACGTGGGTGACGTCAGCGGCGCACGTTCTAAGGTGACGTGGTGCGATTCTATAGGTGGCAGTTTCACGCCAATCGAGGAGCCGTTACGCGAAAAATGAGGAGTCGTTTCCTCCTCTATAAATACCCCCACCCCCCTTTCGCACTGCTCACTTCTCTCTTGTTCCTTTCCCGAAAATTTCAAACACTTCGGCGCTCGATACTGCTGTTTGTGGCACCCAGTTCGTCCATCCGAAATGCTCAAGGTTAGTTGGTAAGTTTATTTAGTTAGGCATGTCCCGGGCTCAGTCAGGTTCGTCAGCGTCGTCGTCTAGAGGCAAAGGGCCCCCTGCCACCGGGCTTTCAGACTCGGAGTCGTGGGAAGAGGAGACGGTGTATGACGTGAAGCCTTTGCGGTCCCGGAAGATGTTTGTGGTCGAGAGTAGTGAGTCTGACGAGGGGGGCGACAGTTCGGACGAGGTCCAGATTCTGGAGTCGGTGTCCGAAGAAGAGGGTGGTGAAGGCGAGGTTGAAGCCATTGGGGCTCGGATAGGAGGCACGGGGGGTGGGGGGAGATCCACGATCTAGGGAGTGGGTTCGTCCTCCACGCCGACCGGTCTGGGGCGCTTATCCACTCCCTCGCCGGAGAGGGCAAAGACGAAGAGGGTGCCGAGGAAGAAGGGGTCGAAGGCAGGTGGGCCGAGCCAGGCGCCCGTTCTCCGGAACGTGGTGACGGGGTCGCCTGTACAACCGCAAACGTTCCGACGGTACCCCGATGACCTTTCTAATAAGGCGTTGTATGGGATTCAGCCATCTTCGCCGAGCCGGAAGACGGTGAAGATGGACGCGCTTCCGACTGTCTTGGAAGCTGGTGACTTAGAGGTTGCGCAGTCGGCGTACCACATTGGGGTCGATTACGAGCTCATGTTGCCGAGCCCTACCTTGCGTCCGACCGACCCCCTGGCTGCTTGGTACTGCGTCTTCCCTGTGGACGCCTTCGGCTCTGGACTGAGGCTTCCGATCCATCCGTTTGTTCGGGAGGTGCTGAATTGGGCGTCACTGGCTCCGATGCAGTACGAGCCGAATTCCTTCGTGCTTTTGTGTGAGGAGCAGAAGGTGCCCCTTAGGTTGGGCGTGTTTAGGGCGATGCTGGGGATCAGCTCGTCTGGGGAGTCGGAGGGGATCTATTATGTGTCGCCTCGGAGTAAGGGGAAGGTTGTACATGGTCATCCGGACTCCATCAAGGAGTGGAAAAGAAAGTATTTTGTGGTTCGGAATGAGCAGCCTTGGGACATCCCTACTCGTTGGAATTACCATAAGCCAGGCTTCAAAGCATCGAGGCCGAAGGACCTGACGGCCGAGGAGTGGAAGTTTGTTGAGCGCCTCCGCCTGTCGTATAGCATCAGTTGGCCGAATGTGACGGAGGGTCACTTGGCGAGCGTTGGACTGAGCCCGGCCGTGCTTTGTATGTAGTTGTTTCTTTCTCTCGGTTTTATTGTTCTTTTGTACTCATTGTCCTTAATGGATCTTTTTGCAGGTATGGATCCTGAATCAATCAAGGCTCGGAGGCTCGCCTTGAAGCAAAAGAAGGCCGAGGAGGAGGGAGGTGCGAAGAGGGTGAGGGGGCCGACCCAGGTTGCATCTGAGGCAACACTTCAGCCGAGGGGCAAGAGAACTCGCTCGGAGACGAGCAAGGAGGTTGCAGCTCAGGGGAGCTCGGGTCAGGCTAAGGTTTCCGAGCACAGAGAGGGGAAGGGTCCCCTGGTCGAAGGCGAGCGGGTGGACAAGATGATGGAGGAGCTGCGGTAGCCGTGGGTGCCGGACTGGGCGATCCGGAGGGGGGATTGTCTGACCCGGGGACCCAGGCCGTCGAGGTGGCGGATAAGCTGGCGACCCCCCGGGACCGCACGGAGATGAAGGCTGAGACCCTAGAGGAGGCGTACACGCGCCTCGCGCAGGCCAATGTGCTGGTAAGTTTGCCGACCCCACTTGCCTTGTGAATATGCCGTAAAGGAGGTTTTCTTAGTAGTGCTCGGTTACTTAGTTGTGTTTGGTCACTGCAGGCGACCGTGCAAGGGGCCCACGTGAGAGGTCTTTATGAAGCGGCCTTGGAACGGGAGCGAGTCCGGGCCGACAAGGCATTGCAAGAGGCGAAGGAGTTGAAGATAGAGCTCGACGGCTCGCATAAGAGGGAGCAGCAGCTGAAGGTGGAGCTCGATGCTAGGGATTCCGAGTGGGGGAAGAAGGTCTCCGCCTTAAAGAAGAAGTTCGCGAAGGAGAAGGAGGAACTGACGGTGAAGGGGCAGGACCTGGTGATCGCGGCCCAGGACGCGGTCTATGCGAAGGCCCTCAGCCATGTGCGGCACTTGTACCCCAACATCGACCTGAGGGGCTTCGACTATGACATGGAGGTCGAGGGGCCACCGAAGACCCCTGACGTCGACCCTCCTGCCGACCCTCCCGTCGTGGGCTCGGCCATCGATCCCCCCGTGGACCCGGCTGATGTTGAGGTGATAACATAGGCAGTTTCCCTCTTGTTTTGTCTTTTTCTTTCCTTTAAAATGTATTTTCCGAACGCGGACTGGCCACCGCATTTTGTATGACAATTTCAATTTATAAGAGAGGATTTTTTCTGATTGGACAAGTCTTTTGTACTCGGATTTTTCCGGACTCCTTTTGTGGATGTGTTTTGAGCTGTGGTTGGTTCTCTTTTAGGTAGCGGCTCCCCTTCCCGAGCCAGACCCTCATCGCTCAGACGTGGCGTGGCTTCGAAGTAGAATCAAAGTTCTGGAGGCCACGTTGGTCCGTTATCGCAAGGACGCCGCCTTCAACTATTATCGAGAGAAGTCTCAGGCTCGGAGCGCCGAGGCGAACCGGCTGAAGAGGGCAATGGTAGATCGGGATCTCGGAAGTGTCGGCCTCGGGTTTACCATGTCAAGTGCGTCGGTGCAGAAGCCCTCGTCCGAAAGGCTTCTTCGCGACGTCATAGTGGAGAAGGAAATGGTGATACACCGGTACAAGACGATGCTAGGTGTGTCCGGAACGAGGATGGTATCCTCCTCGGGAGATCGGCGGGCGGAGGGGGTTCCCTTGGCATTGCTGCAGCTGGAGCGCATCCGGCCGGCTGATGCCTAGAGCTCCGTCGCTGGTGTGTCGACCGTTGCTGACTCTAAGGACCATCGCGACGAAGAGAAAGATCCTAGTCATTCGATTGGAGTGGGAGTGCCATTCCTAGGACCTGAGGGGCCTTGAGACGGGTTCTTTCTTTGTGAGATGAGCGGAGGGGTCTTGTAACGTTCTTTGTTTGTTTTCCAGAACTTAATAAGGGAGTACGAATAAGGGATTTCTTCCCATTTGTTGCCTCGGCTAATAGCCTATTGATAGGTGGAGTTGTAGTTCGGCCCTGCCGATCCGTAGGGGGATCGGCATCATGGGCAGCGGGAGGCTTTACGGCAGCTCCCTGGCCGGAAGCCGAGTCAGACCTACCGAGACGTTGGGGACGATACCGGAGTGGGGACTCGGGTGCCGATCCCATTGTCTGGTGTTAGGTCGGAACTTGCCGAGGCGTTTGGAGTTGACAGAAAGAAGATCTTTTCATATATGATAGGGAGGGTCGCTAAAATGGCCTTTTACACACGAAATCCTACAAAAAATATTATTTACATTAGCCAAGCCAGGACCTATGACCGTTCTTCTAGGAACTTCATAAGGTGTTCGGCGTTCCAGGGTCGCTTGATCGCTCACCCCTCCATGTCCACCAGGCGATAAGTGCCGGGCCGTATGGCCTCGGCCACCCTGTATGGGCCCTCCCAGTTGGGGGCCAGATTCCTCTTCTTGGCGGGATCAGAGACGGATAACTTGCGCAACACTAGGTCTCCGGCCCTGATGTCTGTTGGGCGGACCTTCTTGTTGTAAAACCTCTCGATCCGTTGTTGGTAGATGTTTCTTCAGACAGATGACTTTTTCCTGACCTCGGCGACGAGGTCTAGGTTGGCCCTTAGGTCGGAAGAGTTGTCCGCTTCGTCGAAGGCCATGATCCGGGGGGAGGGTAAGCCGATCTCTACGGGGATCACCGCCTCGGTCCCGTAGGTTAGACTGAACGGTGTCTCCCCCGTAGGGACCCTCTTGGTGGTTCGGTGCGCCCATAGCAGGCTGGGCAGCTCTTCTACCCACAGCCCCTTGGGGGAGTCGTCGAGGTGCTTCTTGAGGCCGTCGAGGATTTGCCTGTTCGCGTTCTCCGCTTGGCCGTTAGACTGAGGGTGGCATATGGCGGAGAAGCGCTGCTGGGTGCCAATGTCTTCGCAGAACTTTCGGAAGTTTTGGCCTGCGAACTGGGTCCCGTTGTATGTAACGAGGACCTGAAGGATCCCGAACCGACAAACGATATTCTTCCAGAAGAACTGCTGCGTTTGGCGCTCGGTGATGCTGGACAGTGGTTCGGCCTCGAGCCACTTCGTGAAGTAGTCGATGGCGACTATCAAGAATTTTCTCTATCCTGTTGCCACGGGGAAGGGGCCCACAAGGTCCATGCCCCACATGGCAAATGGCGTGGGACTAACTAGGGACCGGAGATTGGCTTGAGGAAGCCTCTTGATAGGGAGAACCTCTGACAGGGACCGCACCTCTTGACCAGGTCTTGTGAGTCTTGGAGCATGGTGGGTCAGTAGTAGCCCTGATTCAGAGCTTTTCGAGTGAGGGACCTGCTTCCCATATGGCATCCGCCGATCCCTTCATGAAGTTCCTTCAGCACGTAGCCAGCTTCGTCATTGGTGAGACAACGGAGGTACGGCTTACCATCGGCCAGTGTGTACGAGCGTTTGAAGAGGATGTCGTCTATCATGACGAACCTCTCGGCTCGGATTCTGACCCGTCTTGCCTCGGCCCGGTCCTCGGGGAGAACGCTTTGGGCTAGGAATCTTCGAATGGGGGTGGTCCAGTCGTCCGGATCGACACCGCCTTGTACGCACATTGCCTCCTGATGTTCGTCATTGATACTTGGCTTTAAAAGGATTTCGATGAGTACCGTTTGGTCGAGGCCCTCAAAGGAGGAGGAGGCGAGTTTTGACAAGGCATCTGCTTGGGCGTTCTGCTCTCTGGGGACCCTGACCACTGTGGAGCAGCAGAAGGATGCTAGGAGACGTCGGACCACGGCCAAGTATCGCACCATACGATCGTCGCGAGCTTCATATTCCCCAGTGATCTGATTGACCACGAGTTGAGAATCGCTGAAGGCTCGGATCTGCTTGGCTTCGGCTCGGTGTGCTAGGGTCAGTCCGGCAATCATGGCCTCATACTCTGCCTCGTTGTTAGAGGCCGGGAAGTTAAGGTATAGAGAGTATTGAAGGAGGAATTGGTCGGGACCTCGGAGGATGATTCTGGCACCACTCCCGGTTTCGCAGGAGGATCCGTCGACATAGACCTCCCAGATTGGGTCTGACTCTTCGACGCTCAGCTGTTCAGAAGCTGTGCACTCGGTGATGAACTCGGCGAGGGCCTGGCCTTTGATCGCCGTCCTCGGCTGATAGCCAATGTCGTATTGGCTGAGCTCTATTGACCACTTGACCAAGCGGCCAGAGTTCTCAGGCTTGTGGAGGACGGTTTTCAGAAGCTGGTCAGTTAGCACTTGGATGGAGTGAGATTGGAAGTAGGGGCGGAGCTTCCTGGCCGCCATGACCAGAGCATAGGCCATCTTTTCGATTCTTGCGTACCTCGTCTTGGCGGGGAGTAGGACTTTACTCACATAATAGAGTGGCTTCTGAACCCCATCCTTTTCTCGGACGAGGACGGCGCCGAGGGTGCTGTCCGAGGCGGAGAGGTAGAGCCACAGGGGTTCGCCCGGTTCGGGTTTGCTGAGGAGAGGAGGGTTGGCGAGGTATTGCTTCAGCTGTTTGAAGGCTTCTTGTTGAGGGGCACCCCATTCGAAGCCCCCTTTGCCTCGCAGAGCCTTGAAGAAGGGAAGAGACTTCTCCCCTGATTTGGAGAGGAAGCGACCGATTGCCGCCAGCCGGCCTGTGAGTCTCTGTACCTCCTTGACGTTCCGAGGTGGGGTCATGTCTATTATGGCCTGAATCTTCTCGGGGTTCGCCTCGATGCCGCGCTGGCTGACGACGAACCCCAGAAACTTTCCGGAGGAGACCCCGAATGCGCACTTGGCCGGGTTGAGCCTCATGTTGTGGCGCCAGAGGATTCCGAAGGCTTCCTCGAGGTCGGCGACGTGGTCCAGCCCGGCCCGGCTTCTGACGAGCATGTCGTCGACGTAGACCTCCATGTTGCGGCCGATTAGGTCTTTGAAGATTCGGTTCACGAGCCGTTGATAGGTGGCTCCGGTGTTTTTCAGCCCGAAGGGCATAACGCGATAGCAAAAAAGACCCTGGTCGGTGACGAACGAGGTCTTCGCAATGTCGGGCGGGAACATCCGGATTTGATTATACCCTGCGAATGCATCCATGAAGGACAGCAGCTCGTGTCCCGAGGTCGCGTCGATCAGGGCATCGATGCTAGGGAGGGGGAAAGGATCTTTAGGGCACACTTTGTTTAGATCCGTGAAATCTATACAGATCCGCCATCCCCCGGTCGCCTTTTTAACCATGACGACGTTGGCCAACCACTCGGGGTAGCTGACCTCCTGAATAAACCGAGCGGACAAGAGTTTGTCCACCTCTGCTTTCACGACCTGCTGCCTCTCCGGGGCGAACTTGCGCCTCTTCTGAGCGACCGGCTTGGATCCCGGGGTGACGCTCAGTCTGTGCATGATCAGGTCTTCGGAAATCCCGGGCATGTCGGAAGGCTTCCAGGCGAAGAGATCGACGTTGCGGCGGATGCAGTCGACTATGTCCGCCCTCAGACCTTCGGAGAGCGAGCGGCTCACTCGGAACCACTTTGATTCGTCTTCGGCGCCGAACGGGACCTCCTCCAGCTCATCGGCTGGCTCTGGGATGGAGCCGTTGCCCTCGGACCCGAGCTCGACAGCGTCGAGGGGGAAGACACCACCTCCGACGGCGGTCATGTAGCAGGACCGCATCGCCTCTTGATTGCCTCGAACGATCCCGACCCCTTGTGGGGTGGAGAATTTTAGCTTTAAGTGATAGGCCGACGGTACCGCCTGAAGGGAGCACAGCCCTGGTCGGCCAAGTATGGCATTGTACGCCGCCTTGACGTTCACCACCATGAAGTCCATAGACTCGGTCCGCTGAACAGGGGCCGAACCTGCAGTGACGTCGAGGGTTACGATCCCTTCTATGACGACAGGGACGCCAGAGAACCCGTGCAAGGTGTATCCGGCCGGTTTGAGCTTGCCTCTGGGCAGTTTGAGATTCTCGAAGGCTTCGAGAAAGAGGATGTTTACTGAGCTGCCGTTGTCGACGAGGATCCGGCGTACTTCACAATTAGCCATGTGGAGGCTAATGACGAGGGCGTCACAGTGGGGGAGGCGGATGCCCTCGAGGTCCTCTCCAGAGAAGGAGATGGGTACCATTTGCAACCGAGGTGAGGGGAGATCTTGGACAGCGTTTACTTTGCGGACGAAGGCTTTCCGAGAGGTATTCGACTCTCCCCCCATCGGTCCTCCGTGGACGTAATGCAGGATTGCCGGGGTTCCGCTTCCCTCGGGGTCGGGATCCCGCCCTTGAATGAACTTTGGGGTGGGGATCGGAGGCGAAGGCCTCCGGTTCCTGGTATCTCGTCGATCCTGTTGGTTCTCTCTTGTGAACTCCCGGAGGTACCCTCGTGAAATGAGGGCCTCGATCTCGT
The DNA here is from genome assembly GCA_017893485.1 of Hemerocallis citrina. Lineage (NCBI taxonomy): Eukaryota > Viridiplantae > Streptophyta > Magnoliopsida > Asparagales > Asphodelaceae > Hemerocallis > Hemerocallis citrina. The sequence goes on along the minus strand of CM030363.1, from coordinate 149,951,019 downwards.
CTTTCAGGGCCCGACACTGGTCGGTTTCGTGCCCATGGTCCCTGTGGAAACGGCAGTAGAAGCGTTGGTCTCGCTTCTTGTTGTTGCTTGGTCGAGGAGGGTGTCGGAGAAGGCCCTTGTCTTCGATCTCTAAGAGGATGGCGGACACGTTCTGTGTCAAGGGAGTGTACCTTTCGAAGTGAGGGACCGGAGGAACCCTCTTCGCGCCGACCCCTTCCTTTGCCGCTTTCCTGGCGGGTTCGATTTCTTCGACCCTACGCTTGCCCTTTCCGACGGCTTCTTTGCTGCCCTCTGGGTTCAGAGCTTCTTCTGCTCGTATGTACTTCTCGACCCGATTGAGAAGGTCTGGAAAGTCCAGAGGTGGCTTCTTTGCCAGGGCGACCTTCAACTGACTATGCTGGACATTGTGTCGAAAGGCGACCGAGGCGACCCCGGCGTCGAGGGCAGAGACGGATCTTGCCTCGGTCGTGAATCTTTTGACAAAGTCACGGAGTGACTCCCCCGTCCTCTAGCGGAAATTCGAGCAGGGAGGCGCTCGTCTTCTCGGCTTTCCGGCTAGTGACGAAGTGGCCCAAGAAGTTGGCTTCTAGCTGATCGAACGAGAAGATAGAGTCTGGGGAGAGTTTGGAGAACCATTCCCTGGCCGGACCCCGAAGGGTAGCCGGGAAGGCTCGGCACAGCAGGGGATCCGAAGCGCTGTGAATCATCATGAGGGTCTTGAATCCCTCCATGTGATCAGCTGGATCACCCTCGCCGTTGTAAGTCTCGAATTGCGGAGGCCGGAAGTTCCGGAGGATCTCCGCTTCTAAAATGTTGACGGAGAACGGCGGTCGGGAAGGCGCTCAGCCGAGGACGGGGTTGGGATTCCCGTCGCCGATGCGCTCGAGGCGATTCTCCATCTCAGTGAGGCGACAGAGTACCTGGTCTGCGCGCTCCGGTGGAGGAGGCGGCACGTGAGTGTAGCTCCTTCCTTCGCTCACTCGACGGGATCGGTCGAGTGTTGCGGACCTCGGCACTCCGTGAAGTGCCTCCATGATTTCCTCCCGAAAGCTTCGGAACTCGGCCCTCGTGACCGCTCCGTGGTCGGAAGGGTCGGTTCAGGGAGCAGGAATTCGGCCGATGCGGCTGAGTGCCGATGGCCTGGAATGGTTCGGGGCCGAGTTGGAAGCGGTCCCTCCCCTGGCCTGACTAGCCCTTCGGTTCATAATGACCCGACGAAGGTCGGGTTGCTCGATGTGAGGTTCGCCTTGCTGGGGTCCGAGGTTCGCCCCCGGGTTATTGGATCCTTGCCCTCCCGCGGGGGCGCCCTGATTAAGGGGCCCGTTCCGGTAGGAGGAAGAGGCCGATCTCCGGGCCCTGGGAGGCATTGGAGGGCGAGTATCGGCGGCGAGGCTCGGACTGTCGTCCCTACCGAGAAAGTAGAGTTCCCACAGACGACGCCAACCTGATGCAATTTGTTTTTGGATGGAGTGTGGATGCACCAGGTGTGAGTTCGGACTCAATTTGTAAGAGGGGAAAGGTTCGGTAGCAGACAGTGAGCTGTAGGCTTGCCTCGGCACTGGAGGAGCGGCTCGGATTGCCTTGCCTCGGGTACTTGCAGACGGTCTAGAAACACCGGGGTTTATCCCAATGGCAGACCCTCCGACGATCTAGTTAGTCTATGTGAGAGAGTAGCAGTAACTAGGGTTTTGTGGGTGAAAAATTGATTACCTTTGATGGTGAATGGGGGTCTGGTATTTATAGATAACCCAACCGGGTTTGGATCCGCTTGGGGGCCGGGTCCGGACCCGAAAAGCCCATGGGCCTGACGTGGCAAAATGCCCAGGTGGTTTAGGGCACACGTGGCAGTGCCCAGACTGGTTTAGGGCTGACTTGGCAAGAGCCCCAAGTGGTTTTGGGGCTGGCATGGCAGATCGTAGGGGCCCTGTGTCTCTGGGAGGATCAGAGGGCCCAGGCTACGCCAGGTCATCTCCCTCCCTTGCCCGGCTGAGTGGACGGCCCGTGAGACCGTCGAGGATCGGAGACTGAGGGTCTCGGAGGGTCGTCGGGACGGCGGGAGAGAGGGGGGGGAGGGGGGCTGGCTTCGTGGTGGTGAACTTATGGCTCGGCGTCGAACCTGTGGTGATCCGGGACCGAGCCGGATTGACTTGGAGCGAAAGCCTTCCTGGGCCCCAGGTCATTTTTATCCTACCTCATGAATCCAATAATTCAATGATAATTTTTCAATCTCTCTGTTAACCTTAACCTCCCCAATTGCCTACAGAAAAAGAGGTGAACCCGCCAAGGCAATGTTGAAGACTTGGAAGGAATAATATCAGAGGAAGATAGCAATCTATTCCTTTTGGACAGTTTCCAATAATATAGGAAATTTAGGTTACTTGTTACATTTGATTTAAGTACTTTTGCATGAAGCTTTTGATGAAATTGATCATGGGTGATTATCGTTGGTCCCACCTTCTTCGTCTGATGTTTTCAGTTTGCATACAAGCTTACAGAATGCCAATTTGCAAGCAAAAACCATGATTCAGAAAGCTGCACAAGCAGAGGCCAGTCTCTCTCAATTCGTTTGCAACATATGCTTCTATCTTTAGTTGATTGTTTCCCCACGTTGTTCCATGTATAAGTGTGCTCTTAGTCCCAGTTAACTCACATAACAGTATTGACGACTTCCACTTACAATCTTAGATTGTCTTTTCTGTCATATTTTCTTATCTTCTCATCAGGGACCTATGAGATTTTGCTTGTAGACTTGTAGTCCATGACCTTCGTTTTCTGACCTTCTAACACTAGATGATTCATTTACAGAAGGAGCTGCTCTTAGGAGGCGTAGAAGAGTCTACCATCCGTAGGCGTAACTACAGTAAGTATTGTGTTACTGGCTGAAGATATGCTTGTTATTTAGAGCGAATTTAGTGTTTGAGTAAAAGAAGGAACATCATTGTAGTGCATGCTTTCCTATACCTTCATTGGCTTTTATGTTCATGCCTGAATAAAAAGATGGCAGGGTCAAAACTTCTTTGTATTCAAATTTGATGAACATGGATTTAGGCTTTTGGCTGAAGGTTTTTAATGCTTCTGAGTGGTAAGATAACAAAGAAAGATGGAGAGAAAAGATGAATGAATATTATTGGGCACTATAGCCTAGTATATATATGGTACAAGTACAATCTCAGCCATACATTTAATATACATCTAACACTCCATCTTAAACTCACGGAGAATTAATCAGTGTGAGTTTGCCCACTAAGTATCAAAATCTTTGGACAGTGTAAGATTTCGTGAAGTTGGTTGTTTGCTCTGAAGAAGTCACAAAATGAAGTGAAATGATCCCTATCTCACAACGCTCACGTACGAAATGACAATCAATCTCTATGTGTTTCGTCCGGTCATAAAAGAGCGGGTTACTTACAATTTGTATAGCACTCTTGTTGTCACAGTGAAGAGAAGTGACTCCTAGATGGGTGACACTCATATATGATAATAGCCACCGAACATATACAATATCTTTAGTAGTGGCTGCCAATTTGTACTCAGCTTCTGTGGAATAACATGCAACAACTGCATGTTTCTTGCTTCGCCATGAAATAGCAAATCACCAAAAAATAGATAAATGCATGTGGTAAACCGTCTGGTAGTGAGATAATCTGCTCTATCTAAATCATAATATGCATTAAGCTCCAGTCTAGATGTAGAGGGCATGAATAATGAGCGAGTGATAGTGCTCTGAAGATATCTGAGGATCCAAAGAAGAGCATGTAGTGAATTGATCGAGTAGCTGAAATAAATTGGCTGACAATATTAATTGCATGAGCGATATCTGGTCTGGTCATATATATATAGACAACCTGTCCAACAATTTGTCTGTATCTAGTGGGATCGGGGAAGAGCTCACCATCTGTGGGACGAAGCTTCACATGAAGCTCTTGGGGGGTATCAGCTAATTGACTGTTAGATGGAGCAGTAGCAGAAATAATATCTAATGTACATTTCTGTTAAGAAATGAGTTTCCCCCGAGGAGCCCGAGCAATCTCTAAACCCAGAAAATAACGTAGCCTGCTAAGATCCTTCATATGAAACTGCTGACGAAAGTATCTCAGGGTGGATGTAATGCATGCCGAGTCATCCCCTGTAATAATAATCATATCATCAACATATAGCAATTAAAGTACCATCCCTTAGGTGATGATCGCATAAGCATAGAGTGGTCTGCGAGCTCTAACTGAAACCTTCATGTGTGATGACATATCGAAAACACTCAAATCAGGCTTGAGGAGCCTATTTCATACCATAAATAGCTCGACATAGACATCAAACATGACAAGGAGGTGTGGTTAGGCCAAGAGGAGGCTGCTTGCAAACAGCCTCAGATAAAGAACCATGAAGAAATGCATTCTTCACGTCCAGCTGGTATAACAACCACTGACGAATGGAGGCAACGGTAAGAAAAGCGCGAATTGTGGTCATCTAGAAAACTGGAGCAAAAGTCTCATCATAATCAATGTCATACTCTTGAGTAAAACCTCTGGCAACTAGATGAGCCCTGTGTCGCTCAATAGGGCCATTAGGATGAAATTTGACCTTAAAGATCCACTTGCAACTAATATGCTCGATTCCCTCTGGTGGTGGAATATCCCATGTGCCAGTCTGATCAAATGCACGGAACTCCTTTGCGATAGCTTCCCACCACTCTTTATGTTGAATGGTTTCCTGATAAGATCTAGGCTCACGTGTGCAATGTATGGAGGTGATGTATGAATGGAACTATGGTGAGTGAGATGCTAGGGTGGCAAAGTTAAACTGGTCAGGTGGACCAGTGACATTTGGTGTAAAACGTGCCGATGGGATACCCGTAGTGGAACAGGCAAAGTGACGGATCGCTGGTAAATGGGTAGGTTGTGGAGGTGGTGATGCAGAAGGGGTAGGTGCCTGTGGAAGTGGGAATGCAGGTGGTGTGTGTGCCTGTGGAGGTGGCGATGCAAGTGGTGTGGGGAGAGCCTGTGTAGGAGTGACATGAATCATAAAATCTATGTGAGATGAGAGTGGAGCTAAAGGGATGAGATCGAAGGGAATTCATGAAGATATGTCCAAGAGGAAGACGAGGAAACCGTGAAATTGAGAAAGAAAGCATCCTTAGGGGAGGACAAGTAGTAAGAGGAGTCTTCCACAAAGAAGACATGATGAAAAATAAAGAGACGACGCGTCAAGAGATCATAACAATGATACGCCCTGTACTGAGAACTGACACCTATGTGAACACACTTAGCTGCATGGGCAGTCAGCTTCGTGCGCTCAGTGGGAGGGTGAATGACGTAACAGATCCATCCAAAAGTACGTAACATACTATAGTATAATGGAGAGTGGTGAAGGGCCTCATATGACATCTTACCAGATAGGGTAGACAAGGGAGTGATGTAAATGAGGCTGACAGAAGTCATATTAGCTTCAGCCCAGAAGGTATGGGGAATAGAGGAAGTGAGTAGAAGAGCGCGATTCGTCTTAAGAAAGTGACGATGCTTGTGTTCAACTACATCATTATGTTCATGTGTGTGAGGGCATGACTGTTGGAAAAGAGTGCCGTAAGCCTGAAGAAGCGATTGCATTATAGTGGAAGTGTACTCACGAGCACCATTGGAACGAAAAACCTTAATGCTCACACCTAAATAAGTATAAATCATGGCTGTAAAGGCTTAATAAATGGCAGGAATCTGATATCGTTGGCACATATGGAACACCCATGAGTAACGAGTGAAGTCATCTATGAAGCTAATATAATAGAGACAGCCTCTGCTAGAAGGTACATAAGAGGGTCTCCATATGTCTGAATGAATATGCTGAAAAGCATGAGTGGAGTGAGAAGTGCTTTTATTATTAAAATGAAGGGCTATGTGTTTGCCAACTTACAACCCTTACAAACGGACAAATGTGTAAAAGAAGAACAACCAATTGCACCACTACGGGCTAAACTATTTAGACGAGACTCATTAACATGATCTAAATTTTTTTGCCATAGATTGACATCAGATGACACTACACCAGCAAAACTATAATGATTTCCATGTGTCAGAAGAAAATCTAGATGATATGCCTAATCTTCTTTCCAATCTGCGGATCCTTTATAGAACATTGTAAAGAATCGAAGGTAACAACAATACCACTATCGTACAAAGCACTAATGGAAATAATGTTCATGGATAAATGGGGAGCATAAAGAAAAAAAGGTGAGGTGAGAGTGAAAGAGCTAATAGATCCTAAGAGTGTAAGGAGATGTAATGAGTCATCGGCTGTGTGTAGTGATGATGGAGAGTGAAAGGGTAGCGCAGTGCTAGTAGTGAGCAGTGTATAATCACTAGTAAAATGATGTGATTCACCAGAAACTAAAACTCAGGAATAATTTATCACAGGAGTAATAGAGAAAGTAGGGGCAGAGGAGTCAGCATTGGTAGACAAACCGAGGTGATACTGAAGGTTGGCCCAATCAGCATGAGATGGCAAAGCTGGAGTAACGACCATGACATGAAATCTAGGGGAAGGAGGACGGAGAGGTGGTAAACCCCGTTGCTCCGCCGCTGCTATGCCTGAACTAGAAGCTCCGAATGCTGATCAAAGCAATTACTATTAGAATGACCAGCCTTCTAATAATAGTCATAAAATTGAAGAAGACATGTGCGCTCTAAGTGGCCAATCTGTTTGGAAATAGTGTAAAGGTGACTGAGGCAACCAGTAAGAGGAGTGCTACGACAGTCAGGAGGAGGCATGAGACTGGTGCGGAGGCCGCAGGAGGCAGGTGAGAAGTCGATAAGCCGGAAGTCAGTGGAGACGGGACGGTACAGTTGAAACTAAGGCTCCATGGTGATATAGAAGTAGTAGAACCTGGTTACAAAATAAAGGAAACTTTTTTTTTTCTTTTGGAATCAAATGCAGGCTCGGGTTAGGGTTTATAGAAGTAGTAGAACCTGTTTACAAAATAAAGAAAACTTTTTTTTTCTTTTGGAATCAAATGCAGGCTTGGGTTTGGGTTTGGAAGATGTGTTTCGATTTTGTGAAGGAGATTTGGATATGGATTTGGAATTAAGTGGATGCTGGCTTTGGATTTAGGATTTGAATTTGGGATTGGGATTTGAATTTGGATTTGTACTTGGATTTGAATTAGGATTAAGATTTGGGAGTTGGATTTCGTGTGTGTGTGTGTGTGTGTGTGTGTGTGTGTGTGTGTGTGTGTGTGTGTGTATATATATATATATAGCCTTCTATTGCACACTTTTCATTTGTGCACTTTCCCACAGCGGCTCAATCTCGATCTTAATCAAGATCTCGATCGGGCGGTTGAGATTTCTCTCACTCCCACACTTATGATAAAGGGGTAATTGAGTCATTTTCCCTCATTCCTATTCCCTTCTATTTACTTCTCTCTGTCTTGTCTCTCATCTACCCCGACCCAGCTCCAAACCCTAGCCCCCAAATTCAGCTCCAGCTCTAAACCCCCAACCTTCGCAGCCTTCCCCAATTCCCCCGACGGTCCTCTCTCCATCTCCACCCGACGCTACTCAATTCTCTACACTATTCTCCTCCGCCACCTCCCCTCCGAAACCTTACCTTCTGGTCCCACTCCACAAAGCTTCAAAATCTCCCCCAAATCTGACAAAACCCTAGATTTTCATCATCCTCCCAAATTTCCGCAAATCATCATGTATTATTTTTTTAAACTTTTTTTTCCATTTTATGTACTTATGGTTAGTTGTTTTTTCAGTTTTATTATTATTATTATTATTATTATTATTATTATTATTATTATTATTATTATTATTATTTTAGGGGTGGGGGAGGGGGATGACGCAATTACCCCTTCACATTAAGTGAGAGAGAGCTGAAGGAAAGGGAGCCACTCGATCTTCATCAAGATCATGATGGAGATCTAGTGGTGGAGGGAGAGTGCGCACGAGGAGTGTGCAAAGAAGAGTGCACAACCGAAGCTCCTCATATATATATATATATATATATATATATATATATATATATATATATATATATATATATATATATATAAATCTTCCATTGAGCACTCCTGTCCGTGAGCACTCGCCCTTCTAGCCATCGTAGGGATGATCCAAACCGTTCACATTGATCTACATGTTTAAATTAGTATAAATATGTAAAATCAAGTCATTTCAAATTCATTTCCTCATTCATTGAAGTGTAACAAAAATTGTATGGCTGAATATCATTTTTTTTATAATGACATGATGGATGGGCAAATGAATTTCAAATGACTTGATTTTATATATTTAAACTAATTTAAACATGTAGATCAATGTGAACGGTTTGGATCATCCATGCAATGGCCGGATGGCGAGTGCTCACAGAGTGCTCACGAAACTAGTGCTCAACCGAAGGGCCATATATATATATATATATGAGAAATGCTCCATTGAAAACGGGTTTGTTTTCACGGGTTGGAAAACAGCGATCTGGACCGTTGGATCGCTCTTGATCATGATCAGCAGCTCAGATCGCTGCCGCCCATCACCCATCTCACTTAAGTGGCGTAGTGTTATTTTGGGAATTTCGTCCCAAATAACTCTTCGCCTGATTCACTTGGAGGTTATGAAAACACCTAGGCTGTTGTTGGGAACAACGGCCTAGGTTATGAACATAGGTCATTGTTTGGAACAATGGCCTTTTATAACCTAGGCCATTGTTCCCAACAATGGCCTATGCTATAAAATTTTTATAAAAATTTTATAGCACAACGGCCTAGGTTATAAAAGGTCGTTTTCAAAAATTTTATAGCACAACGGCCTAGATTATAAAAGGTCGTTGTTCCCAACAACGGCCTAGGTTATATCAATTTTTTAGAGCGAATTAGGCGAAGAGTTATTTGGGACAAAATTCCTAAAATAACCCTTCGCCACTTAAGTGAGAACGGGTGATGGGCGGAGGCAATCTGAGCCGCTGATCACGATCAAGAGCGATCCAACGGCTGAAATTGTTGTTTTCCAACCCGGTGAAAACAAACTCGTTTTCAATGTAGCATTTCTCTCTCTCTCCCCCCCTCTCTCTCTATATATATATATAGAGGAATGCTCCATTGAAAACGTACTGTACCGATGAAAACGTGGAAAACCACCTAGGCCGTTGTTGGAAACAATGGCCTAGGTTATATAACCTAGGTCGTTGTTTCCATGTGTTTTCACAACATTTGTATTTTCAATGGAACATTTCCTATATATATATATATATATATATATATATATATATATATATATAACGCCCCGTACTCAACTACGCACACAATTAACTAAATTCTAGCCACGCCCACCACAGGCTGCCTCAAAAGGGTGTCCGGACGATTGGTACCCTTAATCCTTGGCTTTCCTAATATATGCACTCTTCTTCCCTTCATCCTAGCCGATATGGGATTGAATCCCCATGGTCAACCCGGTCAACAACACACCAGCACACACACCCATTCCATCTTTCATTCATTCATTTATTTAATCCTTCTTTAGCCCCATAGGAAATCTCATAAGCCCATCACACCATCAATTCCTATAGGATCTTCTATAGGTCACAATCAACCACTCATTCTTTCCTTCTTTCTTTTCTCCACGTTATCACTTCTTCCATTCTTTTTCTTTCCTTCTTATTATATAAACTAATATATATACTACACTATACTAGTATATATCTACTCTTCTAGAAATACGGGGTCTCACATTCACTCCCTCTTAAGAATTCAGCATCCTCGCTGAATACGGGACGTGCAAATCTAGCACAGGATTGCCTTTCTAGTCGAATGTAAACTTGTCTCCTAATCGCTGCCCTCCTAGGGTCTTACGCATCTCATACACATATCACTCACTTCCTATATACAAGTCCTACATTCGATGCCAAAAGTTGGCTCTGATACCATCTATAACACCCCATACTCAACTCGTATGCACACAATTAACTAAATTCTTGCCACGCCCACCACAGGCTGCCTCAAAAGGGTGTCCGGACGATTGGTACCCTTAATCCTTGGCTTTCCTAATATATGAACACTTCTTCCCTTCATCCTAGCCGATATGGGATTAAATCCCCCATGGTCAACCCGGTCAACAACACACCAGCACACACCCATTCCATCTTTCATTCATTCATTCATTTAATCCTTCTTTAGCCCCATAGGAAATCTCATAGGCCCATCACACCATCAATTCCTATAGGATCTTCTATAGGTCACAATCAACCACTCATTCTTTCCTTCTTTCTTTTCTCCACGTTATCACTTCTTCCATTCTTTTTCTTTCCTTCTTATTATATATACTAATATATATACTATACTATACTAGTATATATCTACTCTTCTAGAAATACGGGGTCTCACAATATATATATATACACACACTCTAAACCTGATCCAAATTCGGCTAGCTCATATATATATATATATATATATATATATATATATATATATATATATATATATATATATATATATATATATAGAACTCATATATATACTCTAAACCTGATCCATATCCGGCTAGCTCATATATATATATATATATATATATATATATATATATATAGAACTCATATATATACTCTAAACCTGATCCATATCCGGCTAGCTCATATATATATATATATATATATATATATATATTGCATGCCTGTCTGCTTAGTTTTGGGAAAATAATTAATAGTATAGATTTGCATGTACTTGCATGCACAATTTATTCATAAGAAAGTTTCAACCTATCAAAGCCAGTAGGTCTAACACATGCATGCAAATATCAAAATGAATAAATTGTGCATGCCTGTCTGTATGCATGCAACCTCTTCGGTGACCTGCCCCTTCCTCAAAATCCTACACACCTTTATAGACGTGCATCGCATGTACATTATACTAGTATATATATCTATATAATAAATTACAATGAAAGCTATCAAGTGGCTCACATTCAATCTCTCCCAAAATCAATGGACCAGATCTACTCTCACAAAACATATTTTTCCGTCCAAAATTTCAAACTCCACAAATTCAAAAATCCACACACACACACACACACACACACTCTCTTTCTTTTTCCCCAAAAACAACCCGTTCTCTCTCTCTTGCCCTGGTTCTCTCTTTCTCTCTTTCTCTCTTTCCCCCAAAAAAACTCCCTTCTCTCTCTCTCTCTTTCATCGATCCCGATCCCCCCTCTCTCTTATCGTTCCCGACCCCTCTCTCTCTCTTTGTCTCTCTCTGCGTCTCCCTCTCATCGATCCCCACTCCTCCTCTCTCTCATCGATGTCGATAGTGGTGTTCGGGGGCAATGGTGGAGGAGTAGCAACGATGGGGCTGAGGTCAAAGCTTGGACGCAAGCAGTGAAGGGCTACTCGAGCTTGGACGCAAGCAGTGAGGGGCTGCTCGATGCTCGAGGACTCGGGTTGTTGTCGAGTGATTGCGAGGAAGAGCAGCGGTGAAAGGGAGATGGCAGTGAGGCAATGATAGCATGGACATCACGATCGACGATGGAGACGACAGCGAGGAGTCAGCGGCAGTTGGTGTGATGATGAGGAGCTTCCCGAACCCCCACACGAACCTTCATCGTCTCTCTCTTCTTCGATTTGTGGCCATTTGAGTTGATCCCGACCACCGATTTCACAGTCTCTCTCGATACTACATCTCAGGTATACTTACTATATTGCATTGGTTTTGTTGGGTTTGTGTTAGATAGGTAGTTTGAGTTAGATGAAGTGAAATTGAGTAGTTCCCATTTCAGTTGTGGTTGATTTGAGTTGTAGGTGAGGATGGAATTCTCAAGGAGCTTGAACTTGCTGGGTTTCAGTATCTTGGTGGATCGGTATGATATACAGTACTTACTACTCACTATAGTTCGATACCAATAAATATTTGCTAACAAGAATTTTTTTCCCTTCAATATTCCTGAACTACTTGCTGGGTTTCAGTATCTTAGTGGACTGGTACGTCAATTTTTCCCTTCAATATTCCTTAAATTATTTATATGTTTATTTTCATGAAGGGGGGGGGGGGGGGGAGGAGATAGAGCTGAAACCTGGTTTTCTAATGGAGGATGACCATGATGTATCTATCTATCATTCTTCACCTTTGACACTAATATTTTCCATTATGAGATCTGCTACTTATATTGCTTGCGTTGGTGGTAAAAAATTAATAGATTGGTATCTGAAATTTGTTTATGTTGGAGCTGTTGTAGTTGGATTTGATAGATATTTCAATTACTACAAAGTTCAGTAAGTGACTCTTTCTCTCTTCTGACATTTTTTGTATTATAACAGAAATAGAATGACAATTGTAGAATGTGTTCTTTTATACTAATCATGATCTGTATCCATGCTCAATTTTTGTTTTGAAGATATGGAACACTTTGCATTTGTGAAAACCCAGGTTGCCTTTTCATCGTAACAAACCATGATGCTGTAACTCATCTCACTGATGCTCAAGAATGGGAAGGTTTATTTCTCATTACTCATATTATCACTGAACAAAATATTTTTCTTTATCTTTTTTTTCAATCTTCAGTGTTCAATTTTCGTTGTATATGCTATCTTCTTGGCCAATAGATCTTAAGCCTACAGAAGGTAATAAGATACGCTTGATAGAGTGAAATCGGCACAGATGCAGACCAAGCAAACCCTATTTCAGCAACACATTCCTCTTTTGCTACTTAATACCCTAATTCAGTAGCTGCAGACAAAGGAATTTAGAACATATGGATAATTTCTGATTTCCAATATCTTATGAATAATCCTTGCAAGATTGCTGAAGTGTACATGTTGCAGGAAAGTTTAGAATCACATTTGCAAGACAAGGGTATCCCTACAAATATTGTTTGTTGCATGCAGCATTTGCAGGTAAATTTGGGACAAACGATGTTCTACGTTCTATAAGTTATGTCATTTGCAAATTGTGATATTGATGAAATAGAATTTATATTTCCAGCATTGTTTCAAAACTGAGGAAAAAGCGAGGAGCCTTTTGCAAAATGTTGCAGATATACTCAGGCCCGGTGGATATTTCATTGGTTTTACTCCAGATTCATCTACCATATGGTTTGTATTTTAAGTTCTTTGAATGCATTTATTGTTTCTAAGTTTCTATCTTAGTATATACCCCTGTATGTAGAAATTATCATTATCTTTATCCTTTAGGAACTGAAGCTTGAGTTTGTTAGGGAAAAAGGCAAAGGAACATAGGGGACATTAAGGACATTATGGTAAGCTAAGTTAAACTGATCTGAATTATTGCAAGCTAAGATAAATTGAAGTAAAGAAACAACTGGGAAACAAATAGGCTTGCTACATATCTTATGGACACTTGGTTAACAACAGCATAGTGCAATCTAGATCCTATCACTAGAGCATTTGATTCTTGGTTAGCTATGAAGCATGAATTTTGGTATGGGTATCGACACAGGTACGGGTACATGACATGTCAAATTTGTAAAAAGTAAGGTATGGAGACACATCTATAATAATATGTAACGTAACTTAATATTACCTCAATTATGTCTAATTTTTATAAAAATGGAGTTTGAATAATACGATTTGTTGCTCTTAATCCTGCCAACAGGTAATTTGATAACATAGAAAGCTCATTGTATTTTAACTGCATGCAATATTTTGAAGTGTTTCTGTTTTTTCGGCATTCTCTGAGAAATTTAGATGTGCAGTAGGCACGTGTCCACAGGTAAACCTATAAATTAACAATTTAGGCTGTCATTCCAATTGTGCAATAGCCTTGATTCATCATGCATTCCACGGGTTCCACCGACTTATCAACTTTGGGTCTGTCTATCTTATCTACTAAAGATTTATAAGCTATGGGACATATCCTTAACTTGAATATTATTACTATTTTTTTGTTTGATAGCTAGAATATTATCATTAATCAGGACTGCTCGTAGATCTAAATTATAAATGAGATGGGGAAAAGATTCTGATTATAAAAGGTGACAATGAGAAAAATCATTAGGCTTGGTTGCATTGGACATCATTTGAAATAGTGAGATAGAAACTTTTGCAGATGTTTCTTGGTAGCAGTGAAAGATGAATTGAGTTAAGAAATTACTGGTAATTTATGAGCAAAAGTAATATCACAAAGAAATGACTAGCTAAAACCTTACTTACTTGAATGCATATAATACACTTGCTGAGCTGATCAGCCAGCTCTGCTAGCATTTCATCTGCACAATCTTTGGATTTAGATTACTTTTTAAAGTGACTTGGTGCATCTATTCTATATCGCTTTATCTGGATTTATTTATTTTTCATTCTTTATGTGGATTTATTGAAGTAGTATTATGAAGAGATTTATCCCCTCATTAATTTCCTATTGATCTTCATGATATAATCATTTCCTATTTGAGACACAAGATTAAAGTTTACAGGTATTAGCTACATTACCTTTTCAAGCATTAGGTCATTTGTAACTCTTTTGGAGGCATTGCTCCTAGAAAAAGAAAAAGAATTAAGAAAATGTCCCCAACATAAGAACTCTCCTATGGACAAATTTGGATCAGTTTGCCTATATACACAAATTACAAAACCAAGAAGTGCTTATAATTTTTAAACTACAAGCACAGTGAAAAAGTTTAATCATGTCGTGGTATTGGAAATCTATAAAAATAATTCAGATCCATCAAATAGTTCAGATCCACATCTTGGCCACCATATCATTTTCGCCATTCAGGAAACAATTGACTGTAAAATTGGTAAGGAATAAGTAATGATCTAAAAGACAGAATATTTGTATGACACTAGAACCATCAAATATGACAATTTGAAAACAAAGCATCGATATACACAATTTTAAATAAAACTTTGTAAGCAAAGACTCTTTAATGAATGAAGGAGTAATATAAGAAAGACGAACTTGCACTAGAACAACATTCCAGATTTTGTATCACCAAAACTATGCTGTAGGATCCTGTAGGCTAAGCAACAAACACTAGAGGGGGGGGTGAATAGTGTTTATCAAAAATAAATTGCGGAATAAATAATTTCTTTCGGCACAGTCGACTTAGTGGTGAATCAGTCGACTGATATAGCCAAAATAAAGGAAATTTAAACTCTCGATGCAGTCGACTTATAGATAAGGCAGGCGACTGATGAGACAAAGGGAATAACTAATACGAGACTGATCAGTCGACTGATACGATGCTGAGTCGACTGGCCAGACAAGTTTTGCAGAACTTAATTTAGCAAAAGTAAATGCAACCACAAGATAATCAATCACAGAGTACACAAGATATATCCTGGTTCGGTCCTCCCGACCTACATCCAGTCCCCAAGCAACCCACTTGAGATTTCCACTATTCTTGAAAAATTACAAGAATACCCTACGGCGTTACGACAACAACCTTGTCTAACCCGTAGTCCTTTCTCTCAACCAGAGAAAGCAGACCCACTCTACAACCAAGAGTGAAAAGACACCGACTCTACAACCAAGAGTCAAAAACACTCTCCAACCGAGAGCAAGAGTACAAGAGGAAATTTTACAATCAACCTATAGCCTTGTTGTTGTATGTGTTGATGCACGTGGCTAAAAGAATAGGTTGACTTCTAAACTCAGTCCAGAGCGAATTCAATGCTACACTGGACTGAATGTAGAGAACCAAAGTGTGTGAACTTGAAAGCTTTGTTTCTCACAGAAAATCACTTAAATTGTTTTTCTCAAGAGTGCTCGGGTGTATGTAAAAAAATCAAGTGAGTTTTTCTGTGAGATAAGAAACTCTATATAAAGAGTTTTGATCTTCTGAACGTTGGAAAGCAGTTACATAACTGTCAACCAACGGATCAGACCGTTTGAGTTTGAAAAAATTCGTTTTTGAAAATCAGAAAACGGTCAAAAACTCTCGAACAGTCGACTGGGTTGCCATATGAGTTGACTGATCAGAGTTTGAATAATTTTAAACAGTTTTGTACTTGGCAGTCGACTGGCAAGAGCTTAAGTCGACTGGTACTTAAAAGTTAAAATTCTTCAAACTGTTTTGACTTATTTTTGGGGGTTTTAAGAGACACACATTATGAAATTTTGAGTATGTGTGTGTGTGTGTGTGTTGACAAGGCTTTACATCATACTAAGACTCAACAAGAAATAAAATACAATGTTTACAAGACAAAATAAGATAACACATTTGAGCTTGAAGTCTTGAGTCTTGAGTCTTGAGTTTTGAAACTTGATCCTTGTCTTCTTCATCTGTATCTGTTTGAGCTTGTTTGTTTGTTCAGCTAGAATTATCTTTAGTCTCTGCATTTTAATGTTAGCTGCATAATATAGACACATGTTGCACTGTGTTGTGATCATCAAAATCAAGAATCAACATTCTCCCCCTTTTTGATGATGACAACACAATAGCTGTTAACAGTTTATAAACAGACATATAAGCTTTAAAAACTCCCCCTATGAAAAACACAATATGCATACATAACATAAAAATTCTGATATACAGAATGTATCAGTCGACTGGAGAATAAATCAGGCGACTGAGCAGAACCTGCATACATTATATCATAGATGCAACATTTTTCATAGCTGCAGTAGCAGTCGACTGTATCTTAGTAAGTCGACTGACCAGAGGGATAAAAAATGAACACATACATAAAAAAAATAGTGATATCACAGATAAAACATAACACACTGAACACATTCTTTCTCATACACATTCTCTCCCCCTTTGGAATCATCAAAAAAACATAAAAGAACAAGATTTTTCCATTAAAATTAAAAGTCTTATACATAGAACCAAAATGCATTAAGAAAAATTACATAAATAAAAAAAAAGTAATCTTCAATCATCTTCTTCGGAGTCCTCGTCATCATCTTGAGAAGGATTAGGAAATTGATTAGTGAAGAGATGAGTGAGATGGGCTACCTCAGAACCAATGTGATCGAGTTGGGAACCAAGAGAAGAAAGCTGTCTATCAACAGTGACTGAATGGTTCATTAGGTATGACACACAATCGTACATGGTTCTTGGATCATCATAATTGGCTTGAGGGAGAGGTGGATCAGTAGAAGTAGAAGGTTGAGGGGCTCTAGGTTTAGAAGTTGAACCTAAAGGAGCTTGGGACATTGGAGGAGACCTAGGGGGTGAGCAAGTAGGTGCATCAAGAAGTTTCATTCGTGCCAAACTAGCACGATCGAAACAGTCATAGCGAGAGACTACATTTGTCTCAGAATCTAGATCGACTCCAAAAGAAAGAAAGACTCTAGTAAGGAAACCTCCAAAGGGTAGAAAATGAGTGTGGTCTTGAGAAAGTTTGGAAAATATAACTTGACCCCAATCAATAGCTATTCTACCAAAAATTGCATAAATAGCTTTTTGTAATTCAATAGAATATTGATCATAACTTCCCCTTTTTGGAAGGATGTTATAAGCTAATATTCTACCGACAAGCTTTGCAATTGGTTTTAGATTTCTACTAGTCATGGAAAGTTGAGAATTTGGTACGAGAATTCTAGATAATATTGAGGCATCATCTAGAATTACATCATCAAGATGCATTCCACCATCATCTATACCCAACATAGCATTAATCCTAGTCGGTGTTATAGTCATTTTCTGATTTTTCACAGACGACCGGATTAAAACTTCCCCATTTGGTTTTTGAACAACTTTCATATTTGTATAAAACAAATATATGAGTTGTGGGTAGTAATTGGGTTGGTTGGATAGAGATAGGAATTCATAAAGGCTACAGTTTTGAAAGAGAGGAGTAAGATTAAAACGATCTAAGTCATTAAAATTGACAAATCTTCCAGGGAAGATTTGAATGGTGCAAAATAGATACCATCGATCAAGAAGATCGGGACTTAAGAGGTATTGGGTATACTCTTGGGAAGAGGATGTACCCTCATGAGTTCTTTTTGATCTCTTGGGTGCCATTAGGGTTTTGAAAGGAAACAAGAAGTGGAGATGTTACCAAGATGGAAGAGAGACAACAGCAAACAGCAGTCGACTTGAAATCAGTCGGATTGGAGCTTCTTCTTCTTCTTCTCTTGCCTTAGGGTTTGCAAATTGGGGGTAAATTGGAATCGGTAGAAGTGAAAGAGAGTGGCTGGTAAGAGGTGGTTTTAACTGAGAATAGACGACTCAGATTTAAAGTAAAGATATCAACGGCTGAGATCCGAAGTCACGGGTGAGGAATCGAAGGGTTTTATCTCAAAAATTTGATGAAGACTCGCTGAAGACAGTTTATCTCGCGACAGTCGATTGGTAGGGGTGATCAGTCGACTGAGTCGAGAAGAGCATAAAACAGATATATCTATTAATCAGTCGACTGGTCTATTAACCAGGCAACTGGGTAGATAATAAAAAATGTATATGTTTTAAAAAGCAGTTCAGTCGACTTATACACAAAGATAGTCGACTTAACAGAAACCAAGTTCAACAAATATCAATAAAATCATAAATTCTAAGTTCTCTTCTTAACTTAATGAAAGTATCTTCTTTAAGGGGTTTGGTAAATATATCTGCAACTTGTTTATCAGTAGAGATAAAGTCTAAAGATATATCTCCTTTTAAAACATGATCACGTAGAAAATGATGTCGAATATCAATATGTTTTGTACGTGAATGTTGAATCGGATTTTTAGATAGATTAATTGCACTGGTATTATCACACATAATTGAGGGTTTCTCAAATGAAATACCATAATCTAACAGAGTTTGTTTCATCCATAAAATTTGTGCACATGCCAAACTTGCAGCGATATATTCAGCTTCTGTGGTTGATAGGGATACGGAGTTTTGCTTTTTACTGCACCAAGATACTAGGGAATGTCCCAAAAAGTGACATGTACCACTAGTACTCTTGCGATCAGTTTTGCTTCCAGCAAAATCGGCATCGCTATAAGACAAAAGTTGAAAGTTATCGGTGCGTGGATAAAATAAACCATATTCAGATGTGCCTTTAATATATCTTAAAATTCGTTTCACTGCTTTTAAATGAGATTCTTTAGGACTAGATTGATATCTAGCACATAAACATACGCTGAACATAATATCTGGTCTACTTGCAGTAATATATAAGAGTGAACCAATCATACCTCGATAGAGTTTTTGATCAACACTCTTACCTAATAAGTCTTTGTCAAGAGTAGTAGTAGTAGCCATAGGTGTGGATTTACTACTAGTACTATCCATGTGAAAACGTTTGAGTAATTCCTTTGCATATTTCCCTTGATTGATAAATATGCCATTTGAGGATTGTTTAATTTGTAATCCAAGGAAATAATTGAGTTCACCCATGTGACTCATCTCAAATTCATTTTTCATGGTATTAGCAAATTCTTGACATAGATTATTATTTGTAGAACCAAAAATTATATCATCAACATATATTTGTATGATTAAGATATCATTCTCAACTCTTTTGATAAACAAAGTAGTGTCTACTTTACCTATTTCGAATCCTGTTTCTAAAAGAAAAGTTTTTAGACGATCATACCAAGCACGAGGTGCTTGTTTAAGACCATATAAAGCCTTTTTCAATTTATAAACATGATCTGGAAATTGTTCATGTTCAAAACCTGGTGGTTGTTTAACATAAACATTTTCCTTAATAAACCCATTAAGAAAGGCACTTTTCACATCCATTTGATAAAGTATAAAATTCATAAAGCAGGCAAAAGATAATAAAATACGAATAGATTCTAGTCTAGCAACAGGAGCATATGTTTCATCAAAATCTATACCTTCTTCTTGATTATATCCTTGGGCAACTAATCTAGCCTTGTTCCTTACAACTTGTCCTGATTCATCTAACTTATTCTTGAATACCCATTTGGTACCAATGATAGTCTGATCAGGAGGTCTAGGAACTAAATCCCATACACCATTCCTTATAAATTGGTTTAGTTCATCTTGCATGGCATTCATCCAATATTCATTCTCACAAGCTTCTTGTATATTTTTCGGTTCAAAATCCGACAAGAATGCTGTATGAGAGATCATATTAACATGTGAACGTGTCTGAATACCATGTGAGATGTCACCAATTATTAAGTCATGAGGATGATCTTTAACTTCAACAAATGACATTGGTAAAGTTGAAGATATCTCAATCGGATCAGTCGACTTGACTTGTTCTTCAGTCGACTGCTTTACGTCAGTCGACTGGGAGACTTTATCAGTCGACTTATCAGACATATTAGTCTGTTCTAAGGATTTAGTCACATTATCTAAAGGTGATAACTCAGTTTCATCATCTTTATTTAATATTGATGAAGGTAAGGATTCATCGAATGTAACATGCATTGAATCTTCAATAGTCATTGTAGACTTATTGAAAATTCTATATGCTTTACTCCTATTTGAGTATCCTAAAAAGATACCCTCATTAGATCTAGGATTAAATTTGTCTAAATTATCTTTTGTGTTTAGAATAAAACACTTGCAACCAAATGTCTTAAAGTAAGAGACTTTAGGAATTTTATTAAAAAATAACTCGTAACAAGTCTTCTTTAGTTTTGGTCTTAGAAGAATTCTATTCAAAACATAACAAGCTGTAGCAACAGCTTCAGCCCAAAAATGCTTTGGTAGATTGCTTTCAACAAGCATAGTACGTGCGCATTCTTGCAAAGTCCTATTTTTCCTTTCAACCACACCATTTTGTGGTGAAGCTCTAGGAAATGCAAATGAATGTGTTATACCATTCTTGTTGCAATATTCTGTAAATGTTTCATTTTCAAATTCTCCACCACGATCACTTCTAATAGTGACTATGGTTAGAGATCTTTGATTTTGAACACGTTTACAAAAATGTGCAAATTCTTCAAAAGCATCATTTTTATGTTTTAAAAAGAATGTCCAAGTGAATCTTGAAAAATCATCTACTAAAACAAACACATATCTACTTTTATTTAAAGAGGCAACTCTAGTAGGGCCAAATAAATCCATATGAATTAATTCAAGTGGCCTACTAGTAGAGATTACGTCTTTTGTTTTAAAAGTGGATTTGATTTGTTTTCCTAGTTGACATGCATCACATAACTTATCCTTTTTAAAGGATAGTTTTGGCAGTCCTTTAACTAGGTTATATTTAGATAATTTTGAGAGATTTTTCATGTTCACATGTCCAAATCTTCTATGCCATAACCAAGATTCATTGTTAGAGGCTATCAAACAAAAATCATTTGAAAAATCAATTGCATTCAAACATAATTCATAAATATTGTTTTTACGAAAGCCTTGAAAAATAATATTTTGCATAGTAGAATCATAAATTAAGCATGCATCTTTTTCAAAAACTATTTTATAACCTTTATCACACAATTGACTAATACTTAAGAGATTATGCTTTAAACCATTAACTAATAGCACATTTTCTATAATAGGGTTAGATATTTTACCGACCATGCCAATACCGATGACTTTGCCTTTGTTGTTATCTCCAAAGGTGACGGTTCCTCCATCTATATTTTGAATGGTGGATAGTAAGTTGGCATGCCCTGTCATGTGTTTTGAACATCCTCTGTCTAATATCCAGCGTTCTTTTTTGGGTACCTATAAAAAATTTGAGGTAAATATGGTACCCTTTTTATTGGGTCCAAAGCACATTAGTTTGGGGGAAACCAAACCCATGAAGAGTTTGATCTTCCTCCATAAGCAGGAATATAATTGGTAGAAGTACACACATTCAGCATATAAGAATTGATATAAGCAATTCTATCATTCTGATTAAGATTGACTGGAACCCATACTAGTTTGTTCTGTCTAGTCGACTTACCAGTGTTGCTCAGTCGACTGTTGGTATATATCAGTCGACTGGTAGATGCACTAGGTCGACTTATAAGAGGTTTTGATCTCGTGGAATAAGATCCACTTTCTCTGGACAGACGACTGATGGTATGGTTCAGTCGACTTACCCGAATGTTAGTATTTCTTTTATCACTGAATTGAACAACCTTTGGTTTTGCAAAGAAATCATATAACTTATGTGTAACACTAGAAATAGATGCTGACTTATTCTTACTAGTGTTTAACACAGAAGATTCTTTTACAGAGGTCTTTTTAAAACCAAGACCAAATTTTTGACTAGATGTAACTTGATGATGAAGCATATCATTTAAATTCTCTTTGCCTTTGTTAAACTTAGACACGTTCTTTGAAATCTCTTCATAATTCTTTTTGAGAGTTTCAAGATCAGTATCTAAACTTGCAATGCGAGAATTTAAGGATTTTACTTCTTTATCAAGGTTAAGATTTTCTTGATTAAGTGTTTGATTCACTTTCTCAAGATTCTTAACTCTAATCTTTTCTTTCTTTAACTCCTGGAATATTTCATTAAATGCATCAAGAAGATCTTCGGAATCATAATCATTACTTACATGCTCTTGTTGTGCAGCCATAAAACATACATTTGCCACTTCGTTATTTTTATCTGTTTCCTCTTCGGAAGATGAATCACTATCATCCCATGTAGCTTGATAGGCCTTTTTGTTCTTGGCAAATTTGTTCTTTGGATATTTGTCCTTCTTGAAGTTGGATGATTTTCCCTTGTTCTTTGCATTTTCTAAGGGACAATCCTTCTTCATGTGACCTATTTTATTGCACCTGAAACATGTAGGAGGGTCATTAGAATCTTTAATTTTAGAATGAAACTTACCCTTCTTTAAGAACTTCTTGAATTTCCGAGTGAACATTGCTATTTCTTCTTCATCTTCTTCATCTTCTTCTGAGTCTGTCATGGCTTTAAAAGCCAATAATTTTTTCTTTGCTTGTTGTGATTCAGTATCTTTCTTTCGATCTTCAAGTTGGACCTCATATGCCATGAGATTACCAACAAGATTCTCGAGAGAAAGTGTTGACAAGTCATTCGCCTCCTCTATTGCTGTGGTTTTCTTTTTCCATTCTGGAGTGAGTGCTCGTAGAACTTTTCTGACCATCTCTGCTTGGGTATAAGTCTTTCCAAGCGCCACAAGAGAGTTGGTAATGTCTGTGAATCTTGTAATCATCTCAGACACAGTCTCATTGTCCTTCATTCTGAACATCTCAAACCTGTGAACAAGAACAGAAATTTTAGACTCTTTTACTTTATTAGTTCCTTCATGTGTTACCTCGAGTGTATGCCAAATTTGATATGCGGTTGTAGCATTGGATACACGGTTGAATTCTTCCTTTGTTAGTGCACAAAATAGAGCATTCATTGCTTTGGCATTGTTCATAGTCTGACTCTTTTGATCATCATTCCATTCTGCATATGGAATGGTAGGGCAGTATATTCCGTCTCTGTCATTTGCCATATCTCGTAGTTGATTGATTGGAGATAGATTCGCATTCGGCACTTCCAATAGTTGTAGTTCGTTCCATCAAATAGTGGCGGCCGTTGTGTAGATTGGCCTTCATGGTACTGATTTGTATTTGAAGTAGTTGCCATAGCCTGTAACCTTGCTCTGATACCAAGTGTAGGATCCTGTAGGCTAAGCAACAAACACTAGAGGGGGGGTGAATAGTGTTTATCAAAAATAAATTGCGGAATAAATAATTTCTTTCGGCACAGTCGACTTAGTGGTGAATCAGTCGACTGATATAGCCAAAATAAAGGAAATTTAAACTCTTGATGCAGTCGACTTATAGATAAGGCAGGCGACTGATGAGACAAAGGGAATAACTAATACGAGACTGATCAGTCGACTGATACGATGCTGAGTCGACTGGCCAGACAAGTTTTGCAGAACTTAATTTAGCAAAAGTAAATGCAACCACAAGATAATCAATCACAGAGTACACAAGATATATCCTGGTTCGGTCCTCCCGACCTACATCCAGTCCCCAAGCAACCCACTTGAGATTTCCACTATTCTTGAAAAATTACAAGAATACCCTACGGCGTTACGACAACAACCTTGTCTAACCCGTAGTCCTTTCTCTCAACCAGAGAAAGCAGACCCACTCTACAACCAAGAGTGAAAAGACACCGACTCTACAACCAAGAGTCAAAAACACTCTCCAACCGAGAGCAAGAGTACAAGAGGAAATTTTACAATCAACCTATAGCCTTGTTGTTGTATGTGTTGATGCACGTGGCTAAAAGAATAGATTGACTTCTATACTCAGTCCAGAGCGAATTCAATGCTATACTGGACTGAATGTAGAGAACCAAAGTGTGTGAACTTGAAAGCTTTGTTTCTCACAGAAAATCACTTAAATTGTTTTTCTCAAGAGTGCTCAGGTGTATGTAAAAAAATCAAGTGAGTTTTTCTGTGAGATAAGAAACTCTATATAAAGAGTTTTGATCTTCTGAACGTTGGAAAGCAGTTACATAACTGTCAACCAACGGATCAGACCGTTTGAGTTTGAAAAAATTCGTTTTTGAAAATCAGAAAACGGTCAAAAACTCTCGAACAGTCGACTGGGTTGCCATATGAGTCGACTGATCAGAGTTTGAATAATTTTAAACAGTTTTGTACTTGGCAGTCGACTGGCAAGAGCTTAAGTCGACTGGTACTTAAAAGTTAAAATTCTTCAAACTGTTTTGACTTATTTTTGGGGGTTTTAAGAGACACACATTATGAAATTTTGAGTATGTGTGTGTGTGTGTGTGTTGACAAGGCTTTACATCATACTAAGACTCAACAAGAAATAAAATACAATGTTTACAAGACAAAATAAGATAACACATTTGAGCTTGAAGTCTTGAGTCTTGAGTCTTGAGTTTTGAAACTTGATCCTTGTCTTCTTCATCTGTATCTGTTTGAGCTTGTTTGTTTGTTCAGCTAGAATTGTCTTTAGTCTCTGCATTTTAATGTTAGCTGCATAATATAGACACATGTTGCACTGTGTTGTGATCATCAAAATCAAGAATCAACATATGCAAGCAAAATATTAGGTCCAGCTGTGCTCCCAGTTTAAATATACGTATGTATGAATGTAGTCCAAAAGAACCAAAATAAGAATTAACAAATAAAATAATATTCAGTTATATGTACTATCTTGGAAGAGTCAATACTACTAGACAGACACAGAATACACTATTATTTGTCATGAGTATAATAACTGCTATGCAGGGGTCAAAAGCAAAGTTCACTGATGATAAAACAACGATGATAATAGTACTGCCAGTAATAACAAAATTAATTAATCACCCTTCGATGAAATGCGCAAGGCTGCTCAGAATACTATTCCAAGATTTACCTTCATCACATAGGTCATCAGAAGAAGTCCATAACAAGCAAAAAATGAGGAGGAGCTTAAAAGCATATTCCTTACCATAGTATGAAGGTTTTCTTTACTAACACGTCTACTGCCAAATACACATCTATATAAATCATCCTTCACAAACCCGTGAATATATTTTACTGTTTACATGGCTTCTCAGAAAACGTGTCGTAGGCACGTATCCATGGGCAAATTATGATAATTTGGCATTTACATATTTTCGATTCTACACACTTTATCACCCTCAGAAACCATAGGACCGCGATAGACATCACCCCCCCCCCCCCACGCATCCTGAAGTGGAAGTGTAGAACACCGATCCCACTACCATTTTGTAGGGGGTAAAAGGAATCCCCTAATCCTAATATGTTCTCATTTCAAAAAATTTAATTGACTTTGAACTTTTTTATGACCCTAATTTGCTAAGTATCCATAATAAAGATTGCCTCTTTTTAGACCAACCCCTTAATATTCCGTTATTGTTGTCTACTTAATTATTTATTTCTTCTATTCCCTTTTAAATTTGACTTTACTTTTGATGGTATTTGATTTTGGTATGAAAATGCTCTAAAATTGTACATAAAGATGACTTCTTTTCAGCCTATGATTATCTTTAATTTCATGTCTCCATATCTATAAAAAAATCATCAGAATAATCTGACAAGGGCAAGGAGATGAAGGAGAGAAGAAGCGAAAAAAGACAATGCAAGTTAATTAGAATGTAGCAGAGAAGAAGTGAGGTATTATTATCACAGTTGGTTACTTTCTTCACACACTTACAGGCACCTGATTCTCTTTTTACAGCTTATCACAGTTGGGGTCTCATATCTCATAAGAGACGAAGGAAACAAGTGTGGGAAAAGATTGTGAGAAGTTAAAGGGTAATGTGAGCATTTATTTTGTTGATTAGTTTGATTGGTCTACTTTCTTAACATATTTAGAATTAATAACTGATTGATTGTCTCTCTCTATATCTCTATGATTGACAAAAAGCCGATAATCATTGTGATGGCAGTTAGGTTTGTTATCATCCAATCCCTGCAAATTGGCCTTTAGAAATTTTGAGTTATCTTAATTTCAACTTAGTCGTTCAGTTGTGGTATTCTAAAGATCATCTTTTTTATATGTTTCCCAATGTTTACTTGCTTTGTGTTCTTCAGTGTTACGGTAATATTGCATTTTCATATTTTCCCAATTACAGAGATGGCTGTTAGACTGATACGATTTGGTAATTGGGATTTCAGAAGCCATGGTCAAAGTTGGGATTAAGAAACACATGAAGCAGAGAGAACAAGTGTGGGAAAGATCGATGAAGAGTAAGCCAGAAGAATGTCACTTTGTTGATAAGTTGGTTTGCTTGCTTTTACTTTCTTCACATTCTTACCAATAAACAATTGATTCTCTTTCCTATTTATATTCTGCAGGTAATCAAAAAGATGATAGTTTGGTTGACATCATGTTGTACTCATCTGCAATTGGCCATGATGGTATTTTAACTTGAAGAAATCAGTCCTGCAATGTGATGGTAAGGTGCAACTACAATTCTTTCTCAATATGTTCATGTCTTGCTATTGGCATTTGTCACTTGCTATCTACTTTATCATGATTTTTTAAAACTCTTACTATTTGTTTCATTAATTATCATGGTTTTGATTGATTATTGAAATACTCTTACTGTTTGTTTAGGTTCCCTGTTTGGTCCCATATTGAAGATTTGAAGTATTGTGTTTTCCTACAACCCTGTAATTTTTTATTTTTTTTGTAATTCGGTTGGTTGGTGTATATTTTGATGGAGGATGTAATAGTTGTAATATTTATTATTTTGGGAGATGATGTAAGTATCTGTATATGATGATGATATAATATTGTTATGTTAATACCCGTACCCGCAAAATTGTGGAGTATTGGGTTCTGTATTTGGTTTTTCAAATGTTTTTCAAAAAATCCATTACGTTTCAAACAAAATTTTAGTTTTTATTTTGTAACTTGCATCATATTATGATTTTTTTTCCCCAGAGCCTTATATATATGATGTCTGTGTGATGTTGCTTGGTTTAGCCTGGGGAGGATTGCTATTGACTGCCTGTGATGTTATATTTTTAATTGTGAGCATAATTCCGTAAGGAATTGCTGTAAAATGGCTAATATTTTAAGGGAGATTATGTCAAAATTTTTATCTTGGTTTTTGAAATCCCAATTACATTTTAAGGAATTCCTAAAATCTATTATGTTTTCAAATGATATCTTGGTTTTTATTTTGTATCTTTAGTCATATGAAGATTTTTTCCCCAGAGCCCTATATATATGATGTCTGTGTGATGTTACTTGGAATGGCCTTAGGAGGATTCTTTTTGACTGCCTGTAATGTTAATTTTTAAATTTTGAACATAATTTTGTAAGGAATTGCTCTAAAAGGACTAATATTCAGGGGAGATTCCGTCAAAATTTTTACTACAATCCTGCCTGTAAAATTTTAGAGAAATCAGTCGAAATTTTTAGTAAACAACTTAATTAATTAATCAGTCTTTGCGATAACGTGCGGTAGGAAACAATTTAGAGGTGATTGTATTAGAAAGCTATTTGGAAACAATATAATTTCAAAGGAGGCCGTAGGGAACAATTTAAACGTGCCATAGGAAACAATTTAAAGGTGATTGTATTAGACTAACTCAAATAACTACAAATAAATTTATATGCAGTTCCGAATACGTGCCGTAGGCATGTGCCACGGGCATACCTAGTATGTATATATATATATATATATATATATATATATATATATATATATATATATATATGTAAAGTTTCCTTCAGTTGCGCACCCATCCCTTGCGCACCCTCGTGGGCACCCTACCCTACCCGTCCGATCTTCATCATGATCACACGCCAGATCTGATGGCTCTCCTTCTCCCGCTCTCTCTCGTATTGAAGTTGGGGGTAATATAGGAAAATTAACCCCCCCCCAATACCTTATCTTCTTTCCCCGCTGTCTCTCCCTTCATCTCCTTCTCTCCTTCTCGATTGTGAAAAATACCCTAGGGTTCTCGATTTCTTCATCTCTTCCCCAAATTGAGTTCGCAAAAGCCCAATACCCCAAATCGCCAAATCCGTTGCTCCTACTCTCCTTATGCTCTCGGAATTCCCCCTCCCAATTTGAAACCCAACCTCCCCAAATCGCATCCCTCTTCCCCAAATCGTAATTGAAGAAACCCTACCCTCTTACCTAAATTGATACCCGTTGCTCCTCCCCCTAAACCCTCCTTTGTGCTGCTCTTGGAATTCCATCCCCTTCCTTACCCCATGCCGCTGCTATCTTCCTGCGAGTTTGCTCCGAAAATCTACCTCCAGAAATCGAAACAATCTCTTGACGGATTCAGGTATATTTTTTCTTCACCTTCCTCTTTGATTAAAACAAGATGTTTTAGTGAGATGAGAGTCTTTTTCATTGAAAGTTTTTGTGTGGAAAAATTTTCAACTGAGATTTCGACTTCGGGAAAAAAAAAAGCAATCTTTTGTGAGCTGAAAGTGTTTTTCACTTGTAGTTCAAGATTGCAGGGATAAAAGCAATCTGTTCATAGTAGGGTTCAATATCATGTTCTATATCTGAAAATTTATACATGTATTTACGGTTCATTTATTGAAATTTGATTATATATTGCTAATTTTTAATAGGCATGGAGAGTGGGGAAGGTTGCTCACAACTCGGTGACAATTTTTTGTCAGTACAAGAAGGTGATTTTACACCCATCGTTGATGACCATCTAATACCAAAGCTAGGTATGACATTTGATACGCTTGTAGAAGCCGAACATTTTTATGATAGTTAAGCGAAATGTGATGGGTTTCAAATGCGTAAGGGAGGTCAAAAAGTCAAGGATGGTGAAGTAGTGGACAAGACTTTTCTTTGTAATAAAGCGGGGGTGTCGAAAAGTAAGAATAATGATGTTAGGATGGGAACTACATCTAGAACTTCTTGCAATGCTCTTGTGCGTGTGAAATTAAACAAAGTTGCAAATTCATGGTCATTTTATTCATTTCATGAAGTACACAATCATTCTTTCACCTCACCTGGTAGACGACATTTGTTGCCACGAAATCGTGTTGTGTCTAGTTCAGATAAACTATTAATGGAACAACTTTCGGGTGCTAATATCCCTACATGCAAACAAATGATTTTAAAAAAAATATTAGTGGGGGATATGATAAGGTTGGATTTACTGAAAGTGATGCTAGAAATCATGAAAGAGACTTGAGGGAGTCGATGAAGGGACACGATGGCCAAATGTTGATTGACTTTTTTCAATGGCAAAAGGAAAAAGATCCTTCATTTTTTTATGCATTCGAGCAAGATAAGTGTGGTAGATTGTCTCATTGTATATGGGTGGATGGAATTGCTCGGATGAATTATGAAGAGTTTGGTGATGTAGTTTCTTTTGATGCAACACATAGTACAAATTGCTATGGAATGCTATTTTTACCATTTGTTGGAATAAACCATCATTGGCAGTCAGTTTTTCTGGGTTGTGGCTTGATTCCAAATGAAACAACTGCCACTTTTGTTTGGTTATTTGAAAAATGGTTAGGAGTCATGAAACATGCTCCACTTGGCATTATAACGGATCAAGTCCGCGGGATAGGTGCTGCAAGCTGCAATAAAATAAGTTTTTCCTCAAATTTGCCATAGGTATTGTGTATGGCATATTTAGATAAGATTCCCGGAGAGGTGCCTCAATTGGTTCAAAATGTTAACTTTATGGAAGCTTATAAAGAGATTATTTGGAATTCTTATAACATCATTTCTTTTGAAGAAAAATGGAAGTCATTGATGATAGAATATGGAGCGGAAAATAATAAATGGTTGAATGATAACTTTGAAATCCGTGAGAAATGGGCCCCCGTTTATCATAGGCCTCACTTTTGGGCCGGCATGTCAAGTAGCCAAAGAAGTGAGACAATGAATTCTTTCTTAAAGAAGCATACTCAAAAGAAGTAGTCACTTCTAGAATTTGCCGTAATCTTTGAAAGAGTAATTGGAAAACAAAGAGAACAAGAACTTAAATAAAATCACCGTACACTTGAGAAAAAACCTAAATTGAAGACCGAATGGTACATGGAGGAACAAATGGCCCAAGCGTACATTTTGGTAATGTTCTATGACTTCCAAAAGCAACTCAAATCAAGCCTCTTATATAATGTGAGTTTGGTGGAAGATCATGAAAATGCTGCAAATGCTTATTACGCAGTGAGGTTGTGTGGTAGAGTTGAAAATGAGACCATTATTACTTATTCCAAGGAAACTTAGTTTGGTAGTTGTTCATGCTACATGTTTGAATTTATAGACATCCCTTGCAAGCATCTTCCGGCTTTTCTTAAGTACTCAAATTGTAATGAACTCCCGCAACAATATATTTTACGAAGATGGTCACGCGAGGTGATTAGAAGAAACTACACCTTCACAAATATTAAAGGCATTGATGAAGGCAATGGCAAAAATTTTGTATCCCGCTATTGTGAGTTGAGTAATTTAGCAAAAAAATTTTATGAAATTGGATTAGCTTCCGATGAAGGTTACGCGTTCATGCGTGAAAACATGCTCAAGTGTATTGAAGGCTTTGTTCCTACGCAACCTCAAGATAGTGGAGTAGCCAAAGGTAGTGGAACACGACCTTATGGGAAGGACTTGCTATTGTTTCAAGTTTCCGTTGAAGAGCTAAGCCAATGCAAAACTAAGGAAAGACCAAGTGGAAAGCGGTTGAAGCCAATGCGAGAGAAAACTAGAGGTAAACCAAGAAAGTGCAATTGTTGCGGTTTACGGGGATAAGGCCACGATGCGAGAACTTGCCCAAAGAAGCTTGATAGGTATAGTATGTTTCAGTATTTGAACTTTCATATTAATTCTTTCAATTTGGATGTTGTTCGTGACTATGTTTATGTTAACTTCTTTTTTTGATTAGTGCGTCCAATGCACAAGAAGTGGATTCCTCTAGTGAGCAAAATTCTGATGACACTGCGGATACAATGAACTAAGGGATGTATTTTATTCACTGTTATGTTTTAAATCTAGTCCTTTTGTATTTTTTTTCCTGTTGTTGTGTTCGTAGGCAGTGATGAATACTCCAGCTGATCAAATTCAATTATGTGTTTGCCCAACCTACCGTCACAAGTATAATTATGTGCATCACTTTTTACGGGTGATTATGTTGGCTGATTGAATGTTTAGTTTGTTTCAGTTTGGTTCCTAGGTTGAGCTGTTTTTGTTGTTGTTTATTAGCTTTCGACAGCTGAGTTTATGATATGCAATGAAGGGACTTATTGAACTCTTTTTTTGGTTTATTTCCCAACATAAGGTTGGATTTTGATCATCAAACATATAATCATAAGATTGTTTTTTTTTTGGAGAGAGTACTTCATTGGGTATCAAACATATAATCATATCGTCAACGTATAATCATAAGAATCAACATTAAGCATAGTTTGGATCAACCAAAACCAAGACCAAAACTGAGATCAACCAAAACTGAAGATCAACCTAAACTAAGAGCAAAACTGAGATTAACCACAAATGAAGAGTTTTGGTTGAGTTTTGATTACATTATTTCCTTCATTGTAGATCCTTAGTGGAGGTGGGGTACTACAAATTGGGCAGTATCTATTAGGCATGGCATGATAATGCAGCCAATAGTGCTTCTCAATTTGTATGCATTTGATACACTTGTGGTTGATTCAAAGCTATTAGGTATGGCATAACAATTCACTCATAATAAGCTATGTTGTTTCTGAGCCTACTTTATTTTCAGTATTCATGTTGTTGTGAAATTTTCTTCTGTGTTTATGTTGTGGAATTAACCTGTAAATTCATTTTGTAAATGCAGAATGGAAACAGCATCAACAGCCGCAGCTCATGCAACAGCATCCGTAGCTGAAGCAGAAAAGCAGCCGCATCTCATGTTTACTTGAACTTAGAATGAGGAGGGAATTTGTGAACTTAGAATGTGTAATTGAACTTAGAATGTGTACGCTCTTAATCAAAAATTTATGTGTACTTGAACTTAGAATGAATATGAAATTTGTAAAAATTTTGTTGGCATTTCAGTTTGATCTCAGTTTTGGTTGATTTAAGTTTGATCTCATTTTTATTACATTTCAGTTAGAATGAATATCAACTTAGAATGATTATATACTCACTCTTCATTTGTGGTTGATCTCAGTTTTGGTCTCAGTTTTGGTTGATCTTCAGTTTTGGTAGATCTCAGTTTTAGTCTCAGTTTTGGTTGATCTTCTGTTCTGGTTGATCTCAGTTTTGGTTAAATTATCTTGTTGTACTCCATCAGAATTTTTTTTAGCTTTCTCCTTCACCTTCCCCTGCTATATGTAGTTTAGTTTTGTACTTCTAATCTATGATTTCCTTGATCATGAGAAGCCAACTACAGTATTAGAACATGTTCTAAATATTAGTTCTCTCAGTAAATCAACTCTTTATAGTAGGGTTGTTGCACTTTTGGGCCAACCTGCAATTGCGAGGCCTTTGGCATAATGCACCATCAAGAATATGCATTTTGCAACTGTAAATTAAGTATTGACACTCATTCTCTAGTAACAGCAAAACAAGTACTCAAATTTAAAGAGTCAAATTCTTTGCAACTATAAAGAGTCAATTTCTTTCTTTTCCTTTTCTACTGCATAGCTGATCGAAGAGGGAAAAAAAATGAAATATACACAGTCCCATACTCGAGTCTACCCATTCAATAAGTCCACAAATTTACCTCAAATATAAACACACTGAAATTGCACAGAAAAGATTACTTTATTTCAAATTTGCTACTACATTCTTATCAGAGCCATTACAACAATCTATTATACATAACCACAGTTAACTTGTCTTCTCCATTCCTACATTAACAAACAAATGACAACACAGTCAAATTGCACACATAACTTAATTAGCTATTTCAGCTCCAATTGAACAAAAATTATGTCCATGAACTCTGCTAGCAAGCATTTAGTCTACCCATTTCCACTCCATCTACTTCATCATCTTCTTATTCGGTTACTCTGATACCTCGTCTTCCTGATCCTCTTATGCCGCTGAAATTAAAACAAAAACAATAAAAAAACACACAAGGATTAGCTACGACTCAAATCATTGTTGTTGCATGATTTGTAACTTGTCTGAATTTTTGAAGTCGGCAGCAGACTCAGAAAACAACTTTTTAAAATGATAGTAGGCTAATAAAACCTCAGTTCAGCAAAAAGTTCATCAAAGGCAGCAGAGAAGTAGACAAGCATCGGTATTTCCGAATGAAAATATGCTAAAAATTGCTCAACGATTCATTCATCACTAACTAAGGCTGCATATTAATGCCATGCCATCTAGTTTGTTTGAATGAGTATTATATATATAGAGTAGTCTTCAGTTGCGCACCCAGATATTGCGCAGTCTCGTGTGCACAAAACCACAGCTATCTTATAGTCATCGTGATCATGATGAAGATCTGATGGCTTTCCTTTAGGCGCTCTCTGCCTTAATGAAAAAAACCATAGCTAACTTTTTTCTCAGCTTCAATATCTCAATTTCCATAACCTTAAACGCTAACCTCAATTGTGTAACCATTTACAAATGGACAGAAACATGGATATCAAACATATAATCATATTGTCAACGTATAATCATAAGAATCAACATGAAAACTGATTTGGATCAACCAAATAAGCATAGTTTGGATCAACCAAAACTGAGATCAACTAAAACTGAAGATCAACCAAAACTGAGACCAAAACTGAGATCAACCACAAATGAAGAGTGAGTATATAATCATTCTAAGTTGATATTCATTCTAACTAAAATGTAATAAAAAATGAGATCAAACTTAAATCAACCAAAATTGAGATCAAACTGAAATGCCAAAAAAACTTCAAGACGAGAAGGAGATGAAGGGAGAGACAGCGGGGAAAGAAGATAAGGTATGTGGGGGGGGGGGGGGGTTAATTTTCCTATATTATCCCCAACTTCAATACGAGAGAGAGCGGGAGAAGGAAAGCCATCAGATCTGGCATCTGATCATGATGAAGATCGGACGGGTAGGGTAGGGTGCCCACGAGGTTGCGCAAGGGATGGGTGCTTAATTGACAGTCACAATTTTCACATTCATTCTAAGTTCAAGTACACATGAATTTTTGATTAAGAGTGTACACATTCTAAGTTCAAGTACACATTCTAAGTTCACAAATTTCCTACTCGTTCTAAGTTCAAGTACATAAATATGGTGCAAATTACTCAACAATTCAATCATCACTGACTACGGCTGCATATTAATGCCATGCCATATAGTTTGTTTAAATAAGTATTATAACTCAATCGAAACATAAACAGTCTCCTTCTCTCCTTCGTGTTCCCTCTGTCATTTGCAAAACTAACAGTGAGGAATGTATGGCAACTGCAACACTAGCAGTAAAACAACATCATTGCCTACATACTAAATGCAGCAACAACACCAAATGAAGAAAGAGCAAAGTATAGCAAATGCAACAAATTAAAATATAGCAAAGGCTCATTACTCATTGCCTACTGATTATCATATAATAACTCAAGCAACCAAGTATCATATAATAACTGAAGCCTATTATATTGTGAAATTCATCATTGCCTACTAATTATATACCTATGGTAAAAAAAAATGCAACAAACTGAACAAGGTGAGAATGAAACACTGTAATACCCTGATTTTTCAATTAATGAGAAATTATTTATTTTGCACGTGTTGTGCACGTGCAATATTTTTGTTGGATTATTTTATCATGATGTGTATGTTTAAATATAATTTTCTCAAATTATTTTAGTACAAAAAGCCTTATTTGATTTAATTAAAAAGCCTTTTCTTAAAAAGCCCAAAAGCATTTTTATTTTAATTATTTTTATAAAATTATTTTGGCCCAAAAAGAAAGCCCATGAATTAATTTATTTTAATTAAACTTGTCATGTAGAAGACTCTTTTTAAACAAAATTATTTTTATACAATTTTAGAATGTACAAATTTGGCCTAGTTGCATGCACGTGCACTACACGTACACGTGCAACGCACACTTTATTTTTGAGGCCGGGTAGCATTCTTTTGGAGGGAATTTTGATTTTGGGTGTGGAGAACATGGTGGTAGTTTCAAGGAAGTGGGTAGTTCTTGTAACTTCTACTTTGATCTAAACCCTTCATCCAACAACCACCAAGACAATCTTGGCCCTCCATTCCCCTCATTTTTTAGTATAAATACCCCCCCTTCTCATGGCTAACTTTTCATATGCAAAGTGTATTTCTAAGTTATAGTATTATTATTGTGGGAGTTATAAAAGATAAGAGATTGTGTGGGTTGTGTTGCTTGGAGTGGCCGACATCATCAAAGAAGCTTTCGGTGTGGACTTGAGGAAGCATTCGGCATAGGCTTGGAGGCTTGGAGCTTGAGCGCTTTTGGCTAGGAGGTGGTGCTTTCATCTACAAGGACTCGATTGCTTTTGTTTATGTTTCTCTCCAATTGAGGTGGGTAAAACATTTTATATTTCTAAAGTAGATCCATGCTAATTTTACACCATTAAAGATGCATGAAAAATATTATGAAGAGCCCACTTAAATTGAGTAGTTAGCATGTGAATTGATTGAAATGTATTGATTAACTTATATGGCTCTAGTGTTAAGATTAAATTGTGTGTAGATTACCCCATGTTTATTATTGTGAAGTTGTGATAGTGATTAAATTAAATTAAGAGTGTTGTTATTATGATTAGAGACATAATGTACACTTGTTAATTGTGATAGATGGACTTTCATGTTGATATGAATGTGGACTATGGAAATCATATGTGATGGTTGAATTAAGAACTAATATCAGTAAATTTTTCTCCATGAAATTATTTAATAAAAAGACTAGTAGATTGATTGTATGGCAATGTCGAGAAATGCAATAATGTATTTTAATAAATAATTTTTGGGTTTTGTATGTGAAATTACATTTCATTAGTACCAAAAAAGTATATTATTTTACTGGTAAGAACTTATATGATTGAGAATCTAATCTGGAAGTTTTTAGAAAATTTTATCAAAGCAATAAGCAACTATGGCTATTTGAATGTCGAGTTATTATCAAAACAGTACGAATATACCATATAAGAAATTTTATTTGGGTTAGTGACAACCCGAGCCAGTGGCTCAGGTGGTCTTGGACCCCGGTTGGCTTCTCTGTGTCGCACGGTTCGAATCCCAGGCCGAACACTTCTTTTGTTAATTTACCCTAAAAACAGTAAGCAGCGAACCTAAGGTTTATATAAACCCCAGTCGCTCTTATGACGTGATTGGCGATCGGCCTAGTGGTCGGGCTCTGTGCTGTCTTGGTGTGGCGCCTGGTTCGATTCTTGCCTTCGGCATATTGGAAAAAATATTTTTTTTGGGTGTTTTTGAAGTCCAAAAATTACGAAATAAATATGGTAATTCTCATAAAAATACAAGGAATTTTCTAAGAGTGATTTGGGTATTTTTAGAATGAAATACAATATGGTTTGTGAATAAAAAGGCATAAATGGAGCTTTGGTTATGAGATATACACTTGTGGATTTTATAACTTATAAAGATAGGCTATTATAAAGTAATTGGCATAAGTGCTTGTGGCGTGACATGATTTTATTTATTTTCATTATAAGTATTGTGCAAGATATGAAATATGAAGGTTGAAATGTGATTTTATGAAGTTGTATAAATTCATGTATAGTTATGAAATTAAAACCATGATTTTATGAAAGAGGAAAAGAAATTGTTGGCTATAAGTATGAATTGTTTTCGTTATGAATTCGTGAATTAAAAGTATTCATTGTGGACTTGTGAATAAAGGGTAATCATGAATTGAAAAAGAATGAGTATGAAACTCGACATGGAAATTGTCAGGAGTTAAAGATTGTGAAATGAAATTTGAAATAGAGTAGCTAAGTCTCCCCGGCATTGAGAAAAATGAATTGAATTGAAATTAGACCAAGGTTGGTCATGATGAAACAAATGAATAAGTCCGGTTGATGGAGAGGCTAACTCTAGTGATTATTTTGTTCATGATTTTTAAATAAAAACTAAGGACTAGTACATAGTGGAGATGTGATGAAAGTAGAAGAAAAACATGAGTATGAGGGCCAACGGATAGCGGTGTGAGAGCGATTCACAGGTTGCCTGCTTGATGCGTCAAGACAGTGCGTGGGCGCTACTCCGGAATTATCGTCCCGGTGGCGACGCTCGTGGGATGTTCGAGTGGCTATGGGTGGTGCCATTGTTCCATGGCGGAGGCTGAATTGTCCATAGGTTGCCTGCTCGATGCGTCGTGACAGTGCGTGGGATTCCCCTCCAGGCTGCCTGGACATGGGCTCATAGATCATAGGACATCTAAGACACTACCGTAGTTACAGTAGTAGTTTAAGGCATAACGGGGGATTGAACCCTATCAAGATGAAGAACGAATAAGGGCTTGCCCTCGGACCTATGTAGTATGGGATGCATAGAATCCGAACAAGTGCGCATTAGTGTCATGTAACATAATAAACTGCATTAAGGACTAAGTGCACAATCACAACACGACATCAATAGGGTAGTCCCTTTTAGTTTGAAATGTGACAAGTTTGTGTTTGCTAAATATGAAATGTTAAGTTATACTATTTCCGGCAAGCGAGGACGGCCGTGTATAATGTTCGTCGGTTGAATAAACTGACGTACCCACAGTCTTATATGCAGGTAAATATCATGTTAAAGATTAAAGGGGATGGATGCTTAAAGATTACATTATGCTGTTGTATTTGTATCAAATTGTTGTATTTTACTTCCGCTGTGCAAAAGAAAGATGTAATTATGATGTAAACTCTGATGTATGATGAAAAGTTTTTATTTCCCTGTAAAAGTGTACTAAAGAAAGTGAAAAGATCCTGTAGAACATCTCGAATTCAGTGTATTTGGGATTCGGGGCGTTACAAACACTTCCCTTCAGTAGCCGCTTATCAAATGACAGAAATCAACTTCGAGCCGCCTTCGATTTCTGGAGGTAGATTTTCGGAGCAAACTCGCAGGAAGATAGCAGCGGCGTGGGGTAAGGAAGGGGATAGAATTCCAAGAGCAGCACAAAGGAGGGTTTAGGGGGAGGAGCAACGGGTATTGATTTGGGTAAGAGGGTAGGGTTTCTTCAATTACGATTTGGGGAAGAGGGATGCGATTTGGGGAGGTTGGGTTTCAAATTGGGAGGGGGAATTCCGAGAGCATAAGTAAGGAGAGTAGGAGCAACAGATTTGGCGATTTGGGGCACTGGGCTTTTGCGAACTCGATTTAGGGAAGAGATGACGAAATCGAGAACCCTAGGATTTTTTTCACAATCGAGAAGGAGAGAAGGAGATGAAGGGAGAGACAGCGGGGAAAGAAGATAAGGTATGGGGGGGGGGGTAATTTTCCTATATTACCCCCAACTTCAATACGAGAGAGAGCGGGAGAAGGAGAGCCATCAGATCTGGCGTCTGATCATGATGAAGATCAGATGGGTAGGGTAGGGTGCCCACGAGGGTGTGCAAGGGATGGGTGCGCAACTGAAGGAAACTCTCTCTCTCTCTCTCTCTCTCTCTCTCTCTCTCTCTCTATATATATATATATATATATATATATATATATATATATATAATTTTTAAAGCTAGCCGGGTTTGGATCGGGCTAGCCGGGTTTGGATTGGGTTTAGAGTTGGAGCTGGTTTGTGGTTAGGGTTCGGGTCAGGTTTGTAGTAGGTATTAGGTATTAGGGATTAAGAGTTTTGGGATTACAAAGTAGGGATTAGAGATTTGGAATTTGGGATTTGGATTGGATTGGATGAGACTTTTTTTCTCTTCTTTTGGGGCTCAGGTGGGCTCGGGTTCTGGCTTGAGCGAGGGTCAGGTTTGGATGGGAAGTAGGGTTTGGAGTGTGGGGATTGGAAGTGGGAGCAGGGAGGAGGCTGGAGGTCGGATAGTTGGGGATTGGGAGAAGTCGACAGAATTTGGATCGGGATCGAGAGCAGTCGACGGGGCGGAGTCGACGAGATTTGGGTTGGGAATGGGAGAAGTCGATGAGGAGGAGTCGATCGGGAAGGAGTTGACTGGGAGAAGTCAACGGGAAAGAGTCGACGGGATTTGGATCGAGATTGGGAGAAGTTGATCGGGATCAGGAGAAGTCGAAGGACTCGGGATCGGGAGAGGAAGCGGGCGTTGATTGGGATTTGGGATTAGTCGGGATCGGGATGTGGGAGGTAGACGGCGAGGGATGCAGCGACGAGGGGAGGCCTTGAGATTTGATTTGGGATTAAGGATTAGGGTTTGAGATTACGACTTTGATACTATGTTAAGATAACGGAGAGAGATAAAGAGAAAAAATGTAAGAATATTATTGTCCACTATAGGTCAGTATATATATGGTACAAGTACAGTCTCAGTCGGACATTCAATATATATCATCACTTAGAAAGATTTTTTTCTCTTTTCTTTGTCTTACAAGAGAAATGACAAAGCCAAGTTCTGAGTATCTGGAGAAGGGAAAACATTTCGCAGTTGGGGCAGGTAAAATTTATGAACATTAGAGACTCATCATTCTGATAATATGGCTAGAGTATGCCTTGATGTAATTCCTGTCTAGTTTAGAAGTTATAGTTCTTGACTTCTCACATGGCAAACTTTTGCCACTGTGCTTAACTTTAAAGATTGTGTGCTTTTGTTCTTTGATGCTTCGTAACATTTTGTGTATTCAAAGCTCACATGTACTTTTGTTTTTAAATTCTGGTTCCTCACGCATGCATACGTATTGCTCCACTAAATTCTAGTTGGTAATTCGAAATAGGCTATCCTTTCCTGTCTTTTTCAGGAGTAAATCTGAAATGACTTCTGCTGCGGAAAGCATTACTGAATCTCTTAGAAGGACTCGTCAATTGATGGTTTTGGTGGGTTCAGGAGTTTGGGACTGATGCTGTTTTTTTCGATGTGGGAGCAACCAGATGATAAGTTCTTCATTCGATGAAAAAGCTTAGGTCATGGACGTCGATCAGATGTGATGTGAGACTGTTATTTATGGTCAGTTTTGAGATGGGTGGTTGAGATCCCGCCGGAAACATGCAAAACATGTCGGAAATACTATGAGTTTTTCCGACGACAGACTCTCTGACGGTCAAGTCAACAACTCATAAGTAAATATGGATTTTTAGTGTGCAAATGTTCATTACCTAGTAAAGGAGGAGGAGATTCTATATTTATAGGACTGAGACGGAACAGTTTTAGGAAGATTTTTAAACTCATTTGGAAGATTTCCCTAATCAAGGGAGCCAATCAGGTAATATCTCACTATTTTGGATGAATTTGATTGCAACCATGATTGACTGGTCAATCTCCCCTAATTGGACTGTGAATCAGCCCTTGTGGGGGCTGAGATTATATGATGGGCCTGTGGGCGGCACATGTTCTGGTAATGGGTTTGAAGATGCTATGAAATCACTGTTTTGCCTTTAGGAACATCGAGATTCATGCAGAAATCATACAACCCTGATTAACTATTGTTTTTACCAATATCATAGTTCCCCACTCCTGGAGGTTGGATGAAGCAGCATTTGATGAGTAGCTCTTTCCTGGAGTTGTTTTGGACTACATCCGGAGTTCATGACAGTAGTAATTGTCTTCCAGAATTTTAGTAATATGTTTCGGTATTTTTCATTAATTTTCCCAAATTATAATTATTTATTCGATTTTGAATTAAAATTTCAAAGTTCAAAATTATTTTTCAGAATCGTTAAATTGAATTTCAGAATTTATAATTATTTTTTTAATTTTTAATTAATTATTCCAAAATTTTAATTATTTTCGGAATTTTAATTAATAATCTCGAATTTTCCCGAAGTGGCTCGGCAAGCTGACGCGAGTGGCTCGGACTATTATGTCGAGGGACGAGTCAAACGAATTTTAAGGAGAATTTCGCGAGTAGTTTGGATTACCATGCCATGGTTGAGCCAAGCGAATTTAAGGAGAATTTCGCGAGGTGTTCAGATTACCATGCCGAGGGATGTTCCAAGCGAACTTTTAGGAGAATTTCTCGAGTGTCTCGGATTACTATGCCGATGGTCAAGCCAAGCGAATTCTTAGAAGAATTTCGCAAGTTGCTCAGATTACCATGCCGAAGGTCGAGCTAAGCAAATTTTAGGAGAATTTTTAATAGAATTTTGCTCGTGACTCAGATTACTATGCCAAGAGTCAAGCTAAGCGAACTTTTAGAAGAATTTCGGGGCTTGCTCAATTTACCATCCCGAGGAAAGAGCTGCAGTGAGTCATGTATAACTTTTAGTCCTTTATAGTTGAGAAACTTTAATCATATATTCAAGTATTTCATAATCTGTTTTTGTTCTTCACGCATATGATAGCTTCACCTGAATTGGTGGGTACAGGGTATATAGATACATACGTAGAAATTATTATCAATTTGGAAGTAATCAAAGTCATACAGAGGGAAGATTTTGGCGAATGGCATTGGCAAACTTCTTATGGAGTCTCGCTTTCTCAGTAGAAGTCATATTTAGTTGGCATTTAACATCCTGCCGTGCTTCTATAATTTTATATGCACTAAATGAGCAGATGACGCAGCTTTAAGTGCATACAATTTTGGGATTCTGAGCATTTCTAATAATCAGCCAAATGAATACACAAACAAATCATGTCAAACGTAGCAAAGCCTATATCACGTACAGGTTCCAATCCTAACTTGATTTTCTTTTTTTTTTTTTTTTTTGTTTATTTGAAGGAGGGGATTAATTACGCGCAATGTGAAGGATTAGTTGATTTGTTCCATCAGAGATTTGGGGTAAGTTGTTTTCTTTCGTCTTTTGTTTTGTTCTCCCTAGTATATTTTCATCCAAGTTAGATAAGCGGAGATTATATACATATTAGTATATGTTACTAAGCTTGTGTTGCACAGATTAGTGAATAGAATCACTGATGTTGTTAGGATTATGGCCTTAAATACACGTAGGCACGAGAGTTCTTGAAGTTGGAGAAGAAGAGGAGAAGACGAAAATAGCAAAAGTAGACAACAACAACTAGAAGAAGTGCAGCTAGAAGGGTCACAGTCGACTGACCAGATGTGCGGTCGACCGACCCAGGCTGCTGCCATTCTTCGAGAGTACATAGTTCCAACAGAGAACGGGACAGTTGACCGTGCAGGCTTCGGGTTAGCGAGACCATGTGCAGTCAACCGCAACTTGGTGCGGTCAACCGCAAATGGTGCTGTGTGTTATTTCGGCTTTCGAATTTTGTGTCTAATAAGTTATATTTGGATTTATCTTTTAGGGTTTACTTGAGGGTTATATAAGTGGTTATAGACTTTAGGGTTTGTATCCATCTGAGATAAATCTAATAAGAATAGTGAG
The DNA here is from genome assembly GCA_017893485.1 of Hemerocallis citrina. Lineage (NCBI taxonomy): Eukaryota > Viridiplantae > Streptophyta > Magnoliopsida > Asparagales > Asphodelaceae > Hemerocallis > Hemerocallis citrina. The sequence goes on along the minus strand of CM030363.1, from coordinate 149,908,417 downwards.
AATTGGTGAGCCGTTATCATTGTACAACTTCATGAAGGATGAGTGCCGAGTGTTTCAAAGGTGAGAGAGAGACATTGAGTGTTATAATTTCTTTGTAATCTTTGTATTTTTTGGGGAATAAGAGGTGTTATTTATCTCTGCATATTATTGTGTTCCTGTTAGATCTTGCGATTATTGTGGTGGTTTGTTCTTGGTGCATTTAGTTCTTGTGAGTTTCTGTTGCTTGTGATGTGTGTGTTCTGCTATAAGCACTATGAGTTGTATAAGATTTTTTAACAATTGGTATCAGAGTAAATGGTTCGGGATGGCCGATAGCAAGTCAAAGATTGATAGGTTCAATGGGAGTGACTTCATGATGTGGAAGATTCAGATGATATTGTATATTCATCATAAAAATCTATATAACGCCCCAAATTTTATTTACAGGTAATTCGTAGCACAACAAGATCTTTTAATTCAATTCGTACAATTTTACAAGGAAATTTAAAACTTTTTCATTACACCATGTCTGTTACAAAAAATACAGAGCGGAAGTTACAATAAAATATACAACTTTAGCTTTCAACAACTTTAATATGAAAGTAATCATCAGTATCAATTCATATTTATGCCTTTTGCTAATCCAAGACCTGCACTAAAAAATCGTGGGTACGTCAGTTGCATACAGCCGACACAATACTATGAAATAGAGAATCTCTTACTTTAGCAAACACAAACTTGAATGCGCAATAAAGTGTAAAAAGTGACTATCCTAAATATGTCAGTGTATGATATGAACTTAATGCCTAATGCAGACATTACACTACGATGCACTAATACATACTTGTTCGGATTCTATGCATCCCATACTACATAGGTCCGAGGGCAAGCCCTTATCGTACTCCTCATTATAGGGTTTAATCCATCGCTATGAAATCCTACGACGGTGACTAATGTAAGGTTTATATATCCTGTGAGTATCTAGTACCACTCCGATAATTCTTGAGAATCACTCCCACTGCGAGTCGTAATCCCTATAATTCTGGAGTTGAAACCCACACCACGAGCGTGACCCCGATAATTCTTGAGAGTTGTTCTCCCACCGTGAGATATTTTCGGACGTCACACCTCACACCCCGATAATTCTGGAGACGAAACCCACACTGCGAGTCATAGGTACCTCTTCATACAAATACCCCAAGTCGCCTCGATCCCGATAATTCTGAAGAAATATCTCCCCCCGCGAGTGAATTTAGACATCAGCCTCACACTCCATAATTCTGAAGATAATCTCCCCCCGCGAATCACATGAGGCCCTCATACTCATGTTTGCCCATACTTCATCACATCTCTCCTTAGTACCTGTCCTTAGGTTTAATTATAATTATCACAACCTAGAGCTAGCTTATCCACCGAACTTAAACCAAAGTACGGAGAATGTTAGGCCACACTGGCTACTTCTCAAAGATAAAGTTAACCTACACTGGTTACTCCTCAAATTTTTATTATTCACAAATTGCCAGTTACTATGGGTCTCGCCTAGCCTCTAGATTCCAACAACCACCTCACTATGAAGATCAATTAGGTTATATCTAACCTCAACATAACCATTTCATTCATTACTCATAATTTCTTCTTTATTCATTCTCTTTATGTTTATAGATTATGAAGTATTCAAATTCCTATAGCAACATTTGATAACTATTTATCAAATCAAATTCTTGTAGACAATTTATTGGTTAACCAACCAAACATTCACTTTGATAACCTTTTTCATATTTGTCTATATTTCGAGTATATTTCTTTATACAAAAAAATCACTATTTCTTAATACAAAATCTCTTTAGGATTAATCACTAGAAATTCCTGATTTTAATCTTATACTTTGATTTCATTATCAGCCACCACGACCATTTCTTTAGTTCAATGGATTAATATCCATGAAATTTTCACAAAAGAGTGTTCTAAGTTTGTATTCTACAATCAATTCACAAATATTTTTAATCATGTACATTTCCCTTTAAATTGAAATTCAACTCATCTAATACATTATCTAATATGAATAATGACTTTTAAATTCTCAAAATATATCTTAGAATAATGTGAAATTATTCCCAAGTGTTCTAACAATCTGCTAAAATATTTCTATGAAGTTTCCCAATTTTTAGAACTTGAAAAATCACAAAAAAATAAAATAAACCTCAATTGTAGATACCCGGATTCGAACCCAGGACCAACCGCAAGCCAACAGTCGCCCAACTAGTGAGCCAACTCTCAAATTGTTATTCAAACCATTCTGAGTTACTTTTGTAACCCAGGAGCGCCAATTGATTAATTTTCAAAAAAAATCACAAAAGGCAGAGTCTCCCAAGCCTTCGAACCCGAGACCAAAGAGACGCCCCACGCGCGACACGTGGCAGGGCCAAGTGCCCTGGCGCCTGTGTTAGCCACAAGATCCAAGTGCTCTTATATGTGTTTAAAACCTTTTAACCCCACTCTCTGATTTCATCTCATTTTAATCTATTCGTTTATTTTGATTTCTATCGTTTTCCATCATAATCAATACTACTAAATTACATTTGTAAACTTGCAGGAATGATTTCCCCTTAATTTTATCAATAGTAGCATCAAGTTGTTCACTAATTAAATTAAATAGTCACTTTAAGAAATCTTACACTCATATGCTTCAATTTTTAAAATTGACTACTCTCTATAACAAACTAGCTTGAATAAATTTCCTTTTAGCCATTATTCTAGTTTATGAAAACTCTCCTCTCTTATAGTTCACCCCTAATTGTACATGAAACTTAATAACTTTTTATACACAAACACTTTTTATACATGATTTAACCATGGCATACTACCGTACGCCTAACATTACTACAACATGCTCTAAACAGAAATTTTAATTTGACAACATAACCATTCTATATTGAAATTTTCAACTAGCATGTATTAATTTCTTATTTTCATCTACTACTAAAGCTCTAGATGTCAACACAACATGCATCATAACAAGTTTAGAAATTAAAGAACTCATACCAAACTTTTTATTTCAAACACAATTTATCTAAGAATGCATACTACAAACAACTAGAAAGTAAAAGAAACACCCACCTCTTTCTCGATACAAATAGTAAATAGAACTCCTAGAAAAGTGCTCCAAAACTCCCCCCAAAATTGGCCTTCTCCTCCTTCTAGCAAAAACCAAAACCAGTCATCTTCTCTAGCAAAAATCTGAACTCCTCTCCTTTCTCTTTTCTTGATTTGAGTTTGTGTGTGTTCATGTTAAAGGAGGGGGGTATTTATAGGAATAATGTGTGGTTGAGATAACTCCCACTACCCAAAATAACTCTCCACTCACACACAACACTCCCCCACTCTATCCTCTCTCTCACATTGGTCGGCCAACTCTCTTTGGTGCACCAACACGTGCACGTGCAGCCTATGTGCACACTACTTCTCATATAAATTCTATTATTAATTGTTATTTAATTAGATGTAGGTGTATGTTACACATGACATGTGTACTAAATTTTAAAATGTTCATTTAAGTGTAGAATTAATCATGGGCCTCAATTTGTAATAAATTTTTAGTGGCTTCAAAATAGATTTAGGCCTATTGGATTTAATAAAAAATTAAATCATACCATTGTGACAAAAAAAATGAGAAGAAAAATGTGCACGACTAGAGAAATTTTTGGAAATGAAAATGTGCATAAAATTTTACGTGCAATGCACGTGCAAAATATTAAAAACTGATTTTTCTGGGATGTTACAATCTAGATGGTTTGTTGTTTAATGAGAAGCCGGAAGGTGCAGACAAGGATGTGAATGTCTTTGTGGACTAGAATCGTTTGGATCAGAACGCGCTATGGCAGATTAGCTGAGGCTGAGCAGGAGACGTTATTTCATATCTCGAAGGTAAAGACCACAATGGAGACTTTCAAGATTCTCATGGATATGGATGAGAAACCATTGGCATCTAATCCAATTCTTCATATGAATAAATTGGTTAATATGAAATTGAGGGAAGAGGGTTCAATAGCAGAATATGTGAACAATTACTGTTTGGTTTACAACCACACAGCAGCACCACCCTCTCCCTTGCTGTCGTCTCCGCTATCCCCGACAACCAACACCACTTTCAATCCCCTTGCTGCCATCTCCAATCACGACAGCAAGATACCTTCCCCACTCTTGCTTCTTGCTGTCATCGTCTTTACTCATTGTCGCCGCCATTGACGCTTGTTGTTCTTGCTTGTTGTTGCTCTAATCGCTGCCATTGTCGTTGTGCTCACTGTTGCTATTTTGCTGCCCTCCACCAAATAGCCCGTGCCTCTCCATCTTCTCCCCGTGGTGTTCGTCACTCTCAAATAAAGCTAAGCATCTCTTGAACCCCATTTATTGTTCATGTTCAAGAAAATATTTATTGAACTCTTGCAAGTAGTTTGTATTGTTTATCATTTCATTTAATTATATTCTTGATTTTTCATTGGGTTCATTCTCGTTCTACCCTTGATTCATCAAAGAATCTGATTCATAGTTTCTTTATCGTGCCATGTTTCAATTCTTGAACCGGTAATTCATCATGTTATCCAATATTAGACTTTTGCCATGCTGTTTACCCGAACTTGTACTAAGATTTTGACATATTTCCATATAATATAATGTAAAACTTTGTGCATGAAAATTCTTTCCCTGTGTCTGGAATCTAGATCTTCTAACGGTTTTTTAACCTGACTTATGGATTGCAAGATGATCAGATTTTACTACTGTAACGTCTTAATTCCAGAATGCTGTTTGAAAATACATCGTCATGTTTCATTAGTTGAAATAGTAAGTTAACTTAGGAATTAAGACCTGAGATGGACCAGAATTTTATTGAACATGTTAGGAACTAGATTATGATTTTTGTAAGAATTGTTAATGAATTTTCTGTCAAATTATACATACAAGAACTTGATACTGAGTTGCTGCCTGAACAATAGAATCGTAAAGAACTGACTGGTAGGCATAGTTACTGTAATTGAAATGTGTCTTGTGAATACGTGTTGGAACTGAAAGGGAGTCTAGTTTCTGGAACCCCTGACGGAACCTGATTCTCTTTCATGTAGCAGTAGGAAAGTCAGTTTTTTTACAGCAACGCATTTCTGTCCAGAATTGTATTTTCATGTTATTAAATGTTTATTCTTCTCAATTAATGGATTGAACTAGTACATCATGCATTGCATAACTCTTGATACTTCCTTGATATTGTTCTTGACACCCATTTTCATTGATTACATTTTTATGTTTAATTAGTATAAAATAATGACAAGCCGGGGTAATAAATGATAAGACTTAGTAGTGGACAATATAGGAGAGTGTACCCCGAAGGGAGCTCGTGTTTTCCATATTGGTTATTGTTCTCGAACATATTATTATTTATTATTTATCGATTGATTGCGGATTACTGACTATAGTATCCCAATTATTGTGTATTGGTCATCGGTCATTGGTCATTGTTATTGCAAGACCTGGGTACTTGACCTTGTAGAGTCCACCACTATAGTCTAAATGTTCACATGATTGTATGCACTTGAACTTGTGATATGTGATATAGGATTGCGTGCATTAGATATGTTAATAAAATAATGATAGACATAAGATTGACACTGAGCATCGACACTTGCATTATTGATTATTGTTTATTGTAACCGTCCATTGTATCATTGATCATCGACCATTGATTATCGACTATTGATTCTGTCACTGATATAGTTTATTGACTTTTGCATACCGATTCATTAAACCTCACAGTTAGGTTGCATCTTATCGTTCTTATTTGTATTGTACATGATCATATCGTACCAATTCATTATTCCTTGATATATGATATTCTACATCCGTTCGTAGCTTGCTCTAATGACCCCCCCCCCCCCCCCCACCCCCCCCAACCGTAGATGTTAAGCTTGCAGGTACCGAAGATGAGTTACTTGAAGGACTTGACGAACAAGCTTTCTAGATGATTGTGATTTAATTCTTGCGTCATTGCTATTTTATAATGTGTTATCTTTCGGTTACTATCTTATTTAGTTGGTCATAGAAAACTAACTATTCTCATATATTCATCTCAGTAAATTGTAATCCCGGACGTTTTGACCCAAAGTTTATGTGTTTTCCAAAAGACAGTTATTATTTGAGTATTAATCATTCTATTTCTTGTTCATGTGATTATTTATTGCCTGCGTGGATGTATTATACTTGTTGAGATAATATATATGTAAAACTTATGAATGATGTGAGTTGGAATACTCACATCATTCATAAGTTGTACATATATATAACCTATTTTGTAAGATAGTTATGGTATGGTAACAACTATTATAAGCACTATGACAAGATCAACGACTCTACAGAATTTGGTGAGTAGCATTCTGAACAAGGATTTGAGAAGGGTGAGAAACGGAGGATTTTTATCATCATCTTCTAAGGATTTTGCTATGTCAGTTGAAAAGATATGCAGGAGATCTAAGAGTAGTCGAAGAAGAAATGATCATAGTAGTTCGTCTGAGAGTGGGTCTGATGACAGCGATGGGGGACATGGACCTGAGTGTTAGTATTATCACAAGAGGAGTTACACGATGCGTGGTTGTAAGACCTATATGAAGAAGAAGCGGGAAAAATCGAAGGATGTCAAATCAAATGAAGCCAATGTGGTGTCTATTGAAGAGTTATACTTATCATCTAGAGATGAATTGGGCATGCAAGATTGGTGTATTGATTTGGGAGCTTCTTTTCATTTCACTTTAGGGCGAGAGGTGTTTGATGAATATAAGGAGGGTTCTTTTGGAGATGTGATCTTAGAAAACGGTCAAAGGTGTCATGTACGAGGGGTTGGTACTATTCACGTGAAAGCTAATAATAATCAGAGTATTGTCTTGCGGGAGACAAGACGTGTTCCAGACTTGAAGAAAAATTTTATCTCAGTAGGAAGGCTAAACAAAGAGGGTATGTCTACTGTAGTTGGTAATGGGAAGCGGAGTATAGCTGGGAAGCGGAGTATAGCTGCAGGTTCAAAGATGATAGCAAGAGGAAAGCATGAGGGAACGATGTATTTTCTTGGAGACGTGAGGGGTGTTTCTCCTGTAGTTGATTCTTAGCAGGAATCGAGTAGTTGGTTGTGTCAGGTGCAACCGAGTTCTTTCAGTTGTGAGAATTCAAGGGATGTTACTAATTTAGTAGGAGCTGCTAGCCATGAGAGGAATCCTAGAGAGCAAGATGTTGTTGTGGTGAGGGTGCGTGCTTTGTGATATGGCTGTAAAAGCATCAAGTCACTTTTGTGAGGTGGAGAGCACTGTTGATGTGTCTAATTTTTATATAAATATTTGTACTCATTTACCCATAAAAATTGCTTGTATTCGTCTATCTTATTAATAATTTATCTTATTTCCATAGATTTCAGTTAACTAATTATTTTTTGAAGAAATAAGATTTATTAATGCAAAAGGCGAATATTTTCAGTAAAAACCAACAAGGAAAACAAGGAGAATTTTTGTTAAATTTTTATTGATTTGTTGAATTCTGAATTTTACAATTTGATCCTCGAAAAAGTCAATAGAAAATATTATTATCAATTAGGGGTTGGAATGAAATTATATAATTTTAAAAGTAAAAGAAAAAGAATAAATGAAAAGTACGGATTGATGGATGAGGAAAGAGTTAAAAAATTAGGTAATTAGGTTAATAGATTAATCTTAATCTAAATATTCTAATTAATTAATTAATTATTTAACTAAACTTAATCAACTAACATAACCCTATTCTCTCTTTCCTATATAAACAAGGGGTGTAGGTGAGCGGCAGGACCAGAGGCCAAAGAAACAAAAAAATAAAAAATAAATAAATAAAAAGAGAATTGGAATGAGGGGGGGGTGGGGGCGCAAAACCCGAGGGGTGGCGGCTGGGCGAAAATCAGGAAAATAAAAAAAAAGAAGAAGAAATAAGGGGCTCTGTAGGTGGGCAGGAAAAGAAGGCAGCACGAGAATCGAGGAAGGAAAAAAAAGGAAAAGAAAAGAAAGAAAGGTGGGCTCTGGATTTCGCGAGGAACAAAGAGAAGGAAGAAAGAAACAGAGGAGAGAGGAAGGAGCACTGAATTTGAGGGTTGGATATTCGGCAAAAATCGAGTTTTATTTTTCTTCTTCTCTTTTAATTTTTGTTATGCAATCAAAGAACATATTTGTTAGTTACAAATTTATTATGAACTAATTTTATTTTTCTAGGGCTTTGCTGTAGCCTAGTTTTGAGAACACATTTTTAATTCCATATTGTTTTTCTATTTTTTCATGGTTGTGTGTTCATTTTTTGTTCTTTATGCTTACAATTGTTTGGACGACTTTTTGTATGATTTATTAAATCATGGAGAGACCGAACTGATAATTTGTGATTTCGAATTAATAAAATTAAACACCGCTACAAGAGCGAACCGCTGTTAATGTGACCGTTAAGAAATCCATAAATCTTAATGATTTTTCAATTAGTAATCTGTGCATGGACTATGACAAATAATTAGTTGAGAATATTTTTGATATTGCGGATTTTGGTCTACAACTTGGAAAAATAATATTTTTATTCACACGAAGTTATAAATTGTGTGGGATTAACTAGGTGAAATCGAAAGCCCTAGAATTTGTTTTGCCATTAACAAACAACCAAATTTCGGATTTTGTTCGTTTTAATTAGTTTATTTCTTTCATTTATATTAATTTAATTTAGTGCTATTTTTTATCATCTTCGATCTTCCAAATAGTAGTTAATCTAGTAATTTCGGTACTCAATAAAATAATTAGTCCTTGTGGGTTCGACACTCTTTTCACTTATCTATACTACTTGTTGTGATTTTATACATTTGCAAATAATCACATCAAGTTTTTGGCGCCGTTGCCGAGGACTAATTATTCTTTTATTGATATTGATAACTGCTAGATTGTTATTAATTTGGATTTTTCTATATTTAATTTTTTTTAGTTTTTATGTTATTTAGTAGCTATATTTCAGGACATAGAAGTGTATCACAATGGAATCCAACAATTACCAATGGTATTCAGAAAGAGCAATGCCAAGAAAGTGGCTGGAGTTTTTGAGCTTGATCCTATTGCCACATTGACTGCACAAATTGATATTTTATCTAAGCAATTAGGTAATATGAATGTTAATTCTATTCAAACTAATATTATTTGTGATCATTGTGTAGGAAATATCCCATGTATTGATTGCCAGGTGGGAAATCATTTTGCTCAATTAAATTTCAATCAAGCAAATTACGTGTCCAATTTCCAACTTCAAAACAATCTTATCTGAACACGTATCATCAGGGATGGAGAAACCACCTCAATTTTTCTTGGAACAACAATCAAGGAGCAATTAGACCACCTCAGAATTTTTCGCATCAAGAAAAGAAGCCAACACTTGAAGAGATGTTTATACAATACATGCAGAAGACAGATTTGGCGATACAAAATAATACGACATCAATTCACATCCTTGATGTTCAGATTGGTCAGATTTCAAATATTCTTACCGAGAGAACAGCAAGAACATTACCTAGTAACACAGTGACAAATCCTAAAGAGCATGTCAATGCAATAATTTTGAGAAGTAGGAGAACAATTGAGCAACCACAAGAAGAAATTGCCGAACAAAATGCGACTGAAAAGCAAGATGGGTTCAAGACAATTTTGGAGGAACAAACGCAGCAGATGGCCAACCACCATTCTAAGAAGGATAAAGGAGTTTCAAGCAAACAATTTCAGGGGAGTTTAACTCTGACACTTATCCTAATTCACCTTATGATCCACCTATTTCTTTTCCGCAAAATACTTAAAAAGAATAATCTTGAAAATCAATTTCCTAAATTTTTAAGTATTTTTAAGAAATTGCATATTAATATCCCTCTTATTGAAGTTTTGGAACAAATACCTAAATATGCTAAAAATTTTAAGAACATTTTATCAAACAAGCGGAAGTTGGAAGAACATGAAATGGTAATGCTAACTGAAAAGAGCAGCGCAATTTAACAAAAAAGTTGTCTCCTAAACTTAAAGATGGAGTTTTACGATTCCTTGCACTATTGGAAATTTTTATTTTGATAAAGCTTTATGTGATTTAGAAGCAAGTATTAATCTTATGCCTTTTTCGGTTTTCAGAAAACTAGATATTGGAGAAACAAAGCCCGCTACAATTTTTTTACAATTGGCCGACAGATCTACCAAGTACACAAGAGGAATAATTGAAGATGTTTTGGTAAAGGTAGACAAGTTCATATTTTTAGCGATTTTATTGTGCTTGACATGGAGGAAAATGAACAAATTTCAAGGGCGACCTTTTCTAGCTACGGGAAGAGCTTTGATTGATGTCCAATAAGAAAAATTTATTTTGAGGGTTGGGAATGAGCAAGTAACGTTGATATTTTTAAATCCATGGAGTTTCCTGCTGAAGTACTCTCATGTTTTCAAGTAAGTGAAACTGATTTAATTTTGGGTGAGAAACATAAGGCTGAAGTTAAAAAGTTACCAATCGAAATATGTCTAAAAAATTCAACAACCCTTAAATCTGAGAAAAAAAATATTTTTGAATATGTTATGTATTTGGATGATGCACCATCTATTCATCCATTTTCTCAGCTGAAATTCAAGGATGTGGGGATATCAAAGACGCCATCGCCAAGAATGAAACGACTCAAACTAGAGTTTGAACCTAATCAACACCTAAAGAGAAGTATTAGAAAAGATGTTCTTATGTTGTTGGATCTTGGCGTTACATAACCATCTTGGCCACCATGTCTGGCCGAAGACTTAAAACTTAGCACTTTTTGGGAGGCAACCCATGATTTATTTTACTACATTAGATTTGCTTTTTCTTTTTAGTTGACTTTAATTTTAATTTTTGATTTTATTTTATAGGATTGCATAATTTTGGAGGTTTCTGAGCGGATCTGTTTTTTGGATCGACATTAATGGCTATTTTTGAGTAGGATATAGTCCGAATCTGGAAAAGTGTATAGAAATTGTCTTAGCTTTACAGAACAGAAATAATCAAAAAATTTGGACATCTACAGCTCCAGATATCACCGAAATAATGAACGTCGCTCGTCCAGAATTTTAACATGAATCAGGAGAGCAATTCTGAACTTTTTGCATTCCTTTTGTTTTCCTTTTTCCTTTCCCATTGAGGATAATGTGATATTCAAGTTTGGGGAAAGGGGTACAATTTTTATATATTTTATTTTATATATATTTGAAAAGAAAAACAAAACAAAAGAGATTTCAATTAGGCTTACCATTACACTTTTGAGTTCTTTATTGTGCTAAAGAATTGAAATTTTTTTTTTAGGATATACAATATCTTATAAAGCAAGATCAAGCATACTTATTTACTTTAGAATTATTGAAGTTCAAAATTTCTCACAAATTTGGGAGTCATGTGATTATACGTAAAAGAAAAATGTGATGTTTTTTCTTGTGATTATCTCCTTTGATCTAGTCCTAAACAGAGTTTAAGTAAATAGAGTGATTATGATCTAATAACTGAATGAATAAAGTTCTATCTACTCCAATATTTTGAGTTACTTTGTAACTAGGGGTATTCATCACCAATGTTTACTTTTACGTCAAACGGCAACTTGAAATATGAGTATGCTAAAAACACTCTAAGTTTGTGACTTGTTAAGTAACCGGGTGAATTCATAAAAAATATTTGCATTCGCGTCAAAAGGAAGGTGACTACTTAGAGAGAGACAAAAAAAATAAAAAACTCTAGTTTGCTACTCGGTTTGTAGTAGTGAGAATGGGTGATCACAGAATGAGTTATTACATGATATAATTTAATTAATTGCATGACAAATATAACTGGGTTGGAAATTATGAATGAATAATTGCACTGGAGAAAGTGAGTATGCTTGGTTTTACTTTATTTGCTCTTGTTCATATTTTAAGTTGAGAATTTGATGCTTGCATAGTCGGTCCTTTTTGGTGTGATGAGTTAAGCTTAATTAGGATTTATATCCTTTGATTTATGGTTTACTTTTTGCTCGAGGACAAGCAAAATCTTAAGTTTGGGGGTATTTGATGTGGCTAATTTTTATATAAATATTTGTACTCATTTACCCCAAAAAATTGCTTGTATTCGTCTATCTTGTTAATAATTTATCTTATTTCCATAGATTTCAGTTAATTAATTATTTTTTAAAGGAATAAGATTATTAATGCAAAAGGTGAATATCTTCAGTAAAAATCAACAATGAAAACAAGGAGAATGATTGTTAATTTTTTTATTGATTTGTTGAATTTTGAATTTTACAATTTGGTTCTCGAAAAAGTCAATAGAAAATATTATTATCAATTAGGGGTTGGAATGAAATTATATAATTTTAAAAGTAGAAAATAAATGAATAAATGAACAGTACGGATTGATGGATGTGGAAAGAGTTTAATTTTTTTTAGTTAATTAGGTTAATACATTAATCTTAATCTAAATATTCTAATTAATTAATTATTTAACTAAACTTAATTAACTAACCTAACCCTATTCTCTCTTTCCTATATAAACAGGGGGGTGTAGGTGGACGGCAGGACTAGAGAACAAAGAAAAAAATAAAATAGAGAGAGAGGGGGGGGGGGGGGGGGGGGGGGGCAAAACTGAGGGGTGGCGGTTGGGCGAAAACAAGGAAAAGAAAAAAAAGAAAAAGAAATAATGGGATCTGTAGGTGGGCAGGAAAAGAAGGCGGCGCGAGAATCAAGGAAGGAAAAAAAAGGAAAAGAAAAGAAGGAAAGGTGGGCTTTGGATTTCGCGAGGAACAGAGAGAAGGAAGAAAGAAACAGAGGAGAGAGAAAGGAGCACTGGATTTGAGGCTTGGATATTCGGCAAAAATCGAGTTTTTTTTTTCTTCTTCTCTTCTAATTTTTATCATGCAATCAAAGAACATATTTGTTAGTTGCAAATTTATTATGAACTAATTTTATTTTTCTAGGAATTTGATATAGCCTAGTTTTGAGAACACAATTTTAATTCCATATTGTTTTTCTATTTTTCCATGGTTGTGTGTTTGATTTTTGTTCTTAATGCTTACAATTTTTTGGCAACTTTTGTATGATTTATTAAATCATGGAGTGACCGAACTGGTAATTTGTGATTTCAAATTAATAAAATTAAACACCGTTACAAGAGCGAACTGCTGTTAATGTGACCGTTAAGAAATCCATAGATCGTAATGAATTTTCATTTAGTAATTTGTGCATGAACTATGAAAAATAATTAGTTGTGAATATTTTTTATATTGCTTGAGAGAGAATATTGAATAATTTGGGTATTTTGGTCTACAACTTGGAAAAATAATATTTTTATTCACATGGAGTTATAAATTGTGTGGGATTAACTTGGTGAAATTAAAAGCCCTAGAATTTGTTTTGCCATTAATAATTAACCAAATTTTGGATTCCGTTCCTTTTAATTAGTTTATTTCTTTCATTTAGATTAAATTAATTTAGTTGCTATTTTTTATCATTTTTCGATCTTCCAAATAGTAGTTAATCTAGTAATTTCGGTACTCGATTAAATAATTAGTCCTTGTGGGTTCGACACTCTTTTCACTTATCTATACTACTTGTTGCGATTTTGTATACTTGCAAATAATCACATCAACTGTTATCGATATACTGGGTGATGTCGATGAGGGTAACTGAAATGAGTTGGGGGTTGAGCAGTCTGCGGATTTTATGGAGGTGTCGGGCACGAATACTTTTAGTGTAGAGGGTGCATTGAGAGGATTTGAACCATGTCCTGTGTTAATGAAGATTCTACGAGTTGGGGAGTCTTGTAACACGGAATCCGACACAGGAGGTTGTTTCTCCATTATTCTTGCTCTTTGTAAATGGTGGAGCACATCCTTCATGAGTTTATGAAGGGTAGTTGGTGTACTCCACATGGTGGAGTGGCGGAGGTGCTCTTCATGAGAGTGAGGAGTACTTGGGTCTTTCGTGAGAGTAGGAGATTGACAGAGATAATGCGAGGTAAGATTACAATAACCTTGAAGCGTTGTGTATTTGGTCCAAGTGGGAAATCATTAGGATTGTGAACTCAAATACATGTAGGCACGGGAATTCTTAAAGTGGGCGAAGGAGAGGAGAAGACGAAGATAACAAGAGAAGGCAACAATAGTTAGAAGAAGTGTAGCTGATGGGATTGAGGTCGATCGACCTGGGCTGCTGGCATTCTTAGAGAGTACATGGTTCCCACACAGAGAGCGGGATAGTCGACCGGTCCAGCTTCGGGTGTTGGTGAGACCAGGTGCAGTCGACCGCAAGCGACGCTGTGTGTTATTTGAGATTTCGGGTTTTGGGTCCAATAAGTTGTATTTGTATTTATCATTTAAGGTTTACTTTATGGTTGTATAAGTGGTAGTAGACTCTAGGGTTTGTGTCCATCTGAGATAAATCTAATAAGAATAGAGTGGATTGGTAAGCCGTTATCATTGTACAACTTCAAAAATGGTGAGTACCGAGAGTTTCAAAGGGGGTGAGAGAGAGATTGAGTGTTGTAATCTCTTTGTAATCTTTGTATTTCTTAGGGAATAAGAAGTATTGGTTATCTATCTATATTATTGTGTTATTGTGATATCTTGCGATTATTGTGGTGGCTTGTACTTGGTGCATCTAGTTTTTGGGAGTTTCTGTTGGTTGTGGTGTGTGAGTTCCGCTATTAGCACTACAAGTTGTATCAGATTCTACAACAATGCTATGATGGGTGGACAGGACTTATAAGGCTATTGTTCCAGTAGAATTTCTTCCAAATGATTAGATAAGTCAATTTCAAGAAATTTTGTTTATTATGTCTTTTTTCGAAACAATTTACAAAAAGAAGACAATTGCCAAACTAATTGCATTCGGGGACTCAACAACTACACTTATCGTTTCCAACGGTGAGCTTAGTTATTTCATGCTTGCCGTCGGAAATGGCGGGCCTAGTTTTTTTTGTTGGAGAAACTCGGCATTCCCAACGACGAGTTTAGTTCAAAATTATCAAACAAGTCTCACATAGTTTTTTTTTTTGGGAACGGCGGGGCTAGTTTTATTATTTTGGAGAAGCTCGCCATTCCCAACGACGAGTTTAGTTCAAAATTATCAAATAAGGCTCGCCGTTCCCAACAGCGAGGTGCTTTATACTAGAAACGCTGTTGAGAATGGCGAGGTTATATGAAATTTCACAGAGAGTGAAACTCGCTGATGGAGAGTGAAACAGAGAGTTTTTTCGAAAATTCACCAAGTCCAAAAGAGAGTTTCACTCTCTGTGAAATTTCATATAACCTCATCATTCCCAAAAACAAGTCCAATCAAAAGAACTTCGCCATTGGAAATGATGAGTTTTGTTTGATAATTTTGAACTAAACTCGCTGTCCGGAATGACGAGTTTCTCACAAAAAAAAAAAAAAAAAACTAGGCCCATAATTTCCAACGGTTGGCATGAAATAATTAAGCTGGCTGTTGGGAATGACGAGTATAGATGTTGAGTCCCCGAGCACAATTTATTTGGCAACTGTTATCTTTTTTCACAAATTGTACCAAAAAGGGTATATATTCAAAAAAATTCTCAATTTCAGTCTTTTGAGGTTTTTTTCCCATTACAAAGAGGATATTTGTGATGAATAATGCACCACCTTCCTTCACCTGATGCTCTTTGTAACACCCCGCAAAATTGAAAATGACAATTTTGCCCTTGTGTGTTACACACGTGTATTTTGTACCATTACGGGTAATATCCGTAATGTGTTTCACTACGTATTTTGGATTCCGACTATTTATGCATTTTCCATCTTTTTTTTATCCTATTTGAGTCAACTCAAATATTATATTTCAATTTATGTATGTTTACGTGCTTTATACGTATTATCGATGCACGTATCGATTACGTAATTTTCACCGCTACATGTGATATTTTCTACGTGTTTCAACTGTTTATTTAATAAACGTGTTCGAATTCGTTTTATAAACAGAAATTCATTTTTCTCTCATTTTTATTTAAATATTTTTATAAGTGCAATGCACGTGCTTTTCTGTGTACATATTGATTACATTATCGGATGCATATATTAAATATATTTTTCTTATGTTGTATTTTGATTATCTTTAATATTTTTTCAGTTGAGAATGTTGATTTTGTATTTTAATGTTTTTACGGGCGACGCATGTATTTGCAGTGCACGTATTTAAACATATTCTTTTCAAAATGAAATTTTAAAATGTGTGTGCTTATTTTATTTGTGCATGAAAAACTATAATTTTTAATTAAACTAATTTTTACATACATATTATATATATATAACATATGTCTTAATTTAAAATAAAAATAATTAGTTTTGTGAAGTGTGTGCAAGTGCAACGCACGTGCACATGTTTTGGGCATGAAAATGGTAGAGGCCGGATTGCTTGGATGGAGTGAAAGAGTACAAATTTTGAATTTGTGAGTGGTGTTAGTGTCGTTAGTGTGGGTAGTTATACCAACATATTCACTCTCCATCTCTCCCTTACTCCTCTGTCAATATCCCAACCCATCCCTCCTTCTTTTCCTTGCACTGCCGAAGCCCTCTATCAGCCAAACCATCAGCAAAATCAATTTTGCTTTCTTCACCTACTCACCATTCAAATGTGTGTGTGTGTGTGTGTGTGTGTGTGTGTGTGTGTGTGTGTACCCCCTAATACCCTACCTTTCTCCATCATCTCTTTCTTTTCCTTCTCTGTTCACTTCCGAATCCCCCCTAGTCCAGCAAACTCTTTGCTTCTCCACTCATTCTCATCATACATATATATACACACATATATATATATATCCCCCCTAGTCCAGCAAACTCTTTGCTTCTCCACTCATTCTCATCATACATATATATATACATACATACATATATATATATATATATATATATATATATATATATATATATATATATATACATACATACATACATGTAGATGTGAGTGTGCCATGAGTTGGCCACTGTTCATGAGAAGTGCTTCTCTGTTTCCTTGGCCGAATTGAAATTTGGAGATTTTCTTTGTGCACGGAATTCGAGTAGGCGAAGCGGAGTTCTCTTGGAGCTTTTGAAGGAGCTTTGCAACTAGGAGCTCTTCATTCTAGGAATTCAATTGCTAGGAATTATATTTTCTTGGGTGGGTGGTTCTAAAATTCGTTCTAATTTAGGAGTAAAATTTCATGCTAGTTAATGTAGAATTTAATTGCTAAATTTTGATTGGTATGGTAAAAGTAGATTGCATGATCTCATTTTAATTGTGTCTTGATGTGTTGAATTGATATTATAAAAGGCTAAACCCGTTGTTAAAATAGAAGAGGAAAAAGAAAATATCATTTGGTAAATCATTGGAATTAGAATTGATGCATGGTAGAATATTTCTTATTACAATCAAAATATTGTAACATGTATGAAAATGGTTTTATAATATGATTATAGTAGAGTAATAGTCTCATGGGTTTATATTATAATACGATTATAGTAGAGAAATAGTCTCATGGGTTTATTTTATGAGTATAAAGAATTCTATGGAGAAGTTTTGATGAAAGACAATTTTATATTCGTAAATTAATAATATGAGTTCTTAATGCAAGATTGAGTTTTTGTTATATTGTCGGAAATAAATTTTGCGAATTTAAATATACGCACTATACTGTATTGTTTGGATCGAAATACATTCTGGAAAAATATTAAGTTTTTGTATAAGTACGAATTGATTGAAGAATCGAGTTTATTAAGGGAAAAATTAATTATAGTAAGATATATACAAAAAAGTACTTAACCATTTTCATATCAGTTAGTCACTCAAGACCAATTGGTCTTCGGGTGCGATTTAGGTCCTTTACTGTAGCTGAGCGGGGCTACTGGTCTGGGTTTGAGTCTTGTTAGAGGCTCTGTTTTTATGAATTTTGATTTTAATTCAAATTACCGAAGTATATATATATATATATATATATATATATATATATATATATATATATATATATATATATATATATATATATATATATGGCAAAAGGGATATGAGCAACTTGCTCATTTAGTAAATGAGCAGTTGATGATGTGGCATGCATGTGATACATTGGACAACTAACCACTTTTAGAATTTTCCAATCACATGCATGCCACCTCATCAATTGCTCATTTACTAAATGAGCAAGTTGCTCATACCCCTTTTTCCCAAATATATATATTTCAATCTCAAGTTATATCAGTTAGCCACTATGGCCAGTTGGTCTTTGGGTGCGATTTCGGTCGGTTACTGTTCATTAGCGGGGGTTTGGGTTTGACCTGGGTTCGAATCCGACCTTCAACACTTGTTTTTCTTTTTTCTTTTTTTGATTTTTTGGTTTCTTAAGTTTTTAAGTGAAATAAAATTTGGAGAAAATACTAATATTCTTCTAAAATTTTTTAGACTTTATAAAAATAATTTTTACAATATTTTGATATATTTTGTGAGTATTGAAAAGAGATTTTATATTAAATAGTGTTGAAGAACTCAAATTTATTCGATTGAAAGAATTAAAAGTGATTTTTTATATTGAAAATATGCCTCTGGTATAATTAAAGAAAAATGAAAGTTTTGGAATGCAATTAGATTCTTCTTAATAAGATTTTATGGTTATTAATTATTTGATTAAGAGATTATTCGAATTGTATACAATGTTATAAGTGATTAAATTGATAAAAAGAAGTTGAATTGAATTATTTCATGTTATGAAATTATAAAAGAAATGTTTTTCTTTGAGAAATAGTTTACGAATGAAGAAATTGAACTATTATTTTGAGATTGAATATGCAACATATTGTTGATCTCTAGAAAAAGATAGTTGTTGGAATCTAGAGACTAGGCGAGACCCTAGTGACCGGTAGTTTTTTATTTATGATTTGAGAGCTAACCAGCGTGGGTTGAGCATCTCCTGAGAAGCAGCCAGTTAGGCTAACTTTCTCTTTTGTTTAGTTTAAAGTCCGGTAAGGTAAGCTAGCTCTAGGTTGTGATGATTTTTCTTCTAAAACAAATTAAAAACTTAAGGACTACACTATAGTGAAGATGTGATGAAAGTAAGAGAAAAATATAAGTATGAGTGCCTCGAATCTACGGTGTGAGAGTGTTCACAGGATGTCCCCATGATGCGTCATGTCAGGGCGTGGATACTTCTTCAGGATATCGTATCGTTGGCGATGCTTGTGGGGTGCTCGGTGACTACGTAGTGCCATCGTTCCATGGCGGAGACGAATTGTCCATAGGATGCCTGTATGATGCGTCATGTCAGTGCGTGGGATTCTCTCCAGGATGTCTGGACATGGGCTCGTAACTCATAGAACACCTAGGATACTTACCGTAGTTACCGTAGTAGTTTAACTCATAACGAGGGATCCAACCCTACAAGATGAAGTACGATTAAGGGCTTGCCCTCGGACCTATGTAGTATGGGATGCATAGAATCCTAACAAGTGTTCATTAGTGTCATTTAATATAAATAACTGCATTAAGGATTAAGTGCACAACACCCACGACATCAATAGGATAGTCTCTCTTTAGCTTTGTTTGTGATCAAGTTTGTGGTTTGTTAAAGTATTTAAGAATCGTATACTTTCGGCATAGCGAGGATGACCGTGTATAATATTTCGTCGGTTGTAAGCAACTGACGTGCCCACAGTCTCATATGCAGGACTTGGAGTTGACAAGAAGATATAAAGATGAATTTGTTGCTGATGATTACTTAAATGCTAAAGTTGTTACCGTTGTACATTTATCATTGTTTTATTTTATTTATTCCGCTGCGAGTTGATGTAAAAGACCTTATTGTTATAAAAGTTTTAAATTCCTTGTAAAATTATACGAAGTGAAGTGTAAAGATCTTATGGAACTTCGAATTCAGTCTTATTTGGAATTCGAGGTGTTACAGAGTGGTATCAGAGCCACGCTTCAATAAGTAGTACAAATTTACAAGGACGACACATTAGGGTGGACATTAAAAGCATGATTTCAGTTTATAGACATTAAATGTAAGTGATTTACATTTTTGCTTTATACACTGACGTTTTCTTCTCCCCCTTCCCTTATTTGGATGGCTGGAGTGTTGAATGGAGTAGTTATTGAACCTTCATTCATGATGCTCTCCTCATATATATTGATGTGAGATCGTATGCGAGTATATTTTTCCTTGGTATCGGAGTGGCGCAGTGGAAGCGTGGTTGGTTTGAACCTACATTCTTGATACCTTACATGTAGGCACACTCCCCTCTCAAATTTTTTTCCCAAATTTTTTATCATAGTACTTTTCAACATTCAATATTGTTCGAATAAATATTTTCTTATATTATTAAATCAATTGGATATGTATTATTTTGTCTATCTTCTTTAGTCTTGACCTTTTGAACTTGTTTTATCTGACTTTTAATCTTAAAATTTTGTTCTCTCATGTTTTTATGTCACTTTTTGTTTACTCGTTTATATTGCTATTACTTTACGTATTTTATTAAGTTTTAGATTACCGTTTATTAAATTAATATTGCAACTATTATTTTCTTCATTTATTATTTCTACTATATTTTGAATTTTGCTTATAAAATTTTGCTTAAGTACATTCATTTTATATGATTTGATTTTGTGATACTATATTTTCCCATTACCTTATATTGTCTTATATATTTCAGTGTATTTTTGACAAGAATGAAATATTCTACTCATATGAATATAACATAGCATTTTGTTTTATTGCCTACATTCGGTACTATTGTTATTACATATTATTTGCTAATTTGTTTTGTTATATTCACTTTTACTATTAATCGTTACTCATAAATTTTGTAGTTTTGCGCTTCTTCAATATAATACATACACTACATAATTATTATTTTCATTTGTATTTTCAACTCGTGCATATATTATAAATCCTTTTAATTACTACAAATTTTGTATATCCTACACTTAAAGTTTATATATCTATTTTAATGTTTTTTCATTGTAATTTCCACTTGATTTACAACTTTTCCATCCACTTTTGTATCACTGATTTCTAAATGTAACACCATACTTTATTAAACATCCAATATCCAAGTGTATATTGAAGATTACATCTTTCCATCTCCCGTTTTGGTGTAACCTGATGTCGAGAGGGCAAATCTACAACTAGACATCAATGGAGGCAAACTGCAACTGGACGTTGGGGAGGCAAAGTCTGCAACCGAATGTCCAGAAGGCAAACTGCAATCGGATGTCATAGAGGCAATTCTGCAATTTAAGATCCAAGAGGCAAGTTTGCAGTTGGACATCAACGAGGTGAACCTACACTAGAAGGAAATTTTCTACTTTCATAACCCCTACTTTGTTTTCTATAATATTTACTTACCACTATCCCATTTTTGTACTAGCTTATACTATTTTATAATATTTTACGACAGTAACGCCCCAAATTCTAAATAAGATCGAATTCGAGATTTCACAATAAATCCAAGCTATTATAATGTCTCACTTCACTTTAGAATATTCTTCGAACAAATAAGAGTAAAATTCTCTTCAAGAAAATCACTTCACAAAAATAATACTTTGTTTTTCTTCACTACAAAATTCCATGCTCAAAATTTCATTCCTCTTTATATCTCAAAAATATACAAAAAACATTCTTAATATTTTCCATTTCATTTCATATAAATAATAAGGTTTTATTTAAAATTCCCTTTGAAACAACCCAATTCACTGAATAAAGAAGAAAAAGAAAACAAAAAAATAAAAGAGGGGGGCCTGGGTTTCAAACCCTGAACCAAACCGAGACACAGCACAGAGCCTAAGCCCGGTCACTCTAGCCATAAAGTCCATTTGGACTTGGTGTCTAAGTCCTTGTCAAAATGCTTATGAATCAATCTTAGTTTTGGGAATTAATGAAAAGAGTAAAAAAAAAATAAATGCAACTATCAAGTTTCGAACCAAAGATTTCTTACAAAGAGTGCTCTGTGATACACTGGCTAACCAGTAGGTCTAAGTGTATTTTCTGTTTAAGAATTATACTAATATACTTTTGTTTATATTACTCTGAATTTGGTTCCTTTTAACAAAACTCGTTTACCCAATAATCCAATCCTTTAGGATATTGGAATGAACTTTTATTTTTGGACTGAGATGAAAATCTTAAAATAATAATCAACAAGTTCAAACTTATTTTTTTGAATATATCTTTATTTTCAAATGGATCCCCCCCCCTTTTTTTTACAAAATTTGCATTTCTTCTCAAACTCGAAAATTAAGAATCATGTTTCTTAAACCTAGTTTATGTCCATCATTATACTAATTAAAATTTGTGCAAAAAAAAATTAATCATGTCTCTTAATGAACCATGGATATCTCAAAGAAATTCTTTCATGCAACAATTTGTATTTTTAACATATGTCGACATGTTTCATGGCAATAACAAAAATTATTTTTTTCTCTTTTCTTTTTCTTTCTTAATCATCATGTCTCTAAGCATATGTCGAAAAATAACATTCTTTAACAATTTCTCACACATATCACACATTTGACATACATAGATTTGCAAACATTCTAACATGATTCATATGATTAATTCTTTAGGTGAACTCCTCTTTTTAATTAGCATGGTAACAATTATTCACTAAGCCTCGACAAGATCATTGCATGTCATGCTAGCATGGATTTTATTTACATATATCACATTCAACTCGTACGACTCATTTAAACTATTTAGTATGCAAATTCTACTTTAGAAAGGAAGAGATCACCCATCTTAATTGAAGTTGAACAGTGAAAAGAAAGATGGAACACCACTTCTAGCTCCAAACCAACTCCTTCTCCTCCTAGCAAGACTTTCTCCAAGCAACAACTCCTCCAAAAATGAGAACACTCTACTCTCTTTCTTTTTCTTTCTCTTATTTTGATTTCTTTGTTTTGGTGCAAAAGAGAAGAAGGAATGGGGTGCTATTTATAGGATATTGTTCGGGTCTAA
The DNA here is from genome assembly GCA_017893485.1 of Hemerocallis citrina. Lineage (NCBI taxonomy): Eukaryota > Viridiplantae > Streptophyta > Magnoliopsida > Asparagales > Asphodelaceae > Hemerocallis > Hemerocallis citrina. The sequence continues at coordinate 149,885,416 of CM030363.1, read as the reverse complement.
AGTGCAAAATTCTCAACCTAATAACTCCCTCCTTAATTGCCCCTCAACCCTTCATTTTCTTAACTCCTAAACTTCTAACTTTTCATCTCCCCACTCTTCACAACCTCAACCCCCCAACTTTTCCTCTCCCCTCTATGCTACACCCGGCCTCCCCCTTGGTCAAAACCGGCCAACATACAAGTGTGCATATGCACACATGCACATACAAAAATAAATACATTTTTGTAGTTCTAAATGTGTACAAAAAGTTGTAACTTGTCATGCATTAGTCCAACCTCAACTTAATTTGTGATTTTACTGATGGACTTGATTCATGGGCTCTTAACTAATTTAATTATCCTAGTGAGTTTTCCCTTAAATTAATCTATTGGGCTTGGATTAAATCTTTAGGTCTATGGATCAAAAGAAGGCTAATAAAAAACTTGTGCATGCTAAAATTTGTAAATGAGAGTAAGAAAAGTGATGGATAAATTAGCACGTGCATCGTACGTTCAAAAATCAAAAAATGCATTTTTAATTTAAATAAAAAATGTGGGGTGTTACAACAACCTAGCATTATATTGTTTATACTGATTTCTATATCTATCTTACTTCTGTATTTACTACTTAATCTCAACTATCTTGTCGTCTTCTTTTTTATTTTGAATCTTTTTCATGAGTAAGTATTTCATACCACTTCATTGTGTTTTGCTATCAACTTATCTTAGATTTGGTGGCTACTCACCTAACAAAATATATACATCTTATTAATTATACTTTTGATTATGATTCATAATTTATTTCTATATAATTAGTTTTGCATTGTTTCAATAATATGTTATTATTTCTTTCTACTATAATGTTTTGTTTTACTCCTACAAATTCTTTATAATTTTCGTATCATGATATTGTTTGTTTCACCCTATAATTTTTATGCCTATGTACGTATATAATTTTGTATATTGGTTTTCTTGTTCTACTTGACAATTCGAAAGTATTTCGATGTATGCCTCCTGTATCTTTACAAATCGTATGTATAATTATTATAGTTACCTTACAAATTATTTTATGATATTAATTGGGTCATTTTATGATATCTATACTTTTAACTAAACTTCAAGCTCGTATATTTTGCAAATTGTTATCCAATAGTCTTCTTTTAAAATTGCTGATTCAATTTTTATCATATAGTACCAAATCAGTTTGCGATTTTCTACCGCTTATTACTTTGATAAATTTTGATTACTAAATTCATTTATAAATTATCTATTGACTATGTTTCTCTTTATTGCATTGTTTTCCGAACTATTACACAATTAATGACAGTTTATTTTTTCTTTTATCTAATGCTTTACCTAATATTATTTTGTATGAAAATTTCTCTCAATCTATCATATCTTTTGTCACATTTCTTTACTTATGCTATTTTTCTAGTTTTCTTGTTCCGTTCTCATAAAATTTTGACACTCATAGTTTTTCTTATATAGAGGTTGTCTTGTCTTCCACATTGCTTATTTTTATACTACATTTTTTTCTTAATGTTTTCTATATACAATAATGATATTTTCTTTAGTGTGTACAAAATATAACCTTTACCCAAGTAAGTTCTGAAGACAAAACTGTTCTAAGGGAGGGAGAGTGTAACACCCTGCAAAATTAGAAATGATAATTTTGCCCTCGTGTGTTACACACGTATATTTTGTACCATTACGAGTAATATCCGTAATGTGTTTCACTACGTATTTTGGATTCCGACTATTTATGCATTTTCCGTTTTTTTTATCCTATTTGAGTCAACTCAAATATTATATTTCAATTTATGTATTTTTACGTGCTTTATACATATTATCGACGCACGTATCGATTACGTATTTTTCACCGCTACGTGTGATACTTTCCACGTGTTTCAACAGTTTATTTAATAAACTTGTTCGAATTCTTTTTATAACAAAAATTCATTTTTCTCTCGTTTTTATTTAAATATTTTCATAAGTGCAATGCACGTACTTTTCTGTGTACATATTGATTACATTATTGGATGCGTATATTAAATATATTTTTCTTATGTTGTATTTTGATTATCTTTAATATTTTTTTCAGTTGAGAAAATTGATTTCGTATTTTAATGTTCTTATGGGCGACGCACATATTTGCGGTGCACGTATTTGCGGTGCACGTATTTAAGTATATTCTTTTGAAAATAAAATTTTGAAATGTGTGTGTGCTTATTTTATTTGTGCATGAAAAACTATAATTTTTTATTAAACTAATTTTTACATACATATTATATAAATATATATATAACATATGTTTTAATTTAAAATAAAAATAATTAATTTTGTGAAGTGTGTGCAAGTGCAATGCACGTGCACGTGTTTTGGGCATGAAAATGGTAGAGGCCGACTATCTTGGATGGAGGGAAAGAGTACAAATTTTAAATTTGTGAGTGGTGTTAGTGTTGGTGGGGGTGGGGGGGGGGGGGGGGGGGGGGGGGGGGAGGTGTAGTTATTATAACTATCATATAATCACCAACATATTCACTCTCCATCTCTCCCTTACACCTCTGTCAATATCCCAACCCCTCCCTCCTTTTCCTTGCTCTGCCGAAGCCCTCCATCAGCCAAACCATCAACGAAATCATTTTTTCTTTCTTCACCAACTCACCATTCAAATGTGTGTGTGGATATATATATATATATATATATATATATATATATATATATATATATATATATATATATATATACATATATATATATATATATATAGTCCCCTTCGGTTGCACACTACTTTTGGTGAGCACTCCGTGAGCACTCATGAAATAAAGACCATATGAAAAGTCCGAACCACTCATATTGTTCTATATGTCTGAGATAGCCTAACAATAAAAAATCAAGTAATTTGAAGTTCATTTGCCCATCTATCATGCTGTTAGAATTCTCAGCCATACAATTTTGTGATGATGTAAATGTAACACCCCGCAAAATTGGAAATTACAATTTTGCCCCTGGGTGTTACGCACGTATATTTTGTAATGTGTTTCATTACATATATTGGATTCGTACTATTTATACATTTTTCGTATTGATTTTAGTCAACTAAAATATAATATTTAATCCCTGGGATTTACGTGCTTTTTACGTGTTTTGATGCACGTGTTTCCACCACTACGTACAATGTTTTCTATAGGTTTAAATTATTTATTTAAATATATTTTATAAAACGGAAATTTATTTTTCCCCTATTTTGATTAAAATGCAGTTTTCAATTTTCCGCACGTATAATGCACGTGTTCTCTACGTACGTAGCAATTACGTCATAAAATTAATAAATATATTTTCTTATGTTAAATTTTATTATATTTAAATATTTTTCCGTTGATAAAACAAATTTCGTATTTTTATGTTCTACGTGCGACACACGTGTTTTCGGCAAGCATATTTGAGCGTATTTATTTTCGAAATAAATTTCGGAGTGTGTGTAACACCCCATAATTTTTTTTAAGAATATACTATATAGTATAATAGTATATATTGAAATTGGTATATTAATATTGTTGGAAATGTATAAGTGTAGTTGGCTGTTGAAATAATTCATAATGACTTTGGCACTTAGTAATATATGTTGAAAATGTGATATGGGGGCCCACGGTTGGTATAGAAAATATCAAGTGGGCTGTTATGTTTTGGTTTGGAGGGCATATGAAATAATACAAATATTATGTAATGGATTAATTTATGATTAAGTGAATGGCATTTGGGGGCCCACACTTGAAGTATAAGCAGCAAAGTTGGGTGGTTTGAGTGTGCTTGACTTTGGTCCAGGTTCATGACATGGCTTCTCTGTGTATACACGGTAGTAAAGAGAGGAAATGTGCTCACGGTATTGATGTGGGGAGAGGAAGAGGTAGGGAGGTTATGGGAGTTGGGTTTTTTAAAGAGTGGGGAAATGAAAAGTTAGGGGTTTGAGAGTTATGAAATATGAAGAGTTGATGAATTAATTTTAGTAATTTATTAGGTGTGTAATTTTGTAATTTGAACCCTAGCAAAATCCTATAAATAGCCCCATCCTCTTCTCTTTTGTCCACACCAAAAAAAAAAAAAAAAAATAAGAATAAGAAAGAGAGAAAAGAAAAGAGAAGAAAGAAAGAAAGAAAAAGAGAGAAGAGAGTCTTGTGCTTGGAGGCCATTGCTAGGAGGAGAAGAAGAATTAGAAGTCTTAGAGCTAGAAGTGGTGCTCATTCTTTCAATTGTTCAAGCTATCAAGGTGGGCGTTCTCCTACTTTCTAATTTTTAGAATGTACATGCTAATAAAAGTGAATGAGTAGTTTTGATAAAATAGAATAACTATGCTATGATTGTGGTGAGACTAATAGTGAATCATGCTATGTTGACAAATGGATTAATCTTATGTTTGTGGGTGATCCTATACTTTCTAATTGTAGGGATTGCATGCTAAATGAGTAGTAAAAATTTGATGTGATAATTAGAAGATAAATTCATGTTTTTATGTATCTCAAATTATAGAAATGTTACTGTTAATTAAGAAACAAGGTATTGTCTTGATGCTTGGAAATTGAGAACAAAAAGTAAGGAGTAATTGCCATTTGTATGAACTAGTAATTGTGAAAATAATTGAAGAGATTTTCCTCTTGTTTAAAGAGGAATTTTTGTAAAGTAAAATGGGTATACATGACTTATTTTAACTTGTTGTAAGAGAAAATAATTTTTTCATTGCTTGATTAAAATGAAGAATTTCAATTCATGTAATAAAGGAGAAGAAATAGATTGAAATTTAGATAGATTATCAAATGTGAATTTTTAAAGCCATAAACTTTTACTAATGAGTACTTTTCAGCCTAAATAAACTATTTGTAGATTAATGAAAATATTTGATCAAATGAAGAATTAAGTTTTTATGAAAGTAATAAAATGACCGAAAAGTTGAACAAAAGCATAATAGTATATTTTGATTTCAAAAATCATACTTGGACTTATTGGTTAGCCAGTGCAACACAGAGCATTATTCGTAAGAGATTTTGTGTTCGAAACTTGATAGTCACTTTTACGTTTAAATTCTTTTAATTAAATTTTCGAAACAGAGATCAGTATCTGTTCGTTCTCTTCGGCTTATAAAATTAACAGTAAGTCTGGATGGACTAAGTGGCTAGGGACATAAGACATTTAGGCCATTAACCCCACTTTGTTTTCTTTTTTAAATAGAATTACTTAGAACGGAAGATTTATACATATAAGGTTCTGTTTGAGAATGGAACAGCCAAGTCCACTTAGACTCTTGGCTTTCGGTCTGAGCTTTGGGCTTTGACCGGGTTGACCAGAGGGAGCTAGGTTCGAAACCCAGAGCACTTCTTATTTTGATTTTGAGTTTCCTTTTCTCCATGCATGAAGATTTCAGTCAATAAGACTTGGAGTTTCCTTTTTCTTCATACATGAAGATTTCAGTAAAGTACACTTTGACTATAAACTTTAATTTGACATGAAACTTCCTTTTCTTCATACATGAAGATTTTAGTAAAGTACACTTTGACTATAAACTTTAATTTGACATGAAACTTCCTTTTCTTCATATATGAAGATTTCAGTAAAGTAGACTTTGATTATAAACTTTAGTTTGATATGAAACGGATTGGATATTTCAGTATAGTAAACTTTAGTAATTTAGTTTGATATAAAATAAATTGGAGAATAATAAAAGATAATATAAAGTTCCTTGTATATTCTTTTTTGTGAATTGAACTTTGTAGTGAAGAAATGTAAAGTATTAATTTGTGAAGTGTTTTTGAGGAGATTGTACTTTTATTTTGTTTAAGAAATGTTTGAAGTAAATTGAGACACCGTAAGAGCCTGGATTTATGATAAGATTTCATGTGATAAAATTGTGTACCTGAAAGGAATTATTTTTCTTATAAAGATTCTGAATGAATAACTAGATCATGATTAGTGTCAGGACTAAGAAATGAGTACTTTGTGGATAAGTGTTAAGACAACTTATTTGACCTTTTGTGAATAAATTGAAAGATGAAATTATATAAGTTTAAGACATGATGATGAAAGGGTGTGAATACCCATGTTTCTTGTACATGAAAGTTTATGATTTAGAGTTAGTAAGACCTCGATATCGGCATTATTGAAAGAAATATTTGAGATATGATTTGGATATATGGCTATGGGGCTATCTCGTATTTGTTGATTAAGTCCGGTAGGAGGTAAAACTAATTCTTTGAATGGAAATTATTCATGTCTTGAACTTAAGAAAATTTAGGCACATAAGTGAAGATGTAGTAAACTTAGTGAAACGTAAGTGGGGTGCTCTATATAGTCGGCGGTGGACTCCAAGACTATAGACCCAGTTGGTGGACTGAGGTTACCCTGTAGGAGACGGATTATTATATTTTAATCCGGGACTATGAGGACGGATCGGCGGTGGACTCCAAGATCTTGAGTAGTCGGACGGATGGGTTTTTGTGTTTACCGTCTCCAATGTATATATATATATACTGGGCTAGAGAGTCACATACGGGACGTTCGCACGATGTGGAATTTGTTATAACAGCCGGCGGTGGACTCCAAGGCTGGGATTCAAATTCGTAGAATAGTCTGAACTTTGTTTTGCTACCGGGTAGTTTTCATGGCGAGGGATCGAGCCCTTTATGGTGAAGAACGTAGGCGCTTGCCCTCGGACCTATGTAGTATGGGATGCATAGAATCCGAACAAGTGTGCATTAGTGTCATCCTAGTGTAGAATGGTAAGCATTAGGCATTAAGGCATGACATACACTTATGTTAGAATAATCACTTTTGACATTTTACTTGTTCATTCAATCTTTTTTGTGATTTGTTAAAGTATGAGATCGTTATACTATTCCCGGCATAGAGAGGATAGCCGTGTATAACATTTCGTCAGTTGTAAGTAACTGACGTGCCCACAGATTGACATGCAGGTAATGGACTATTCATGGAGTTATAAAGTGGATATGCTGTTGCTGTTTAGAAGTTAAAGTTGATGCAAATGATGTTAAAGTTATACAAGTTGTATTTCATTGTTGTAATCTTTTAGTCTTCCGCTGTGTAAAAACCAAGTGTAACAGAACTCTGATGTAATATTGAAAAGTTTTAAATTTTCCTTGTAAAATTGTACGAAGTGAAGTAAAGATCCTGTGAAATCTCGAATTTATCCTTATTTGAAATTCGGGGTGTTACAGTAAATCATGGACAAATGAATTTCAAATTAATTGATTTTTTATTGTTAGGCTATCTTAGGTATATAGAACAATATGAGCAATTCAGATTTGTCATAGGTACTGGATTTCGTGAGTGCTCACAGAGTGCTCACCAAAGTAGTGTGCAACCGAAGATTTCTCTATATATATATTTCCTTTATTTGAAATATATATATAATAAAATAAAAGAAAGCTATTAAATGGCTCTCATTCAATAGGGTTGAAATAAATGGTCCAAATCTAACCTCACAAAACATATTTTTCCTTCCAAAAGTTCCCCCCCAAAACTTAAATTCAAATCCCCAAAAAAATTCCTTTATTTATTTATTTATTTATTTTTTCTCACTCTCATTCTCTCTTTATTTACTTAGAAATTTATATTTTTAAATTTCAGGTTGATAAATTTTTATAATTTTTATGCATTTTTTTATTGCTCATGTTACATTGAATATAGCAAATATCTCATCAACAGTTAAATTTTATCATTTTCCACACTCAAAGTTCTAAGAAGTTGGATTTTACACCCCCATTTATAATGAAAACATAGACTATTATTTACAATTAATTATTGTTTTACTATTCAAACCTGGGCTACATATTTGTTGTTTTACTATTTACAAGACTTTCATATGCTGTATCGTTCGGAAGACGTGTCGTAGACACGTGCCCACGGGCAAATCTTGGGCAAATCTAGCATATATATATACTAGGTTTGCCCGTTGACACGTGCCTACGACACGTCTTTGGAACGGTGCACCTTGTTTGATCATATAAAATAGTTTTGGAGGTCCAGCAAATTGATTGAAATAGCAAACATATTATATGAGAAACTTTTGAGGGTCTAGAAAAAAACATATTATATGATTTTTTTGATTTTTTTTTGAATTATTTTAAAAGTTTTTAAATTTTAAATTTTTTTAGTTTTTTAATTTTTAATTTTTTAAAAATTTTATTTTCTTAATTTTTTTGAATAGAAGAGGGAGGAAGAGAGAGAGAAAAAAAATTAATTAAATAAATATAGGAGTTGTTTTGGGTGGTGGATTTGAATTTGAGTTTTGGGGGGAAACTTTTGGAAGGAAAATATGTTTTGTGAGGTTAGATCTAGACCATTGATTTGAGGGGAGATTGAATGAGAGCCACTTGATAGCTTTCTTTGTAATTTATTATATATATATATATATATATATATATATATATATATATATATATATAATACAAAGAAAGCTATCAAGTGGCTCTCATTCAATCTCCCCCAAAAATCAAAGGCGCAGATCTAACCTAACAAAACATATTCCCCCCCCCCCCCCCCCAAAGTTTCTCCCCAAAACTCAAATTCAAATCCCCCCCAAAACAACTCCTATATTTATTTAATTTTTTTTCTCTCTCTCTCTCCCTCCCTCTTCTATTCAAAAAAATTATGAAAATAAAAATTTTAAAAAAATTTACAAAATAAAAAATTAAAAAACTAAAAAAATAAAAAATTTAAAAAATTTAAAAACAATTCAAAAAATATTTAAACAATTATATAATATATTTTTTGCTGGACCCCCAAAAATTTCTCATATAATATGTTTGCTACTTCAATTAATTTGCTGGACCTCCAAAACTATTTTATATGATCAAACAAGGTGCACCGTTCTGAAGACGTGCCATAGGCACGTGTCAACCGGCAAACCTAGTATGTATGTATATATATATATATATATATATATATATATATATATATATATATATATATATATATATATATAGGCCACTGTTCATGAGAAGTGCTTCTCTGTTGCCTTGGCCGAATTGAAATTTGGAGATTTTCTTTGTGCACGAATTCGAGGAGGTGAAGCGGAGTTCTCTTGGAGCTTTTGAAGGAGCTTTGCTACTAGGAACTCTTCATTCTACGAATTCAATTGTTAGGAATTATATTTCCTTGGGTGGGTGGTTCTAAAATTCTTTCTAATTTAGGAGTAAAATTGTATGCTAGTTAATGTAGAATTTAATTGCTAAATTTTGATTGGTATGGTAAAAGTAGATTGCATGATCTCATTTTAATTGTGTCTTGATGTGTTGAATTGATATTATAAATGGCTAGACCCATGTTAAAATAGAAGAGGAAGAAGAAAATATCATTTGGTAAATCATTGGAATGAGAATTAATGCATGGTAGAATATTTCTTATTATAGTCAAAATATTGTAACATGTATGAAAATGGTTTTATAATACGATTATAGTAGAGAATAGTATCATGGGCTTATTTTATGAGTATAAAGAATTTTATGGAGAAGCTTTGATTAAAGACAATTTTCTATTCGTAAATTAATAATATGAGTTCTTAATGCAAGATTGAGTTTTTGTTATATTGTCGGAAATAAATTTTGTGAATTTAAATATACGCACTATACTGTATTGTTTGGATAGAAATACATTCTGGAAAAATATTAAGTTTTTGTATAAGTACGAATTGATTGAAGAATTGAGTTTATTAAGGGAAAAATTAATTATAGTAAGATATATACAAAAAAGTACTTAACCATATTCATATCTGTTAGTCACTCAAGACCAATTAATTGGTCATCGGGTGAGATATTGGTCCGTTACTGTAGTTGAACGGAGCTACTGGTCTGCGTTCGAGTCTTGTTAGAGACTCTGTTTTTATGAATTTCGATTTTAATTCAATTTACCGAAGTACATACATACATACATACATACATACATACATACATACATACATACATACATACATACATACATACATATATATATATATATATATATATATATATATATATATATATATATATATATATAGGGAAATGCTCAGTTGAAAATACAAATGTTGTGAAAACCCGTGAAAACAACTTAGGTCGTTGTTGGAAACAACGGCCTAGGTTATAATGCATTATAACCTAGGCCGTTGGTTGGTTTTCCATGTTTTCACAGACATTTGCGTTTTCAATGGAGCATTTCCCATATATATATATATATATATATATATATATATTTCAATCTCAAGTTATATCAGTTAGCCACTCTGGCCAGTTGGTCTTTAGGTGCGATTTCTGTCGGTTACTGTTCATTGGCGGGGGTTTGGGTTTGACCTGGGTTCGAATCCGACCTTCAACACTTGTTTTTCTTTCTTTTTTTTTGGTATTATAAGTTTTTAAGTGAAATAAAAAATGGAAAAAAATACTAATATTCTTCTAAAATTGTTTAGACTTTATAAAGATTATTGCTACAATATTTTGATATATTTTGTGAGTATTGAAATGAGATTTTATATTAAATAGTGTTGAAGAACTCAAATTTATTTGATTAAAAGAATTAGAAGTGATTTTTTATATTGAAAATAAGACTTTGGTATAATTAAAGAAAAATGAAAGTTTTGGAATGCAATTAGATTCTTCTTAATGAGATTTTATGGTTATTAACTGTTTGATTAAGAGATTATTCGAATTGTATACAATGTTATAAGTGATTAAATTGATGAAAAAAGTTTGAATTGAATTATTTCATGTTATGAAATTATAATGTTTCTCTTTGAGAAAGAGTTTACGAATAAAGAAATTGAAATATTATTTTGAGATTGAATATGCAACATATTGTTGATCTCTAGGAAGAGATAGTTATTGGAATCTAGAGACTAGGCGAGACCCTAGTGACCGACAGTTTTTTATTTATGATTTAAGAGCTAACCAGTGCGGGTTGAGCATATCATGAGAAGTAGCCAGTTAGGCTGATTGTCTTTTTTGTTTGGTTTAAAGTCCAGTTTGGTAAGCTAGCTCTAGGTTGTGATGATTTTTCTTCTAAAACAAATTAAAAACTCGAGGACTACACTATAGTGAAGATGTGATGAAAGTAAGAGAAAAACATAAGTATGAGGACCTCGGATCTACAGTATGAGAGTATTCACAGGATGTCCACATGATACGTCTTGTCAGGGTGTGGATACTTTTCCAGGATATTGTACCGTTGGCGACGCTTGTGGGGTTCTCGGTGACTACGTAGTGTCATCGTTCCATGGTGGAGACGAATTGTCCATAGGATACCTGCATGATGCGTCATGTCAGTGCGTCGGATTCTCTCTAGGATGTCTGGACATGGGCTCGTAACTCATAGAACACCTAGGATACTTACCGTAGTTACCGTAGTACTTTAACTCATAACGAGGGTCCAATCCTACAAGATGAAGTACGATTAAGGGCTTGCCCTCGGACCTATGTAGTATAGGATGCATAGAATCCGAACAGGTGTGCATTAGTGTCATTTAATATAAATAACTGCATTAAGGATTAAGTGCACAACACCCATGACATCAATAGGATAGTCCCTCTTTAGCTTTGTTTGAGATCAAGTTTGTGGTTTGTTAAAGTGTTTAAGAATCGTTATACTTTTGGCATAGCGAGGATGGCCGTGTATAATATTTTGTTGGTTGTAAGCAACTGACGTGCCATAGTTTCATATGCAGGACTTAGAGTTTGCAAGAAGATATAAAGATGAATTTGTTGCTGATAATTACTTAAATGCTAAAGTTGTTACCGTTGTACATGTATCATCGTTGTATTTTATTTATTCTGCCGCGTGTTGATGTGAAAGACCTTATTGTTATAAAAGTTTTAAATTCCTTGTAAAATTGTACAGAGTGAAGTGTAAATATCCTGTGGAACTCGAATTTAGTCTTATTTGGAATTCGAGGTGTTACACTCCTCCTTCCCCACCACTTCTCAATGTGCCTTCGCCCTCTGCCCCTTCACCCCCACCTCCACCTCCAATACACTTAAGCCCCGAAGCTTACCCTGCCCTGCCTCACCACCCCATCCTTCAGAACAAACCCTTGGAGGAGGGCAATAGGGGGCTCAGACAATCTCACTCCCCCTTGCGTGCCCACCGAAGTGCGCATCATTGACATTTTGGGAGAGATGTTGGTTATCACCGACCCCCATCACCTCAACCCAGAGGATGGACCCATAGAGGGTCATCCTACAGGCTCTTTCAGGAGAAAAAGAGACCCACATAGGCCATCGTCGCTCTTTGAAAGAGAGGAGTGATAAGAGGAACCATGACTATGGTCATCATAGGCAACATACTCAACAACAACAACCCACACGCCATCAAAATTCACAGCAAGTTCATCATTAGCATCAGCCTCAATAGCTGAATCACCTCCAAAACCATCACCCCCACTCACCCACTCACCTAACCATCCCCATCACAAAGACTCCATCCCTTCACCTGAACATAAACTCCACCCCAACTCCTGCCAACTCTCTACATCCAAACATCATTCCAATTCCCACCAACTATCCCACAACCATCACCGGTCTCCTCAACTACCTCAGTAGGTAGCTAAAGCTCCACTAAAATCCATTGTCGAGCAGGCCCAAAAGGGGAGTCCACACAACAATTCTGGGCTGGAGAGTGTTATTAAATTGGGTGGGGATTTGAAAGAGGTAAAGCCTTGTAAGGAGGCTATGAGAAAATCAAAGAAGAGATGCAGCATTCCCCCCCCCCCCCCCAAATCAGTTGGAGAACAGGAAGAAACAAAGACGAGGCAAACACAAACCACTCATTGTTTCAACTGAGGAGATTTGGGGCATTACCAGAAGAACTGCACAAAAGATGTCTATTGCCTCAAATGTATGAAATGGGGCCATATGTTGTATGTTTGCACAAATGTCATAACCTGTAACACCCTGAATTCCATTTACATGTAATTCGTAGCACAAAAGAATCTTTTACTTCAATTCATACAATTTTATAAGGAAATTAAAACATTTTATTATACAACACAAGTCTTTACATCAACGCAGCGGAAAAAGAAAACAACATAATAGATATACAATTTTAACATTTCAACATGGAAATAATAATCAGCTTCACTTCATCTTTATGTCCTTTGCCAGTCCAATCCATGCACTGGAAAACTGTGGGCACATCAGTTGCTTACAACCGACGCGATATTATAAAACAGTGATCCTCTCTATGCCGTAACATAACGACTTTCTTAATTTAGCAAACACAAACTTGAATGTATATTAAAGTGTAAAAGAGTGACTATCCTAAAGATGTTAGTGTATGCTATGACTTAATGCCTAATGCAGATGTTATACTACAATGACACTAATACATACTTGTTCAGATTCTATGCATCCCATTCTACATAGGTCCGAGGGCAGGCACCTGCGTACTCCGCATTAAGAGGTTTAATCCCTCGCCATGAAAAACTACTCGGTAACAAACCAAGTTTTAGACATTCCACGAGTACAGATTCCAGCCCTGGAGTCCACCGTCAGGCTTATACAAAAATCCTTGTCGTGCGAACATCCCGCAAGTGCCCCTCTAGCCCAGGTATATGCATATACATTGGAGAACGGCCTCCCGTCCTTCCGACTGTTCATGATCCTGGAGTTCACCGTCAAATCAATCATAGTCACGGATTTAATTAAGGCTCATTTCCATCGCAAGCAACCACAGTCCTGTAGTCCACCGTTAAACTGTGTCTATAGTTCTGGAGTCCACCGTCATACTATATAGAGGCAACCCACTTATGTTTGCCTAAGTTTTTTTGCAACTTCTCCTAGTGCCTATCCTTAAATTTAAACATGAATAAATAATACCACCTAAAGCCAGCTTACCCTCCTACCGGTCTTACACAAAAATATACCGAGAACGACAACCCATATTGGCCACTTCTCAAATCAATTAATCTTTATCATTACTTACCGGCACCTGGGTCTCACTAAGCCTCTAGAATCCACATCTTTTCATTTTCAAAATCATGGGGTACTCATACCCTTAAAGTTCATATTTTCAATTTCAATTATTCACATCAACCCTTTCATTCATTCTTATTTATCAAGTATGAAGTAAACACTTCTTAGTTGATCACAAAACCAACAATTCACTTTGTTAAATTACAAAATTTCTTTGATTAATAAAACTCCCTTATTCACATTCATTTTGTAACGCCCCTGCCCCAAACTCAGACAATTTATACAATTTATCAGACAAATTATTTATTATTTAGTACAACTGTCCACCACAGGTTGCCTCTCAAAATGTGGTTAACCGGATTAGTGACTCTTAACCATAGACATTATTATTTATATTTAATTAATCTTGTGCAATTCCAGATATGGGACAATTTCTAATCACCTATCCTGTTCACGCACAGCGAAACCACCCCTTTGCATCATGTGGGTCCCATTTGGAAGCCACGTCACCCCCGCAAGGCACAGGCAGCACCTCAGCGCCCTACACTCTGCACATGGGCCCCAGCTGATGTCAGCAGCAACAGCAGCTCATCTGCTGCTTTCTCTCTACCGTGGGCCCCGCATACAATTCAAATTCATTTTATTTACCACCATGCCATCAACTATATATATATATATATATATATATATATATATATATATATATATATATATATATATATATAAAGTTGTGTAGGCTTCCATTTAAATAATTTTTATGGGCTTGAAAAGCAATTTTGGGCCCATGGATTTTTATAAAAATAATACGAAATGTATTACATAAAGTGAGAAGAAAAATGTACATTACTCAGAATATATATATTTGAAATTACGGGGTGTTACACATTTATCCTTCAAGTATATTTGTCAAAATACAAGTTCTTTTGAAATTTAAAACACCAACTCTTTACAATTAACCATTAGAATTTCTTATTTCTCCCTCATGATTAAACTTGTTTTAACTCTTTAAAAATCTTTACTCATATACATTATCTTCTCAAAATTGAATCTAAAATTTATTCAATTCATGACTTTAAAGTTCTCAAAAATATCTCTTGGAATATTTAAATAATTTCCAAGCATTCTAGTGATATTATATAATATTTATAAGAAGATT
The DNA here is from genome assembly GCA_017893485.1 of Hemerocallis citrina. NCBI lineage: Eukaryota > Viridiplantae > Streptophyta > Magnoliopsida > Asparagales > Asphodelaceae > Hemerocallis > Hemerocallis citrina. The sequence goes on along the minus strand of CM030363.1, from coordinate 149,870,336 downwards.
TCCCCCTTTTTAAAAATTGAAAAATATAAGAAAATAAAAAAAATAAATAAAACTCAGTGTTCATGCCCAGGCTCGAACTAGAGCCAAAAACACCACAAGCCAGCGCCCAAACTAATGCACCATCTCACAATTTTTGATTTTATAATCAACCCCCCTTCTTTTAATGAAAAAGAAAGAGCCAAACCCAGGCTCGAACCCGCGACCCCTGAGAACCCCAGAGCACCGTGTGGCGACGCCAGGCACAAGGGCGCCTGTGCTAGCCAGCAAGTCCAAATGCTCATCTGATTAGTATAGGGTTTAAATTCATATGACTCGACTCTCTGAAAATTCTAATTTTTAAATACTTTTAACTATTTTCGATTCCAAATCTTTTCTTTCAATTTATTCTTTTTTAAAACATTCCTCGGTCTCCAGAAATAATTTCTCATCAATTTTATCCATATTAGAAAGAATTTTTACCCAAATATTGTAAATAGTAAAATTTTGAGAACATTCATAAACTTACATTTTTATGTAGTATTAAAAGCAACTAGCATGAATATTTCTTTATTTAGAGATTTTCATATCTCAATTGATTCTATAGTTCTCTTAATATTTACACAAATTTTTATGTACAATTTGACAACTTTATCAACATATCAACATATTTGAATGATCTACTCATGGCTTATCATTTGTGCCAAACAACATGTCAATCATCTTTAATTAAATTTCAGTCTTAACAAACTATTAATTCTCTACTAGCATGCATAGGTTTTCATAGTTCATTTTCTATTAAACACTCTAAATAACATCATCACATAGCATCACAAAATTAACTAAAACACATATGAAGTATTAATTTATGCATCAAATTTTCCTACGCATGCATACTACTATATTTTAGAAAGTTCAAGAAATCACCCACCCATATGAAGTATTGAAGTATTCCCCAACAATTGAACTCCAAGAGATGCTCCCTGTCCACCTCGAAACCGTGCCCAAAAGGAAATTCACAACCAAGTTTTTTCGGCAGCACAACACCATTCGTCATTTTTTTATTTTTGATTTCTTTTTGCCGATGTAGGCTAGGGGGTGGGGCTGTGTAATTTTATAAGGGGATTTAATTAACCCACTAATGCAATTAATTATCCCCTAATCTCCCCACTCACTCACCTCTTCCTCTCCCCCACTCACCAACTCTTCTCCTTCCTTTTGAATTGACCGGCCAACCATTTCCCAAGTGCATAAGCATGTGCACGTGCATGCTACATGCACACCAACACATTCATTTATTTATTTTTATTGAATAAAAATGGGTATTCTACATGACAAGTTGTGTAGGCTTCCATTTAAATAATTTTTATGGGCTTGAAAAGCAATTTTGGGCCCATGGGTTTTTATAAAAATAATACAAAATGTATTACATAAAGTGCGAAGAAAAATGTACATTACTCAGAAAATTTTAGAAATAAAATGCACCTAAAATTTTACGTGCGATGCACATAAAAACAAATATTCAAAATATGAAATGTTTATAAATACTCAGAATATAACATATGAAAAATATTTATTTTGATAATGTTACGGATATTTCACGTAACGGTGAAATTTACGTAATCGACACGTGTATTGAAAACACGTGCAATACACGTAAAACACAAAGATTAAAATTAATATAAATAGGATAAAATTAATTTTTAGATATTGGAAAACATATAAATAATCGGAATATAAAATATGTATGGCATTTATATAAAAATATGTTACGAATATTATTTGTAACAGTACAAAATACACGTACGTAACACGCGATGGCAAAATTGTCATTACTCAATTTTACATGGTGTTACACAACCACTAACGACGATGACGAGAGCCCTGTTCTAAGAGGAAAATCACCTGGTAACCCTACACACATCCATCTTGCTAATAGCCTAGAGAACATTAAACAAGAAGAGAAATGGCTCCGCTAATGGTTTGCGATAACCAAAATCAGAACAGGGAGACCAAGAACCATCTCCTCAATGCTCTTTATGTTAAGTGGCCGATGAGGGGCCACCGTGATTGGGTAGCAAAGAAGTTGTGTGACTTGCAATTCCTTGTATCTTTTCTTGCACCGAAGAAGATGAAAGATGTCACCGACATGGGTACAGTGGACTTTAGCCACTTTAAAGCAGAATTCTTCACATGGTCTCCCAGATTCGGAACAAAGTTGCCTCAGGGTGAATGCTTTTGGATTTGGATCCATAATGTACCTCTTCATTTTTGGAAAAAGGAGGCGCTGCAAGAGACTATATCGGAGTTTGGAACCATCAAAGAAATTGATGACAAGACTGTGCGCTGTTCAGAGGTTGTATCTGTCAGGATCAAGGTTTGAAGCCCGGATATCACCTTAATGCCCCGTTTTGCAAAAGTTTTCTATTTTGAAAAATCGTACCTCAATCGATTTGTTCTCGACAAGAAGGTGGCATCTGAGACAGAACATTTGACTGCATCACCTCTGTCTCCCTCACTTAGAGACGGCCGGACCTTCAAGCAAGTGGACTCACCGGAGTGGAATCTCACGATAGACGGTGCTGGTGCATATGAAATTAAACGAGCGCACCGCGAACTAATCAGAGTAGCAAGGGAGATGGAGGTGCACTGGGAACGTACAAAGACGGGCATTGACCCCCAAAAATCACCCAGGGAATCACCACTACTGATCGACGATCAAGATCAAGGTTTGACCAAAACCCCCAATGGTCAGGATAGACTGGAAAAGGTGGGTCAAAGGCAGGCTCACCTTGAATGACTACAATTAGAGCCAAAACTCTCAGATACGGTAGAGCCAGCACCATCTTTTGGAAAAGAGGGAAAAAAAGAAAGCTCAAAAGGGAAATAAGCACAAAGTAGGTATTCAAGGGGCGGTGCATATGAAGCAGTTGGAAGGGTCAGGGAGAGCCTATGCTAAAAATGGTATGAACCCTAAGGTGTCCACTATCCAAAAGCTTGCTCTAAAAAAGAAAAAGGTAGATGCTTTGGGGCTGGTACAAAAGCACAGTGAAGCTTATTTGGGGAAGAAGACAAGAGAGGACTCGCTCGCCATCAGAGAGCTTGCTCCAAAAGAGAAATTTGGAGCTACTGTGGAATGTGAACAAAGGATTGGAAGCATCGAAATGGGGAAGATAATAGGAATCAGTGAAGAAAACCCCTTATTTCCCACACCCCATCCATCGAGCTCTCTACTTAACCTCTTAACCACTTTGCTCCCCATTCAATTGGTGACACATCAACCACTCACATGCTTGGCATAAGAGACGGTTGAGGTGGCACCTCAAGACAAGCAGCAGTTGGATGTTGGGCCCAAAGAGGGGCCCAACAACATATTGGCTATTAATTCAGTGAGGCCCATGAACAAATGTGCTATTAATGTGGATCTGGATGGTTACCTTGAACCGACCCGAGTGTCTTAATTCCTCTATTGCACAAATTAACAAAAATTCTGCATTGGGTCTTGTTACTAATGGAGCCATTGTGGGGTCTTATTTAGAATTTGGGAATCACATTTGTTTGGAGATGGATGAAGATGATCAAAAGCTAGATTAAACCTTGAAGATGATAATGTCTATTCGGAGCATGATTCAATGTGCTCAGAGGAGATATTAGAGGATACACATTATCTCCTTACTACAAATGATGTGTCCCCTATGCCGAATTTTTTCCCTTCTACTTTCCCTACCTCGCAGACGACAGTCTCTAAATCTTTGCGTATCGACTAGAGCTTTAGAATACGGAAAGTTGCTGATAGGGCCATTGAGGAGTCTGTGCATGATTATCTTGAGATTGCAGCTGTCGCTAAATTTTCTAAGACCAGCGACGAAGGTACGTGTTCTTTCTTAGCTTAAAAATTTTAACTTTATGACTCATACTGAGATATTTTATCTAGCCAAAACGTGTGGTTTAGCAGTAGGTGATACTAACCATAACGCCTTTCTCCTATGTAAGATTAGGGGGTAGGAGATAGTTAGAGTTAGTCTTGGTGCTAGCTCGGTCTCCAACTCAAATCATGATTCCGGATAAGTTTTAATTAATGAGTACACTTTTTTGAAATGTTAGAGGTCTGGGCAGGGCGGGGCAAGCGGGAAACGGTTAGGGATGCTATCAACAAGTCTAAGGTCAATGTCGTGGGCCTGCAGGAGACCAAATTTTCTCATTATGCCAGGCTTAGAAGACTTGGGGGGAATAGAATTTCTGAGTGGAAATTTGTCCTTCTGTTGGTGCCTCAGGGGGAATTGCCATAAGTTTTAATTTGGAGGTGTATGCCTGCTTAGATGAACTCTGTGGATAGTCCTCGTTATCAGTCCTATACCAACGTAAGATAGATAATTGGACCCAAACAATCACGGTGGTGTACGACCCAAACATTGCCTCTTCTAGGCTGGCATTTTAAACAGAACTACGTGCGATTCACACACGCTAGCAACACCCTAGGGTTGGGGGGGGGGGGGATTTTAACATCACCATATTTTCCTCCATGCACAAAGACAGAGGTTCTAGTGACTCCGACAGGAAAGCGTTTAACTCAATTATTGCGGATCTCGAACTCGTTGACATTTCTATCACTGATAGACTTTTTACCTGGTCAAACATGCAATCGTCTCCTATTTTGGCTAAGCTTGACAGGGTCTAGGTTTCTACTGATTGGGAGGCCAAATTCCCACTTTCCTGGGCAAAGTCTCTTCCCTAAACCTACCTCGAATCATGTCCCTATTATCTTCTCAGCTAGTGAATCGCAACCTAGGAAAACTTCCAAATTTAGGTTACAAAAAGCGTGGTTGGAAATCCAGGGCTTCTATCATATGGTTAATGAAAACTAGGCCTGCCCAACTAGAGGGACAGAAGTGGCTGCAATCTGGTGTGAAAAAGTAAGAAGACTGCGTTCCAAGCTCAGGAAATGGAACCGGACTAGATTTGTGTCAATTTCGAGATCAAAACATTCCCTTCTGGAAGGTACTGAAGAGCTTGAGAAGATTGAAGAATCTAGAGAGCTCACACAAGAGGAGCGAAATAGGTTGCTAACTCTTAAAGATGACATTGCTTAACTATACAAAATGGAAGAGCTCAAATGAAAACAACATTCCAGAATTTCATGGCTCAAAAAAGGAGACGTGAACACTACCTTCTTCCATCGGATAGCCAGTGCCCGGCTGTAAATCTAACCTCATTCATTCGATCCATATTGACTCTGGAATTTTGCAAGGAAACAGTGATATCAAACTGGCATTCCAGACCCATTTCAAGAACTTGTTTGGATGAAAAGCGAAATTGAGTGTAACACCCCATAATTTTAAATATAATATTTTGGATTAATAAATAATTTTTAATTGAGTTTATTTAATTATTTTGAATTTCTGTGAAATGGTTTTTTTTGCACATGCAAATATTTTTGAAATGCAAGGAATTTTGAGTTTCTAAATAAATTCTATCATTTATAATTGGATATATTTGAATTTTTCGGATTTTTCTAAATAAGATAAACTACTTTTGTAAATACTTCCAAAGAAGGGGACTTATTTGCAAAAAATTGTTGTGAGGTAAAATTTGAATTTAAAATTTGTTAGCCATATTGGGGGCTGGTTTTTATAGTAAAGATATTATGGGATGGATATTTATCCATATTTGATAGGATATAATTGGAAAGATTGAGTAAATAATTGAATAATGCAATTTGGATTTGTAGAGGGACTTTATTGCAAAAACTCTATCAAGAAACCCTAATTCTGAGCCGACCATATATATATGAGTATTAGAAGATTTCGGCCTGCATTTATTTTCCTATTTTTGGTGATTTCTTGAGTTATTGAGGAGTTGATCTATTGCTTGGAGGAGAAGGCCATTAAATGTATCAATTTTCTTCAAGAGGTGGGTAACACTCAAACTCTCTTGCTATGTTTTATCTCATAAGTATAGTATCATGCTAGGGTTGAACTTATGTTATCATGGATTGTATGTAGAATGAGTGTAGTACTTGTAGATATGTATGTATGATATGAGATTGTTGACTGAGGCATAAAGATTGAATTTTGATTGTGTATGGATCTAAAATATTTTTTTCTTGAATAATGGAATTTTTTTGCATGAAAGATCAAGTTTTTATTTATAGAAAGTGATTTAACGAACCCATAGATTATTGTGAATGATTGGAACTTATTTTGTGTTCTTAAAATTCTTGTTGATCAATATAAAGATGAGATTCTTTATGCTTGATTCGCTGTTTAATTGAGCAAAACTTTTATAAATGGAAACCCATTGATTGGAGCATGAAATAGTGTGATCTTGCATTATAAAATAATCAAATATTGGAGGATAGGGTTTTGGTTGCTAGGGTTGGGGTTTGTCTGCTAACCCTAGGGGTTAGGGTTTTGGTTTTGGGGGTTGCACAGTCCTTGGGGTTGCACAGTGCCAACCCGAGCACTGTGCAGACCGAGGCTATTGTTGTTTTGGTTTTTGGGTTTCGTCTTGGAGCCTTGGGGCTCAGTGTGTGTGTGTGGTGTTGTGTGTAAGGGTTTGAGAACCCTAGTGTGCATATAGATGAGTATATGTATGTATTTAAATCTAGTATTTTCATAAAGTTTAATTGATTCTTTTGATCAAGTTTCGAATGTGTGAATTTCAGATTATATAGGAATCTAGCATCATATTTTAATGTATTCAAGTAATAAATTTGAGGGTGCAAAACTATATTTTTGTAGATAAAATTCTTAGTTTTGAGAGAACATATGTTTTAGTTTGAAAGATGGAAGCTCGAATTCTAAAGGTTATTTTCAATTCTAAAGAGGTGATGTTTCAGATTTTTAGAACTAAAGAACTTCAAATTTTAGAGATGAGATCCCAGACAATAAAGAGACATGTATCAGTTTAAGTTGATTGGAATAAATAGAAATTTATTGAGTTTTATGTATGTATGAAAAGTGAGATTTAAAAGTGAGATTGTAAGAATTTTGTGGACTGGATTTTGTTTCCATATAAGAAAGAGTCTTTTTTTTGGTACTAACGATTTGTTAAACGGAAATGTGAATATTGAAGAGATTTGTGGATGTACAAATATTTATTTTTGGAATGAGATATTCTTGTTTGAGATTTTGGTTCATAGCCGTGGTGTAGTAGGAAAAGTTTTGTTTCTCAGAAAAGATAATATAAAGATTATTTTGAATGATTGAACCAAGCGGAGTTTATGATTGCGATTTGGGGTATTGTGAGAACCCTGGATGGACGCTTGATGCGTTGAGTTGGGAGCATCAGATACTGAGCAAACCCAAGAGTACCGGCAATGGATATTTTGATTGTAGGAAATTAGCCTGAGGGGCTAGTGTTCCTGCTTTGGCAAGTGAAGCCCGGTAGGGTAGAGCTAGCTCTAGGTGGCTCGGTTGTTATTATTACAAATCTAAGGACATACACTAAGCTAGGAATTGTGACAGAACTTAGGCAACGTAAGTATAGGCTCTGTTTTCAATCGGACGGATGTATTCGGGACTATGTATTTGTCATATCTCTCTAGTATGTTCGCGCATCGAGGGTCAGCAGGCCTATTCGTGGAATGTCTAGAAGTGAGATGGATTAGGTATGTTCGTGGAACGTACGATATGTTTGCGCATTGGTCGGCAGGCTTATTCGCGGAATGTACGATATGTTTGCACGGCAGGCCTATTTGCGTAATGTACGGTGTTTCTGCGCGTTGAGGGTCGGCTAGCCTATTCACGGGATATACGGTAGAGAAGTGATTCTCCAAAATTAGAGCGATGCTTGCGGGTTGTTTACGTGTTTATACTTATACAGCTTGGCCGGTTGCGTACCGGGGCTGGGGTTTATTAACGGAGTGTCTAATATTTCTCTGTCACTGATGTAGTTTCATGGTGAGGGATTGAACCCCAAAAGATGGTGAACACTAAGGGCTTTCCCTCAGATCTATATAGAATGTGATGTTTAGAATCCAAACAAGTGTGCATTAGTGTAAATCGTGTGCATTGTATTTTCTTGTATATTGTTTTATGCATTTTCCCTTTGTTTTCCTGACAAACACTTACTCATTTAGTGTAGTTTCACTTGTTGATTGAATGAGTCTTTTATCGTTGTTTTTGTAATGCCCCGAATTCCAAATAAGACTGAATTCGAGATTTCGCAGGATCATTACTTCAAGTCTTACAATTTTACAAGGAAGTTAAAACTTTTAAATAATACATCAGAGTTCATTACATCTTTATTTACACAGCGGAAGAATACAACAATGAAATAAAATATAACTTGTACAACTATAACAATGTGAATCATTAACTGCATCATAACATCTTGACTTCTTCATAAAAGTCCATTACCTGCATATTAAGCTGTAGGCGTGTCAGTCACTTACAACTGACAAAAATGTTATACTTGGCTATCCTCTCTATGCCGTACATATAACGATCTCATTACTTTAACAATTCACAAAAATTGAATGAACAATAAAGTGTTAAGTTGTGACTACGCTAAACATGTAAGTGTATGTCATGCCTTAATACTTAATGCACACATTTTATACTACGATGACACTGATGCACACTTGTTCGGATTCTATGCATCCCATACTACATAGGTCCGACAGCAGGCGCCTATGTACTCCACATTTAAGGGTTCGAACCCTCGTCATGAGACTACCCAGTAATAAAGTAAGGTTTAGATCATTCTACGAATATGGGTCCCAGCCCACCGGCCGTTATAACAGATCCCTCATCATGCGAATCATCCCACAAGTGCCCCTCTAGCCCCGATCTACTTATATACATTGGAGTATGGTAACTATCCTCTTGACTACGCTAAGTCCCAGATTTAAAAATAAAATTCCATCTCCCACAGAGCAACCACAGTCCGCCAACTGGGTCTATAGCCACGGAGATCCACCGCCGACTATATAGAAGTAACCCACTTACGTTTGCCCAGGTTTACTACATCTTCACTTATGTGCCTAATTATTTAGTTCAAGACATGAATAAATTTTCAAGCCTAGAATTAGTTTTACCTCTTACCGGACTTTATCAACAAATACGAGACAGCTCCATGGCCATATATCACAATATTTCTCAACTCTTTTAATTCGATGATGCTGGTACCTGAGGTCTCACAGACTCTAAATCATAACTTTTTCAAGTACAATAATATATGGGTACACATACCCTTCAATAAACATGTCTTAAACCTAGATATTTTCATCTTCAACTCATTTACAAATTATCAAAATCTTGTCACTATTCATGATCTATTTATTTCTTCATCATCTTTATAAGTAATTTATTCTTTCAAGAATACAACTTCATCACATGAAATTTTATAACCAATTCAAACTATTACAATGTCTCAATTTACTTTAAAAAAATATTTCTTAAACAAAACCAAGTATAATTTTCTCGAAAAATGACTTCCCGAATTTAATACTTTTCTTTTCTTCACTACCAAGTCCTATTTCATTTCTTTTTATACTTAAAAATATACAAGAACTATCTCTTATTATTTTCCATTTCATTCTATAACAATACTAAAGTTTATAACCTAAGTTTTCCATATTACAATCTTCACATATGAAGAAAGAGATTCAAAAAAATAAAAAGGGTGGCCCTGGGTTTCGAACCCCTGACCCTCGGTCACATAGTCAACGCCTAGACCCACACCCACTAGCCGATAAGTCCAGTGGACTCTGGCGTCAATTTACTATGCCGAAATCTTCATAAATCGACTCCGGGTTTCGGAATTTATTCAAAAGAATTAAAAAAATAGATGTGACTATCAAGTTTTGAACCCAAGATCTCTCACAACAGGGCTCTGTGTTGTACTAGCTAACCAGTAATTCCCAGTGTATTTTCTATTTAGAAATTGTACTAATATACTTTTGTTTAAACTATTCAGAAAGTTGTTCTTTTTCATGCAACTTGTTTATCCAAAGATCAAATCTTTCTAAGAATTTGAAATAAACTTTCTCTTGACTGAAATTAAATTTTAAAAACAATAAACAACAATTTTAAATTCATTTAAGCCCTATTTCCATTTCCTTAGGCAATTTTTCTTCTCAATTTGCACATAGGCTTGCATTTCTCAAAACTTGAATTTAATAAAAATAGTCTTCATAACAATTAGTTTATGTTCCTCTTTATACAATTTAGAAATTTATAGCATGCCAACATGTCTCTCAATCATGAGAATTTCACAAAAATTTCCTTTCATGAAAAAATTATTATTTTCAAATGCAATAATGCAAAATATACATATGTCAACACTTTTCATAGTACTAAATTTATTTTATTTCTTTCTTCTTTCATAGTCATTAGATCTAAGGCATGATTTGCATATGACATTCATCAATAAACTTGCATATACTCAACAAGTGCAAAATTTGCAAGCACATTAACATGATTCATAATATAAAGCATTTCTTCTTTTTAATTAGCAAGATATCTACTATTTAGTCAATCACAACAAAACTATCCTCATTCATATCATATTACACTGGCATGAATTTTATCCATATCTTTTACATCAATATTAACTTATACTACTCATTTATATTGCTTAGCATGCATATTCTACAACTAGAAAATAATGAAACCACCCACCTCTAATGAAGATTAAACAAAGTGGAAGCACACTCCTAGCTCCTAGCAAGAACTTCTCCTCCTAGCAAGATCTTCTCCTCCTAGCAAGAACTCTCTGCTCTCTTTCTTTTTCTTTCTCTTATTTGATTTATTTTTGGTGCAAAAGAGAAGGAGAAATGAGGTGCTATTTATAGAATATTGTTAGGGTCTAAAGTGCAAAATTCTCAACCTAATAACTCTCTCCTTAATTTCCCCTCAACCCTTCATTTTCTTAACTCCTAAACTCCTAACCTTTCATGCTCTCACCCTTTCAAAACTCTAACTCCCAAAACTCCCACCTTTTCCCCTCCCCTCTAGCCCAAAACCGATCAACCCTCTTAGCATAATCCGGCCAACCCTAGTGTGTACAAATGTACACATGCACATACAAAATAAATAAATTTTCTATAGTTCTAAATGTGTACAAAAAGTTGTAGCTTGTCATGTATTAGTCCAAGTTAAACTTAAATTAGGATTTTACTAATGGGCTTGATTTATGGGCTCTCTTTTAATTCATTAGCTTAATTATTCTAGTGGGCTTTTCTTTTAATCAATCTAATGGGCTAGGATTTAATCTTTAGGTCCATGGATTAAATAAAAGGCTAAATAAGATTATGCATGCTTAAAATTAGTAAATGAGAGTAAGAAAAGAGATGGATAAATTAACACGTGTATCATACGTGCAAAAATCAAAAATGCATTTTTAATTAAATAAAAATGTGGGGTGTTACAACACTCCCTCCTTAGAATAGTTCCGTCCCCGGAACTACACTTAGGAGCGAGAAAATACAAGGAAGAAAAGAAAAGTTTACAAAGATTTTAGTGGAAGAGTTCAGGGTGATTTTTTATCATCTTTTCCTCTGATTCCCAAGTGGCCTCCTCAACAAACTGGTTCCTCCAAATGACTTTGACCATAGGTATCATCTTGTTTCTCAAGACCTTTTCTCGACGATCCACTATCTCAATAGCACGCTCAGCATAGCTCAAATCCAGTTGTAAACCTTCAGGCACTTCTGGAAAATGATGACTCGGATCTGGGACATAACCTCGTAGAATGGACACATGAAAGAATTTGTGCACTTAGGTCAACGCTTCTGGTAGTTCTAACCGATAAGCTGTCTTCCCAATTCTCTTCATTATCTTGTAGGGTCCAATGTATCTTGGGGCTAATTTTCCTCCCCTTCTGAACCGAATCACCCCTTTGGTCGGAGACACCTTCACAAAGACGTAGTCATCTTCATCAAACTCCAGGTCTCTCCTCCTGTTGTCAGCGTAACTCTTTTGCCTGCTCTGTGCGTGGACCAACCTCTTCCTAATCAGCTCGATCTTTTCTGAAGTCTGCTACACAATTTCTTGTCCATACAGCCGCCGCTCTCCCACTTCATACCAACAGACCGGTGTCCTGCACTTCCTTCCATATAGAGCTTCATATGGTGCCATCCCAATGCTTGCCTGGAAAATGTTGTTGTAGGAAAACTCTACGAGAGCTAAATGCCTCTTCCAGCTGCCACCAAAATTCAACACACAACATCTCAACATATCTTCCAGCACTCTGTTGACTCTCTCAGTCTGCCCATCAGTTTGAGGATGAAAAGCGGTACTGAAATCAGTCTTCGTCCCCAAAGCTGCTTGAAGAATCCTCCAAAATGTGAAGTGAAACGCTCATCTTGATCGGATACTATTGACAGTGGAACTCCATGAAGCTTCCCAATCTCGCCAACATACATCTCTGCCAGCTTCTCCATTGACCAAGTAAGCTTCATTGCCAAAAAGTGAGCTGATTTAGTGAGTCAGGTCCACTATCACCCAAATTGTATCATTGCCTTTGGAACTCTTGGGTGAACCCGTGATGAAATCCATACTGATACAGTCCCATTTCCACTCTGTGGCTGCAACAAACTGCCGGGCTTCTGATTTTCTGCCTTGACCTGCTGACAAACTGCACACTTGGCAACAAACTAAGCCACATCACGCTTCATCCCTGGCCACCAAAAATACAGCTTTATATTCTTGTACATCTTGGTACTCCCTGGATGCATGGATAACAAAGTAGCATGCGCTTCCTGAAGAATACTCTCTTTCAGTTCCGCTAGATCTGGCACTCACAACCGCTCTCCATACCACAGCACTACATCCTTCACCTGGAACTCTTCCAACTTGCCAATACCAACCTGTTCTATCATCTTCTGGATCTCTGGATCTGCTTTCTGTCCGTCGATAATTCTATCTCTCAAGGTAGGTTGAATTCTCAACTGAGCTAAGGAAGCTGCCAAACCTTGCAAAACCACTTCAATTCCTGCTCGATCAAGCTCCTCTGCTAGTTCCTTCTGAGTTGTGATCAGTCGAGACAAACTGCACTTTCTGCTAAGCGCATCTGCCTATAACATTGGCCTTGCCCGGATGGTATTTGATCTCAGGTCGGATATCTTCCAAAACTTCTAACCATCTCCTCTGCCTCAGATTCAGGTCCCTCTGTTGATAGATATATTTTCAGACTCTTGTGATCCGTGTACATGTTGACATTCTCTCCGTACACGTAATGCCTCCATTGCTTCAAAGCAAAGATGATTGATGCCAGGTCCAAATCATGGGTTGGGTAATTCTTTTCATGCGGTCTCCGCTGTCTAGACCCATAAGCTATTACCTTCTCCTCCTGCATTAGCACACAGCCTAATCCGTGATAGGAAGCATCGCTGTAGATATCATAGTTGACTCCTGCTCTTGGCAAAGCCAAAATGGAGCGGTAGTCAACCTTTCCTTTAACTCTTGGAAACTAGCTTCACACTGCTCCGACCATTTGAAACTCACATTCTTCTTTGTGAGCCCTATGAGTGGCACAGCTAGCTGGGCGTAACCCTGAATGAACCTTCTGTAATATCCAGTTAAATTCAGAAAGCTCCTGATCTCTTTCACTGTGGTCAGTCTTGGCCAATCTTTCACAGCTTCAATCTTCTGCGGGTTAGTAGCCACTCCCTCCTTAGAAAGGATGTGACTCAAGAAGGCGACTTTGGTTTTCCAGAAGTCACATTTGGATAACTTCGCATATAGCTGATGCTCCTGTAGCTTCTTCAGAACCTCTGCTAAGTGCTTGGCATGCTCTTCTTCTGACTTGAAATAGACCAATATGTTTTCGATGAATACAATGACAAAAGAAGAAAGGCCGCAAAACTTTGTTTATCATGTCCATGAAAATAGCCGGTGCATCTGTGACTCCAAATGGCATGACTAGAAACTCATATTGACCATGCCTGGTTCGGAAAGCCGTCTTGTGCACATCTTCTTCTTTCACTCGAACTTGGTGATATCCTGACCGCAAGTCTATCTTAGAGAATACAGCTACTCCTTATAGACGGTCAAACAAACATCGATTCAAGGAATTGGGTACTTGTTCTGTACAGTAACCTTGTTCAACTCTCTGTAGTCGATACACATCCTCATTGATCTATCCTTCTTCTTCACCAAAAGAACTGGGGCTTCCCCACGGTGATGCAGTTGGCCTGATGAATCCTTTGCTCAACAATTCTTCTATTTGCTTCTTGATCTCATCTTGTTCAACTGGTGCCATTCTGTATGGTGCCTTGGAAATAGGTGCACTTCCTGGTTGAACAGTGATGCTGAACTCTACATCTCGATGAAGGGGAAGCCCTGGTAGATCATCAAGAAATACAGCTAGAAAATCTCGGACAACTGGGATTCGCTTCACTTCTTCTGGAACTTTCTGCTCTGACAAAGCTTCTACCAACTGCTTACACTTCCTCTTACCTTGAAATGTAACTATTAGTCCATCTAGTGCCTTCACCACAACTTCCTTGATCTTGCATTCAATAGTGGTACTGTAAATTGACATCCTAGTCTATGCCAATAATGATGTCGACTCCCAGAACTGCCAATTCAATGAGGTCGATGCCCAAGAGCCTACCTCCGATTTCAAGATCACACCTTTCATGGAGACATCCTAGTATCTACGGTTTCTCTTGGCTTCTCTGAGCACTTTCCGTTGTTCTTGGATTTCCTTCCTCATGTCTTCGAAGCTCTGTTGTCGCTCTTCCTTATCCCAGCGAGTGATGTGGTCTAACTTGGAGAAGTGTCGATCATTCACGAGTCGGACCTTCTCAAGCTTGCACACTTGAAAGTTCAGCTCCCGGATGCGCTCATTGTCCTATGCCTGCTGTAACTCCAAGTGGTTAACTCTCCACACTTTAGTGTCCAATTCCCGTCGAAGAGAAGTAACAATGTCATTTGGGTTATTTGGAACGAGTTCTTCGTCCAAGTGTTCTTCGGGAAGGTCAGGCGGAGGTGGAGTGATCTCCCTGGACTCAAAAAATTCTTCTTCTATCTGAAATGGTTCTTCTTTCTCCTCCTCTGGGTCTTCTTCTGGGTCCTCTTCTTCTTCTTCCATTGGTTCTTCCGCTTCATCCTCGAAGCGGACAAACCAAGGCACCTCATTTCTAGGGATCATGCTGATTGGTCATCTTATAAGAAAAAGGAGGAAAAATGTCATCTCATAGAGCAACACAAACATAAGTTTAAATCTCTTTAAGTTGAAACTCACACTCTAGTGTCCACTCTAGGGTGTCGTTCCTTATAAATTTGTACTACTTGTGAAACCTGCTCTGATACCATCTATAACGCCTCGAATTCTAAATAAGACTGAATTCGATATTTCACAGGATCTTTACATCACTTCGTACAATTTTACATGGAAGTAAAACCTTTTCAATAATACATCAGATTTCATTACATCTTTATTTACACAGCGGAAGAATACAACAATGAAATAAAATACAACTTGTACAACTATAACAATGTGAATCATCAACTGCATCATAACATCTTGTCTTCTTCATAAAAACATTACCTGTATATTAAGCTGTGAGCACGTCAGTCACTTATAACTGACGAAAATGTTATACTCGGCTATCCTCTCGATGCCATACATATAACGATCTCATTACTTTAACAATTCACAAAAATTAAATGAACAATAAAGTGTTAAGTTGTGACTATGCTAAACATGTAAGTGTATACCATGCCTTAATGCCTAATGCACACATTTTATACTACGATGGCACTAATGCACACTTGTTCGGATTCTATGCATCTCATACTACATAGGTACGAGGGCAAGCGCCTACATACTCCACATTTAAGGGTCCGATCCCTCGTCATGAGACTACCCAGTAATAAAGCAAGGTTTAGATCATTCCACGAATATGGGTCCCAGCCCACCTACTGTTATAATAGATCCCTGATCGTTCAAATCATCCCGCAAGTGCCTCTCTAGCCCCGGTATACGTATATACATTGGAGTATAGGTAACTATCTGCCTGACTATGCTAAGTCCCGAATTTAAAAATAAAAGTTCATCTCCTACGGAGCAACCACAGTCCACCAATCGGGTCTATAGCCACAGAGATCCACCGTCGATTATATAGAAGCAATCCACTTACGTTTGCCCAGGTTCACTACATCTTCACTTTAGTGCCTAAATATTTAGTTTAAGACATGAATAAATTTCTAAGCCTAGAATTAGTTTTACCTCCTACCTGACTTTATCAACAAATATGAGACAGCTCCATGGCCATATCTCAAAATATTTCTCAACTCTTTTTAATTCAATGATGCCGGTACCTGAGGTCTCACTAACTCTAAATCATAACTTTTCCATGTACAAGAATATATGGGTACACATACCCTTCAATAAACATATCTTAAACCAAGATATTTTCATCTTCAACTCATTTACAAATGATCAAAATCTTGCCACTATTCATGATCTATTTATTCCTTCATCATCTTTATAAGTAATTTATTTCTTTCAAGAATACAACTTCATCACATGAAATTTTATAACCAATCAAAACTATTACAATGTCTCAATTTACTTTTAAAAAATATTTCTTAAACAAAACCAAGTATAATTTTCTCGAAAAATCACTTCACGAACTTAATACTTTTCTTTTTTTTCACTACAAAGTCCTATTTCATTTCTTTTTATATTTAAAAATATACAAGAACTATCTCTTATTATTTTCCATTTCATTCTATAACAATACTAAAGTTTATAACCTAAGTTTTCCATATTACAATCTTCACATATGAAGAAAGACACTCAAAAAAAGAAAAAGGGTGGCCCTGGGTTTTCGAACCCCTGACCCCCGGTCACACAGTCAACGCCTAGACCCACACCTACTAGCTGATAAGTCCATTATACTCTGGTGTCAATTTACTATGCCAAAATCTTCATAAATCGACTCTGGGTTTCGGAATTTATTCAAAAGAATTAAAAAAAATAGATGTGACTATCAAGTTTTGAACCTAAGATCTCTCACAATAGTGCTCTGTGTTGTACTAGCTAACCAGTAAGTCCAAGTGTATTTTCTGTTTAGAAATTGTACTAATATACTTTGTTTAAACTATTCAGAAAGTGGTTCTTTTTCATACAACTTGTTTATCCAAAGATCAAATCTTTCTACGAATTTGAAATAAACTTTCCCTTGACTGAGATTAAATTTTAAAAACAGTAAACAACAATTTTAAATTCATTTAAGCCCTATTTCCATTTCCTTAGGCAATTCTTCTTCTCAATTTACACATAGGCTAGCATTTCTCAAAACTTGAATTTAATAAAAATAGTCTTCATAACAATTAGTTTATGTTCCTCTTTATACAATTTAGAAATTTATAGTATGCCAACATGTCTCTCAATCATGAAAATTTTACAAAAATCTCCTTCATGAAAAAATTATTATTTTCAAATGCAATAATCCAAAATATACATATGTCAACACTTTTCATAGTACTAACTAAATTTATTTTCTTTTCTTTCTTTCTTAGTCATTAGATTCTAAGGCATGATTTGCATATGACATTCATCAATAAACTTCCATATACTCAACAAGTGCAAAATTTGCAAGCACATTAACATGATTCATAATATAAAGCATTTCTTCTTTTTAATTAGCATGATATCTACTATTTAGTCAATCACAACAAACTATCCCCATTCATAGCATATTACACTAGCATGAATTTTATCCATATCTTTTACATCAATATTAACTTATACTACTCATTTATATTTCTTAGCATGCATATTCTACAACTAGAAAATAATGAAACCACCCACCTCTAATGAAGATTGAACAAAGTGGAAGCACACTCCTAGCTCCTAGCAAGAACTTCTCCTCCTAGCAAGAACTTCTCACTTCTCCTCCTAGCAAGATCTTCTCCTCCTAGCAAAAACTCTCTACTCTCTTTCTTTTTCTTTCTCTTATTTGATTTGTTTTTTGTGCAAAAGAGAAGGAGAAATGGGGTGCTATTTATAGGATATTGTTAGGGTCTAAAGTGCAAAATTCTCAACCTAATAACTCTCTCCTTAATTGCCCCTCAACCCTTCATTTTCTTAACTCCTAAACTCCTAACCTTTAATGCTCTCACCCTTTCAAAACTCTAACTCCCAAAACTCCCACCTTTTTCCCCTCCCCTCTAGCCCAAAACCGGTCAACCCCCTTAGCATAATCCGGCCAACACTAGTGTGTACAAATGTACACATGCACATACAAAATCAATTCAAAATAAATACATTTTCTATACAAAATAAATACATGCACATACATGCACATACAAATAAATACATTTTCTATGTTCTAAATATGCACAAAAAGTTGTAACTTGTCATGTATTAGTCCAAGTTCAACTTAAATTTGGATTTTACTAATGGGCTTACTTCATGGGCTCTCTTTTAATTCATTAGCTTAATTATTCTAGTGGGCTTTTCTTTTAATCAATCTAATGGGCTAGGATTTAATCTTTAGATCCATGGATTAAATAAAATGCTAAATAAGATTATGCATGCTTAAAATTAGTAAATGAGTGTAAGAAAAGAGATGAATAAATTAGCATGTGCATCATACGTGCAAAAATCAAAATGCATTTTTAATTAAATAAAAATGTGGGGTGTTACAGTTTTCTTTTATGTTTTGCGACAAGTTTGTGATTGTGATACTTTGGAGGGTTACTATTATTATAGCATTACGTCAAATGCATTCAACTGACGTACCCACTTTTATGTTCAGTTTTGCAAGATTTGTGAGTAAGTGGCTTGAGCAAGGTTAAAGCTTGGACTTCAAGATGACTGAAATCAAATGTTGAGATGTGTTGTAATAAATATGTTTAATTTTCCGTTGTGCATTGTAATAAAGAACTGTGGTAAAGAAAAGTTGTAATTTTCCCTATGTTTATACTGTGTATGGATTACATTGAAGTAAAGATTCTGGAGTTGTATCTTTTATTTCTATTATTGAAATTCGGGACGCTACATTGAGAGGAAATATTAAAATTCGGGGCGCTACATTGAGAGTCCCTCTCAACCCAACTTTTGGAAAACTACCTCTGGCGACCTAGACCTAGATCTACGGTCCTTGGAAGCTCCTTTCATGGAAGAGGAAATTAGGGAGGTGGTGTCGCAACTTGGAAGGGAGAAAGCACCAGGTCTGGATGGTTTCCCAATCCTATTCTATCATACCTTTTGGGAGGAATTCAAAGACGATCTTGTAAACTTGTTTGCTGAATTCTATGACCATAAACTTAAACTAAGTAGAATCAACTACGCTGAGGTTGTGTTGATCTCTAAGAAACAAGACTCTTAACGGGTTGGAGACTTCCGCCCTATTAGTCTCCTAAATTGCTCTGTTAAGATTATCACCAAGACGTTCGCCAACAGATTGGAAAAGGTGATGGAAGACTTATTAGTTGCGAGCAACTGGGTTCATTAAGGACGTTGTATCCAGGACTGTATAGTTAATGCAGAGGAATTTACCCATCATTGCCACATTTGGAATGCTAGGAGCTATATCTTTAAGCTGGATTTTGAGAAGGCTTATGACTCAGTTGATTGTGACTGTCTTGTGGAAGCACTTGCAGAAAATGGGTTTGGGGGCAGGTGGATCAGATGGATCCACATTTATCTCACCACTAGTAGGACTGCTATCATGGTGAACGGTGTTTCGGGACAACCATTTTCATGCAAATGTGGCCTTCGACAAGGAGACTCCTTCCCCCCTCCTATTTGCCATTATGGCAGATGTTCTGAGGTCTATGATGGCTAACTGCAAATAGACTAGTTGGATCACACATATGGCCAGTGGAGTTAACCGCCAGGGTTGTTCAATCCTCCAATATGCGGACGATAGTCTTCTATTTGGAAATGGTGACCTCAGGGAAACCACCACTTTTAAAGGAATCCTACATAGTTTTAAAGCTTGGTTCGGTCTCGGAGTTAACTTCCATAAAAGCTCATAATCCCCATTGCTATATCTCTAGAGGAGGCAAAGGAAAATTCCACCTTTCTCAACTGCACTGTCGAGAATTTCCCTATTAGGTACCTGGGGCTCCCGTTAAGACCGGGTAAGCTTAAGAAGGCCGAATGGTTAACTATCATTGATCAGGTGAGAACCAACTTGTAGGTTGGAAAGGTAAATCGTTCTCCTTGGGAGGGACAGTCACTTTAATCAACGCAGTCCTCTCTAACCTACCAACGTATTATCTATCCTTCTTCGAAATGCCACGATGGGTTATCCGGAGAATTGACCGCTTCCGAAACCGATTGTTATGGAAGGGTACAAACTCTGATAGAGTGGGCTATCACCTTATTAGATGGGAAAAAGCATGCATGAAGAAGATGCACAAAGGCTGGGTATAATTGATTTACGAGTTATGAATCTGGCGCTATTGGGAAAGTGATGGTGGAAAGTCTTTCACCATAATGGAGAGGGATGGCAGGATTTCATTCAGGCATATCTGCATGGGAACGTGACACAAAATCTGGCTTTCAGGGTGGGTACACATGTCTCCTGGTTCTGGAAAGGAATTGCTAAGGCCTATGAGCCATTCAATAGTTTTGTAACGTCGTATATCAGAAATGGCAGACTTACTAGTTACTGGTCAAATAAATGTTGTGGTGATAACACACTTAGAGATCTGTTCCCAGACTTATATGCACAAGTAGCACAACCAAACTGCATGGTGACCGCATCCTAGAGAAGAAGTTCTTGGAATCCAGCCTTTAAATATTCACTGGATTCTGGTTCTCAGCTCAGGTTTATGGAGCTACAGGCTCATATCGCTAATTCAGGATTTAAATGTTCACATGGACCAGATAGGAAAGCATAGGGACTATAAAAGAATGACACTTTCACGGTACGATCACTTTATAACCACATTCATTTCAGGGTATGTACTCCGAAATGGTTGGGTATTATCTGGAAAGCAAAAACCCTGCTGAAAGTAAAAGTCTTCTTATGACTAGTCCTAAATGACGCAATTTTGACTAGAAAGAACCTGGTCAAATGCCAACCGAATATTGATTCCTCCTGTGGGTTTTGCAACACAGTCTCCGAAACCAGAGATCATCTATTTCTAGATTGTCACAGGAGCAAAGTGGTCCTCATAGATGTCCTTAGCGCCCTGGGAATTAACGATTACCATATAATGTATGAGGATTTGTGGATCGGCCCGAAGTTCGCTACAAAGGGATGTTCTATGAGAGAAGCTTGGTTTATCGCTATCGCTGCTACGACCTGGGTCTTTGCTAGATAGAAATAATTATTATTTTCATGGAACTAGTAATAGTATTTCTGGTAATATAACTCACATAATGCATCTGATTTTATTTTGGGCTACGCTGCAGCGACAGGTCCTCGAGGGAGGATCGCCAACGTCTTCCTGGAAGAGGAGTACGATGACGATGAGGTCGAGATCGGTCCGACGTTTGACTGAGGGACGAGTCTTTACTAT
Source organism: Hemerocallis citrina (assembly GCA_017893485.1). Taxonomy (NCBI): domain Eukaryota; kingdom Viridiplantae; phylum Streptophyta; class Magnoliopsida; order Asparagales; family Asphodelaceae; genus Hemerocallis; species Hemerocallis citrina. The sequence continues at coordinate 149,848,920 of CM030363.1, read as the reverse complement.
ACTCTTGTACTTTTGATAGATCCCCACCCCTCAGGGCCTGTTGGGGGGATCTAGATGCATATGTGTACTTCTGATGGATGCATGTATGTAACTATTTGTCCCACCCTCCCATGTTTGGGGGAGGATCCATGTTTTATTTATGTACTATAGGACTATGTATTTTGCTCAGTATTCTGAGTTTGTTTATTAATCCCTTATTAATAAAATAGGGTGACCATACTCCACCTTTTCCTCTAAAAATAAAAATAATAATAATATATATGGTTGGACACAAAACACTAGAGATGGGATGAGAATTTTTTAAAATATTTTATTAGTAACTTTTAAATCTTCCTATGTAGCTCTGCGTGTGAATGTAGACCATGATTTTTCATTTTCTCTTTATTTATTTCCTCATTTGGATCATTATCAATCGTCGTCACTAGAAGAATTTCTAAACCCCGCACAATAAGGACCTCCCCACCTTTTGTTTTCCACTAAAACCACTCTTGCTCAAATAAACCAAGAGCCACGGTTATAAGATAACGTTTCTCATTTGGAATTTGCACATCCCAAAAAGGATTTTTTTTATCGTTCCCAAGAAGGATTTTAAATCTGATCCCACAAAGAACTTTTCCATTTTCTCCATTAGAGAAATATTTCACCAAGTGATGACACAACTTACTACCAAGAAAGGACAAACGATGTTGCTCTCAATCTCACAAAATTATACAATTTCTGCTTAATACAAATGGGAGATTCTAACTAAATTGGCTTAAAGATATTAACACAATGTTTGGGATGAAGAAATACTCCCACACAATAAATGACGAAGAACAATGAAGTTTGAGAGTTTGTAAATAGATAACTAAATCTCATGAATGAGTGAAATACATTATTAAGTAATATAGAGTTTTCACAATGATTTCGCGGTTAAAATGAGTTCTCAAAAAATTCCCTTACAACAGAAATATAACTGCTAGTATATATGGGGAAACTAGTAAATCAAAAACCAGATGTTTTGCATAGTCTGTAGTAAAATGGTCATATCTTTTTGTACATAACTCTAAATGGAATGAAACTAGTTTCATTTGAAATATATTTTCGAGCTCTTACAAATTTTTACCTTATTTGACTAATTTAGTGAAGAAATAAGGGAGATATCATTCCCACAAAATCAGCTTGTCAATAAATCCAAAAACTGTAGATTTCAACCAAATCAAAAAAATATATTTTTTGCCCAATCTGACCTCAATTAAATTCTGAAAAAAAAAACAAATATAAGTCAATTAGAGAAACATATTTAAGGGGGAATAGTATACAAATATGATTGGAATCATCTTTTTTATTTGAATAATTCTAGTTTTGATATATTTGGAAATCCATAATAAATTCAAACTAATTCCAAATAATACAAATCTTAAAGATATAATGTGTACTATTTTTAGGATATGCATAAATATGTTAAAGCATAAAAAATTTTGCAAATAATTTTATGCCAATATATTACATTTTGGTCATATGATTCAATAAAATAAAAAAAACAAACCACCTCCAATATTGCAGCACCTTTTCTCTTGCGAATTTCGTATGTTTAAGGTTATATTGAGATGACTTCACATATGGTTGTTAAATGATAGCTTCGTGAAGCGTCGTGCATTCCTTGCAGCCTCCTATTGATCTTGCTTGAATGCATGGTCCATCCAACCTCTTTTTACACACTACAAACGGGATCCAAAAGGCTGGTGTTTTTTGGGCATTTCCCGGTGTTTATAGGTGCTGGGGTTTAACCCCACAATGCATCATAAAGTGTCACCGCAAATGCTAGACTTGCCCCCACTGGGGTATGTTTCGCGCTACCCCGGCGCTTGCAAGTGCCGGGGATTATTTAAAGAACACCGACATTTTCAATCTCCGTCCCCGGCACTTATAACACGCCGGGGTATGAGTTATTTTTTTTATTTTTTTATTTTTTGCCATTTTTATTTTAATTTTCTATATATATAACGACTTTAGATTTCATGCTAAGGATCATGAACGGTATTTTAAGTCCCAAAACAGTGGAGTTGTAGTGACCATCTTATGGGAACCTCTAGCAATAATATTGATTTCAGACGATACCAAAACATCATGCAACTTCGAAACCTATAGTATGTAATGATAAATCGTACTGGTCAAGTTAAGAATATAGTTAGAAAAATAATGTTTGATAATTTGGAAGACACTTACATAGTCTTTAAGCCACATGGAATTTTTCATTCATCATCTTATTTTGGTCATGTGGTCTCAATTTCCTTGTTCTAGAATTTCTTTTCATTTCACGGATAAAATCACTATAAATATTTAAAACATCAAAATTTAATTAGGTTAACATTGTTCTAATCGGTTTTAATTAAATATAAACCAATCCAATTCTGACTTACTCTCTAAATGGCTCAAAAGTTGCATCATGATTTAGCACATATCAATGTGTTTGTTCCCATGTTAAGTTATCTAACTCAAATGGATCAACTTTACTGATAATATTGCCAGCAGTCTGGAAGAGATAATGTGTCTTACCAAGGTTTGACCTGACTGGGTTTCTCTTTGGTCTAGTTAGACATGTCTTGACACCCTGAAGATATCGTGAACAAAAATTGGAGCACTCCTCCAAGAGATAACCTTCTGCTATTAAAACTTCTGGATGTGCTCTATTTTTAATATATCCCTCAAGTCGACAAAGGTATCTATACATGTATATAATTAGATGAAAAAGGTATGCAAATAATTCAATCGAGAGGTAGATAATTAACAAATATGAATAACTACCTCTCAAGGGATACATTCACCGATAATGTACCGGTCCCCCAAGTCTTGCTTCATCAGCTAGATGAATTACCAAGTGAATCATTATAGTGAAGAATAAGGGAGAAAATATTCTCTCCATTTGACAAAGTACCACTGCAGCAAGTTGCTCCAATAGGTAAATATCTTCAACATGCAGAACCCTTGAGCAAAGTCCTTTATAAATGCAACACAGATCATTGATGACAATAGTGACTTACTCGCAAATTGAAAATCTTAGAGCCAAAGGAAGGAGATCCTGCATCAAGATGTGGTAGTCATGTGACTTTAGACCCTAAGTGTCTTCTCCTTATCGTTGACGCATCTTGCTATGTTAGATGAATAGCCATCAGGAACTTTAAGGTCGTATAGAACTTTGCAAAACAATTCCAACTCCTTTTAGACATGCAGCACATTGCAGAAGGAAGGCACACTCTGTCATTCTGTAAATATTTGGGGTGCAACTCACGTTGTATGTCCAACGCATCTAAATCAAGACGACACTTAAGATTATCTTTTGTCTTTCGATCATCTCCCATGAATGTTCCTATATAATTTTCACTGATATTTTTCCCAATATGCATCACATCAAATGATGGCGCAATAAGTTGAATTCCCAGTACGGCAGTGTAAAGAAAATGATCTTCTTCTTCCAGGACCCTAAATCAACAATGTCATCACATTCATCTGCATCACTGCCCTCATCCCTTGCCCATTTTTATGGCTTCTGGTTCCTTACCATGATTGGAATTATGACCATGTATCAGCCTTACCAGACAAAATTACAGGAGCATGTTCTCACTCCTCCACCTCATCAAATGTCGCAGTTTCTGCCCTGAAACTATGTATGTCGGGAAACCACCTCCTATGACCCATGTAGCAGAACTTTCTTCCATTATATATCCACCGTGAAGTAGTCTGATTAGCACAATAAGGACATGCATTACGCCCTTTGGTGCTATAACCGGATAAATTTGCATATGCAAAAAAATCATTGATTGTCCAAGTCAATGCAACTCGGAGACAAAATGATTTATTAGTTGTTGCATCATATGTTGGAACAACCTCCCACAATTGTTAGAGCTCATTTATTAAAGGATGAAAATAGACAAGTATATCATTTCCCGGGCTTTTCGGTCCAATAACTATTGTGGACAAAATAAATGACGACGACTTCATGCACTTCGAAGGGGGTAGATTATACGATATCAACACTACGTGTCATATGCTGTATGCTGCTCGTTTGCAAAAATGAGTTATAACCATCACTAGCTTATCCAAGTCACACGTTGCCAGTATCCTCAGCAAAATCAGGGTATCTTTCATCAAATTTTTTCCATGAGGCACAATCTGCCAGATGTTTGAGAATCCCATCATTCTTTCGACCTTCTGCATGCCATCTCATATCAGAAGAAGTCTTGGATAACATAAAAAATCTTTGTAGCCTAGAATCAAAGGAAAGTAGTGCATCTGTATTGCCGGCTTCTTTTTCCACCTTGATTTAACTGGCCCACTTGTATCTTGGCCTTCATTTGCTTCTTTTTCCATTTCGAAGTACCACAGATTTTACAGTTCTCGAGGCTCTCTTTATCCCCCTAAATAACATACAATTATATCGGCATGCTACTATCTTCTCATACCCCAGATCAAAATATTTAAAGAATTGTTTTATTCCATAAGCTGAATTTGGGAGACAGATATCAGGAAATGCTTCATTCAAATATTTAAGTAGCATGGTAAAGGACTTGGCAGACTAATTGTTCAATTATTTGAAATGAAATAACCTCACGATGAATGAGAACTTAAAAATTTTGATGCAATGACGATATAAGGGTGTACTAGTATCTTCCAACAACTTAGTGAATGCTTCAAATTCTTTGTTAACTTAAGGGTCTTTCCTTCCCTCCTCCACTCCACCACTAGTGTCCGATGTTTTGGTCGGTTCATCATGGACTTGGGTTGTTGGACTAATTGTGTGCACTGGATTGTTATGAATTTCAAAAGCATCCCATACTAAAGTTTGATTCTCATCGGCAACACTGTCATCGTTATTCACTAAGGGTTTGTCTTCATCTTAATCGATGGGGCTCACCATGGCAGAATCACTGTGTGTACCCTTGCAGAAAATCATTAATCACCAAATGTGTTTGTACTTCGTCGTATGGAATCAAATGACAGTTTACGCATTGGCGACATGGACACAAAATAAAGTTAGGATCACGGGTATATTGCTTGGCGAAGATAATCAAATCTTTTACACCATCCTGATACTTATTGGCTAATCGTGACTTACTCATCCAACTTTTATCCATTTGAATATTATCACTTGATCTGAAAATTATATGTCATAAATTAAAATTTTATTTTGATATCTCATTAAAATGTGTATCTCACTAGGTAAATCAATTGAAATAACTTCATTATGAAATGTTCTATTTATTAACAAATTATCAAACTTAAAACTAAAATATTTCGTCTCGCATCTGAACATAAAAATTCATTACTAATTTGTTCAAGTAGTGCTTTTAAATTACATGAAACTTATGAAGATGAGCTAATCTATTTCAATCCAGTAAACTAATACCCGAATTTTGTTTAAAAACAGTAAAATACAAACAAAACAATATATTCATGCCTAGTGCCTATAATAAATATTCGTATCCTCTCAACGCTACACAAAGAAATTGGTAAACCTAAGTGTTGGCATTTGACATTATTTCGGGTGCTTGAACAATGCACATGCACACACAAAAAAGAAAAAAGAAATGAAATGGAAAAAGAAAAGGAAAACAGCAATAAGCAGCACAATTCTTTTTCTTTCCTATAGAGCAATAAATAATATCCACAAAACTTTCAATTAGAATAACATAACAATTCATGTCAAAGAGAATACAAGGCAGCATATAACAAGAGTCTTGCACTTTAAGAACACTACCATAACAGAGCTATGAGAAGTAACAAGATACTCAAAACACAATTTCATTTGATAATAGAAAGGGTAAACAATGAAATTTTCCTATTAAGGCATTTGGAGGAAAGAGAAAGGACTTGACAACACCTATCAATTTAGAAAGTGCCTTCATAGAAAGATTACTAAGTAGGGTAAGAATGTCTTGCAAATTTTTATATAAAAAGACCAAGAATGGATTAACAAATATATGATGTTCATCATAAGTTACCAAATCATTGACATTTATGTAGATAATTAACCACCAGTATTATGCATTTTCCGGTGATGTTAATGAGTATAGCATGTTAGAATTAGGGATAGGAAAATATTCTTTTATTGATTCATTAAACTGAGTACAATGTCTCCTATATATAGGAAAGAAGAGAATACTAAACCAATACATTATTCAATGTGGGACTAAACTGATCTATCATCTAACACCCCCTTTCAAACTCAAGTTGGTTCAAGCAACAAGAGTTTGGACTACTGACGATGTTGATATGGAAGAAACAGCAAACTGTGATGCAGAAACGGTGCTTGATGTCGCATGTGATGGAAACTGAGAAGTAGATTGTTGCGGAAGAAAGTAGTGGTGGCGCACTGTTGTGATCTCACCCCGTACAGTGGCGGGATCTCCATATCCCGATTTGTGATGGGATCTCACCCCTGAACTGAGAAATAAACTAATGGGATCACACCCCTGACTTGAGACATAGTCGATGGGATCTCACCCTTGACTTGAGACATAGTCGATGATGGGATATTATCCTTGAAATGAGAACTGGATGCTGATAACACTCCCTCTCAAACTTACGATCGATCAACCGGAGTGAGTTGACGATCTGGATGTAGAAGCACAAGAAACGATCGATCAACCGGAGTGAGTTGACGATCACGATCGGTTAATCGGAATGAGTTGACGATCTGGATGTAGAAGCACAACAACTTACAATAAAGTTTGTTTGTTTGTTTTGTTTTGTTTTGTTTTTTATTTTTTTTTCAAAAATAGTCATTCAAACAATACATAGTGAGATCTATGGAGACACGGATATTCGAAGGGGAAGCACACCCTCGACTTCTTTGGTTTTTGATGCTGCTGACCTCTCAGCAACAACCTTCGACATTCCAAACATCTTCCGAATGGTCTTCCGGGAGCAAGTCTTGAGTACGTCCATAGAAGCATGAATGAACTCATCAATGTGATCCAAGCCAAAACAGCACACAACAATTCCACCCAACAGCAAATAGCGAACAGGGATCAACTCCACACAACAGCAATCACAAATCCCCTCTTCTCTTGAACACCAAACACAACATCAAGATCCCTCCTTCACAAAACACCAAACACCATCTTCGCATAACCCAACTCACCAATTTTTGAATAAAAGTCAATCAAAGCAGACTGAATAAACACATTGTAATAAGTTCTGTGACTTATAACAAGAGAATGCACTTGCTTACCCTCAACTACCACGCCCAACGAAGCGCACGCTTTGAGAACCGGCGCGATAGAGTAATACACGACGATGTCTCTTATATATAGGAGAGAAGAGAATACTAAACCATTACATTATTCAATGTGGGACTAAACTAATCTATCATCTAACATAGCCAATGAAAAATACATACATGACATGTAGATGGGCGATATCCAATTCACCCACCTTCGTACCAAAGATGTGAGCAGCTACAAAAAGAAAAAAGAAAACCAATAATAAGTGAACTTAAACGAAGTGTAAACAACATTTATTTACAGAGTTTGTAGACAAAATTTACATTTATCCTAGACATATGCAACATGCCATTAATAAGTTCTTTTTGTTCTTTAGAAAAAATCTAATCTTGTGTTGATAATATGTTCATAGAAATATCATTGGGACCAAATTTCTCCCAATTGCCTTTAAATCCCGAATATATGCAACATGTCAAAACTAAGTTCTTTTATTTCCTTAGAAAAGTTCAAATACACTATTCTATATGCAATTCAAGCACTACTGATTACAAATCAAATATCCAGCTCCAACATGAAAATTGCATAAAAATGAACAATGCAAAAACATATTATATCTACATGCATTGCGTATCAATATAATCACAATTCAAACTCACAAATACAAACAAACACGTAAAAATATATAAGTAATTAAGAAATATTTATGTTCCATCAAACAAATATGTAGAAATACAACTAAATCACAGTGTAACCAATACAAACGACGTAGAAAACCCTGGCATTTTTTTCCAATCCCAGCATACATCTAAATACAAATAGAGTTGGCAAATCCATATTATTGTGCAAATCTAGGTGAACCCTAATCCATATTTTTTCCATCAAATTACTGAACTAACTCAAAATCAAAAAAAAAGTACAACTAAATTAGCAAATCCTTCACTTACCCAGGGTTTATGAAAGAGAGGGATGGAGGAGGAGGATAACTGTGTAATGACGAAGAAGTGAAGGAACCGGTGGCGATGGGTGCGAGAGCAAATGGTAGCGGCGACTGGTTGAGCTCGAAGAGGGAAAGAGAGAATGAAATTTGGGATTGTGGGAAAGTTGGGTTTCGGAGAGATTGAGGGCGACAAGGGAAAGAGAGAGGGAAATAGGGTCTCACCCGGATTGAGTGCAAAGAGGGAATTGAGGGCGACGAGGGAAAGAGAAAGGAAATAGGGTTTCAGCGTGAAGAGGGAAGTGGGAAATTTTGGGGGAAATAGGGTTTATTAAGAGGGAAGTAAATCCCGACATTTTAAAATGCTAGGGTATCTAACCAACTCCGGCATTTTTAATAAACTCCGGAGTAGCCAGTAACTCCGCCGACGCTTTTAAAAAAAATGTCGGGGATTTCCCAGCGAAACTACCCAAGCGCTGGGGTAGTTTCGCCGGATTTTCCTATATCTTTTGTTGTGACATGGGCTACATATAATTTTGATATCTGCACACACGTATAAATATTAGTCCATGGTCGTATATGAGGTCAGACATCAAAATCAAATGTTGTCAAATGTTGGAGTCAACAGAGAGATTCGCTTGAGTTGCAAGTACTTTATTGAAGTTGCAACAAAAAAGAAAAGGAACTTACTTTCCTTTGCACCTTGGGCTTGCAACCAAAGGGAACCTTGCAGGGTGGGTTGCAACTTGGAAGTTACTTGCACTTGGTTCCAACTGCTTCAACGTACTAAACGCCCCCTTAGATGACAGCAAATTTTGTAATTTTTTGTTGGCTATTGGACTTTTTGTAAGGAGATTGTTGCGAAATGTTGATCATTCTCCAGTATATGCATGTTACATACATAGATACACCATTGCCCTCTTTCTGCCATTTTTGTCATCTGTAACATCTTGATTGGCCATCTTGATTGCTCCTTAGACTCCATGCAGTCAAGTTTGGTTGCAAAATATGGTGTAAGGAGCATTTTGCTAAGGCGGCTGCTCTGAAAAATCAACTCCTATCCTCTATTTCTGCTATTGACCAACTTGAAGAGCAGGGTCCTATCTCGACTCTCTTCATTATGAGCAGAATTACTGCAAACGTGAGTTTGCAGGCGTTCTTCAAAATGAACACATCAAATGGGCACAGCGTGCGAAATACCGTTGGCTCAAGGATGGTGACGCCAACACTTCTTTTTTTCACAATTTTGCGTCTTATCACCAACGATGCAATCGGATTTCCTCCATCATCAATAACGACACTGAATTCACTTCTAATGAGGAGTTTCATTCTACTTTCCTTTCCTTTTTCAAAAACCTGCTCGGTCGCGCGAAACCGCGTTCCATTTACTTAGATTGGGGCCAACTCTATGGTATTGCTCATCACGATTTGTCCTCATTGGAAGCGCCCTTCACGGAAGAAGAAATTAAAACAGCAATTTTTTCCCTCAAAGGTGATTCGTCACCTGGCCCCGACGGTTTTCCGTCTTTTTTCTTCCAAAAGTTTTGGGACTTTCTAAAAGAGGATATATTGGCAATGTTCAATGACTTACACATGGGTCGATTCTCGTTCGATCGTATTAACTATGCACATATAGTGCTCATTTCCAAAATCTTGGGAGCCAATTCGGTTAATAGTTTTCATCCTATTAGTCTTCTAAACACCTCTTTCAAAATCATCATGAAAGTGCTTGCGTATCGTCTCAGTCTAGTTATTCCTCCTCTCATTGATCCGGCTCAGTCCGGATTTATTAGGGAGCGTTTCATTCTTGATAGTGTGCCTAGCGTGCAAGAAGTTAATCAATTCGGAGGGTATTCTCTTAAAACTTGACTTTCAAAAAGCTTACGATAATGTCAGCTGGGATTTTCTATTCGATATGCTCCTTAATCGTGGCTTCGGTCCAAAATGGATTGCTTGGATCAAATCAAGTTTGTTCGCTGGTACCTCCTCGATCCTTATAAATGGATCTGAAGGCCACAAATTTAAATGTAAGTGTGGCCTTCGTCAGGGAGACCCAATCTCTTCTCTCCTTTTCGCGCTTGTTGCCGATGTGTTCAGCAAGCTTCTGCGAAATGCTTGGGATGCCAACGTTATTGAGGGTTTGTGCTCCTCTAACAGTTTTAGGGGCATTCTCAACTTACAGTATGCGAATGATACGGTGATTTTTGCAAAACCCAATGGTTATACTCTGTGTAATCTAAAACTTCTCCTTTATATCTTCAAAAAGGCCTCTGATCTGGCGATTAACTTGTAGAAGTCTTCCGTCCTCTGGCTCGGAGGGTCTGAAACTGCCAGACCGAGATCGCTCAGTTCTTTAATTGTGCCAGCGCTTCCTTTCCTATTACTTACCTTGGTGTGTCGCTGAGATGGGGAAAGCTGCATAGATCAGACTGGTTTTCTATGATCGATAAGGTTGAATCCAGACTCAATTCTTGGTCCCGAAGACAACTATCTCGTAGAGGTAGACTGATCTTGGTTAATTCTGTTCTTTCATCTATTCCATTTTACATGATGTCCTTAATCTATGTTCCTTCTTGGGTCATAAGAGGATTGATCAAATCAGAAGAAATTTCTTTTCGTCAGGATCAGACTCTTACAAAGCAGGTACTCGCCTCTGTAACTGGAAGATTGTGTGCTCCTCTAAGGCCTGTGGGGGCCTGGGTGTCTTTAATCTGAGGAATCAAAACCTGGCTCTCTTGGGGAAATGGCTATGGAGGATGCTTAAAGAGGACAATCTGTCGTGGGCCCGTCTTATATCCAAAAATGTCATTCCCATCACAAAGTTTGGAAGTTTCATTCTCCCCTATCTATTTATGCCTCTCCCTTTTGGAAAGGTGTATGGAAAGCGGTCATCCCATTTCAGTGTGGTATTCTTAAGGTTTATGCACAAGGCACAAAAACTTTGTTCTGGTCCAATCTTTGGATCGGTAATAATAAGCTCATGTATGCTTTTCTAGTTCTTTTTAAACTGGCATCGAATCACAAGGCCCTTGTGTCTGATTATCTTTCGACAACCAACGGTCATAGGGAATGGCACATCCACTTCTCTTCCATCCTCTCTCCTTCTCTGGCTGTAGAGTATACCAAACTAATTGATCTTTTATCCAATTACGATTGGCGACCTTTCGATGATTTCATTTGGCGCTGGTCAGCGTCGGGTATTTTTTCGGTGAAATCTTTTTATTCTTTTCTTAATCACGGAGGTGTCCAGTCCCCTTTCGCTAAGTTCATTTGGAGTTGCTGTGCTCCGCTTAAAGTTAAAATTTTGACCTGGCTGGCAGTGAATAACAAGCTTTTGACAGTTGAGAACCTCCATAAAATGAACATTGCGTGGGGTCAAGTTTGCCCCTTCTGCCTTTCTGAAGCAGAAGTGGTTGACCATTTATTCCTTCACTGCATGGTCATTCGTCCGCTGTGGCTTACGTGTCTGCATGCGTGGCAGGCGGCACAGTTCCCTCCCATTATATTAGATTGTTGGACCAATTGGAGAGTCAGTTTCATTAAGAATAAGTTTCGTAACGCTTGGGATCTTTCCATTATGGTAATCTTTTGGATTATCTGGAAAGAAAGGAATAACCGTATTTTCTCCCATTCCTCTCGGTCCATTAATTGTCTGCTAGATGATTTCCACTGCCTTTCTAAGTTTTGGTCTTCGTCTCTTGCGCAGGCTAAAGTTAAGGCGCTCAACTTACAGTGCCTTGATGAGGTAGCAAATTTTTTTAGACTTTATTACTTTCTGCCTCCTTGATGCTCATCCAGTATTTATGCTTACCTTTTATTTTCCTTTTGTTCTTTTGCAGGCAGCTGATTAACTATCGTGTTCACCGTTTGGTTCCCTCACCCCTGTGCAGAGTTAGCCTTGGTTGGCTTTGTTGGTGTTTGGTAAGATTTTGAGTGTGTCACTGCGCTGTGTCAGTGATCTCGGTTGCTAGCTTATTTTGGCCCGAAAGGCTCCTGTGGATAGCAATCTATTTGCTTTTAGCTATTCTGACTCTTGGGCCCTCATCTCTAGGGGTTGGTTACGACTGACTGTCTCTCTTTTGTATGACTACTATGTGATATAATGGGTAGTTTGTTCTTCTCGGGCTGACTGTGTTTTCAGTTACTGTAAATTGCTTATGTTCTGTTAGTATCTGCCTCTTCTTTTGTTTGGGGGCCTTTTTTAGTGGGGGGACAGTGTTTAGAGCTATCATCAGCGCCCCCCTGTTGTGTTTGCTGTGCTAATTTTTTGTAGGATGCTTCTGTATGCTTCTGTGGGTGTTCGGGGTGGGGGTGTGTGTGGGGGGGGGGGGGGGGGGGGGGGGTTGGGGGGGTTGCCTTTGACTTCTGCCGAACTGGTCGGTGGTGTGTTGGCTGATCGCCGTTGAGTTCGGTTCTGCTCTTTTGTTTACTGGGGTTTTTTGGTTATGTTTCCTTTCGATTTGAATTGATGGTTTCACAGCGGGTGCTGTCCCTTCTTAGCTCTGTGTTCTTTGGGGATCGCTTTCTTTTCCCTTTTTTGATTCATTGCCTGGTTGGAGGGCATCTCTGTTTTGATTTAAGGAGGCTAGTTTGGAGCCTCTTTGGGTTGGTTTGCATTCGGAATCGCGGTTGTATGTTGCTTTTTGGTGAGGGCCGCCCTGCTCTCGCGTTCTTGCGTTTTACGGTTGGCGTTGGTTCACTTGCGTCCTCCCTGGCTTGTGGCGCCGTGGGGGCATCGCCGGTCTATTGGACGACTACCTGGGCCCAACCCACGGACCAGCGCTTTCCTCTTCCTTTCATCAGCGGCTTGGTTCACGATTAGTCTCACTCTGTCTGACAGTGCAGATCGCCCCAACGTCTCTGGATTCTTGTCCGCCTTTTCTCCAGTGTTCCGCCGTGGCGTTTGTTGTTGTTTTGGGTCTTTGTGTAATGTGCTCCATTGCTTGGATCCATCGAGTGTTGTTTCCGTTATTGTCTGATTTGTGTCTCTATTGTTGTCGTTCTGGTTTTTCTCTTGTTTTTACAGCGTGTAAAAATTCACTGTACCTTTATTGTGGTTATTTATTTATTAGGCTGGAGTCGTAAGACTCTATCCTCGTTATCAATAAAAAAGTAACATCTTGATTGGCCTTGTTGCCTGCTTCCACTTCAAAAGCATCTATTCATGGTCATATAACCCTTATCCATGGCAAATTTTCTGGTTGAGCCAGATCCTTGGGACCACTTTAGTATCTCTACTCTTGACGAAATTAGATGCATGATGCAAGCTAATCATTTAAGTACAAACCTGTGCATGTTTGTTTATAAAGAATGCGTTAATGGTGAGCTAGAATTTCTTGAGTCCTGAATAATTAAATTGGCTTGGAACACCTTAATCGTATCATCCTGATGATTATTTTTTTTGTTTGTTTTTGATTGCAGGGAGATGTTTTTATTATTATTAAATTGACTATGCCTACTTCAAATGCTCATTTGTTTACAATTGTAGATGGAGTTTTGCCCCGCATTGAGTAGGGAGTTTCGTCCTCATAAACCTGATCCTGCTCCATTACTGCATATCTGTGCATGTTGGTGTGTTTCCCCAAATGAAGTTATAATGATCAGAGACAGCCTTCGAGATTATGTAAGTGAAAATATATCCTGTGCTATGTGTGAGCTGGAAATCTTTAGATAATGAAGGGCATAACCTAGTCTTATATACTATTGATAATTTCTTCCAGGAATATTCAACTTTATACGCTTACTATATATAGGAGCCTGAAACTTCCATTTAATCAAAAGACTTCGATGTTACTAATATCTTAGACATAATAATCCATGCATTATACTGTAGACTATTTCCCCTTTCACATGAAGTTGACCGTGCGGAGACAGATCATAGAAAGTTGACCTCTGATCTGAATTTTGCTATTGCTTACATTTTAATTAGCACTACATTCAGCATGGAACTTGAACTTCTGATTTCTTGCTCGAATTGAATCTAAATATGTTTACAGATTACTACTCAATTAAACGACCAAATAATGGAAACTGTTTATCTTTCGTAGCTCTAGTTATAAACTGTGCATACCTCCATAAAACTGTTTACCTTCATAACTATAGTTATGTGTGTCACCTTCATATCCAAATATAACATAATTTGATATTTTTTATATGTGCATGGAAAACAGGTTGGTTGCTGGGAAACGCGCAGATTCTACACTACAAGACTAACAGTCTTTACCGGCGTTTTTTTGCACATTTATCAGCATTTATAAACCCCGCCGTAGATGCCACTCGCATTTTATAAATCGTCAGTGCAAGTGTCGCTGAATCGCGTGTCGCCGTAGGTTAGGGACATTCACCGGCATTTTTTACGACCGCTGGTGTAGGTTAAAACTACACCGACGGTCGTAAAAACGCCGGGGAATGTGTGGTTTTGTTTGGAAGTACTGATTTCGGCCATCACCTACACCAGCGTTCTTAAAACGCCGGTATAGACTGTCAGTTTTTTGTTGAAAACTACACCGGCGCTTGTAAAAATGCCGGTGTAGCTATATATTATATATATATATATATATATATATATAAAATCTTGAGCACTCTTACAATCAAAACCAATTGCAAAACTAAAAGAGCCCCAATAAAAGATGAATGAAGCATAATAGTATAATATCATCAAATTGTAATCTCATAATGAAACATAATAATGTGATCTCATCACATTCATAACCAAAATATGGAGTTCAAAATATTGAGTTACAAAGACTGAAAAAGAATATTTTCACTGTCAAATTCAGGCAAACAAGATACTAACTGAGATGAAACTTATACTTTTATAATACTCATGAGATAACTGTCAATTGAAACCACAAGATAAGTTTAAACAGGATTATTTCATCACTAGTCACTCCTACAAAAATCATAGTGTGCAACTTCAGTTACATAATCCATCTCATCATCACTTAAAATCAATGAGAACGAACAATCGCATTTTCAAACCCAAGCAACAAGCAACAATCTCATTATCTTAGAAACTGATACTCATCTAGACATCATGATATAATTGTATATAAAGTTTTGATAAAAAAAATTCCATCACTAGTCACTCCTACAAAAATCATAGTGTGTAACTTCAGATATATGATCCATCTCATCTCCAAATTGCAAAACTAAAAAAGTGGGTCAATACGGAAAAAAATTCACCCATTCCTCCCCTCTCTCTCTCTGCACATCCCTTCCTGTTTCCCTTTGCTTTGCTCTGAAACTGATCAAGCCAACAATGGTAATATTTTCATTCTTTAAGATGTAACAACATTATTACTGAAAAAATGATTGCAACTTATGGAATATGAATATTACACAGGTTCATACTTCAATATGCACTAATTTAGCATCATAAGGTATACTTCAATATGCACTAATATACACAGGTTCATAATGTATCCATAGTTGATCACAGGCTCACAATGTATGAGTGAATGCAAAGTATCAGATGATCATTATAAACTGAAGTTTATCATGCCAAAGCAAACATATTATGCTGATGAACTTTGATAGGTTCAACCAAATGACTTTGTATACAAGGTTCAGATGTTTAGTATCAAAAGCTAATAGTAATCTCAGATTATAAGTACTAGAAGAGTATCGCCTCCCCAGCAACACACAATGGATCAAGTAGATAACAAGAGATACACATTTGATATTTACTTGTACAAAGTGCAAACTGAATAAACTAGAATGGCATTACTCATGAAGTATCTAACCGTTCACTACTTTGCACTAACTATATATTTATGAAACTATGAAATATACTCAAAACTATCAACAAGTTATATTCCATTTGCAGGTCGAGTGGAAACATCATAATAAAATGGAATCAACTGAACATGAAGCAACTGAACATGAAGCAACTGAATGTGGTTAAACCAACTGAACATGAAGCAACTGAACATGAAGGCAATTTAAATGTGGTTAAACCAACTGAACATGCATATTCCAAACCAAAACAAACTCAACTGATGTTCCGTAATGAACCAAAAATCAGTAGTAAGTAGAGCCAAAATTTAGCACAAAAGATCATGCTATGGCATAAAAGATCAATTATACCATTGAGGTATCTCACTTCTAGTCCATCAAGATAGTTCAAACAACCCACAAATTAAAGTTACAACTATATGTGAAATGTAGCACAAGTGAAATTTTGTACTCAGACAACTTGGCTCCAAATTATCCCTATTAACAACCCAGCTCAGAAATTATCGCATTCTTCTCTTTCAAACCCAAATTGTTCCATGGTCATACCTAGTCATACAAGCATACAAGTATACCCTCAAGAACATACAAGCAAGCTAAATTAGAGAGTTGGGAAAAATTGTAGAACCAATCTTAAGAACAGACCAACTACATCATACCTAGGGTTTGTGTAGAAATTTTAGAAACAAAAATTTTAAAAATAAAACGATTCAGAAATTTCAAGAACAAACCTAGGGTTTGTGTAGAGGAAGGGGCGACGGCGGGGGAGGGGGGCGACGATGGGGGGAAAGGGTGACGGCGGGGGAGGGGGGCGGCGATGGGGGAAGTGCCGACAGCAGGGTAGGGGGAAGGGCGATGGGACAGCCATAGGGGAAGGGTGGCGACGATGCGAGTGAGACAGAGAGAAAGGGTTGGGGAGACTTGCAGCGACGACGGGAGTGAGAGAGTGGACGACGGACGATGACGGAGCGCAGGGACGACGATGGAGGGCACAGCGATGGCGGCCAAGGCAGAGGCGGAAGTGTGCGAGAGAGAGGGGAAAAAATTGGGTTTTTTTTTTTTTTTTTGGGATCGAAGGAGGAAATGGTATAGGGTTTGGGGGAAATTTATTCCAAACCCTATACCGGCGTTTTAACTAAAAACACCGGTGAATGGGAGAAGATTTTTTGGTACATTTTATCTGTATATTCGCTGGCGCGTTCTATTAAAACGCCGGTGAATATGGCCTTCACCGGCATTTTAATAAAAAACACCGGTGAATATCATAATTCCCTGACGTTTTATAGAGGCCACCGGCGTATAACCATCCAATTTGACGCCCCATTCCTGGTCTCTTCCTACCCCGGCTTTTCTGGTAAAACGCTGGGGAATATACGCTGGTAAATTCATCGTGTGTTGTAGTGCTATTAGATGCATATTAAATATACGAATGTAACTGTACTTGTATTATATATATACTGGTCCCTGGCCGGTCCTGATAATTTGGAGGCCTAGGGCGAACAAAGATTATGAGGCCCTTCTTTTAGTAATTGAAATACATTAATATATAAAAATAATTTATATGTTCAAAATAACCACAGAAATCTAGTCATATATAAATACTTAAATAATAAGAAAGCTTACAAATAGTTCAAAGATTGAAAAAGACGTCATACAAATATTATAATAAATAACCACATATATGTGTACCGGTTCCAAATAATCTTGACAACTCCAAGCCTCCAAAAATATTTTCAACTGCAAAACAAGATGACAACAAAATAAAAAAATACCAACTATCATTTGAAATGACTTCTTTTAACAGTTTGAGAAGCAAATTCATCAATAATGTTTTCCAAAACATTTTTTTCTCCAATAAATCCTTTTCAATACATAAGATTGCTAATCCATTTAACCTCTCGTGACATAGTCGATCGCAAATGAGATTTCAACAGTTTTAATTTAGAAAAACTTCTTTCAGTAGATGCCACAGTCACAGGTATAGTCAACAATATTTTATAAGCAATCGAAACATTAGGATAACAATCAAAAACATGTACGAACTCTAGGATTTCAATGGCTGTCTTTTTTTTTGCTGAAAAAGTCACTTGTAACACTTTCAATTCAGAAAATAAATCATTTGAATCAACATCTACAAAACTACCATGTTTCAAAACATTTTCAAGATTGACAAAACAATTTTTTAGCTTATTATCATCTAAAGATTTTAACTTTTCTGAATCAAACAAAAATTCAAAAATGTCAGCAAATACTTGCAATTGTTCAAATCTACTTTTGAAGGCAGCAATAGAAACATCCACTATACTTTCTTCGAATTTTACGTTTTTAGGAAAAAACAAGTTCAGTTACCATATCTAATGCAATACTTTTTGCAGAAATCATAGCAGAACACTGCAAAATATATAGGCAAGTCCGGCGGTTCAACCCCGGCGCTTTGTAATTGCGCCAGTGGGTTGCGAAGAAACCCCCGATGATTCTTAAAAAATGCCGGGTTGTCAAATAGCCCGGCATTCGCAAACGCCGGGCAATGTTCACTTTCCCTCTTTCTTTTTCCCTATCGCGCAGAAACCCTGAAGTCTCCCTCTTCACTTGTTTTTTTTTTT